>CM061240.1:43218351-44468351 GCA_030848705.1 Heracleum sosnowskyi
ATTCGGACAAACTAACAAACTTATGCACATATATAAACCTAGCTAGTATGCATGCAAACAATAAATTAGGGTTGAAAGCAGTAGAAAGGAAGATAAGATTCAAAACTCTTACGTGATTACACCACCCGAAAAACCGGCTCGGGCTGGCTGATTGTGGCAGTAGAAACAGTTCCGTTAGCAGAAAGAACAAAAATTCCTATCGGCCCGTTTTGGGTAAGGGACATGATCTTTAAAATGACATCCTGAAATATTTAATATAATTGAATAAAAAATATATACTAAAAGAACATTAAAAAAAAATTGGTATGCATACCTCCCGAGTGTACACTCCATCACATGAGCTTTAAAATTTTGTGCAGCAGTGTCAGCATAAAACTCACCTTGACAAATGAATAGGTAAAATGCTTTTAGTTCCAATAATAATAACTCGGAAAAAACTCTCATTCCGATAAAGTCATGAGGTATTAATCTTGTTTGCTATATGTTAAAATAGTATTAACTTATACATAATGGTGAAGTGGGTTAAATGTAAATGCAAAGCCTACTTACAGTTAAGTACAAAATCGCCCGAAGATAATGTGATGTACCATGAATAATCCTTGGTAAAATCGTTTGCTACAAAAAAAAAAGGTTTACCCCAGGTACTATTTGAATTTTAAGAAATCACTCAAAATGAATGGTACAGGATCGGATGGAAAGAAGAAGTAACTTTGAATCAAGGACAGGAAGTAACGATTTAACGTAAATAGACATAAATGCATCTATATTCATAGTTAGCAAAATAAAATATAACCTGACTACAAATCAAATGTGACCTTCCTTGTAACCCCTCCTGGATCCTCTAGTGGGTCTACAAAACCAATCATTCTGCTGCTATTGCTATTACCCAAGAAGCCAAAGGGAGGGAGGGAGGGAGAGAGAGAGAGAGGTTTAATGTTTATTCTGAATTGCGTGAATTGCTAGTAATGTATATATAGAGGTCGGCTCAGAAAACGAGGAAGTTGTTGGATACAGGCTGAGAAAACGAGAAAGTTGGGAACAGTTACTCACCGTAACCTCCTCCTGAGTTGGATACAGGTGTACACAGAAATATCTATCCTTGAAACAAGCTGTCCTTATACTTTTTTAAATACTTTATAATATCTTTTCTAAAAAAATATTATAATTCCATCCATTTACTTGAAATAACTTGATTTTAAATTCGACCATTCATACAAATTAATAATCCCATCCATTTAATTTAAATAACTTGATTCTAAATTCATCGTCGTGCTTGTACTTTTACGAGAGAGTCCTTAAACATTTTCGAACTCATAAACTCATAAACCTTTTGTAAGTATAATGGGTGACTAATTTACATTTGTGATATTACTTTGTTATTGCTGGTTTAATATATCTTAATATACTCACTTTATATTAAAATTAAAAATTTAAATTAATAAAAAAACAAACAAATAAAGTAATAGAAAATAAGATGGGCCAAAAGTACTTTCTTATTAACCTAACATGTACTTTAACACCCTTAATAAATTCAATGGGCTTTTATGCTCATTTTACCAAAAGCCCATTATGTGCCCATTTGACACTACAAGAAAACAAGGGTAAATTTGACCGACTAAAAATGACCGCGGCTAAATCTGACCGACAGCGGTCATATTTAAGGTCAACCTCAATTGATAACCGGTCAGTCTTAAATTTGACCGTCGTCGGTCATATTTAATGTCGGTCATATTTAGTCGGTCATTTTTAGTACTCGAGACCCACCACTACAAGAAAGTAAGGCTAAATTCGACAGAATAAATGCGACAGACATCAAATTCGACATATATCAGCTGAAAATTAAGACTGCGGCTAAATTCGACACAATTCTGTCGCAATTAGTTTCTGTCGAAATTATTCTGTCGAATTTAGTACTAAATTCGACAGAAATTTTTATTATGTCGCATTTTCAATACTAAATTCGACAGAATTGTTTGTACTGTCGAAATTAGAACCCACCAAAAAAAGCGGGAACAATCCCACCAAAAATATTAATTTCAGATTTCAAACTTCGACCGAATTCTGTCGAATTTAACTTTTAGTTTTTGTGGGAATATTGCCGCCGAAATTTTTCAGACCGTTCAAAACTATATTCGACAGTTTTTAGTCGCATTTATAAAAGTGACAGAATTCCGTCGAAGGTTTATTTTTGCAATTTTAAAAAAAACGTTATTAAATAATTAAATGTGAATAAATAACATGAAAAAAAATCAATAATTAAATTAATAATATTAAAAAACGTGGGCCCCACAAAATTTTTCTAATTTTCAATTAAAAATTAATTAATAATTAATTGATAATTAATTAATAATTAATTTTTTATTAAACATAATATTAAAAAACATGGGCCCCACGAGTGGGCCCCGCGGAGTTAAGTGGGCCCTACTAATTTTTCTAATTTTCAATTAAAAATTAATAAAAAAATTAATGAATAATTAATTAGTAATTAATTTTTAATTCAAAATAATATTGAAAAACGTGGGACCCATGAGTGCCCTAAACCCTAAACCCTAAACCCTAAACCCGAACCCTAAACCCGAATAATTTTTTAATTGATTTATTCGACGATCCAACCGTACGGATGTTAATCGGTACTCATTCTAGGGTTGGGAAAAATTAATCAAAAAATATGAATGTCCGGTTATGCCGCATCTTTCCAGAAACGTTGGAATAGTACTGCTTCGAGGAACTGGACATGTCTCGAATTCACTGAATAATTTTTTCAATTGATTTTTTCGACGATCCAACCGTACGGATGTTAATAGGTAGTCATTCTAGTGTTGGGAAAAAATAAAAAAATATATAAATGTCCGGTTATGCCGCATCTTTCCAGAAATCTCCAACCGTACTAATTGATTTAGTAGTTTCCTACTAAAATCTCCAACCAAATTAATTTTTTATCTTTTGAAAATTTGGGAATATCATTAAATTATATATATGTTGACATCCGTACGGTTGGATCGTCGAGAAATAATTTTTAAAAAATAGAAACAACAATCCGTGACAAAACAGTAGTTACGAGTACTAGTCAATATAGTAGTAATCTACTAAGATCTCTGACCAAATTAATTTTTTAATTTTTAAAAATTTGGGAATATCATTAAATTAGATATATCTTGACATCCCCTTGATTAAAACATGTTACTTTTTCTATTTTACTTACTAAAATGCCTCTTTTTTCGAATATATCACGGACAACCCCTTTTTTCTTTATTTTAAAAACTATTTTAATACTTTTAATTGACAATTACCTTTTTCAACTAAAATGTTTTGACTTTTTCTATTTTTTGTTATTAAACCCCCTCATTTTCAAAAAATATCAAACTGTTACTTTTATATTTTAAATTCAGCAAAAACATGTTACTTTTTCTATTTTTCCTTACTAAAACCCCTACTTTTCCAAAATATCACGCACAAATCGTTACTTATTTATTTTGAAATCTATTTTAATATTTTTAATTATTTAAAAAAGTTTAACACACATGCTTATTTTTTTTAACAAATTCAATTAATAAAATATAAATAATAAAATTAACAATTATTAAAAACAATCCGGTGTAAATATGTTTAAATTAACAATAACATTTTACTTATTCAATATTAATGATTTAAAATTTCAAATGCTAAGTTTATATTTTCTGCCACAAGTGTATTTTTTATGTATAAGCCACATGGCAATTTCTTAGTGGGTTAGGTTATAGCACTCGGATTGTCATCTTGTCAAGCACCCATATTGCCATCTTGTCATCAGTTTACACCCGTTGATTAAGTGAAGTAGACATCTAACGGTTGAGCCACCCCACATATACATATACATATACATAATATTTAATCTCTCTCTCTCTCTCTCTCTCTCTCTCTCTGTCTCCCTGCCTCCCCCCTGCCTCCCCCCGCACATATACATATACATATACATAATATTTAATCTTCAAAAATTCACATCTCTCAATCTATTCATCCAAAATTAGTGATTTATATATGTATGTATTCTACAAATCAAGCTCTATACATTGATATAAATATTTTTTGATTTTTATCAAATATTTTTCTGGGTAATATTTGAAGTTTAATTCGGGTTGGAGGTTTGATGAAGTTTTTGATGATTTTGAGGCTGCAAGATTGTATGTTGGTGCTTGTTTATGCTTAGTTATTAATTTCATAATTTTCCGGGCACTTTTTATTTCGCCGGAAAATTCTTGAGGTGGCCGGAATTAACAATTATAATTTTTTTTTGATTTTCAATTTTGACTATTGTATATATCGTCGGATGCTTGGATACATATATTAAATTGAGAATTTTTCAGATTTGTTTTGACTCATCGGAAAATGTTCGGTTTACCGGAATATGGGTTTTAGTTTTCGTTTTTAAATTATGTTTAGGTGAATATTTAGATCGTTGGATTTACCTACTGATATGTTAATTTGGTAATTTTTGGAGATGTTTTTGGTTCACCGGAACAGTAACTCCGGCAGAAGAAGCAGCAGAAGCTGCTGTTTTTTTTAAAATTCCGGCACTTTAAATTCGATCAGATTTGGTCGAATTTAGCATTTTAAATTCGACCAGATTTGGTCGAATTTAGCACTTCAGGCGGTAAAATTTTAAAAATTTGAATTTTTCACCAAAATTTAAAATTTTCAAAATTTTGAAATTTGGCGCCTGAAGTGCTAATTTCGACCAAATTTGGTCGAATTTAACAATATCAATTTTGACCAAAGTTAGTCGAATTTAGCATACTAAATTCGACCGATTTACTAAATTCGACGCGAGCATTTTCGACAAACACATTTTCTGTCGAATTTAGTTAAATTCGACAAAATTCCGTCGAATTTAATTAAATTCGACAGAATTTTTCTTGTCGAATTTAGCCGTTTTTCTTGTAGTGCACAAAAAATTGGTGGGAAAATTCCCGCCAAGGACAAAAATTTGCTTGAGATTAATTTGAGCAACAGCGGTCACATTTAATGTCGGTCATATTTAGTTAGTCATTTTTACTACATAGTGCCCCAAAAAAAAGGGAAATTTCCCGCCAAGTAGCCAAAATTTGCTAAAGTATAAATTTGACCGTCGGCGGTCAAATTTAAAGCCGGGTTTTGGCGCCAAAACTCCCTCCAATTCTCAACCAAAATAATTGGAAAATAACTTTAATCGAATTTTTTTATAAATTTAACATAAATACTTAAACAATTTTTTTAATTCCAAAAAAAATAATGGAGTACCCCAATGACAAAAACTACCTGTAAAAAATTATTTTGTGCACTAAACATATATATATTTGGGAAGAGATCAATAAACGTTGATGCTATATTTATTCAAGAAATTTTCAAAAAATAAATAAATAGTTACTAACTTTTAAAATTCACAATTAATTTATATATTTAGAGTGACAACATAGTCTACACATTAAAAATTGATAGATATTAAAATAATTATCATTTCAAAATAATCTCGGCAATATGTTATATTGTTCAAATTTTTTGATGAAATACGTGGTTTGAGATTTGGATTTAGGGGTTAGGCGGTTAACGTCTAGGGTTACTAGTTTCGTAATATTTAATTAATAATGTGAACGATCTAACCGTACGGATATTTATCTTTTTACTTTTTAAGAGCCTATGCAAAAAATTATTTAATAATAAACATTGCATCCTAATTATTATAATGAAAGAAAATTTTATCAACTTCATCAATTTGACCACTGTCAGTCATAATTAGTATTTTTGACCACTTTTGGTCAAATTTATATAAATTCAAAATTTTCAAAAACATAAAATAAATACTTGATCATTTTTTAAAATTATGAAAAAAATATTAGAGTATTCACAATAATAAAAAAATACATGTTAAAAATTATATGTGGCACTTAACAAATTTTTAAATTTGAAAATGGTACAAAATTATTGATTTTTCATAGATTCAAAAAGTTTGAATATTGTTAATAAATGCTCACTAATTTTTAAAAATTACAAATATTTTTATGGGCGTATTGTGACAACATTTTATGTACATTAAAAAATGTAAGAGATAATAATAATGTTTGAGTAACAATATGATTCATAATTCAAATTATTCCTTGAAATATGCATGGTTTAGGATCTGAATTTAGGGGTTAAGCATTTACTGACTAGGGTTAGTAATTTTGTGTTATTCAAATTAAAATTTGAACGATCCAACCGTATGGATGATAACTTTCTTAAATTTCAAGAGTTCATGCAAAAAATCAAATTATTATAAGTTTTGCATAATAATTATTATAACAGATTGAATTTTTATCATCTTTATAAAATTGGCCATTTTCAGTCACATTGATAAATTTGACCAACGATAGTCAAATTTCATTACAAATGTGACCACAAACCCTAATCAGTCAAATTTACTAAATTGACTCAAACCAGTCAAATTCATAAATTTGACCGATGGTAGTCACATTTAAGTTTAGGCGGTAAATTTCCCGCCAAAACTACCCTAAAATATTTAAATGTAATTTTGACCAAAAACAGTTAAATATATATATTTGACCGCCCTCAGTCAAATTTATATAAATTCAAAATTTTCAAAAATATAAAATAAATAATTTATCATTTTTTAAAATTATGAAAAAATATTAGAGTATTCAAAATAACAAGAACTACATGTTAAAAATTATACGAGGCACTTTAAAAAAAATTAAATTTGAAAATGGTCAAAATTTGTTAATTTTTCGTATATTCAAGAAGTTTGAATATTGTTAATAATTGCTCACTAATTTTTAAAAATTACAAATAATTTTTTGGCCTAGTGTTACAACATTTTATGTACATTAAAAAATTAAGAGATAATAATGGTGTTAGAGTAACAATGTGATACATAGTTCAAATTATTTACTTAAATATGCATGGTTTAGGATTGAATTTAGGGGTTAAGCATTTAGTGACTAGGGTTAGTAATTTTGTGTTATTCAAATTATAATTAACTTTCTTAGATTTAAAGAGTTCATGCAAACAATCAAATGATTATAAGTTTTGCATAATAATTATTATAACAAATTGAAATTTTATCATCTTCATAAAATTGACCAGTTTCGGTCATATTTGAGCGACGGTAGTCAAATTTAAATACAAATTTGACCGCAAACCCTAATCAGTCAAATTTACTAAATTGACTGAAACCAGTCAAATTTATAAATTTGACCGAAGGTAGTCAAATTTATAAATTTGACCGAATGCAGTCAAATTTATAAATTTGACCGAATGCAGTCAAATTTAATGCCATGTCAGCAATCCGCGTGAAACACATTAAACGGTCCAGATTAGCAAACCAAAATTGCAATCCAATGGTCCAGATTTATTACAGCAAACCCATCTCCTATATATACACTCATTACATACATACATCATTCATTATCTCTCCCCTCTTTTCACCCCTTCTTCCACCCTCTCTCCCTCCTTCTTTCCACCCACACATACAAAAATATATACACACACATCTATATGTATACACCCATATATTTATACTTACTTATTTACCTATTTTTTACAAATCAACTTGTGTAATGATATTTCTGGTGATAAAAAGAATTCCGGCAATAAAAAGAATTCCGGCAATAAAACAACTCCGGCGGTCAAAGTGTCAAGCAAAATATCTCCGATATCCATTTTCATCAAACTAACTAACAAAAATAGTTTCGTAAAATCCAATTTTGAACCTTTAGTTGAATTTAGATAACCATATTCCTAAAGAAATCATCATTAATAAATATTATATATGATATGAAATTATTCTGATTCTTGAACTATTTATTTAAGATAAAATATGGTGATGTTTGTGTTAATAAGGGACACCAAATCAACAAGATATAATGTAGTATTTACCTTAATATTTTTCAAAAATCTAGCAGAATGTAGCAAATAAGAGTGCTTCTTCTTTTTTTTTTAAAATAAGTTATTTTTTTCTAAAAAATCAGGAGATTATACATCAACTCTACTGTTACTTCTATCTCAAAAGATTGTATCGGTCCTATATAGCATGTCCTATTTTAGTTAGTAATAGAAATTGAAGGTTAAGTCAATCTAAACATTATCTAGTAGCAATCTGAATGAGCAAGTGAGTGACAGGGTTCTTCATGGCAAACTAATTGCAGTGCCCTGATTTGTGTTTCCTATATATATTTCCCTATTGAGAAAGAGATTTTGTTGGTCGGTCTAAGGGGGTTGCTTTTGCTCAATCTCAAGGTGATCGAAGAGAGTACCTTTTGAAGCTATTTTCGTGAACTTTTTTGAAGTCTAAACTTTAACATCAAACAAGGTCAGTTTCGCCCAAACCTAGCACAACTTCAGGAAAATGATCATTTCTTACAACTGCATTTTCAAGAGAAATGTTCCATCTAGCAATATAATGTGCTATTTTTTAGGTCTTCTTACTCTTTATAAGGGAAAAACCACTTTAGATTTTCAAAATTGTCACTTATGATCTTGTTGAATTTTTCGGAATAGTAATGTAAGCGGTAAAGTAGAAAATGGTCGTTGTTTTAGCTAAATACGAATTCAGATAAACATGATTGCAATATTGTGGTGCATTTGTTGATGTTATTTTGTATATACATAACTTGGATAATTCAATTAATAATTAATAAATTAAATATTTTTATTGGATATAAATCAAAATATGTATAAACACAAGAATACCGTAAACTCGGTTTATTGATTTTACTGATGGATCATACAAACCGTAAGAGATAAAAACTAACGTACATACATGCAGAATTTTAAAACAACTCAACACCTAAGGTGGCCACTAAAAACCAGGATCCACTACCTGATTTATCTCCCCTTCTTCCTAATAAAACTAACTTTTCTAGACCTATTCAAACTCCAACTAACAGTACTGTTACATTTGATTTATTCAAAACTAAAATAAACACGTTTAAATTAATATTTTTACAACAATTTTAAAACTATATATGATCAATATTGTATTCGTTTACATTTTTCAAAATATAACATTAAATGATAAATGGACGGACACAAAAAAAGAGAATGTTTCCGTAAAATTATAAGTTAAGTTGACACCGGAAGCAATGGATAAACGTAGAATTAGATTAAACACTCGTCACTTTAAGGAATCCTTGGTAGAGTAGAGATAGAGCAGAGATAAGAGCAATCTCGCCACCCAAAGAAACACAACCTAAGGGATAAGAGTATGAAGAACAATGTACTAGAAATAAATGGTGACCTTTTGCTTTCTAGATTTGGAGAACCCATAAATATAGTTAATATCATTCTTAAGCACTCACTAATACATTGAACTAGTCTGGGAAATGATAAGAACAAAAGAAGAATCGTTAATGCAAATATTCATCCCAAAAATGTGCGATTCTGGACAGTTTGACGGCTTCTGACTAAAAATGGGATTATTAACTTCATGTAGAAAATATTTTTTTACGAGCCATAAATTTATCTGAAAACTAGACTTCGATACCTTTCCAAAGGTATATCACACTGCACCTAGAACCTTTGAGATCAAATCAGTTTATTCTGCAAAGTTGGCTCAAAAACAGCCTCAGAATTCTAATTTCCTATGTCATTATGTAAATTAATTAAATTATTTACCTTTAATGAGTCATGGAAAGATGAAAATGTTTTTGGTTTAAATTTTTTTTAAGACCTCATATACCACAAATACTATTATGTTTATTAGTTTATAACGCGTGCAAAACACCGTTATTTTTCAATATTTTAAATTTTAAATTTGTATGACGAAATAAAATTGAAAGGTACAAGTTGGTGGTGAGAGACACAAATGACATTAAAAGGTAAGGAAGAAGAGAGAGGGGAAGATAGGGGAGACGGAAAGAGGAGAGGGTGTCTACGGTTAATGCGAGGAAGACGAGAAGAAGAGAAACCTTTCAATGTTTATATATAATGGACTATATACATATTACATACAAAATACGTACGTAAAGATTGAGTTATCGAACAAACACATGTTTTAAACAAATAACAATGTTCTTTACAATTTTAAATTCAACTGTAATTGATGTTCGAGGGGTACTTTGGCTTAATGAGCTGAATCATACTAATTAAGATGTGTCTTATTAGAGCCTAATACAAACTCAAATCACTAGAACCTCTAGTGAACTTCTAGTGTTGACACGCCGATTATCTGCAGGCAATCGCTGGTACGCGAAGGATACACAATCAAAGTAGTATCCTCGAAGAGGGTTTCTGTAACACCCTGACCCAAAATTTTAGTGAGTTAATTATATTATAGATATATTGTTATTTAGTTACAATCCGGTGTTATCGGAGGATACATTTTTATTTACGGAGAGTTGTTAACTAAATATTATGTAATAATCGAGAAAGGTAGATTTGAGTGTTGCTTTAAAATTATTAAATTCAAAGTGTAAAATGGGATATATATAAATTAGTTAGAAGTATGGATTAGAGTGGGTTTGATAATTATAGTGTTAGGCTGTTAAGAAAGAAAAAATGGGTAGAATGACCTAGTAAGTTTGGTATGTGCAATATGCAAGTTACCCAAGTACCATCTAAATAAGTGTAAGTGAATAAAGGCACAAGTGGGCTAGTCTTGATGGGCTTTAAGTGTGATATTCATGGATAAGAAAGTGGACCATAAATGTTGTGAGCTTGAGTAAGTACCAAGTGGAGGTACTCATAAAAAATTATTGAGAGAATATGAAAACAAATACTTGTGAAAAATAGTGGCCAGAAATTCAAGAATTAATTTTTGACAGTAAGCAAGTTTGGGTTAATAAACTACAATTAATAAGATAAGATAATAAATAATTTTGATGGAAGTTCAGGTGATTTATTATCAAGTAACGGGCTTGGCATTTTATTGGGCTTGATACCTTTTAGTGTGGGCTTTTGAAAATTAAGAAAATAAATAGCAATGCTTGTGAGCTTTTAGATTTACAAGGAAATATGGTTGGTGATGGGTTTAATCTTAATGGGCTTTATTGTTTTGTACTACATAATTCTTGGAAAAGGAAAGAATGAAATGAAATGGCAGCCGAATGTGGTTTTTGTGTTGTGATTATTGAGAAAATTTACTTGAGATATTAATGAAGGGTAATTAATGATATTTAATTTGTGAAGAGATCAAATAAACTTAACCTGACTTAAGAATTAATATGGGTTGATGGACAAAAAGAAAAATTTGGAATGGGCTAGACAAGTCTAAATAGAACAAAGAGTGGATCTAATGTGCTATTGGGCCAATTAAATTATATATGCATGGGAATGGGTCTAAGAATTTTGTGAATTTTTCTTAAGCCATGATGACGAGATAGATGTGAAATGGATGAGTTGGTTTATGTAAATTTAATACTTTTGAGAAAATATTATGACAAATTAGATGCCAAAGATGTGGGTAGGATTAGTTAATTAAATATACTTAGTTGACTAATTTTTGATGCTAGATTATAATTATAATGGGGAATTCTATGTATGGAATGTTTAAGGAAGTTTGTTTTGAACAAATATTATACTCACATGTAGCAAAGAAAAGAATATGAGGAAGAAGCCGTGAGTTATTATGGTGATTAATTTAGTAACAATTTGGGATGACATGATAATTTATTCATTTCATTAAATACATTTATGACCAATAAATGGACAAATGAGGACACCATCGTGTCATTTATTATTAGAGAAAAAAAATTGGTGGACTAGTAAGTCTAATTGGGCTTGAAAATCCAATTATTGTAAGAATAGGCAGCCCAGTATGTGAAGTAGTGGGTTATAGCTTTTTAGGTACTTCAAATAATGAATCCAATAAATAATATGAAAATGTGCATTTTTGCACCGCCTTGACTTTCGTATGCACGAAGTAAGAGAATTTTTAAGTAGTATATTAAGTATGATTGAAGTCGGTGGGATGAGACTATAAATATAAGTCTCTGGGACATTCTTCTTATTCACTTTTCATACACTTGAGAAAAGAAAGAGCCGACCAGACAGAGCAGAAATCTCGCCTCGCTAGTTGATACAAAATTGATAACATTGCGATCCCTGAGTAAGATTAAGGAGTAGAAGCGATATGAGGTAAGTATATACTGTACTGTTTTACTGTTGAAATGTGATATCAATGATTTTATTGTTGATATTTGATGAAAACTGAGTATTCTTACATTGATACTGTGAACTGTGAAGCTTCCTTATTGGAAGTAAAGCTAAACCAATTGTTTAGCTGGGCGGGATCCCCACTAGTAGAACTTGTGAATCTATCGTGTTTGAATACTCATTTTAAATCTCGTGAGAACTATTTTGTGTTGATGAATTCTTGATGATTTTTACAAATATGATGAACTTTTGTGAAAACTTTTTATTGGATAAACCTCAGATGAACTGTACAATATATGTTTACTGAGCTGTGTAGCTCACTCCTTTTATGGTTATAAATTTTACAGGAAAGAACTTTTGAGAGAAATTGTTGTGAAAGGTTAAGAATGTGATGGACTCGAGGATTAGTACATCGTGTGAAGAGGTATAGAACTTCGTAAAGTTGAGATGGCGACATGGGTTAAGGTTTGTATTTACTTGTGGAGATTTGTAAAAAAGAAAAAGAAGTAGTTTATATTTATTAAATTAAGTTTAATTATTGTGAGTTTATATATAGCTGAAAAGTTTGGATTTGACGGACCCCCGGGCCGAGCCCAGCCGGGACTTTCCGGGGCCGGGGGCGTCACAGGTGGTATCAGAGCTATGGTTAGGAAAGTGAGAGTTTTTCTGGAATAAAAGTTTGTGTAACTCAAATAATTTCTGAGCTTAAGGTTAGGAATTGAGAGTGCGAGAAGATTTTGAGTTTTTTTGATGGATGAACGTAAAGCCTTGACTTGAACAAGTTAGACATTTGAGAAAATATGAGAATAGTAGGTGATGATCTTTGGGACCGTGGTGATATTTGAGGAATTATAAATTGGTATAGAGTCGTCTGGTGAGAATGTAAGAATTTTATGGACGATATTAGTAGTTAACAACTTTTGGGATATGTGATATGTGCTATGAAGTAAGATCTTATGGAGAGAATGATATAACATCTAGGGAGATGAAAATTTGTTCGAGGTTATATTGTATTAGTTGGTGATATGCAAATTTAATGATGTCGTTTATTGATCAAGGACTATAGCTATGAAGTTGAAACTAAATTTTTTGGGGATTAAGAATGTTGTTCGAGGATAGAGGATAAGATTTAAGAATATAAATATTTGTTAGAACTACATATAAGGATTAAAGAAGTAGAACACGAATCGGTTACATTAAGATTGTGATAGGTTGAAATTTGAGATATTAATGGATTAGTTTTACATAGATATTTTTGGGACTAATGAGGTTTAGAATAAAAGAAGTCTAAAAGAAATTTTATATTTGGAATACTAATTTTGAGAATTTTGGTCGACATGTGATATTTTCAAACTATATGGATATGCAAGATTTTAGGAACCGTTGAGAATTGATAATTCAGTTTATCTCCACGACATTAATTGTTTGAGGTGATGCATAATTTTGTTCGAGAATTTGATATTTACTTGGTGTAAATGATAATGATCGAATTTGATTGAACTATGAGAGTCCAAAAATTTAGGTGACTGAGAGTGAACAATCAATGAAATAAAGGTAACGTGATGAATGTTGTTATGAAATGTGACCACTTTGTGAAAAGTACGTGCAAATTGAGAAAATGAACTATTGTTTGAGAAAAATTTCGTCGTTCGAGAATACAAACATTATCTAGTGATGTACTGATGTTGAAAAGTTGATGAGTTTTGAGGATATAAAGGGAGGTTAGTTTTTAAAAAAAAATATTAAAAAAAATGTGTTTAAGTTGGTTTGAGGTTGTCGACGTTTTTTTGGATTTGAGAATGATTAAATTTGAGAGTTACAAAAATATGTTTTGACGGCCAAAATTTTGTCGATTTAGGAGTATATATTATCGTGTGGTAAGTCGTCCAGTGACAAATATATCCAAAGATTTTATGTAAGATTACAAATATTACTTTGGGGTGATTCTGGTTGACTTGAGTTTATAACTCTTTGAGGATATATTATAACTTGAGTCGATAATTTTTTTTCAGACCGATTAGATTTTAAGAAATTAGTATCAATTTGAGTACAAGGTGATATGATATTGTTGAGGGATTGAAAATTTTATAAGCAGAAGTATTCATTATCAGTGGAATTGGATGGATTCAATAGAAAATGAATTTGGGATTTTAGATTTGGCGATTAAGTTAGAATGAGATATTGTAAATTTATTTATTAAGAATTTAAGAAAAAATTACACTTGATGAGTTAAGAGAGAGAGAGAGAGAGAGTGAAGTTGAAATATGATATGTATGTTGTTTGAGGATATGAATTTTATTCAAAAGAGAGACAAAATTTCGTTATGCAGGTCATTTTCGAAAAAATACTTTTAGTGTTTAAAAGTTTAACTTATTTCCGATAATAAATTGAAATGTTCGAATGTATAAAATATTATTTTGGAAGTTGAGGATTAGTGCACATGATGTGAAATTTAGTACTTTTGGGGATTATCAGTGTGTTAAGGTGAGATGCTGATAGTTGATAAATGATACTAAAATTATTAGAAGAGAAAGAAACAAGAATAGGATGGAACCTGTGATTAGAAAAAAAATATCAAAGCATTTAATATTTATTTATGTAGAGTTTATTTATCACTATTGGAATGAGTTATCTGATAGAAAAATGTTTCCGAGTTTTGGCTTATATGTTGGTACAAGAACTTTTGGGATTTGTTGCAAGACCTGTATAGAATCCATATTAATCCATTCGAGGGAGTAGATTTTTGAAAAAATTATAAAGGACGAGTTTGAGACATCATTACTGATATTTTAAGTATCAAGTTATCTATTAATTTACCCAAATTTCGAGGACGAAATTTTTTTAAGTAGGGAAGAATGTAACACCGTGACCCAAAATTTTAGTGAGTTAATTATATTATAGATATATTGTTATTTAGTTACAATCGGGTGTTATCGGAGGATACATTTTTATTTACGGAGAGTTGTTAACTAAATATTATGTAATAATCGAGAAAGGTAGATTTGAGTGTTGCTTTAAAATTATTAAATTCAAAGTGTAAAATGGGATATATATAAATTAGTTAGAAGTATGGATTAGAGTGGGTTTGATAATTATAGTGTTAGGCTGTTAAGAAAGAAAAAATGGGTAGAATAACCTAGTAAGTTTGGTATGTGCAATATGTAAGTTACGGAAGTGTCATCTAAATAAGTGTAAGTGAATAAAGGCACAAGTGGGCTAGTCTTGATGGGCTTTAAGTGTGATATTCATGGATAAGAAAGTGGGCCATAAATGTTGTGACCTTGAGTAAGTACCAAGTGGAGGTACTCATAAAAAATTATTGAGAGAATATGAAAACAAATACTTGTGAAAAATAGTGGCCAGAAGTTCAAGAATTGATTTTTGGCTGTAAGGAAGTTTGGGTTAATAAACTACAATTAATAAGATAAGATAATAAATAATTTTGATGGAAGTTCAGGTGATTTATTATCAAGTAACGGGCTTGGCATTTTATTGGGCTTGATACCTTTTAGTGTGGGCTTTTGAAAATTAAGAAAATAAATAGCAATGCTTGTGAGCTTTTAGATTTACAAGGAAATATGGTTGGTGATGGGTTTAATCTTAATGGGCTTTATTGTTTTGTACTACAGTACATAATTCTTGGAAAAGGAAAGAATGAAATGAAATGGTAGCCGAATGTGGTTTCTTGTGTTGTGATTATTGAGAAAATTTACTTGAGCTATTAATGAAGGGTAATTAATGATATTTAATTTGTGTAGAGATCAAATAAATTTAACGTGACTTAAGAATTAATATGGGTTGATGGACAAAAAGAAAAATTTGGAATGGGCTTAGACAAGTCTAAATAGAACAAAGAGTGGATCTAATGTTCTATTGGGCCAATTAAATTATATATGCAGGGGAATGGGTCTAAGAATTTTGTGAATTTTTCTTAAGCCATGATGGTGAGATAGATGTGAAATGGATGAGTTGGTTTATGTAAATTTAATACTTTTGAGAAAATATTATGAGAAATTAGATGCCAAAGATGTGGGTAGGATTAGTTAATTAAATATACTTAGTTGACTAATTTTTGATGCTAGATTATAATTATAATGGGGAATTCTATGTATGGAATGTTTAAGGAAGTTTGTTTTGAACAAATATTATACTCACATGTAGCAAAGAAAAGAATATGAGGAAGAAGCCGTGAGTTATTATGGTGATTAATTTAGTAACAATTTGGGATGACATGATAATTTATTCATTTCATTAAATACATTTATGACCAAGAAATGGACAAATGAGGACACCATCGTGTCATTTATTATTAGAGAAAAAAAAATTGGTGGACTAGTAAGTCTAATTGGGCTTGCAAATCCAATTATTGTAAGAATAGGCAGCCTTGTATGTGAAGTAGTGGGTTATAGCTTTTTAGGTACTTAAAATAATGAATCCAATAAATAATATGAAAATGTGCATTTTTGCACCGCCTTGACTTTCGTATGCACGAAGTAAGAGAATTTTTAAGTAGTATATTAAGTATGATTGAAGTCGGTGGGATGAGACTATAAATATAAGTCTCTGGGACATTCTTCTTATTCACTTTTCATACACTTGAGAAAAGAAAGAGCCGACCAGAGAGAGCAGAAACCTCGCCTAGCTAGTTGATACAAAATTGATAACATTGCGATCCCTGAGCAAGATTAAGGAGTAGAAGCGATATGAGGTAAGTATATATTGTACGGTTTTACTGTTGAAATGTGATATCAATGATTTTATTGATGATATTTGATGAAAACTGAGTATTCTTACATTGATACTGTGAACTGTGATGCTTCCTTATTGGAAGTAAAGCTAAACCAATTGTTTAGCTAGCCGGGATCCCCACTAGTAGAACTTGTGAATCTATCGTGTTTGAATACTCATTTTAAATATCGTGAGAACTATTTTGTGTTGATGAATTCTTGATGAATTTTACAAATATGATGAACTTTTGTGAAAACTTTTTATTGGATAAACCTCAGATGAACTGTACAATATATGTTTACTGAGCTGTGTAGCTCACTCCTTTTATGGTTATAAATTTTACAGGAAAGAACTTTTGAGAGAAATTGTTGTGAAAGGTTAAGAATGTGATGGACTCGAGGATTAGTACATCGTGTGAAGAGGTATAGAACTTCGTAAAGTTGAGATGGCGACATGGGTTAAGGTTTGTATTAAGTTGTGGAGATTTGTAAAAAAGAAAAAGAAGTAGTTTATATTTATTAAATTAAGTTTAATTATTGTGAGTTTATATATAGCTGAAAAGTTTGGATTTGATGGACCCCCGGGCCGAGCCCAGCCGGGACTTTCCGAGGCCGGGGGCGTCACAATTTCGCTCCCAAAGGGAGTGCACTTATAAGTTTTAAGTCTGAGTACAACAGTGTGTCCCGTTCTTGATAGTCTTTGTAGATCATTACTCTGGTGTGTTATTATGGTTAAAACTATGATTGAAATTCAATAATAAAAATATATGGGGTCTTTTAATCCACTCATAATCTCGGTCGGAGTCCTTTCGTTATACTGGTCTCCCGTATACTTATGGTAAGTATTCAGTCTCACTCCTACTTACGAGTTTTAAATCAACATTTTATGTCACATTCTTAGTAGTTGTATACTACTCATGTGTGTAATGCTATATAAAGCCACCAAGTCCCCTTATTCTTTTCTATGTGGGATAAATGAAACATCATTATAACAAGCTTTTTTCAAGCTACTACCTTCATCTCAATTTCTCTTATGGATTTAAACAAGAAAATTATTAAACCCATACATGAAAGTTTAAGTTCCCATAGCAAGGAACAACTTCCAATCATTAGAAATTTGAATTAACATCAAGAATATACTTAATTATATCCTTAAACTATCAATTTTCTAACAAGTATTCAGTCTCACTCCTACTTACGAGTTCTAAATCAGCATTTTATGTCACATGCTTAGATTAATGATGTCTATCAAAAAGCTCAACTCTTATCATTTTACCCTTGATATAACAAGTTTGAAGGTGATCAATCTTATATCTATTAACATTTATTAATCTAGGCATGCATCTCTTGTGTTCGACAAGTTTTACACGATGACTCCAGTCTGATCTACAAGATGGGCTTCATCTAAACCCCATAAAGGGAAATTAGCTACTCGTGACAATACAAAATATAATAAACATATAGGAGTAAGAAACAATACTACTTTTTGAGTTTAAAAACTTCCATACCTGAGTTTAAGCATCCAAAGTAGCAATAACAATTGAAAAGTAATCTTCTCTAATGAGAAGATGAATGATTACAAAGAGAAATTCAAAAAACTACTAAATTTAATGATTACAAGTCATTAAAAATATAGAGTTTGAATTATATGTATTACTTCAATTTGCATTCGGACAAACTAACAAACTTATGCACATATATAAACCTAGCTAGTATGCATGCAAACAATAAATTAGGGTTGAAAGCAGTAGAAAGGAAGATAAGATTCAAACCTCGTACGTGATTACACAACCCGAAAAACCGGCTCGGGCTGGCTGATTGTGGCAGTAGAAACAGTTCCGTTAGCAAAAAGAACAAAAATTCCTCTAGGCCCGTTTTGGGTAAGGGACATGATCTTTAAAATGACATCCTGAAATATTTAATATAATTGAATAAAAAATATATACTAAAAGAACATTAAAAAAAAATTGGTATGCATACCTCCCGAGTGTACACTCCATCACATGAGCTTTAAAATTTTGTGCAGCAGTGTCTGCATAAAACTCACCTTGACAAATGAATAGGTAAAATGCTTTTAGTTCCAATAATAATAACTCGGAAAAAAAAAACTCTCATTCCGATAAAGTCATGAGGTATTAATCTTGTTTGCTATATGTTAAAATAGTATTAACTTATACATAATGGTGAAGTGGGTTAAATGTGAATGCAAAGCCTACTTACAGATAAGTACAAAATCGCCCGAAGATAATGTGATGTACCATGAACAATCCTTGGTAAAATCGTTTGCTACAAAAAAAAGGTTTACACCAGGTACTATTTGAATTTTAAGAAATCACTCAAAATGAATGTTACAGGATCGGATGGAAAGAAGAAGTAACTTTGAATCATGGACACGAAGTAACGATTTAACGTAAATAGATATAAATGCATCTATATTCATAGTTAGCAAAATAAAATATAACCTGACTTCAAATCAAATGTGACCTTCCATGTAACCCCTCCTGGATCCTCTAGTGGGTCTACAAAACCAATCATTCTGCTGCTATTGCTATTACCCAAGAAGCCAAAGGGAGCGAGGGAGGGAGGGAGAGAGAGAGAGAGGTTTAATGTTTATTCTGAATTGCGTGAATTGCGAGTAATGTATGTATAGAGGTCCGCTCAGAAAACGAGGAAGTTGTTGGATACAGGCTGAGAAAACGAGAAAGTTGGGAACAGTTACTCACCGTAACCTCCTCCTGAGTTGGATACAGGTGTACACAGAAATATCTATCCTTGAAACAAGCTGTCCTTATACTTTTTTAAATACTTTATAATATCGTTTCTAAAAAAATACTATAATTCCATCCATTTACTTGAAATAACTTGATTTTAAATTCAACCATTCATACAAATTTATAATCCCATCCATTTAATTTAAATAACTTGATTCTAAATTCATCGTCGTGCTTGTACTTTTACGAGAGAGTCCTTAAACAGTTTCGAACTCATAAACTCATAAACCTTTTGTAAGTATAATGGGTGACTAATTTACATTTGTGATATTACTTTGTTATTGCTGGTTTAATATATCTTAATATACGCACTTTATGTTAAAATTAAAAATATAAATTAATAAAAAAACAACCAAATAAAGTAATAGAAAATAAGATGGGCCAAAAGTACTTTCTTATTAACCTAACATGTACTTTAACACCCTTAATAAATTCAATGAGCTTTTATGCTCATTTTACCAAACAGCTCATTATGTGCCAATTTGACTTAGTTTAAAAAATCAATAAGAGTGCTTCTTCTTCTTTTTGAAAATAAGTTATTTTTTTCTAAAAAATCAGGAGATTATACATCAACTCTACTGTTACTTCTATCTCAAAAGATTGTATCGGTCCTATATAGCATGTCCTATTTTAGTTAGTAATAGAAATTGAAGGTTAAGTCAATCTAAACATTATCTAGTGGCAATCTGAATGAGCAAGTGAGTGAGGGTTCTTCATGGCAAACTAATTGCAGTGCCCGGATTTGTGTTTCCTATATATATTTCCCTATTGAGAAAGAGATTTTGTTGGTCGGTCTAAGGGGGTTGCTTTTTCTCAATCTCAAGGTGATCGAAGAGAGTACAGACCCTGTGAAGCTATTTTCGGGAACTTTTTTGAAGTCTAAACTTTAACACCAAATAAGGTCAGTTTCGCCCAAACCTAGCACAACTTGAGGAAAATGATCATTTCTTACAACTGCATTTTCAAGAGAAATGTTCCATCTAGCAATATAATGAGCTATTTTTTAGGTCTTCTCACTCTTTTCTCTTTTTATAAGGGAAAAACCACTTAAGATTTTCAAAATTGTCACTTATGACCTTGTTGAATTTTTCGAAATAGTAATGTAAGTGGTAAAGTAGAAAATGGTCGTTGTTTTAGCTAAATACGAATTCAGATAAACATGATTGCAATTCAACAAATATTGTGGTGCATTTGTTGCATGTTATTTTGTATATACATAACTCGGATAATTCAATTAATAATTAATCAATTAAATATTTTTATTGGATATAAATCAAAATATGTATAAACACAAGAATACCGTAAACTCGGTTTATTGATTTTACTGATGGATCATACAAACCGTAAGAGATAAAAACTAACGTACATACATGCAGAATTTTAAAACAACTCAACACCTAAGGTGGCCACTAAAAACCAGGATCCACTACCTGATTTATCTCCCCTTCTTCCTAATAAAACTGAACTTTTCTAGACCTATTCAAACTCCAACTAACACTACTGTTACATTTGATTTATTCAAAACTAAAATAAACACGTTTAAATTAATATTTTTACAACAATTTTAAAACTATATATGATCAATATTGTATTCGTTTACATTTTTCAAAATATAACATTAAATGATAAATGGACGGACACAAAAAAAGAGAATGTTTCCGTAAAATTATAAGTTAAGTTGACAGCGGAAGCAATGGATAAACGTAGAATTAGATTAAACACTCGCCACTTTAAGGAATCCTTGGTAGAGTAGAGATAGAGCAGAGATAAGAGCAATCTCGCCACCCAAAGAAAAACAACCTAAGGGATAAGAGTATGAAGAACAATGTACTAGAAATAAATGGTGACCTTTTGCTTTCTAGATTTGGAGAACCCATAAATATAGTTAATATCATTTTTAAGCACTCACTAAACATTGAACTAGTCTAGGAAATGATAAGAACAAAAGAAGAATCGTTAATGCAAATATTTATCCCAAAAATGTGCGATTCTGGAAAGTTTGACGGCTTCTGACTAAAAATGGGATTATTAACTTCATGTAGAAAATATTTTTTTACGAGGCGTAAATTTATCTGAAAACTAGACTACGATACCTTTCCAATGGTATATCACACTCCACCTAGAACCTTTGAGATCAAATCAGTTTATTCTGCCAAGTTGGCTCAAAAACAGTCTCAGAATTCTGATTTCCTATGTAAATTAATTAAATTATTTACCTTTAATGAGTCACGGAAAGATGAAAATGTTTTTGGTTTAAATTTTTTTTAAGACCTCATATACCACAAATACTATTATGTTTATTAGTTTATAACGCGTGCAAAACACGATTATTTTTCAATATTTTAAATTTTAAATTTTTATGACGAAATAAAATTGAAAGGTACAAGTTGGTGAGAGACAGACATGACATTAAAAGGTAAGGAAGAAGAGAGAGGGGAAGATAGGGGAGACGGAAAGAGGAGAGGGTGTCTAGGGTTAATGCGAGGAAGACGAGACGAAGAGAAACCTTTCAATGTTTATATATAATGGACTATATACATATTACATACAAAATACGTACGTAAAGATTGAGTTATCGAACAAACTCATGTTTTAAACAAATAACAATGTCCTTTACAATTTTAAATTCAACTGTACTTGATGTTCGAGGGGTACTTTGGCTTAATGAGCTGAATCATACTAATTAAGATGTGTCTTATTAGAGCCTAAATACAAACTCAAATCACTAGAACCTCTAGTGAACTTCTAATGTTGACGGGCCGATTATCCGCAGGCAATCGCTGGTACGCGAAGGATACCCAATCAAAGTAGTATCCTCGAAGAGGGTTTCGCTCCCAAAGGGAGTGCACTTATAGGTTTTAAGTATGAGTACAACAGTGTGTCCCGTTCTTGATAGTCTTTGTAGATCGTTACTCTGGTGTGTTATTATGGTTAAAACTATGATAGAAATTCAATAATAAAAATATATGGGGTCTTTTAATCCACTCATAATCTCGGTCGGAGTCCTTTCGTTGTAATCCATTTGTCTAAAACCATCCCATCTATTCATCCCTCAATTTTGAGACAATGGTGTCATGATCATCTAAACAAAGTCTTAATACTGGTCTCCCGTATACTTATGGTAAGTATTCAGTCTCACTCCTACTTACGAGTTTTAAATCAACATTTTATGTCACATGCTTAGATTAATGATGTCTATCAAAAAGCTCAACTCTTATCATTTTACCCTTGATATAACAAGTTTGAAGGTGATCAATCTTATATCTATTAACATTTATTAATCTAGGCATGCATCTCTTGTGTTCGACAAGTTTTACACGATGACTCCAGTCTGATCTACAAGATGGGCTTCATCTAAACCCCATAAAGGAAAATTAGCTACTCGTGACAATACAAAATATAATAAACATATAGGAGTAAGAAACAATACTACTTTTTGAGTTTAAAAACTTCCATACATGAGTTCAAGCATCCAAAGTAGCAATAACAATTGAAAAGTAATCTTCTCCAATGAGAAGATGAATGATTACAAAGAGAAATTCAAAAAACTAATAAATTTAAAATGTGAAATGTATCTAAAGCAATGCATGTGAATGTCTCTCTGTCATTCAGGCCAGGGTTATATATCCATCCTTGTTCCGCTACAAAACAATTACTTGCAATGAAGTTACAAAAGGAATTTGAAATTCAAAAACCGATAGGGGTGCTCTGCGGTACCCTGGACTTTCGAATAGGTCCTCCGTGATGCTGCTGAGCGTGTCCATGATCACTGGCTAGTTATGTTTTCCCAATAAATCTTTAGACTTTAGCCCCTGAATTGTCTTCTTGAACTCCCAAAATGAACTTTTACACCTCAACTTCGCACCTCGCTGCATTTCCCCTATTTTAGTCCTTTTTGGCACCAATTTGCCAACAAATTTAACAAAACTTTACAAGCGCCGAATTCAAACTTGAAAATAGTGCATAAATAGAGACATCCCTCCTTCCATCCAACCAACCTTTATTAGGTGGCATCCTAGCATCCTGACTCACCTGAACAACTAGACAACTTGTTCTGTATGGAAGGTGCCTCATCTTTCCTAGTACACACTAACTACCAGTACCTTCATCACCATGCTTCAACTTTAACTTAACAGTACTCTCAGTTCAAGCAAGATAGTTAGAAACCTGCATCCAATTACAACCCTCCTGCAGAGACTCATTTGAATCATTATTTTAGGTTCCATAATTTCCTTTTCTTTGCCTTATGATGGACTTCAAGATTATCATAAGGAATCTTATTAGTATCCTCCCCAAGATCAGGAGGAACATCACCAAGTACAAAAGATATACCTAAACGCAAATCCCAATCCGCATCATCCTCACGAATCTCAGAGGAGATGGACCGACTAAAGGCCTGGTACCCGTTCCGATGTGAGCCCACATCCACTGGCCCCCAGCTTTTTAGTATACTTACGTGCGAAATACAGCACACGATATATGCACACAGAAAAATATACATGGTCAAAGTACTATCCCAAACAAGTGGGTATCGTTCCCTCTCAGAATGCACTACATGTTTAAGCGCCAATAGAACATTGTGTTGTTCTTTGTAGTTTATGAAATTCAAATTTTGGTGGTTGGATTATGTCTAAAACTAATGTCTATGAAATCAATATATAAAGCATACGTCTTTGAATCGACCCCGCCTTTCGTATGGATTTGAATGGTTGCAATCCACTTGTCACAAATTAAGTTCAACATGCTAATTGGAACATGAAACTAGAATTAACCATGTCTCCGTGCGAAAATCCCATCCCAAATATTCACCCCTCCAATCCTAGTAGGTAGTGGTGTCATGGTTAACCAATTAAGCCTTAAATCCCAATCACTTAGTGAAATAAGTCATTAACCCGGTTATTAAACAAGTTCTAATTCGATTACATGCGGTAAGTATTCACCCTCACTCCTACTTACGAGTTTTAAACCCATAATTATTCCACATGCTAGGTTAACATGTTCTATCACTAACTCATACTTTCGTCGTGCTGCTATTGATTTAACAAGGTATAAGTTGATCAAGCTTATAAATTATTAACATAGATTAACCTAGGCATGCATCTCCTAAAAATGACAAGTTTCATATAACGACTCTCATCTAAATTACAAATGGTGCTTGATCTAAACTACTTGTCCATTTCACTTTTAATGAGTTGACACTAAAAAAAAAACACACATTTCTGACCATCAAATTTTTACCTGGAATTGAAAGCCCCATTTTTACCCCGAACATTTGAGATAAGAAAATAAGTAAAAGTACAAATAAACTCACAGTAATATCCATGAATGTAGGTAGATGTAAAACCCCAATTTTACCTAGAATTGAAATCCCTAATTGAAGCCCCGAATAGAAAACCCAATTAAAGCCCTAATTGGAAAATCAAAACCAATTTATTGAAGAATGAAGAAAAGAAAAATCAATTATACAATGGAGAGCGAGTGAAAAGAACAAATCAATTTTATCTACAATGGAAAGCCCCAACTAGTTTTACGTGCAAAATCAGTTTTAAGAAAATTAGCAAAAGAAAAGAAGAGAGAACAGAGAACGGAAGAGAGACGATAGTTGTTCTTCGGTTCAGAGCAAGATAGAGTGGAGATTGTGTTTGAGAGTCAAGAGTTTTGTCTGACATTCGAGAGAGTGTTATTTTCTGAGGTAAGGATACTGCGTAGTTTTTGTTAAGGGGGGAACTTTTAGGTTTTCAGTTTTTCAGTTTTTTGAATTTAAAAGATTTTTAGAACTTAAAATTAAATAAATATTATTAAAAAACAAATATTATATGCATGTACATGTAATATGTAATATTATATATAAACCATAGTTTAAAATTTGTATTAATTTATATATTAATTTGAAATACATTATTGTTATATTTCACAACGTTTTTGTTAACATGCGGTACAACCAGACCTTTATAATTTTTTGATTATATTTCACAACACTAGATTGAGTACGTATTAAAATTCGTACGGTTGGATCATCGAAGAAATCATTTTAAAAAATTATTCAGTGAATTTGGCACACGCCCCGTTACAAGAATTAGTACTTTTACAACGTTTTTGTTAACATGCGCGACAACCGAGCCTTTCGATTTTTTGATTATTTTTCCCAACATTAGAATGTGTACCTAGTAATATTAGTACTATTACAACATTTCTAAAAAGAAGCGGCAAAACTGGGACTTTCTAATTTTTGATTATTTTTTCCGAACACTAGATTGAGTACGTATTAACATCTGTATAGTTGGATCATTGATGAAATTATTTAAAAAAAATTATGTAGTGAATCTGACACGCGTCCCGTTCCCGGAAGTAGTACTATTACAACGTTTCTGAAAAGATGCGGCATAACCGGGCCTTTCTACTTTTTGATTATTTTTCTCAACACTAGAATGAGTAGAAAATAACATTAGTATGGTTGTACCATTGAAGAAATCATTTAATAAAATTATTTAGTGAATCTGACATACGTCTCGTTCCCGGAAAAAATAATATTAGAACATTTCTGAAAAGATGCGGCATAATTCGGTCTTTTTATTTTTTGATTATTTTTCGCAACACTATAATGAGTTCCTATTAACATCCATACGGTTAGATCGTTGAAAAAATCATTTAAAAATATTATTCAGTGAATCTGACACGCATCTTGTTCCCTGTTCCCATAAGCAGTACAGTTATTTTGATATTTTTAAAATTATTTCTCGATGATCCAACGGTATGGATGTCAAGTTATATGTATTTAAATGATATTTCAAAATTTTCAAAAAAAAATGTATAAGTTTATTTGGTTTGAGATATTAATAATCAAGACTAATAATTCTAACAAGTGTTTCCTCCCACATTGGTATTTTTATTTTTTTAAAAGTATTTCTCGATGTTTGAACATGTCAATATCTATATATTTTAGTGATATTTTCAAATTTTAGAAAAAGATAAATTTATTTTGTTTGTGATTTTAAAAGTCAATTATTGATTTGACTAGTATTTCTAACTAGAGTTCGTCTCGAATCGGTGTTTTGATTTTATTAAAAATATTTGTGGACGATTCAGTCGTATGACTCTTAGAATCTATGTATTTTATTGATATTCCAAAAAAATTAAATTCTTTTCTTGTACAGACATAATTCTTATCTTATAAAAGACCATTAAATACATATTTTACATTTTTAATCATCGTAGCACAAACAATATATATGAACTTGTTTAAATTCTTTTCTTAGTAATGAAAAATAAATACGCAGAGACTAAAATGATCTAGTGATATATTTGACGTTCATATCATTTACAAATTATATTTTGTTGTGTATATGGTATCATAATATATATTTTTTCTATGGGTCAGAAATGAGTTGGCTGGCTAACTACTTTGTCTCAACCAATTACCTGACAGCTATTAATTAGGTGAAAAAATTTAGTACACTCTGAATAGTTGGTTGTCGGAGCTATGAGTTGGTCGGAAATGAGAGTGACTTGGATAGTGAGCCCTTATTGTTTCGTTAGTGACCATGGTCGGTTATGACTTTATTTACGACATAGCTTGGTGGTCGGTTGTTTGGATCAGTTATAATATATCATTTGTGACTATTTACATTTTTTGGTGGTTATTGGCTTATACCAATATTTGACTCTAAATATAAATGAATTATTGATTTTGTATTTTTCTTCGGATATTCCAGTGTAGCTAATGATGGGATTGGTGTGTTTTTTCTTTGATTTTATACATAGCTATGGAATCTCTATCTAAACCGGACTTCTTCTCTAATAGGCTAATAGTAGAGGAAAGGGTTATCTCTCCCACATTTAACAATATACACTAAAGATTTCAGAAATTTAAATTACACAACACAAAATCAGTTAATTCTTTTTCTATTTGAACCGCTTTTTTCTAAATATTTGACACAACAATATTCTTGTGGTTGAACAGTGGCCGAGGGGCGTGCAGGGTGCTGCACAGGTGCAGCTGGCAGTAGATAGATCCCTGATGAGTAATTACTTCTTGACCTGAATTAGAACTCCCACATTATGCTTTCTGCCATTCAAAAAGTAATAACTTAGAAGAGCTCACCCTTATTATGTGTGTAAGAGTAACAAAGTAATGATTCTTAGTAGGTTAGTCATGATTTTACAAAGTTTTTGAGAAAATGAGCATAAAATAAAAGGTGGTCTTACTTGGTTAGTACCAAATCCTACTAAGCACACCTCTTATGATAATATAAGCACATAACTAAATCCTAATAGAACATAATCAAATGGTAATAGTAGAGCAAAGAGAAGATCATACTTGGATAGGGCTAGCTTCAACTAGCGGACCAGCTACCATACCTCCTATGATATGGTCGTGAGCTACCATACCTCCTATAATATAGCTGTTTGTACCTGAGACACTGAATCCACCTGTCCTACATCTCAGCCCGCCAGTTTCTGTGACTATAGAGGAGCCATTTAAGGATACGATTCCAAACTGACCCTGCACTTAATATTTTTAAAATAACAAATTACAAGTCATTAAAAATATAGAGTTTGAATTATATGTAGTACTTCAATTTGCATTCGGACAAACTAACAAACTTATGCACATATATAAACCTAGCTAGTATGCATGCAAACAATAAATTAGGGTTGAAAGCAGTAGAAAGGAAGATAAGATTCAAACCTCTTACGTGAATACACCACCCGAAAAACCGGCTCGGGCTGGCTGATTGTGGCAGTAGAAACAGTTCCGTTAGCAGAAAGAACAAAAATTCCTATCGGCCCGTTTTGGGTAAGGGACATGATCTTTAAAATGACATCCTGAAATATTTAATATAATTGAATAAAAAATATATACTAAAAGAACATTAAAAAAAAATTGGTATGCATACCTCCCGAGTGTACACTCCATCACATGAGCTTTAAAATTTTGTGCAGCAGTGTCGAAAAAACTCTCATTCCGATAAAGTCATGAGGTATTAATCTTGTTTGCTATATGTTAAAATAGTATTAACTTATACATAATGGTGAAGTGGGTTAAATGTAAATGCAAAGCCTACTTACAGTTAAGTACAAAATCGCCCGAAGATAATGTGATGTACCATGAATAATCCTTGGTAAAATCGTTTGCTACAAAAAAAAAAAGGTTTACCCCAGGTACTATTTGAATTTTAAGAAATCACTCAAAATGAATGGTACAGGATCGGATGGAAAGAAGAAGTAACTTTGAATCATGGACAGGAAGTAACAATTTAACGTAAATAGACATAAATGCATCTATATTCATAGTTAGCAAAATAAAATATAACCTGACTTCAAATCAAATGTGACCTTCCTTGTAACCCCTCCTGGATCCTCTAGTGGGTCTACAAAACCAATCAATCTGCTGCTATTGCTATTACCCAAGAAGCCAAAGGGAGGGAGGGAGAGAGAGAGAGAGAGGGGTTTAATGTTTATTCTGAATTGCGTGAATTGCGAGTAATGTATATATAGAGGTCGGCTTAGAAAACGAGGAAGTTGTTGGATACAGGCTGAGAAAACGAGAAAGTTGGGAACAGTTACTCACCGTAACCTCCTCCTGAGTTGGATACAGGTGTACACAGAAATATCTATCCTTGAAACAAGCTGTCCTTATACTTTTTTAAATACTTTATAATATCTTTTCTAAAAAAATATTATAATTCCATCCATTTACTTGAAATAACTTGATTTTAAATTCGACCATTCATACAAATTAATAATCCCATCCATTTAATTTAAATAACTTGATTCTAAATTCATCGTCGTGCTTGTACTTTTACCAGAGAGTCCTTAAACATTTTCGAACTCATAAACTCATAAACCTTTTGTAAGTATAATGGGTGACTAATTTACATTTGTGATATTACTTTGTTATTGCTGGTTTAATATATCTTAATATACTCACTTTATATTAAAATTAAAAATTTAAATTAATAAAAAAACAAACAAATAAAGTAATAGAAAATAAGATGGGCCAAAAGTACTTTCTTATTAACCTAACATGTACTTTAACACCCTTAATAAATTCAATGGGCTTTTATGCTCATTTTACCAAAAGCCCATTATGTGCCCATTTGACACTACAAGAAAACAGGGTAAATTTGACCGACTAAAAATGACCGCGGCTAAATCTGACCGACACTGGTCATATTTAAGGTCAACCTCAATTGATAACCGGCCAGTCTTAAATTTGACCGTCGTCGGTCATATTTAATGTCGGTCATATTTAGTCGGTCATTTTTAGTACTCGAGACCCACAAAAAATTGGTGGGAAAATTCCCGCCAAGGACAAAAATTTGCTTGAGATTAATTTGAGCAACAGCGGTCACATTTAATGTCGGTCATATTTAGTTAGTCATTTTTACTACATAGTGCCCCAAAAAAAAGGGGAAATTTCCCGCCAAGTAGCCAAAATTTGCTAAAGTATAAATTTGACCGTCGGCGGTCAAATTTAAAGCCGGGTTTTGGCGCCAAAACTCCCTCCAATTCTCAACCAAAATAATTGGAAAATAACTTTAATCGAATTTTTTTATAAATTTAACATAAATACTTAAACAATTTTTTTAATTCCAAAAAAAATAATGGAGTACCCCAATGACAAAAACTACGTGTAAAAAATTATTTTGTGCACTAAACATATATATATTTGGGAAGAGATCAATAAACGTTGATGCTATATTTATTCAAGAAATTTTCAAAAAATAAATAAATAGTTACTAACTTTTAAAATTCACAATTAATTTATATATTTAGAGTGACAACATAGTCTACACATTAAAAATTGATAGATATTAAAATAATTATCATTTCAAAATAATCTCGGCAATATGTTATATTGTTCAAATTTTTTGATGAAATACGTGGTTTGAGATTTGGATTTACGGGTTAGGCGGTTAACGTCTAGGGTTACTAGTTTTGTAATATTTAATTAATAATGTGAACGATCTAACCGTACGGATGTTTATCTTTTTACTTTTTAAGAGCCTATGCAAAAAATTATTTAATAATAAACATTGCATCCTAATTATTATAATGAAAGAAAATTTTATCAACTTCATCAATTTGACCACTTTCAGTCATATTTAGTATTTTTGACCACTTTTGATCAAATTTATATAAATTCAAAATTTTCAAAAACATAAAATAAATACTTGATCATTTTTTAAAATTATGAAAAAAATATTAGAGTATTCACAATAATAAAAAAATACATGTTAAAAATTATATGTGGCACTTAACAAATTTTTAAATTTGAAAATGGTACAAAATTATTGATTTTTCATAGATTCAAAAAGTTTGAATATTGTTAATAAATGCTCACTAAGTTTTAAAAATTACAAATATTTTTATGGGCGTATTGTGACAACATTTTATGTACATTAAAAAATGTAAGAGATAATAATAATGTTTGAGTAACAATATGATTCATAATTCAAATTATTCCTTGAAATATGCATGGTTTAGGATCTGAATTTAGGGGTTAAGCATTTACTGACTAGGGTTAGTAATTTTGTGTTATTCAAATTAAAATTTGAACGATCCAACCGTATGGATGTTAACTTTCTTAAATTTCAAGAGTTCATGCAAAAAATCAAATTATTATAAGTTTTGCATAATAATTATTATAACAGATTGAATTTTTATCATCTTTATAAAATTGGCCATTTTCAGTCACATTTATAAATTTGACCAACGGTAGTCAAATTTAATTACAAATTTGACCGCAAACCCTAATCAGTCAAATTTACTAAATTGACTGAAACCAGTCAAATTCATAAATTTGACCGATGGTACTCACATTTAAGTTTAGGCGGTAAATTTCCCGCCAAAACTACCCTAAAATATTTAAATGTAATTTTGACCAAAAACAGTTAAATATATATATTTGACCGCCCTCAGTCAAATTTATATAAATTCAAAATTTTCAAAAATATAAAATAAATAATTTATCATTTTTTAAAATTATGAAAAAATATTAGAGTATTCAAAATAACAAGAACTACATGTTAAAAATTATACGAGGCACTTTAAAAAAAATTAAATTTGAAAATGGTCAAAATTTGTTAATTTTTCGTATATTCAAGAAGTTTGAATATTGTTAATAATTGCTCACTAATTTTTAAAAATTACAAATAATTTTTTGGCGTAGTGTTACAACATTTTATGTACATTAAAAAATTAAGAGATAATAATGGTGTTAGAGTAACAATGTGATACATAGTTCAAATTATTTACTTAAATATGCATGGTTTAGGATTGAATTTAGGGGTTAAGCATTTAGTGACTACGGTTAGTAATTTTGTGTTATTCAAATTATAATTTGAACGATCCAACGTATGGATGTTAACTTTCTTAGATTTAAAGAGTTCATGCAAACAATCAAATGATTATAAGTTTTGCATAATAATTATTATAACAAATTGAAATTTTATCATCTTCATAAAATTGACCAGTTTAGGTCATATTTGACCGACGGTAGTCAAATTTAAATACAAATTTGACCGCAAACAGTCAATTTAGTAAATTTGACCGAAGGTAGTCAAATTTATAAATTTGACCGAATGTAGTCAAATTTAATGCCATGTCAGCAATCCGCGTGAAACACATTAAACGGTCCAGATTAGCAAACCAAAATTGCAATCCAATGGTCCAGATTTATTACAGCAAACCCATCTCCTATATATACACTGATTACATACATACATCATTCATTATCTCTCCCCTCTTTTCACCCCTTCTTCCACCCTCTCTCCCTCCTTCTTTCCACCCACACATACAAAAATATATACACACACATCTATATGTATACACCCATATATTTATACTTACTTATTTACCTATTTTTTACAAATCAACTTGTGTAATGATATTTCCGGTGATAAAAAGAATTCCGGCAATAAAAAGAATTCCGGCAATAAAACAACTCCGGCGGTCAAAGTGTCAAGCAAAATATCTCCGATATCCATTTTCATCAAACTAACTAACAAAAATAGTTTCGTAAAATCCAATTTTGAACCTTTAGTTGAATTTAGATAACCATATTCCTAAAGAAATCATCATTAATAAATATTATATATGATATGAAATTATTCTGATTCTTGAACTATTTATTTAAGATAAAATATGGTGATGTTTGTGTTAATAAGGGACACCAAATCAACTAGATATAATGTAGTATTTACCAGAATATTTTTCAAAAATCTAGCAGAATGTAGCAGAAAGCTGTTGGGTTTGTTGAATATGTGTTATAGTTAAATTTGACCGCTTTCGGTCAAATTTATAAATGTGACCGTTTTCGGTCAAATTTATAAATTTGACCAACGGCGGTCAAATTCGATGGACGTTAGGCGCCAAATTCAAAAAAATTCAAATTTCAAAATTTTGAAAATTTCGGTCAAATTTAAGCGGTCAATTTTAGTCGGTCAAATTTAACATAAATATGACCGATTTTGCTAAATTTGACAAGCTTAAAAATGACAGACACAATTCGGTCAAATTTGACCAACAAATTTGACCAAATATGACTGCTGGCGGTCAAATTTAGCTAAATATGACCGAAATTTTTCGGTCAAATTTAGCCGTTTTTCTTGTAGTGTGACTTAGTTTAAAAAATGGATAAGAGTGCTTTTTTTTTTTTTTAAATAAGTTATTTTTTTCTAAAAAATCAGGAGATTATACATTAACTCTATTGTTACTTCTATCTCAAAAGATTGTATCGGTCCTATATAGCATGTCCTATTTTAGTTAGTAATAGAAATTGAAGGTTAAGTCAATCTAAACATTATCTAGTGGCAATCTGAATGAGCAAGTGAGTGACAGGGTTCTTCATGGCAAACTATTTGCAGTGCCCGGATTTGTGTTTCCTATATATATTTCCCTATTGAGAAAGAGATTTTGTTGGTCGGTCTAAGGGGGTTGCTTTTGCTCAATCTCAAGGTTATCGAAGAGAGTACCTTTTGAAGCTATTTTCGTGAACTTTTTTGAAGTCTAAACTTTAACATCAAACAAGGTCAGTTTCGCCCAAACCTAGCACAACTTCAGGAAAATGATCATTTCTTACAACTGCATTTTCAAGAGAAATGTTCCATCTAGCAATATAATGTGCTATTTTTTAGGTCTTCTTACTCTTTATAAGGGAAAAACCACTTTAGATTTTCAAAATTGTCACTTATGATCTTGTTGAATTTTTCGGAATAGTAATGTAAGCGGTAAAGTAGAAAATGGTCGTTGTTTTAGCTAAATACGAATTCAGATAAACATGATTGCAATATTGTGGTGCATTTGTTGATGTTATTTTGTATATACATAACTTGGATAATTCAATTAATAATTAATAAATTAAATATTTTTATTGGATATAAATCAAAATATGTATAAACACAAGAATACCGTAAACTCGGTTTATTGATTTTACTGATGGATCATACAAACCGTAAGAGATAAAAACTAACGTACATACATGCAGAATTTTAAAACAACTCAACACCTAAGGTGGCCACTAAAAACCAGGATCAACTACCTGATTTATCTCCCCTTCTTCCTAATAAAACTAACTTTTCTAGACCTATTCAAACTCCAACTAACAGTAATGTTACATTTGATTTATTCAAAACTAAAATAAACACGTTTAAATTAATATTCTTACAACAATTTTAAAACTATATATGATCAATATTGTATTCGTTTACATTTTTCAAAATATAACATTAAATGATAAATGGACGGACACAAAAAAAGAGAATGTTTCCGTAAAATTATAAGTTAAGTTGACACCGGAAGCAATGGATAAACGTAGAATTAGATTAAACACTCGTCACTTTAAGGAATCCTTGGTAGAGTAGAGATAGAGCAGAGATAAGAGCAATCTCGCCACCCAAAGAAACACAACCTAAGGGATAAGAGTATGAAGAACAATGTACTAGAAATAAATGGTGACCTTTTGCTTTCTAGATTTGGAGAACCCATAAATATAGTTAATATCATTCTTAAGCACTCACTAATACATTGAACTAGTCTAGGAAATGATAAGAACAAAAGAAGAATCGTTAATGCAAATATTCATCCCAAAAATGTGCGATTCTGGACAGTTTGACGGCTTCTGACTAAAAATGGGATTATTAACTTCATGTAGAAAATATTTTTTTACGAGCCGTAAATTTATCTGAAAACTAGACTTCGATACCTTTCCAAAGGTATATCACACTGCACCTAGAACCTTTGAGATCAAATCAGTTTATTCTGCAAAGTTGGCTCAAAAACAGCCTCAGAATTCTGATTTCCTATGTCATTATGTAAATTAATTAAATTATTTACCTTTAATGAGTCATGGAAATATGAAAATGTTTTTGGTTTAAATTTTTTTTAAGACCTCATATACCACAAATACTATTATGTTTATTAGTTTATAACGCGTGCAAAACACCGTTATTTTTCAATATTTTAAATTTTAAATTTGTATGACGAAATAAAATTGAAAGGTACAAGTTGGTGGTGAGAGACACAAATGACATTAAAAGGTAAGGAAGAAGAGAGAGGGGAAGATAGGGGAGACGGAAAGAGGAGAGGGTGTCTAGGGTTAATGCGAGGAAGACGAGAAGAAGAGAAACCTTTCAATGTTTATATATAATGGACTATATACATATTACATACAAAATACGTACGTAAAGATTGAGTTATCGAACAAACACATGTTTTAAACAAATAACAATGTCCTTTACAATTTTAAATTCAACTGTACTTGATGTTCGAGGGGTACTTTGGCTTAATGAGCTGAATCATACTAATTAAGATGTGTCTTATTAGAGCCTAATACAAACTCAAATCACTAGAACCTCTAGTGAAATTCTAGTGTTGACACGCCGATTATCTGCAGGCAATCGCTGGTACGCGAAGGATACACAATCAAAGTAGTATCCTCGAAGAGGGTTTCTGTAACACCCTGACCCAAAATTTTAGTGAGTTAATTATATTATAGATATATTGTTATTTAGTTACAATCCGGTGTTATCGGAGGATACATTTTTATTTACGGAGAGTTGTTAACTAAATATTATGTAATAATCGAGAAAGGTAGATTTGAGTGTTGCTTTAAAATTATTAAATTCAAAGTGTAAAATGGGATATATATATATAAATTAGTTAGAAGTATGGATTAGAGTGGGTTTGATAATTATAGTGTTAGGCTGTTAAGAAAGAAAAAATGGGTAGAATGACCTAGTAAGTTTGGTATGTGCAATATGCAAGTTACGGAAGTACCATCTAAATAAGTGTAAGTGAATAAAGGCACAAGTGGGCTAGTCTTGATGGGCTTTAAGTGTGATATTCATGGATAAGAAAGTGGACCATAAATGTTGTGAGCTTGAGTAAGTACCAAGTGGAGGTACTCATAAAAAATTATTGAGAGAATATGAAAACAAATACTTGTGAAAAATAGTGGCCAGAAGTTCAAGAATTAATTTTTGGCAGTAAGCAAGTTTGGGTTAATAAACTACAATTAATAAGATAAGATAATAAATAATTTTGATGGAAGTTCAGGTGATTTATTATCAAGTAACGGGCTTGGCATTTTATTGGGCTTGATACCTTTTAGTGTGGGCTTTTGAAAATTAAGAAAATAAATAGCAATGCTTGTGAGATTTTAGATTTACAAGGATATATGGTTGGTGATGGGTTTAATCTTAATGGGCTTTATTGTTTTGTACTACATAATTCTTGGAAAAGGAAAGAATGAAATGAAATGGCAGCCGAATGTGGTTTTTGTGTTGTGATTATTGAGAAAATTTACTTGAGATATTAATGAAGGGTAATTAATGATATTTAATTTGTGAAGAGATCAAATAAACTTAACGTGACTTAAGAATTAATATGGGTTGATGGACAAAAAGAAAAATTTGGAATGGGCTAGACAAGTCTAAATAGAACAAAGAGTGGATCTAATGTGCTATTGGGCCAATTAAATTATATATGCATGGGAATGGGTCTAAGAATTTTGTGAATTTTTCTTAAGCCATGATGACGAGATAGATGTGAAATGGATGAGTTGGTTTATGTAAATTTAATACTTTTGAGAAACTATTATGACAAATTAGATGCCAAAGATGTGGGTAGGATTAGTTAATTAAATATACTTAGTTGACTAATTTTTGATGCTAGATTATAATTATAATGGGGAATTCTATGTATGGAATTTTTAAGGAAGTTTGTTTTGAACAAATATTATACTCACATGTAGCAAAGAAAAGAATATGAGGAAGCCCAAACAAGTGGGTATCGTTCCCTCTCAGAATGCACTACATGTTTAAGCGCCAATACAACATTGTGTTGTTCTTTGTAGTTTATGAAATTCAAATTTTGGTGGTTGGATTATGTCTAAAACTAATGTCTATGAAATCAATATATGAAGCATATGTGGTCTTTGAATCGACCCCGCCTTTCGTATGGATTTGAATGGTTGCAATCCACTTGTCACAAATTAAGTTCAACATGCTAATTGGAACATGAAACTAGAATTAACCATGTCTCTGTGCGAAAATCCCATCCCAAATATTCACCCCTCCAATCCTAGTAGGTAGTGGTGTCATGGTTAACCAATTAAGCCTTAAATCCCAATCACTTAGTGAAATAAGTCATTAACCCGGTTATTAAACAAGTTCTAATTCGATTACATGCGGTAAGTATTCACCCTCACTCCTACTTACGAGTTTTAAACCCATAATTATTCCACATGCTAGGTTAACATGTTCTATCACTAACTCATACTCTCGTCTTGCTGCTATTGATTTAACAAGGTATAAGGTGATCAAGCTTATAAATTATTAACATAGATTAACCTAGGCATGCATCTCCTAAAAATGACAAGTTTCATATAACGACTCTCATCCAAATTACAAATGGTGCTTGATCTAAACTACTTGTCCATTTCACTTTTAATGAGCTGACACTACAAAAAAAAAAGCGCACATTTCTGACCATCAAATTTTTACCTGGAATTGAAAGCCCCATTTTTACCCCGAACATTTGAGATAAGAAAATAAGTAAAAGTACAAATAAACTCACAGTAATATACATGAATGTAGGTAGATGTAAAACCCCAATTTTATCTCGAATTGAAATCCCTAATTGAAGCCCCGAATAGAAAACCCAATTAAATCCCTAATTGGAAAATCAAAACCAATTTATTGAAGAATGAAGAAAAGAAAAATCAATTATACAATGAAGAGCGAGTGAAAAGAACAAATCAATTTTATCTACAATGGAAAGCCCCAACTAGTTTTACGTGCAAAATCAATTTTAAGAAAATTAGCAAAAGAAAAGAAGACAGAAGACAGAAGGGAAGAGAGACGATAGTTGTTCTTCGGTTCGGAGCAAGATAGAGTGGAGATTGTGTTTGAGAGTCAAGAGTTTTGTCTGACATTCGAGAGAGTGTTAGTTTCTGAGGTAAGAATACTGTAATAGCGTAGTTTTTGTTAAGGGGGGAACTTTTGGGCCGCAAAAGATGTTTTAGGGGAAAATTTGCCACTCAATTTTCAGTGTTTCAGTTTTTTGAATTTAAAATATTTTTAGAACTTAAAATTAAATAAATATTATTAAAAAACAAATATTATATGCATGTACATGTAATATGTAATATTATACATAAACCATAGTTTAAAATTTGTATTAATTTATATATTAATTTGAAATACATTATTGTTATATTTCACAACGTTTTTGTTAAGATGCGGTACAACCAGACCTTTATAATTTTTTGATTATATTTCACAACACTAGATTGAGTACGTATTAAAATTCGTACGGTTGGATCATGAAGAAATCATTTTAAAAAATTATTCAGTGAATTTGGCAGACGCCCCGTTACAAGAATTAGTACTTTTACAACGTTTTTGTTAAGATGCGCGACAACCGAGCCTTTCGATTTTTTGATTATTTTTCCCAACATTAGAATGTGTACCTAGTAATATTAGTACTATTACAACGTTTCTAAAAAGAAGCGGCAAAACTGGGACTTTCTAATTTTTGATTATTTTTTCCGAACACTAGATTGAGTACGTATTAACATCCGTATAGTTGGATCATTGAAGAAATTATTTAAAAAAATTATGTAGTGAATCTGACACGCGTCCCGTTCGCGGAAGTAGTACTATTCCAACGTTTCTGAAAAGATGCGGCATAACCGGGCCTTTCTACTTTTTGATTATTTTCCTCAACACTAGAATGAGTAGAAAATAACATTAGTATGGTTGTACTATCGAAGAAATCATTTAATAAAATTATTTAGTGAATCTGACATACGTCTCGTTCCCGGAAAAAATAATATTAGAACATTTCTGAAAAGATGCGGCATAATTGGGTCTTTTTATTTTTTGATTATTTTTCGCAACACTATAATGAGTTCCTATTAACATCCATACGGTTAGATCGTTGAAAAATCGTTGAAAAATATTATTCAGTGAATCTGACACGCATCCTGTGCCCAGCAGTCCAATTATTTTGATATTTTTAAAATTATTTCTCGATGATCCAACCGTATGGATGTCAAGTTATATGTATTTAAGTGATATTTCAAAATTTTCAAAAAAAAATGTATAAATTTATTTGGTTTGAGATATTAATAGTCAAGACTAATAATTCTAACAAGTGTTTCCTCCCACATTGGTATTTTTATTTTTTTTAAAGTATTTCTCGATGATTGAACATGTCAATATCTATATATTTTAGTGATATTTTAAAATTTTAGAAAAAGATAAATTTATTTTGTTTGTGATTTTAAAAGTCAATTATTGATTTGACTAGTATTTCTAACTAGAGTTCGTCTGGAATCGGTGTTTTGATTTTATTAATAATATTTGTCGACAATTCAGTCGTATGACTCTTAGAATCTATGTATTTTATTGATATTCCAAAAAAATTAAATTCTTTTCTTGTACAGACATAATTCTTATCTTATAAAAGACCATTAAATACATATTTTACATTTTTAATCATCGTAGCACAAACAATATATATGAACTTGTTTAAATTCTTTTCTTATTAATGAAAAATAAATACGCAGAGACTAAAATGATATAGTGATATATTTGACGTTCATATCATTTACAAATTATATTTTGTTGTGTATATGGTATCATAATATATATTTTTTCTATGGGTCAGAAATGAGTTGGCTGGCTAACTACTTTGTCTCAGCGAATTACATGACAGCTATTAAAAATTAGGTGAAAAAATTTAGTACACTCTGAATAGTCGGTTGTCGGAGCTATGAGTTGGTCTGAAATGAGAGTGACTTGGATAGTGGGCCCTTATTGTTTCATTAGTGACCATGGTCGGTTATGACTTTATTTACGACCTAGCTTGGTGGTCGGTTGTTTGGATCAGTTATAATATATCATTTGTGACTATTTACATTTTTGGTGGTTATTGGCTTATACCAATATTTGACTCTAAATATAAATGAATTATTGATTTTGTATTTTTCTTGGGATTCCAGTGTAGCTAATGATGGGATTGGTGTGTTTTTTCTTTGATTTTATACATAGCTATGGAATCTCTATCTAAACCGGACTTCTTCTCTAATAGGCTAATAGCAGAGGAAAGGGTTAGTTCTCCCACATTTAACAATATACACTAAAGATTTCACAACACAAAATCAGTTAATTCTTTTTCTATTTGAACCGCTTTTTTCTAAATATTTGACACAACACTATTCTTGTGGTTGAACAGTGGCCCCTGCACAGGTGCAGCTGGCAGTAGATAGATCCCTGATGAGTTACTTCTTGACCTGAATTAGAACTCCCACATTATGCTTTCTGCCATTCAGAAAGTAATAACTTAGAAGAGCTCACCCTTATTATGTGTGTAAGAGTAACAAAGTAATGATTCTTAGTAGGTTAGTCATGATTTTACAAAGTTTTTGAGAAAATGAGCATAAAATAAAAGGTGGTCTTACTTGGTTAGTACCAAATCCTACTAATTAAGCACACCTCTTATGATAATATAAGCACATAACTAAATCCTAATAGAACATAATCAAATGGTAATAGTAGAGCAAAGAGAAGATCATACTTGGATAGGGCTAGCTTCAACTAGCGGACCAGCTACCATACCTCCTATGATATGGTCGTGAGCTACCATACCTCCTATAATATAGCCGTTTGTACCTGAGACACTGAATCCACCTGTCCTACTTCTCAGCCCGCCAGTTTGTGTGACTATAGAGGAGCCATTTAAGGACACGATTCCAAACCGACCCTGCACTTAATATTTTTAAAATAACAAATTACATGTCATTAAAAATATAGAGTTTGAATTATATGTATTACTTCAATTTGCATTCGGACAAACTAACAAACTTATGCACATATATAAACCTAGCTAGTATGCATGCAAACAATAAATTAGGGTTGAAAGCAGTAGAAAGGAAGATAAGATTCAAACCTCGTACGTGATTACACAACCCGAAAAACCGGCTCGGGCTGGCTGATTGTGGCAGTAGAACAGTTCCGTTAGCAAAAAGAACAAAAATTCCTCTAGGCCCGTTTTGGGTAAGGGACATGATCTTTAAAATGACATCCTGAAATATTTAATATAATTGAATAAAAAATATATACTAAAAGAACATTAAAAAAAAATTGGTATGCATACCTCCCGAGTGTACACTCCATCACATGAGCTTTAAAATTTTGTGCAGCAGTGTCTGCATAAAACTCACCTTGACAAATGAATAGTTAAAATGCTTTTAGTTTCAATAATAATAACTCGGAAAAAAAAAACTCTCATTCCGATAAAGTCATGAGGTATTAATCTTGTTTGCTATATGTTAAAATAGTATTAACTTATACATAATGGTGAAGTGGGTTAAATGTGAATGCAAAGCCTACTTACAGTTAAGTACAAAATCGCCCGAAGATAATGTGATGTACCATGAACAATCCTTGGTAAAATGGTTTGCTAGAAAAAAAAGGTTTACACCAGGTACTATTTGAATTTTAAGAAATCACTCAAAATGAATGGTACAGGATCGGATGGAAAGAAGAAGTAACTTTGAATCATGGACACGAAGTAACGATTTAACGTAAATAGATATAAATGCATCTATATTCATAGTTAGCAAAATAAAATATAACCTGACTTCAAATCAAATGTGACCTTCCATGTAACCCCTCCTGGATCCTCTAGTGGGTCTACAAAACCAATCATTCTGCTGCTATTGCTATTACCCAAGAAGCCAAAGGGAGCGAGGGAGGGAGGGAGAGAGAGAGAGAGGTTTAATGTTTATTCTGAATTGCGTGAATTGCGAGTAATGTATGTATAGAGGTCCGCTCAGAAAACGAGGAAGTTGTTGGATACAGGCTGAGAAAACGAGAAAGTTGGGAACAGTTACTCACCGTAACCTCCTCCTGAGTTGGATACAGGTGTACACAGAAATATCTATCCTTGAAACAAGCTGTCCTTATACTTTTTTAAATACTTTATAATATCGTTTCTAAAAAAATACTATAATTCCATCCATTTACTTGAAATAACTTGATTTTAAATTCAACCATTCATACAAATTTATAATCCCATCCATTTAATTTAAATAACTTGATTCTAAATTCATCGTCGTGCTTGTACTTTTACGAGAGAGTCCTTAAACAGTTTCGAACTCATAAACTCATAAACCTTTTGTAAGTATAATGGGTGACTAATTTACATTTGTGATATTACTTTGTTATTGCTGGTTTAATATATCTTAATATACGCACTTTATGTTAAAATTAAAAATATAAATTAATAAAAAAACAACCAAATAAAGTAATAGAAAATAAGATGGGCCAAAAGTACTTTCTTATTAACCTAACATGTACTTTAACACCCTTAATAAATTCAATGAGCTTTTATGCTCATTTTACCAAACAGCTCATTATGTGCCAATTTGACTTAGTTTAAAAAATCAATAAGAGTGCTTCTTCTTCTTTTTGAAAATAAGTTATTTTTTTCTAAAAAATCAGGAGATTATACATCAACTCTACTGTTACTTCTATCTCAAAAGATTGTATCGGTCCTATATAGCATGTCCTATTTTAGTTAGTAATAGAAATTGAAGGTTAAGTCAATCTAAACATTATCTAGTGGCAATCTGAATGAGCAAGTGAGTGAGGGTTCTTCATGGCAAACTAATTGCAGTGCCCGGATTTGTGTTTCCTATATATATTTTCCTATTGAGAAAGAGATTTTGTTGGTCGGTCTAAGGGGGTTGCTTTTTCTCAATCTCAAGGTGATCGAAGAGAGTACAGACCTTGTGAAGCTATTTTCGGGAACTTTTTTGAAGTCTAAACTTTAACACCAAACAAGGTCAGTTTCGCCCAAACCTAGCACAACTTGAGGAAAATGATCATTTCTTACAACTGCATTTTCAAGAGAAATGTTCCATCTAGCAATATAATGAGCTATTTTTTAGGTCTTCTCACTCTTTTTATAAGGGAAAAACCACTTTAGATTTTCAAAATTGTCACTTATGACCTTGTTGAATTTTTCGGAATAGTAATGTAAGTGGTAAAGTAGAAAATGGTCGTTGTTTTAGCTAAATACGAATTCAGATAAACATGATTGCAATTCAACAAATATTGTGGTGCATTTGTTGCATGTTATTTTGTATATACATAACTCGGATAATTCAATTAATAATTAATAAATTAAATATTTTTATTGGATACAAATCAAAATATGTATAAACACAAGAATACCGTAAACTCGGTTTATTGATTTTACTGATGGATCATACAAACCGTAAGAGATAAAAACTAACGTACATACATGCAGAATTTTAAAACAACTCAACACCTAAGGTGGCCACTAAAAACCAGGATCCACTACCTGATTTATCTCCCCTTCTTCCTAATAAAACTGAACTTTTCTAGACCTATTCAAACTCCAACTAACACTACTGTTACATTTGATTTATTCAAAACTAAAATAAACACGTTTAAATTAATATTTTTACAACAATTTTAAAACTATATATGATCAATATTGTATTCGTTTACATTTTTCAAAATATAACATTAAATGATAAATGGACGGACACAAAAAAAGAGAATGTTTCCGTAAAATTATAAGTTAAGTTGACACCGAAAGCAATGGATAAACGTAGAATTAGATTAAACACTCGCCACTTTAAGGAATCCTTGGTAGAGTAGAGATAGAGCAGAGATAAGAGCAATCTCGCCACCCAAAGAAAAACAACCTAAGGGATAAGAGTATGAAGAACAATGTACTAGAAATAAATGGTGACCTTTTGCTTTCTAGATTTGGAGAACCCATAAATATAGTTAATATCATTCTTAAGCACTCACTAAACATTGAACTAGTCTAGGAAATGATAAGAACAAAAGAAGAATCGTTAATGCAAATATTTATCCCAAAAATGTGCGATTATGGACAGTTTGACGGCTTCTGACTAAAAATGGGATTATTAACTTCATGTAGAAAATATTTTTTTACGAGCCGTAAATTTATCTGAAAACTAGACTACTATACCTTTCCAATGGTATATCACACTGCACCTAGAACCTTTGAGATCAAATCAGTTTATTCTGCCAAGTTGGCTCAAAAACAGCCTTGATTTCCTATGTCATTATGTAAATTAATTAAATTATTTACCTTTAATGAGTCACGGAAAGATGAAAATGTTTTTGGTTTAAATTTTTTTTAAGACCTCATATACCACAAATACTATTATGTTTATTAGTTTATAACGCGTGCTTTTTTATAACGCGTGCAAAACACGGTTATTTTTCAATATTTTAAATTTTAAATTTTTATGACGAAATAAAATTGAAAGGTACAAGTTGGTGAGGGACAGACATGACATTAAAAGGTAAGGAAGAAGAGAGAGGGGAAGATAGGGGAGACGTAAAGAGGAGAGGGTGTCTAGGGTTAATGCGAGGAAGACGAGACGAAGAGAAACCTTTCAATGTTTATATATAATGGACTATATACATATTACATACAAAATACGTACGTAAAGATTGAGTTATCGAACAAACTCATGTTTTAAACAAATAACAATGTCCTTTACAATTTTAAATTCAACTGTACTTGATGTTCGACGGGTACTTTGGCTTAATGAGCTGAATCATACTAATTAAGATGTGTCTTATTAGAGCCTAAATACAAACTCAAATCACTAGAACCTCTAGTGAACTTCTAATGTTGACGGGCCGATTATCCGCAGGCAATCGCTGGTATGCGAAGGATACCCAATCAAAGTAGTATCCTCGAAGAGGGTTTCGCTCCCAAAGGGAGTGCACTTATAGGTTTTAAGTATGAGTACAACAGTGTGTCCCGTTCTTGATAGTCTTTGTAGATCGTTACTCTGGTGTGTTATTATGGTTAAAACTATGACAGAAATTCAATAATAAAAATATATGGGGTCTTTTAATCCACTCATAATCTCGGTCGGAGTCCTTTCGTTGTAATCCATTTGTCTTAAACCATCCCATGTATTCATCCCTCAATTTTGAGACAATGGTGTCATGATCATCTAAACAAAGTCTTAATACTGGTCTCCCGTATACTTATGGTAAGTATTCAGTCTCACTCCTACTTACGAGTTTTAAATCAACATTTTATGTCACATGCTTAGATTAATGATGTCTATCAAAAAGCTCAACTCTTATCATTTTACCCTTGATATAACAAGTTTGAAGGTGATCAATCTTATATCTATTAACATTTATTAATCTAGGCATGCATCTCTTGTGTTCGACATGTTTTACACGATGACTCCAGTCTGATCTACAAGATGGGCTTCATCTAAACCCCATAAAGGAAAATTAGCTACTCGTGACAATACAAAATATAATAAACATATAGGAGTAAGAAACAATACTACTTTTTGAGTTTAAAAACTTCCATACCTGAGTTCAAGCATCCAAAGTAGCAATAACAATTGAAAAGTAATCTTCTCCAATGAGAAGATGAATGATTACAAAGAGAAATTCAAAAAACTACTAAATTTAAAAAGTGAAATGTATCTAAAGCAATGCATGTGAATGTCTCTCTGTCATACAGGCCAGGGTTATATATCCATCCTTGTTCCGCTACAAAACAATTACTTGCAATGAAGTTACAAAAGGAATTTGAAATTCAAAAACCGATAGGGGTGCTCTGCGGTACCCTGGACTTTCGAATAGGTCCTCCGTGATGCTGCGGAGCGTGTCCATGATCAGTGGCTAGTTATGTTTTCCCAATAAATCTTTAGACTTTAGACCCTGAATTGTCTTCTTGAACTCCCAAAATGAACTTTTACACCTCAACTTCGCACCTCGCTGCATTTCCCCTATTTTAGTCCTTTTTGGCACCAATTTGCCAACAAATTTAACAAAACTTTACAAGCGCCGAATTCAAACTTGAAAATAGTGCATAAATAGAGACATCCCTCCTTCCATCCAACCAACCTTTATTAGGTGGCATCCTAGCATCCTGACTCACCTGAACAAGTAGACAACTTGTTCTGTATGGAAGGTGCCTCATCTTTCCTAGTACACACTAACTACCAGTACCTTCATCACCATGCTTCAACTTTAACTTAACAGTACTCTCAGTTCAAGCAAGATAGTTAGAAACCTGCATCCAATTACAACCCTCCTGCAGAGACTCATTTGAATCATTATTTTAGGTTCCATAATTTCCTTTTCTTTGCCTTATGATGGACTTCAAGATTATCATAAGGAATCTTATTAGTATCCTCCCCAAGATCAGGAGGAACATCACCAGGTACCAAAGATATACCTAAACGCAAATCCCAATCCGCATCATCCTCACGAATCTCAGAGGAGATGGACCGACTAAAGGCCTGGTACCCGTTCCGATGTGAGCCCACATCCACTGGCCCCCAGCTTTTTAGTATACTTACGTGCGAAATACAGCACACGATATATGCACACAGAAAAATATACATGGTCAAAGTACTATCCCAAACAAGTGGGTATCGTTCCCTCTCAGAATGCACTACATGTTTAAGCGCCAATACAACATTGTGTTGTTCTTTGTAGTTTATGAAATTCAAATTTTGGTGGTTGGATTATGTCTAAAACTAATGTCTATGAAATCAATATATAAAGCATACGTCTTTGAATCGACCCCGCCTTTCGTATGGATTTGAATGGTTGCAATCCACTTGTCACAAATTAAGTTCAACATGCTAATTGGAACATGAAACTAGAATTAACCATGTCTCTGTGCGAAAATCCCATCCCAAATATTCACCCCTCCAATCCTAGTAGGTAGTGGTGTCATGGTTAACCAATTAAGCCTTAAATCCCAATCACTTAGTGAAATAAGTCATTAACCCGGTTATTAAACAAGTTCTAATTCGATTACATGCGGTAAGTATTCACCCTCACTCCTACTTACGAGTTTTAAACCCATAATTATTCCACATGCTAGGTTAACATGTTCTATCACTAACTCATACTTTCGTCGTGCTGCTATTGATTTAACAAGGTAAAAGGTGATCAAGCTTATAAATTATTAACATAGATTAACCTAGGCATGCATCTCCTAAAAATGACAAGTTTCATATAACGACTCTCATCCAAATTACAAATGGTGCTTGATCTAAACTACTTGTCCATTTCACTTTTAATGAGTTGACACTAAAAAAAAAACACACATTTCTGACCATCAAATTTTTACCTGGAATTGAAAGCCCCATTTTTACCCCGAACATTTGAGATAAGAAAATAAGTAAAAGTACAAATAAACTCACAGTAATATCCATGAATGTAGGTAGATGTAAAACCCCAATTTTACCTAGAATTGAAATCCCTAATTGAAGCCCCGAATAGAAAACCCAATTAAAGCCCTAATTGGAAAATCAAAACCAATTTATTGAAGAATGAAGAAAAGAAAAATCAATTATACAATGGAGAGCGAGTGAAAAGAACAAATCAATTTTATCTACAATGGAAAGCCCCAACTAGTTTTACGTGCAAAATCAGTTTTAAGAAAATTAGCAAAAGAAAAGAAGAGAGAAGAGAGAAGAGAGAAGGGAAGAGAGACGATAGTTGTTCTTCGGTTCGGAGCAAGATAGAGTGGAGATTGTGTTTGAGAGTCAAGAGTTTTGTCTGACATTCGAGAGAGTGTTATTTTCTGAGGTAAGGATACTGCGTAGTTTTTGTTAAGGGGGGAACTTTTAGGTTTTCAGTTTTTCAGTTTTTTGAATTTAAAAGATTTTTAGAACTTAAAATTAAATAAATATTATTAAAAAACAAATATTATATGCATGTACATGTAATATGTAATATTATATATAAACCATAGTTTAAAATTTGTATTAATTTATATATTAATTTGAAATACATTATTGTTATATTTCACAACGTTTTTGTTAACATGCGGTACAACCAGACCTTTATAATTTTTTGATTATATTTCACAACACTAGATTGAGTACGTATTAAAATTCGTACGGTTGGATCATCGAAGAAATCATTTTAAAAAATTATTCAGTGAATTTGGCACACGCCCCGTTACAAGAATTAGTACTTTTACAACGTTTTTGTTAACATGCGCGACAACCGAGCCTTTCGATTTTTTGATTATTTTTCCCAACATTAGAATGTGTACCTAGTAATATTAGTACTATTACAACGTTTCTAAAAAGAAGCGGCAAAACTGGGACTTTCTAATTTTTGATTATTTTTTCCAAACACTAGATTGAGTACGTATTAACATCCGTATAGTTGGATCATTGAAGAAATTATTTAAAAAAAATTATGTAGTGAATCTGACACGCGTCCCGTTCCCGGAAGTAGTACTATTACAACGTTTCTGAAAAGATGCGGCATAACCGGGCCTTTCTACTTTTTGATTATTTTTCTCAACACTAGAATGAGTAGAAAATAACATTAGTATGGTTGTACCATTGAAGAAATCATTTAATAAAATTATTTAGTGAATCTGACATACGTCTCGTTCCCGGAAAAAATAATATTAGAACATTTCTGAAAAGATGCGGCATAATTCGGTCTTTTTATTTTTTGATTATTTTTCGCAACACTATAATGAGTTCCTATTAACATCCATACGGTTAGATCGTTGAAAAAATCATTTAAAAATATTATTCAGTGAATCTGACACGCATCTTGTTCCCAGAAGCAGTATAGTTATTTTGATATTTTTAAAATTATTTCTCGATGATCCAACCGTATGGATGTCAAGTTATATGTATTTAAATGATATTTCAAAATTTTCAAAAAAAAATGTATAAATTTATTTGGTTTGAGATATTAATAGTCAAGACTAATAATTCTAACAAGTGTTTCCTCCCACATTGGTATTTTTATTTTTTTAAAAGTATTTCTCGATGATTGAACATGTCAATATCTATATATTTTAGTGATATTTTAAAATTTTAGAAAAAGATAAATTTATTTTGTTTGTGATTTTAAAAGTCAATTATTGATTTGACTAGTATTTCTAACTAGAGTTCGTCTCGAATCGGTGTTTTGATTTTATTAAAAATATTTGTCGACGATTCAGTCGTATGACTCTTAGAATCTATGTATTTTATTGATATTCCAAAAAAATTAAATTCTTTTCTTGTACAGACATAATTCTTATCTTATAAAAGACCATTAAATACATATTTTACATTTTTAATCATCGTAGCACAAACAATATATATGAACTTGTTTAAATTCTTTTCTTAGTAATGAAAAATAAATACGCAGAGACTAAAATGATCTAGTGATATATTTGACGTTCATATCATTTACAAATTATATTTTGTTGTGTATATGGTATCATAATATATATTTTTTCTATGGGTCAGAAATGAGTTGGCTGGCTAACTACTTTGTCTCAACCAATTACGTGACAGCTATTAATTAGGTGAAAAAATTTAGTACACTCTGAATAGTTGGTTGTCGGAGCTATGAGTTGGTCGGAAATGAGAGTGACTTGGATAGTGGGCCCTAATTGTTTCGTTAGTGACCATGGTCGGTTATGACTTTATTTACGACATAGCTTGGTGGTCGGTTGTTTGGATCAGTTATAATATATCATTTGTGACTATTTACATTTTTTGGTGTTTATTGGCTTATACCAATATTTGACTCTAAATATAAATGAATTATTGATTTTGTATTTTTCTTCGGATATTCCAGTGTAGCTAATGATGGGATTGGTGTGTTTTTTCTTTGATTTTATACATAGCTATGGAATCTCTATCTAAACCGGACTTCTTCTCTAATAGGCTAATAGTAGAGGAAAGGGTTATCTCTCCCACATTTAACAATATACACTAAAGATTTCATAAATTTAAATTACACAACACAAAATCAGTTAATTCTTTTTCTATTTGAACCGCTTTTTTCTAAATATTTGACACAACAATATTCTTGTGGTTGAACAGTGGCCGAGGGGCGTGCAGGGTGCTGCACAGGTGCAGCTGGCAGTAGATAGATCCCTGATGAGTAATTACTTCTTGACCTGAATTAGAACTCCCACATTATGCTTTCTGCCATTCAAAAAGTAATAACTTAGAAGAGCTCACCCTTATTATGTGTGTAAGAGTAACAAAGTAATGATTCTTAGTAGGTTAGTCATGATTTTACAAAGTTTTTGAGAAAATGAGCATAAAATAAAAGGTGGTCTTACTTGGTTAGTACCAAATCCTACTAAGCACACCTCTTATGATAATATAAGCACATAACTAAATCCTAATAGAACATAATCAAATGGTAATAGTAGAGCAAAGAGAAGATCATACTTGGATAGGGCTAGCTTCAACTAGCGGACCAGCTACCATACCTCCTATGATATGGTCGTGAGCTACCATACCTCCTATAATATAGCTGTTTGTACCTGAGACACTGAATCCACCTGTCCTACTTCTCAGCCAGCCAGTTTCTGTGACTATAGAGGAGCCATTTAAGGATACGATTCCAAACTGACCCTGCACTTAATATTTTTAAAATAACAAATTACAAGTCATTAAAAATATAGAGTTTGAATTATATGTAGTACTTCAATTTGCATTCGGACAAACTAACAAACTTATGCACATATATAAACCTAGCTAGTATGCATGCAAACAATAAATTAGGGTTGAAAGCAGTAGAAAGGAAGATAAGATTCAAACCTCTTACGTGATTACACCACCCGAAAAACCGGCTCGGGCTGGCTGATTGTGGCACTAGAAACAGTTCCGTTAGCAGAAAGAACAAAAATTCCTATCGGCCCGTTTTGGGTAAGGGACATGATCTTTAAAATGACATCCTGAAATATTTAATATAATTGAATAAAAAATATATACTAAAAGAACATTAAAAAAAAATTGGTATGCATACCTCCCGAGTGTACACTCCATCACATGAGCTTTAAAATTTTGTGCAGCAGTGTCAGCATAAAACTCACCTTGACAAATGAATAGGTAAAATGCTTTTAGTTCCAATAATAATAACTCGGAAAAAACTCTCATTCCGATAAAGTCATGAGGTATTAATCTTGTTTGCTATATGTTAAAATAGTATTAACTTATACATAATGGTGAAGTGGGTTAAATGTAAATGCAAAGCCTACTTACAGTTAAGTACAAAATCGCCCGAAGATAATGTGATGTACCATGAATAATCCTTGGTAAAATCGTTTGCTACAAAAAAAAAAGGTTTACCCCAGGTACTATTTGAATTTTAAGAAATCACTCAAAATGAATGGTACAGGATCGGATGGAAAGAAGAAGTAACTTTGAATCATGGACAGGAAGTAACGATTTAACGTAAATAGACATAAATGCATCTATATTCATAGTTAGCAAAATAAAATATAACCTGACTTCAAATCAAATGTGACCTTCCTTGTAACCCCTCCTGGATCCTCTAGTGGGTCTACAAAACCAATCATTCTGCTGCTATTGCTATTACCCAAGAAGCCAAAGGGAGGGAGGGAGGGAGAGAGAGAGAGAGGTTTAATGTTTATTCTGAATTGCGTGAATTGCGAGTAATGTATATATAGAGGTCGGCTCAGAAAACGAGGAAGTTGTTGGATACAGGCTGAGAAAACGAGAAAGTTGGGAACAGTTACTCACCGTAACCTCCTCCTGAGTTGGATACAGGTGTACACAGAAATATCTATCCTTGAAACAAGCTGTCCTTATACTTTTTTAAATACTTTATAATATCTTTTCTAAAAAAATATTATAATTTCATCCATTTACTTGAAATAACTTGATTTTAAATTCGACCATTCATACAAATTAATAATCCCATCCATTTAATTTAAATAACTTGATTCTAAATTCATCGTCGTGCTTGTACTTTTACGAGAGAGTCCTTAAACATTTTCGAACTCATAAACTCATAAACCTTTTGTAAGTATAATGGGTGACTAATTTACATTTGTGATATTACTTTGTTATTGCTGGTTTAATATATCTTAATATACTCACTTTATATTCAAATTAAAAATTTAAATTAATAAAAAAACAAACAAATAAAGTAATAGAAAATAAGATGGGCCAAAAGTACTTTCTTATTAACCTAACATGTACTTTAACACCCTTAATAAATTCAATGGGCTTTTATGCTCATTTTACCAAAAGCCCATTATGTGCCCATTTGACACTACAAGAAAACAAGGGTAAATTTGACCGACTAAAAATGACCGCGGCTAAATCTGACCGACAGCGGTCATATTTAAGGTCAACCTCAATTGATAACCGGTCAGTCTTAAATTTGACCGTCGTCGGTCATATTTAATGTCGGTCATATTTAGTCGGTCATTTTTAGTACTCGAGACCCACAAAAAATTGGTGGGAAAATTCCCGCCAAGGACAAAAATTTGCTTGAGATTAATTTGAGCAACAGCGGTCACATTTAATGTCGGTCATATTTAGTTAGTCATTTTTACTACATAGTGCCCCAAAAAAAAAAGGGAAATTTCCCGCCAAGTAGCCAAAATTTGCTAAAGTATAAATTTGACCGTCGGCGGTCAAATTTAAAGCCGGGTTTTGGCGCCAAAACTCCCTCCAATTCTCAACCAAAATAATTGGAAAATAACTTTAATCGAATTTTTTTATAAATTTAACATAAATACTTAAACAATTTTTTTAATTCCAAAACAAATAATGGAGTACCCCAATGACAAAAACTACGTGTAAAAAATTATTTTGTGCACTAAACATATATATATTTGGGAAGAGATCAATAAACGTTGATGCTATATTTATTCAAGAAATTTTCAAAAAATAAATAAATAGTTACTAACTTTTAAAATTCACAATTAATTTATATATTTAGAGTGACAACATAGTCTACACATTAAAAATTGATAGATATTAAAATAATTATCATTTCAAAATAATCTCGGCAATATGTTTGTTATGGAATGAAAAGTAGATTTAGATGTTGACGGCTGTATTCAATGAATGATGGTGGACAATCGTGTCTTTATGGCTGCTCTCGTGGTTCGTGACTAAACAGGTCCTCACAAGATGCCTACGTATCTCTGTTATGTAGAGAATCAAGCCAAAAAACGTAGTTCTAGAATGAAGGACGAGGGTCCTTATATAGGCGTCAGGAGCCTTGTATTTAGAGTAAGTGTAGGAGACTTAGCTGATAAGTCTCATTATTGATGACTGATAAGGAGTGTATTACTTGGTAGACAAGTTTTATCCTTATCTGATAAGTGTTGTGACTCATCATATTGTTTGATTGGGATTCTGGACCCTTTCATCAAGATATTTATCATATTTGAACTCATTTAATGAGCTGTACATTTTCCCTATTTACTAATTACGAAATTAATAAATGATTAGGGTTTCGGGCCTTTTATCGGGCCTAATTCTTGGACCGAACTAGGGTTATTTTTAGCCCATATCAATGTTATATTGTTCAAATTTTTTGATGAAATACGTGGTTTGAGATTTGGATTTAGGGGTTAGGCGGTTAACGTCTAGGGTTACTAGTTTCGTAATATTTAATTAATAATGTGAACGATCTAACGGATATTTATCTTTTTACTTTTTAAGAGCCTATGCAAAAAATTATTTAATAATAAACATTGCATCCTAATTATTATAATGAAAGAAAATTTTATCAACTTCATCAATTTGACCACTGTCAGTCATAATTAGTATTTTTGACCACTTTTGGTCAAATTTATATAAATTCAAAATTTTCAAAAACATAAAATAAATACTTGATCATTTTTTCAAATTATGAAAAAAATATTAGAGTATTCACAATAATAAAAAAATACATGTTAAAAATTATATGTGGCACTTAACAAATTTTTAAATTTGAAAATGGTACAAAATTATTGATTTTTCATAGATTCAAAAAGTTTGAATATTGTTAATAAATGCTCACTAATTTTTAAAAATTACAAATATTTTTATGGGCGTATTGTGACAACATTTTATGTACATTAAAAAATGTAAGAGATAATAATAATGTTTGAGTAACAATATGATTCATAATTCAAATTATTCCTTCAAATATGCATGGTTTAGGATCTGAATTTAGGGGTTAAGCATTTACTGACTAGGGTTAGTAATTTTGTGTTATTCAAATTAAAATTTGAACGATCCAACCGTATGGATGATAACTTTCTTAAATTTCAAGAGTTCATGCAAAAAATCAAATTATTATAAGTTTTGCATAATAATTATTATAACAGATTGAATTTTTATCATCTTTATAAAATTGGCCATTTTCAGTCACATTGATAAATTTGACCAACGGTAGTCAAATTTCATTACAAATTTGACCGCAAACCCTAATCAGTCAAATTTACTAAATTGACTCAAACCAGTCAAATTCATAAATTTGACCGATGGTAGTCACATTTAAGTTTAGGCGGTAAATTTCCCGCCAAAACTACCCTAAAATATTTAAATGTAATTTTGACCAAAAACAGTTAAATATATATATTTGACCGCCCTCAGTCAAATTTATATAAATTCAAAATTTTCAAAAATATAAAATAAATAATTTATCATTTTTTAAAATTATGAAAAAATATTAGAGTATTCAAAATAACAAGAACTACATGTTAAAAATTATACGAGGCACTTTAAAAAAAATTAAATTTGAAAATGGTCAAAATTTGTTAATTTTTCGTATATTCAAGAAGTTTGAATATTGTTAATAATTGCTCACTAATTTTTATAAATTACAAATAATTTTTTGGCCTAGTGTTACAACATTTTATGTACATTAAAAAATTAAGAGATAATAATGGTGTTAGAGTAACAATGTGATACATAGTTCAAATTATTTACTTAAATATGCATGGTTTAGGATTGAATTTAGGGGTTAAGCATTTAGTGACTAGGGTTAGTAATTTTGTGTTATTCAAATTATAATTAACTTTCTTAGATTTAAAGAGTTCATGCAAACAATCAAATGATTATAAGTTTTGCATAATAATTATTATAACAAATTGAAATTTTATCATCTTCATAAAATTGACCAGTTTCGGTCATATTTGACCGACGGTAGTCAAATTTAAATACAAATTTGACCGCAAACCCTAATCAGTCAAATTTACTAAATTGACTGAAACCAGTCAAATTTATAAATTTGACCGAAGGTAGTCAAATTTATAAATTTGACCGAATGCAGTCAAATTTAATGCCATGTCAGCAATCCGCGTGAAACACATTAAACGGTCCAGATTAGCAAACCAAAATTGCAATCCAATGGTCCAGATTTATTACAGCAAACCCATCTCCTATATATACACTCATTACATACATACATCATTCATTATCTCTCCCCTCTTTTCACCCCTTCTTCCACCCTCTCTCCCTCCTTCTTTCCACCCACACATACAAAAATATATACACAGACATCTATATGTATACACCCATATATTAATACTTACTTATTTACCTATTTTTTACAAATCAACTTGTGTAATGATATTTCCGGTGATAAAAAGAATTCCGGCAATAAAAAGAATTCCGGCAATAAAACAACTCCGGCGGTCAAAGTGTCAAGCAAAATATATCCGATATCCATTTTCATCAAACTAACTAACAAAAATAGTTTCGTAAAATCCAATTTTGAACCTTTAGTTGAATTTAGATAACCATATTCCTAAAGAAATCATCATTAATAAATATTATATATGATATGAAATTATTCTGATTCTTGAACTATTTATTTAAGATAAAATATGGTGATGTTTGTGTTAATAAGGGACACCAAATCAACAAGATATAATGTAGTATTTACCTTAACATTTTTCAAAAATCTAGCAGAATGTAGCAAATAAGAGTGCTTCTTCTTTTTTTTTAAAATAAGTTATTTTTTTCTAAAAAATCAGGAGATTATACATCAACTCTACTGTTACTTCTATCTCAAAAGATTGTATCGGTCCTATATAGCATGTCCTATTTTAGTTAGTAATAGAAATTGAAGGTTAAGTCAATCTAAACATTATCTAGTAGCAATCTGAATGAGCAAGTGAGTGACAGGGTTCTTCATGGCAAACTAATTGCAGTGCCCGGATTTGTGTTTCCTATATATATTTCCCTATTGAGAAAGAGATTTTGTTGGTCGGTCTAAGGGGGTTGCTTTTGCTCAATCTCAAGGTGATCGAAGAGAGTACCTTTTGAAGCTATTTTCGTGAACTTTTTTGAAGTCTAAACTTTAACATCAAACAAGGTCAGTTTCGCCCAAACCTAGCACAACTTCAGGAAAATGATCATTTCTTACAACTGCATTTTCAAGAGAAATGTTCCATCTAGCAATATAATGTGCTATTTTTTAGGTCTTCTTACTCTTTATAAGGGAAAAACCACTTTAGATTTTCAAAATTGTCACTTATGATCTTGTTGAATTTTTCGGAATAGTAATGTAAGCGGTAAAGTAGAAAATGGTCGTTGTTTTAGCTAAATACGAATTCAGATAAACATGATTGCAATATTGTGGTGCATTTGTTGATGTTATTTTGTATATACATAACTTGGATAATTCAATTAATAATTAATAAATTAAATATTTTTATTGGATATAAATCAAAATATGTATAAACACAAGAATACCGTAAACTCGGTTTATTGATTTTACTGATGGATCATACAAACCGTAAGAGATAAAAACTAACGTACATACATGCAGAATTTTAAAACAACTCAACACCTAAGGTGGCCACTAAAAACCAGGATCCACTACCTGATTTATCTCCCCTTCTTCCTAATAAAACTAACTTTTCTTGACCTATTCAAACTCCAACTAACAGTACTGTTACATTTGATTTATTCAAAACTAAAATAAACACGTTTAAATTAATATTTTTACAACAATTTTAAAACTATATATGATCAATATTGTATTCGTTTACATTTTTCAAAATATAACATTAAATGATAAATGGACGGACACAAAAAAAGAGAATGTTTCCGTAAAATTATAAGTTAAGTTGACACCGGAAGCAATGGATAAACGTAGAATTAGATTAAACACTCGTCACTTTAAGGAATCCTTGGTAGAGTAGAGATAGAGCAGAGATAAGAGCAATCTCGCCACCCAAAGAAACACAACCTAAGGGATAAGAGTATGAAGAACAATGTACTAGAAATAAATGGTGACCTTTTGCTTTCTAGATTTGGAGAACCCATAAATATAGTTAATATCATTCTTAAGCACTCACTAATACATTGAACTAGTCTGGGAAATGATAAGAACAAAAGAAGAATCGTTAATGCAAATATTCATCCCAAAAATGTGCGATTCTGGACAGTTTGACGGCTTCTGACTAAAAATGGGATTATTAACTTCATGTAGAAAATATTTTTTTACGAGCCATAAATTTATCTGAAAACTAGACTTCGATACCTTTCCAAAGGTATATCACACTGCACCTAGAACCTTTGAGATCAAATCAGTTTATTCTGCAAAGTTGGCTCAAAAACAGCCTCAGAATTCTAATTTCCTATGTCATTATGTAAATTAATTAAATTATTTACCTTTAATGAGTCATGGAAAGATGAAAATGTTTTTGGTTTAAATTTTTTTTAAGACCTCATATACCACAAATACTATTATGTTTATTAGTTTATAACGCGTGCAAAACACCGTTATTTTTCAATATTTTAAATTTTAAATTTGTATGACGAAATAAAATTGAAAGGTACAAGTTGGTGGTGAGAGACACAAATGACATTAAAAGGTAAGGAAGAAGAGAGAGGGGAAGATAGGGGAGACGGAAAGAGGAGAGGGTGTCTAGGGTTAATGCGAGGAAGACGAGAAGAAGAGAAACCTTTCAATGTTTATATATAATGGACTATATACATATTACATACAAAATACGTACATAAAGATTGAGTTATCGAACAAACACATGTTTTAAACAAATAACAATGTTCTTTACAATTTTAAATTCAACTGTAATTGATGTTCGAGGGGTACTTTGGCTTAATGAGCTGAATCATACTAATTAAGATGTGTCTTATTAGAGCCTAATACAAACTCAAATCACTAGAACCTCTAGTGAACTTCTAGTGTTGACACGCCGATTATCTGCAGTCAATCGCTGGTACGCGAAGGATACACAATCAAAGTAGTATCCTCGAAGAGGGTTTCTGTAACACCCTGACCCAAAATTTTAGTGAGTTAATTATATTATAGATATATTGTTATTTAGTTACAATCCGGTGTTATCGGAGGATACATTTTTATTTACGGAGAGTTGTTAACTAAATATTATGTAATAATCGAGAAAGGTAGATTTGAGTGTTGCTTTAAAATTATTAAATTCAAAGTGTAAAATGGGATATATATAAATTAGTTAGAAGTATGGATTAGAGTGGGTTTGATAATTATAGTGTTAGGCTGTTAAGAAAGAAAAAATGGGTAGAATGACCTAGTAAGTTTGGTATGTGCAATATGCAAGTTACCCAAGTACCATCTAAATAAGTGTAAGTGAATAAAGGCACAAGTGGGCTAGTCTTGATGGGCTTTAAGTGTGATATTCATGGATAAGAAAGTGGACCATAAATGTTGTGAGCTTGAGTAAGTACCAAGTGGAGGTACTCATAAAAAATTATTGAGAGAATATGAAAACAAATACTTGTGAAAAATAGTGGCCAGAAATTCAAGAATTAATTTTTGACAGTAAGCAAGTTTGGGTTAATAAACTACAATTAATAAGATAAGATAATAAATAATTTTGATGGAAGTTCAGGTGATTTATTATCAAGTAACGGGCTTGGCATTTTATTGGGCTTGATACCTTTTAGTGTGGGCTTTTGAAAATTAAGAAAATAAATAGCAATGCTTGTGAGCTTTTAGATTTACAAGGAAATATGGTTGGTGATGGGTTTAATCTTAATGGGCTTTATTGTTTTGTACTACATAATTCTTGGAAAAGGAAAGAATGAAATGAAATGGCAGCCGAATGTGGTTTTTGTGTTGTGATTATTGAGAAAATTTACTTGAGATATTAATGAAGGGTAATTAATGATATTTAATTTGTGAAGAGATCAAATAAACTTAACGTGACTTAAGAATTAATATGGGTTGATGGACAAAAAGAAAAATTTGGAATGGGCTAGACAAGTCTAAATAGAACAAAGAGTGGATCTAATGTGCTATTGGGCCAATTAAATTATATATGCATGGGAATGGGTCTAAGAATTTTGTGAATTTTTCTTAAGCCATGATGACGAGATAGATGTGAAATGGATGAGTTGGTTTATGTAAATTTAATACTTTTGAGAAAATATTATGACAAATTAGATGCCAAAGATGTGGGTAGGATTAGTTAATTAAATATACTTAGTTGACTAATTTTTGATGCTAGATTATAATTATAATGGGGAATTCTATGTATGGAATGTTTAAGGAAGTTTGTTTTGAACAAATATTATACTCACATGTAGCAAAGAAAAGAATATGAGGAAGAAGCCGTGAGTTATTATGGTGATTAATTTAGTAACAATTTGGGATGACATGATAATTTATTCATTTCATTAAATACATTTATGACCAATAAATGGACAAATGAGGACACCATCGTGTCATTTATTATTAGAGAAAAAAAAATTGGTGTACTAGTAAGTCTAATTGGGCTTGAAAATCCAATTATTGTAAGAATAGGCAGCCCAGTATGTGAAGTAGTGGGTTATAGCTTTTTAGGTACTTAAAATAATGAATCCAATAAATAATATGAAAATGTGCATTTTTGCACCGCCTTGACTTTCGTATGCACGAAGTAAGAGAATTTTTAAGTAGTATATTAAGTATGATTGAAGTCGGTGGGATGAGACTATAAATATAAGTCTCTGGGACATTCTTCTTATTCACTTTTCATACACTTGAGAAAAGAAAGAGCCGACCAGACAGAGCAGAAATCTCGCCTCGCTAGTTGATACAAAATTGATAACATTGCGATCCCTGAGTAAGATTAAGGAGTAGAAGCGATATGAGGTAAGTATATACTGTACTGTTTTACTGTTGAAATGTGATATCAATGATTTTATTGTTGATATTTGATGAAAACTGAGTATTCTTACATTGATACTGTGAACTGTGAAGCTTCCTTATTGGAAGTAAAGCTAAACCAATTGTTTAGCTGGCCGGGATCCCCACTAGTAGAACTTGTGAATCTATCGTGTTTGAATACTCATTTTAAATCTCGTGAGAACTATTTTGTGTTGATGAATTCTTGATGATTTTTACAAATATGATGAACTTTTGTGAAAACTTTTTATTGGATAAACCTCAGATGAACTGTACAATATATGTTTACTGAGCTGTGTAGCTCACTCCTTTTATGGTTATAAATTTTACAGGAAAGAACTTTTGAGAGAAATTGTTGTGAAAGGTTAAGAATGTGATGGACTCGAGGATTAGTACATCGTGTGAAGAGGTATAGAACTTCGTAAAGTTGAGATGGCGACATGGGTTAAGGTTTGTATTAAGTTGTGGAGATTTGTAAAAAAGAAAAAGAAGTAGTTTATATTTATTAAATTAAGTTTAATTATTGTGAGTTTATATATAGCTGAAAAGTTTGGATTTGACGGACCCCCGGGCCGAGCCCAGCCGGGACTTTCCGGGGCCGGGGGCGTCACAGGTGGTATCAGAGCTATGGTTAGGAAAGTGAGAGTTTTTCTGGAATAAAAGTTTGTGTAACTCAAATAATTTCTGAGCTTAAGGTTAGGAATTGAGAGTGCGAGAAGATTTTGAGTTTTTTTGATGGATGAACGTAAAGCCTTGACTTGAACAAGTTAGACATTTGAGAAAATATGAGAATAGTAGGTGATGATCTTTGGGACCGTGGTGATATTTGAGGAATTATAAATTGGTATAGAGTCGTCTGGTGAGAATGTAAGAATTTTATGGACGATATTAGTAGTTAACAACTTTTGGGATATGTGATATGTGCTATGAAGTAAGATCTTATGGAGAGAATGATATAACATCTAGGGAGATGAAAATTTGTTCGAGGTTATATTGTATTAGTTGGTGATATGCAAATTTAATGATGTCGTTTATTGATCAAGGACTATAGCTATGAAGTTGAAACTAAATTTTTTGGGGATTAAGAATGTTGTTCGAGGATAGAGGATAAGATTTAAGAATATAAATATTTGTTAGAACTACATATAAGGATTAAAGAAGTAGAACACGAATCGGTTACATTAAGATTGTGATAGGTTGAAATTTGAGATATTAATGGATTAGTTTTACATAGATATTTTTGGGACTAATGAGGTTTAGAATAAAAGAAGTCTAAAAGAAATTTTATATTTGGAATACTAATTTTGAGAATTTTGGTCGACATGTGATATTTTCAAACTATATGGATATGCAAGATTTTAGGAACCGTTGAGAATTGATAATTCAGTTTATCTCCACGACATTAATTGTTTGAGGTGATGCATAATTTTGTTCGAGAATTTGATATTTACTTAGTGTAAATGATAATGATCGAATTTGATTGAACTATGAGAGTCCAAAAATTTAGGTGACTGAGAGTGAACAATCAATGAAATAAAGGTAACGTGATGAATGTTGTTATGAAATGTGACCACTTTGTGAAAAGTACGTGCAAATTGAGAAAATGAACTATTGTTTGAGAAAAATTTCGTCGTTCGAGAATACAAACATTATCTAGTGATGTACTGATGTTGAAAAGTTGATGAGTTTTGAGGATATAAAGGGAGGTTAGTTTTTAAAAAAAAATATTAAAAAAAATGTGTTTAAGTTGGTTTGAGGTTGTCGACGTTTTTTTGGATTTGAGAATGATTAAATTTGAGAGTTACAAAAATATGTTTTGACGGCCAAAATTTTGTCGATTTAGGAGTATATATTATCGTGTGGTAAGTCGTCCAGTGACAAATATATCCAAAGATTTTATGTAAGATTACAAATATTACTTTGGGGTGATTCTGGTTGACTTGAGTTTATAACTCTTTGAGGATATATTATAACTTGAGTCGATAATTTTTTTTCAGACCGATTAGATTTTAAGAAATTAGTATCAATTTGAGTACAAGGTGATATGATATTGTTGAGGGATTGAAAATTTTATAAGCAGAAGTATTCATTATCAGTGGAATTGGATGGATTCAATAGAAAATGAATTTGGGATTTTAGATTTGGCGATTAAGTTAGAATGAGATATTGTAAATTTATTTATTAAGAATTTAAGAAAAAATTACACTTGATGAGTTAAGAGAGAGAGAGAGAGTGAAGTTGAAATATGATATGTATGTTGTTTGAGGATATGAATTTTATTCAAAAGAGAGACAAAATTTCGTTATGCAGGTCATTTTCGAAAAAATACTTTTAGTGTTTAAAAGTTTAACTTATTTCCGATAATAAATTGAAATGTTCGAATGTATAAAATATTATTTTGGAAGTTGAGGATTAGTGCACATGATGTGAAATTTAGTACTTTTGGGGATTATCAGTGTGTTAAGGTGAGATGCTGATAGTTGATAAATGATACTAAAATTATTAGAAGAGAAAGAAACAAGAATAGGATGGAACCTGTGATTAGAAAAAAAATATCAAAGCATTTAATATTTATTTATGTAGAGTTTATTTATCACTATTGGAATGAGTTATCTGATAGAAAAATGTTTCCGAGTTTTGGCTTATATGTTGGTACAAGAACTTTTGGGATTTGTTGCAAGACCTGTATAGAATCCATATTAATCCATTCGAGGGAGTAGATTTTTGAAAAAATTATAAAGGACGAGTTTGAGACATCATTACTGATATTTTAAGTATCAAGTTATCTATTAATTTACCCAAATTTCGAGGACGAAATTTTTTTAAGTAGGGAAGAATGTAACACCGTGACCCAAAATTTTAGTGAGTTAATTATATTATAGATATATTGTTATTTAGTTACAATCGGGTGTTATCGGAGGATACATTTTTATTTACGGAGAGTTGTTAACTAAATATTATGTAATAATCGAGAAAGGTAGATTTGAGTGTTGCTTTAAAATTATTAAATTCAAAGTGTAAAATGGGATATATATATATAAATTAGTTAGAAGTATGGATTAGAGTGGGTTTGATAATTATAGTGTTAGGCTGTTAAGAAAGAAAAAATGGGTAGAATAACCTAGTAAGTTTGGTATGTGCAATATGTAAGTTACGGAAGTGTCATCTAAATAAGTGTAAGTGAATAAAGGCACAAGTGGGCTAGTCTTGATGGGCTTTAAGTGTGATATTCATGGATAAGAAAGTGGGCCATAAATGTTGTGACCTTGAGTAAGTACCAAGTGGAGGTACTCATAAAAAATTATTGAGAGAATATGAAAACAAATACTTGTGAAAAATAGTGGCCAGAAGTTCAAGAATTGATTTTTGGCTGTAAGGAAGTTTGGGTTAATAAACTACAATTAATAAGATAAGATAATAAATAATTTTGATGGAAGTTCAGGTGATTTATTATCAAGTAACGGGCTTGGCATTTTATTGGGCTTGATACCTTTTAGTGTGGGCTTTTGAAAATTAAGAAAATAAATAGCAATGCTTGTGAGCTTTTAGATTTACAAGGAAATATGGTTGGTGATGGGTTTAATCTTAATGGGCTTTATTGTTTTGTACTACATAATTCTTGGAAAAGGAAAGAATGAAATGAAATGGTAGCCGAATGTGGTTTCTTGTGTTGTGATTATTGAGAAAATTTACTTGAGCTATTAATGAAGGGTAATTAATGATATTTAATTTGTGTAGAGATCAAATAAATTTAACGTGACTTAAGAATTAATATGGGTTGATGGACAAAAAGAAAAATTTGGAATGGGCTTAGACAAGTCTAAATAGAACAAAGAGTGGATCTAATGTTCTATTGGGCCAATTAAATTATATATGCAGGGGAATGGGTCTAAGAATTTTATGAATTTTTCTTAAGCCATGATGGTGAGATAGATGTGAAATGGATGAGTTGGTTTATGTAAATTTAATACTTTTGAGAAAATATTATGAGAAATTAGATGCCAAAGATGTGGGTAGGATTAGTTAATTAAATATACTTAGTTGACTAATTTTTGATGCTAGATTATAATTATAATGGGGAATTCTATGTATGGAATGTTTAAGGAAGTTTGTTTTGAACAAATATTATACTCACATGTAGCAAAGAAAGGAATATGAGGAAGAAGCCGTGAGTTATTATGGTGATTAATTTAGTAACAATTTGGGATGACATGATAATTTATTCATTTCATTAAATACATTTATGACCAAGAAATGGACAAATGAGGACACCATCGTGTCATTTATTATTAGAGAAAAAAAAATTGGTGGACTAGTAAGTCTAATTGGGCTTGCAAATCCAATTATTGTAAGAATAGGCAGCCTAGTATGTGAAGTAGTGGGTTATAGCTTTTTAGGTACTTAAAATAATGAATCCAATAAATAATATGAAAATGTGCATTTTTGCACCGCCTTGACTTTCGTATGCACGAAGTAAGAGAATTTTTAAGTAGTATATTAAGTATGATTGAAGTCGGTGGGATGAGACTGTAAATATAAGTCTCTGGGACATTCTTCTTATTCACTTTTCATACACTTGAGAAAAGAAAGAGCCGACCAGAGAGAGCAGAAACCTCGCCTAGCTAGTTGATACAAAATTGATAACATTGCGATCCCTGAGCAAGATTAAGGAGTAGAAGCGATATGAGGTAAGTATATATTGTACGGTTTTACTGTTGAAATGTGATATCAATGATTTTATTGATGATATTTGATGAAAACTGAGTATTCTTACATTGATACTGTGAACTGTGATGCTTCCTTATTGGAAGTAAAGCTAAACCAATTGTTTAGCTAGCCGGGATCCCCACTAGTAGAACTTGTGAATCTATCGTGTTTGAATACTCATTTTAAATATCGTGAGAACTATTTTGTGTTGATGAATTCTTGATGATTTTTACAAATATGATGAACTTTTGTGAAAACTTTTTATTGGATAAACCTCAGATGAACTGTACAATATATGTTTACTGAGCTGTGTAGCTCACTCCTTTTATGGTTATAAATTTTACAGGAAAGAACTTTTGAGAGAAATTGTTGTGAAAGGTTAAGAATGTGATGGACTCGAGGATTAGTACATCGTGTGAAGAGGTATAGAACTTCGTAAAGTTGAGATGGCGACATGGGTTAAGGTTTGTATTAAGTTGTGGAGATTTGTAAAAAAGAAAAAGAAGTAGTTTATATTTATTAAATTAAGTTTAATTATTGTGAGTTTATATATAGCTGAAAAGTTTGGATTTGATGGACCCCCGGGCCGAGCCCAGCCGGGACTTTCCGAGGCCGGGGGCGTCACAATTTCGCTCCCAAAGGGAGTGCACTTATAAGTTTTAAGTCTGAGTACAACAGTGTGTCCCGTTCTTGATAGTCTTTGTAGATCATTACTCTGGTGTGTTATTATGGTTAAAACTATGATTGAAATTCAATAATAAAAATATATGGGGTCTTTTAATCCACTCATAATCTCGGTCGGAGTCCTTTCGTTGTAATCCATTTGTCTCTACCTACGGTATACATGTAAATCTGAGATACGAAACTATTTTAAACCATCCCATCTATTCAGCCCTCAATTTTGAGACAATGGTGTCATGATCATCTAAACAAAGTCTTAATACTGGTCTCCCGTATACTTATGGTAAGTATTCAGTCTCACTCCTACTTACGAGTTTTAAATCAACATTTTATGTCACATTCTTAGATTAATGATGTCTATCAAAAAGCTCAACTCTTATCATTTTACCCTTGATATAACAAGTTTGAAGGTGATCAATCTTATATCTATTAACATTTTTTAATCTAGGCATGCATCTCTTGTGTTCGACAAGTTTTACACGATGACTCCAGTCTGATCTACAAGATGGGCTTCATCTAAACCCCATAAAGGGAAATTAGCTACTCGTGACAATACAAAATATAATAAACATATAGGAGTAAGAAACAATACTACTTTTTGAGTTTAAAAACTTCCATACCTGAGTTCAAGCATCCAAAGTAGCAATAACAATTGAAAAGTAATCTTCTCCAATAAGAAGATGAATGATTACAAAGAGAAATTCAAAAAACTACTAAATTTAAAAAGTGAAATGTATCTAAAACAATGCATGTGAATGTCTCTATGTCATACAGGCCATAGTTATATATCCATCCTTGTTCCGCTACAAAACAATTACTTGCAATGAAGTTACAAAAGGAATTTGAAATTCAAAAACCGATAGGGGTGCTCCGCGGTACCCTGGACTTTCGAATAGGTCCTCCGTGATGCTGCGGAGTGTGTCCATGATCAGTGGCTAGTCATGTTTTCCCAATAAATCTTTAGACTGTAGTCCTTGAATTGTCTTCTTGAACTCCCAAAATGAACTCACAGTAATATCCATGAATGTAGGTAGATGTAAAACCCCAATTTTACCTAGAATTGAAATCCCTAATTGAAGCCCCGAATAGAAAACCCAATTAAAGCCCTAATTGGAAAATCAAAACCAATTTATTGAAGAATGAAGAAAAGAAAAATCAATTATACAATGGAGAGCGAGTGAAAAGAACAAATCAATTTTATCTACAATGGAAAGCCCCAACTAGTTTTACGTGCAAAATCAGTTTTAAGAAAATTAGCAAAAGAAAAGAAGAGAGAACAGAGAAGGGAAGAGAGACGATAGTTGTTCTTCGGTTCAGAGCAAGATAGAGTGGAGATTGTGTTTGAGAGTCAAGAGTTTTGTCTGACATTCGAGAGAGTGTTATTTTCTGAGGTAAGGATACTGCGTAGTTTTTGTTAAGGGGGGAACTTTTAGGTTTTCAGTTTTTCAGTTTTTTGAATTTAAAAGATTTTTAGAACTTAAAATTAAATAAATATTATTAAAAAACAAATATTATATGCATGTACATGTAATATGTAATATTATATATAAACCATAGTTTAAAATTTGTATTAATTTATATATTAATTTGAAATACATTATTGTTATATTTCACAACGTTTTTGTTAACATGCGGTACAACCAGACCTTTATAATTTTTTGATTATATTTCACAACACTAGATTGAGTACGTATTAAAATTCGTACGGTTGGATCATCGAAGAAATCATTTTAAAAAATTATTCAGTGAATTTGGCACACGCCCCGTTACAAGAATTAGTACTTTTACAACGTTTTTGTTAACATGCGCGACAACCGAGCCTTTCGATTTTTTGATTATTTTTCCCAACATTAGAATGTGTACCTAGTAATATTAGTACTATTACAACATTTCTAAAAAGAAGCGGCAAAACTGGGACTTTCTAATTTTTGATTATTTTTTCCGAACACTAGATTGAGTACGTATTAACATCCGTATAGTTGGATCATTGAAGAAATTATTTAAAAAAAATTATGTAGTGAATCTGACACGCGTCCCGTTCCCGGAAGTAGTACTATTACAACGTTTCTGAAAAGATGCGGCATAACCGGGCCTTTCTACTTTTTGATTATTTTTCTCAACACTAGAATGACTAGAAAATAACATTAGTATGGTTGTACCATTGAAGAAATCATTTAATAAAATTATTTAGTGAATCTGACATACGTCTCGTTCCCGGAAAAAATAATATTAGAACATTTCTGAAAAGATGCGGCATAATTCGGTCTTTTTATTTTTTGATTATTTTTCGCAACACTATAATGAGTTCCTATTAACATCCATACGGTTAGATCGTTGAAAAAATCATTTAAAAATATTATTCAGTGAATCTGACACGCATCTTGTTCCCAGAAGCAGTACAGTTATTTTGATATTTTTAAAATTATTTCTCGATGATCCAACGGTATGGATGTCAAGTTATATGTATTTAAATGATATTTCAAAATTTTCAAAAAAAAATGTATAAATTTATTTGGTTTGAGATATTAATAATCAAGACTAATAATTCTAACAAGTGTTTCCTCCCACATTGGTATTTTTATTTTTTTAAAAGTATTTCTCGATGTTTGAACATGTCAATATCTATATATTTTAGTGATATTTTCAAATTTTAGAAAAAGATAAATTTATTTTGTTTGTGATTTTAAAAGTCAATTATTGATTTGACTAGTATTTCTAACTAGAGTTCGTCTGGAATCGGTGTTTTGATTTTATTAATAATATTTGTCGACAATTCAGTCGTATGACTCTTAGAATCTATGTATTTTATTGATATTCCAAAAAAATTAAATTCTTTTCTTGTACAGACATAATTCTTATCTTATAAAAGACCATTAAATACATATTTTACATTTTTAATCATCGTAGCACAAACAATATATATGAACTTGTTTAAATTCTTTTCTTAGTAATGAAAAATAAATACGCAAAGACTAAAATGATCTAGTGATATATTTGACGTTCATATCATTTACAAATTATATTTTGTTGTGTATATGGTATCATAATATATATTTTTTCTATGGGTCAGAAATGAGTTGGCTGGCTAACTACTTTGTCTCAACCAATTACGTGACAGCTATTAATTAGGTGAAAAAATTTAGTACACTCTGAATAGTTGGTTGTCGGAGCTATGAGTTGGTCGGAAATGAGAGTGACTTGGATAGTGAGCCCTTATTGTTTCGTTAGTGACCATGGTCGGTTATGACTTTATTTACGACATAGCTTGGTGGTCGGTTGTTTGGATCAGTTATAATATATCATTTGTGACTATTTACATTTTTTGGTGGTTATTGGCTTATACCAATATTTGACTCTAAATATAAATGAATTATTGATTTTGTATTTTTCTTCGGATATTCAAGTGTAGCTAATGATGGGATTGGTGTGTTTTTTCTTTGATTTTATACATAGCTATGGAATCTCTATCTAAACCGGACTTCTTCTCTAATAGGCTAATAGTAGAGGAAAGGGTTATCTCTCCCACATTTAACAATATACACTAAAGATTTCAGAAATTTAAATTACACAACACAAAATCAGTTAATTCTTTTTCTATTTGAACCGCTTTTTTCTAAATATTTGACACAACAATATTCTTGTGGTTGAACAGTGGCCGAGGGGCGTGCAGGGTGCTGCACAGGTGCAGCTGGCAGTAGATAGATCCCTGATGAGTAATTACTTCTTGACCTGAATTAGAACTCCCACATTATGCTTTCTGCCATTCAAAAAGTAATAACTTAGAAGAGCTCACCCTTATTATGTGTGTAAGAGTAACAAAGTAATGATTCTTAGTAGGTTAGTCATGATTTTACAAAGTTTTTGAGAAAATGAGCATAAAATAAAAGGTGGTCTTACTTGGTTAGTACCAAATCCTACTAAGCACACCTCTTATGATAATATAAGCACATAACTAAATCCTAATAGAACATAATCAAATGGTAATAGTAGAGCAAAGAGAAGATCATACTTGGATAGGGCTAGCTTCAACTAGCGGACCAGCTACCATACCTCCTATGATATGGTCGTGAGCTACCATACCTCCTATAATATAGCTGTTTGTACCTGAGACACTGAATCCACCTGTCCTACATCTCAGCCCGCCAGTTTCTGTGACTATAGAGGAGCCATTTAAGGATACGATTCCAAACTGACCCTGCACTTAATATTTTTAAAATAACAAATTACAAGTCATTAAAAATATAGAGTTTGAATTATATGTAGTACTTCAATTTGCATTCGGACAAACTAACAAACTTATGCACATATATAAACCTAGCTAGTATGCATGCAAACAATAAATTAGGGTTGAAAGCAGTAGAAAGGAAGATAAGATTCAAACCTCTTACGTGAATACACCACCCGAAAAACCGGCTCGGGCTGGCTGATTGTGGCAGTAGAAACAGTTCCGTTAGCAGAAAGAACAAAAATTCCTATCGGCCCGTTTTGGGTAAGGGACATGATCTTTAAAATGACATCCTGAAATATTTAATATAATTGAATAAAAAATATATACTAAAAGAACATTAAAAAAAAATTGGTATGCATACCTCCCGAGTGTACACTCCATCACATGAGCTTTAAAATTTTGTGCAGCAGTGTCAGCATAAAACTCACCTTGACAAATGAATAGGTAAAATGCTTTTAGTTCCAATAATAATAACTCGGAAAAAACTCTCATTCCGATAAAGTCATGAGGTATTAATCTTGTTTGCTATATGTTAAAATAGTATTAACTTATACATAATGGTGAAGTGGGTTAAATGTAAATGCAAAGCCTACTTACAGTTAAGTACAAAATCGCCCGAAGATAATGTGATGTACCATGAATAATCCTTGGTAAAATCGTTTGCTACAAAAAAAAAAAGGTTTACCCCAGGTACTATTTGAATTTTAAGAAATCACTCAAAATGAATGGTACAGGATCGGATGGAAAGAAGAAGTAACTTTGAATCATGGACAGGAAGTAACAATTTAACGTAAATAGACATAAATGCATCTATATTCATAGTTAGCAAAATAAAATATAACCTGACTTCAAATCAAATGTGACCTTCCTTGTAACCCCTCCTGGATCCTCTAGTGGGTCTACAAAACCAATCATTCTGCTGCTATTGCTATTACCCAAGAAGCCAAAGGGAGGGAGGGAGAGAGAGAGAGAGAGAGAGGTTTAATGTTTATTCTGAATTGCGTGAATTGCGAGTAATGTATATATAGAGGTCGGCTTAGAAAACGAGGAAGTTGTTGGATACAGGCTGAGAAAACGAGAAAGTTGGGAACAGTTACTCACCGTAACCTCCTCCTGAGTTGGATACAGGTGTACACAGAAATATCTATCCTTGAAACAAGCTGTCCTTATACTTTTTTAAATACTTTATAATATCTTTTCTAAAAAAATATTATAATTCCATCCATTTACTTGAAATAACTTGATTTTAAATTCGACCATTCATACAAATTAATAATCCCATCCATTTAATTTAAATAACTTGATTCTAAATTCATCGTCGTGCTTGTACTTTTACCAGAGAGTCCTTAAACATTTTCGAACTCATAAACTCATAAACCTTTTGTAAGTATAATGGGTGACTAATTTACATTTGTGATATTACTTTGTTATTGCTGGTTTAATATATCTTAATATACTCACTTTATATTAAAATTAAAAATTTAAATTAATAAAAAAAACAAACAAATAAAGTAATAGAAAATAAGATGGGCCAAAAGTACTTTCTTATTAACCTAACATGTACTTTAACACCCTTAATAAATTCAATGGGCTTTTATGCTCATTTTACCAAAAGCCCATTATGTGCCCATTTGACACTACAAGAAAACAGGGTAAATTTGACCGACTAAAAATGACCGCGGCTAAATCTGGCCGACAGTGGTCATATTTAAGGTCAACCTCAATTGATAACCGGCCAGTCTTAAATTTGACCGTCGTCGGTCATATTTAATGTCGGTCATATTTAGTCGGTCATTTTTAGTACTCGAGACCCACAAAAAATTGGTGGGAAAATTCCCGCCAAGGACAAAAATTTGCTTGAGATTAATTTGAGCAACAGCGGTCACATTTAATGTCGGTCATATTTAGTTAGTCATTTTTACTACATAGTGCCCCAAAAAAAAAGGGAAATTTCCCGCCAAGTAGCCAAAATTTGCTAAAGTATAAATTTGACCGTCGGCGGTCAAATTTAAAGCCGGGTTTTGGCGCCAAAACTCCCTCCAATTCTCAACCAAAATAATTGGAAAATAACTTTAATCGAATTTTTTTATAAATTTAACATAAATACTTAAACAATTTTTTTAATTCCAAAAAAAATAATGGAGTACCCCAATGACAAAAACTACGTGTAAAAAATTATTTTGTGCACTAAACATATATATATTTGGGAAGAGATCAATAAACGTTGATGCTATATTTATTCAAGAAATTTTCAAAAAATAAATAAATAGTTACTAACTTTTAAAATTCACAATTAATTTATATATTTAGAGTGACAACATAGTCTACACATTAAAAATTGATAGATATTAAAATAATTATCATTTCAAAATAATCTCGGCAATATGTTATATTGTTCAAATTTTTTGATGAAATACGTGGTTTGAGATTTGGATTTAGGGGTTAGGCGGTTAACGTCTAGGGTTACTAGTTTCGTAATATTTAATTAATAATGTGAACGATCTAACCGTACGGATGTTTATCTTTTTACTTTTTAAGAGCCTATGCAAAAAATTATTTAATAATAAACATTGCATCCTAATTATTATAATGAAAGAAAATTTTATCAACTTCATCAATTTGACCACTTTCAGTCATATTTAGTATTTTTGACCACTTTTGATCAAATTTATATAAATTCAAAATTTTCAAAAACATAAAATAAATACTTGATCATTTTTTAAAATTATGAAAAAAATATTAGAGTATTCACAATAATAAAAAAATACATGTTAAAAATTATATGTGGCACTTAACAAATTTTTAAATTTGAAAATGGTACAAAATTATTGATTTTTCATAGATTCAAAAAGTTTGAATATTGTTAATAAATGCTCACTAAGTTTTAAAAATTACAAATATTTTTATGGGCGTATTGTGACAACATTTTATGTACATTAAAAAATGTAAGAGATAATAATAATGTTTGAGTAACAATATGATTCATAATTCAAATTATTCCTTGAAATATGCATGGTTTAGGATCTGAATTTAGGGGTTAAGCATTTACGGACTAGGGTTAGTAATTTTGTGTTATTCAAATTAAAATTTGAACGATCCAACCGTATGGATGTTAACTTTCTTAAATTTCAAGAGTTCATGCAAAAAATCAAATTATTATAAGTTTTGCATAATAATTATTATAACAGATTGAATTTTTATCATCTTTATAAAATTGGCCATTTTCAGTCACATTTATAAATTTGACCAACGGTAGTCAAATTTAATTACAAATTTGACCGCAAACCCTAATCAGTCAAATTTACTAAATTGACTGAAACCAGTCAAATTCATAAATTTGACCGATGGTACTCACATTTAAGTTTAGGCGGTAAATTTCCCGCCAAAACTACCCTAAAATATTTAAATGTAATTTTGACCAAAAACAGTTAAATATATATATTTGACCGCCCTCAGTCAAATTTATATAAATTCAAAATTTTCAAAAATATAAAATAAATAATTTATCATTTTTTAAAATTATGAAAAAATATTAGAGTATTCAAAATAACAAGAACTACATGTTAAAAATTATACGAGGCACTTTAAAAAAAATTAAATTTGAAAATGGTCAAAATTTGTTAATTTTTCGTATATTCAAGAAGTTTGAATATTGTTAATAATTGCTCACTAATTTTTAAAAATTACAAATAATTTTTTGGCGTAGTGTTACAACATTTTATGTACATTAAAAAATTAAGAGATAATAATGGTGTTAGAGTAACAATGTGATACATAGTTCAAATTATTTACTTAAATATGCATGGTTTAGGATTGAATTTAGGGGTTAAGCATTTAGTGACTACGGTTAGTAATTTTGTGTTATTCAAATTATAATTTGAACGATCCAACGTATGGATGTTAACTTTCTTAGATTTAAAGAGTTCATGCAAACAATCAAATGATTATAAGTTTTGCATAATAATTATTATAACAAATTGAAATTTTATCATCTTCATAAAATTGACCAGTTTAGGTCATATTTGACCGACGGTAGTCAAATTTAAATACAAATTTGACCGCAAACAGTCAATTTAGTAAATTTGACCGAAGGTAGTCAAATTTATAAATTTGACCGAATGCAGTCAAATTTAATGCCATGTCAGCAATCCGCGTGAAACACATTAAACGGTCCAGATTAGCAAACCAAAATTGCAATCCAATGGTCCAGATTTATTACAGCAAACCCATCTCCTATATATACACTGATTACATACATACATCATTCATTATCTCTCCCCTCTTTTCACCCCTTCTTCCACCCTCTCTCCCTCCTTCTTTCCACCCACACATACAAAAATATATACACACACATCTATATGTATACACCCATATATTTATACTTACTTATTTACCTATTTTTTACAAATCAACTTGTGTAATGATATTTCCGGTGATAAAAAGAATTCCGGCAATAAAAAGAATTCCGGCAATAAAACAACTCCGGCGGTCAAAGTGTCAAGCAAAATATCTCCGATATCCATTTTCATCAAACTAACTAACAAAAATAGTTTCGTAAAATCCAATTTTGAACCTTTAGTTGAATTTAGATAACCATATTCCTAAAGAAATCATCATTAATAAATATTATATATGATATGAAATTATTCTGATTCTTGAACTATTTATTTAAGATAAAATATGGTGATGTTTGTGTTAATAAGGGACACCAAATCAACTAGATATAATGTAGTATTTACCAGAATATTTTTCAAAAATCTAGCAGAATGTAGCAGAAAGCTGTTGGGTTTGTTGAATATGTGTTATAGTTAAATTTGACCGCTTTCGGTCAAATTTATAAATGTGACCATTTTCGGTCAAATTTATAAATTTGACCAACGGCGGTCAAATTCGATGGACGTTAGGCGCCAAATTCAAAAAAATTCAAATTTCAAAATTTTGAAAATTTCGGTCAAATTTAAGCGGTCAATTTTAGTCGGTCAAATTTAACATAAATATGACCGATTTTGCTAAATTTGACAAGCTTAAAAATGACAGACACAATTCGGTCAAATTTGACCAACAAATTTGACCAAATATGACTGCTGGCGGTCAAATTTAGCTAAATATGACCGAAATTTTTCGGTCAAATTTAGCCGTTTTTCTTGTAGTGTGACTTAGTTTAAAAAATGGATAAGAGTGCTTTTTTTTTTTTTTTAAATAAGTTATTTTTTTCTAAAAAATCAGGAGATTATACATTAACTCTATTGTTACTTCTATCTCAAAAGATTGTATCGGTCCTATATAGCATGTCCTATTTTAGTTAGTAATAGAAATTGAAGGTTAAGTCAATCTAAACATTATCTAGTGGCAATCTGAATGAGCAAGTGAGTGACAGGGTTCTTCATAGCAAACTATTTGCAGTGCCCGGATTTGTGTTTCCTATATATATTTCCCTATTGAGAAAGAGATTTTGTTGGTCGGTCTAAGGGGGTTGCTTTTGCTCAATCTCAAGGTGATCGAAGAGAGTACCTTTTGAAGCTATTTTCGTGAACTTTTTTGAAGTCTAAACTTTAACATCAAACAAGGTCAGTTTCGCCCAAACCTAGCACAACTTCAGGAAAATGATCATTTCTTACAACTGCATTTTCAAGAGAAATGTTCCATCTAGCAATATAATGTGCTATTTTTTAGGTCTTCTTACTCTTTATAAGGGAAAAACCACTTTAGATTTTCAAAATTGTCACTTATGATCTTGTTGAATTTTTCGGAATAGTAATGTAAGCGGTAAAGTAGAAAATGGTCGTTGTTTTAGCTAAATACGAATTCAGATAAACATGATTGCAATATTGTGGTGCATTTGTTGATGTTATTTTGTATATACATAACTTGGATAATTCAATTAATAATTAATAAATTAAATATTTTTATTGGATATAAATCAAAATATGTATAAACACAAGAATACCGTAAACTCGGTTTATTGATTTTACTGATGGATCATACAAACCGTAAGAGATAAAAACTAACGTACATACATGCAGAATTTTAAAACAACTCAACACCTAAGGTGGCCACTAAAAACCAGGATCAACTACCTGATTTATCTCCCCTTCTTCCTAATAAAACTAACTTTTCTAGACCTATTCAAACTCCAACTAACAGTAATGTTACATTTGATTTATTCAAAACTAAAATAAACACGTTTAAATTAATATTCTTACAACAATTTTAAAACTATATATGATCAATATTGTATTCGTTTACATTTTTCAAAATATAACATTAAATGATAAATGGACGGACACAAAAAAAGAGAATGTTTCCGTAAAATTATAAGTTAAGTTGACACCGGAAGCAATGGATAAACGTAGAATTAGATTAAACACTCGTCACTTTAAGGAATCCTTGGTTTAAGGAATCCTTGGTAGAGTAGAGATAGAGCAGAGATAAGAGCAATCTCGCCACCCAAAGAAACACAACCTAAGGGATAAGAGTATGAAGAACAATGTACTAGAAATAAATGGTGACCTTTTGCTTTCTAGATTTGGAGAACCCATAAATATAGTTAATATCATTCTTAAGCACTCACTAATACATTGAACTAGTCTAGGAAATGATAAGAACAAAAGAAGAATCGTTAATGCAAATATTCATCCCAAAAATGTGCGATTCTGGACAGTTTGACGGCTTCTGACTAAAAATGGGATTATTAACTTCATGTAGAAAATATTTTTTTACGAGCCGTAAATTTATCTGAAAACTAGACTTCGATACCTTTCCAAAGGTATATCACACTGCACCTAGAACCTTTGAGATCAAATCAGTTTATTCTGCAAAGTTGGCTCAAAAACAGCCTCAGAATTCTGATTTCCTATGTCATTATGTAAATTAATTAAATTATTTACCTTTAATGAGTCATGGAAATATGAAAATGTTTTTGGTTTAAATTTTTTTTAAGACCTCATATACCACAAATACTATTATGTTTATTAGTTTATAACGCGTGCAAAACACCGTTATTTTTCAATATTTTAAATTTTAAATTTGTATGACGAAATAAAATTGAAAGGTACAAGTTGGTGGTGAGAGACACAAATGACATTAAAAGGTAAGGAAGAAGAGAGAGGGGAAGATAGGGGAGACGGAAAGAGGAGAGGGTGTCTAGGGTTAATGCGAGGAAGACGAGAAGAAGAGAAACCTTTCAATGTTTATATATAATGGACTATATACATATTACATACAAAATACGTACGTAAAGATTGAGTTATCGAACAAACACATGTTTTAAACAAATAACAATGTCCTTTACAATTTTAAATTCAACTGTACTTGATGTTCGAGGGGTACTTTGGCTTAATGAGCTGAATCATACTAATTAAGATGTGTCTTATTAGAGCCTAATACAAACTCAAATCACTAGAACCTCTAGTGAAATTCTAGTGTTGACACGCCGATTATCTGCAGGCAATCGCTGGTACGCGAAGGATACACAATCAAAGTAGTATCCTCGAAGAGGGTTTCTGTAACACCCTGACCCAAAATTTTAGTGAGTTAATTATATTATAGATATATTGTTATTTAGTTACAATCCGGTGTTATCGGAGGATACATTTTTATTTACGGAGAGTTGTTAACTAAATATTATGTAATAATCGAGAAAGGTAGATTTGAGTGTTGCTTTAAAATTATTAAATTCAAAGTGTAAAATGGGATATATATATAAATTAGTTAGAAGTATGGATTAGAGTGGGTTTGATAATTATAGTGTTAGGCTGTTAAGAAAGAAAAAATGGGTAGAATGACCTAGTAAGTTTGGTATGTGCAATATGCAAGTTACGGAAGTACCATCTAAATAAGTGTAAGTGAATAAAGGCACAAGTGGGCTAGTCTTGATGGGCTTTAAGTGTGATATTCATGGATAAGAAAGTGGACCATAAATGTTGTGAGCTTGAGTAAGTACCAAGTGGAGGTACTCATAAAAAATTATTGAGAGAATATGAAAACAAATACTTGTGAAAAATAGTGGCCAGAAGTTCAAGAATTAATTTTTGGCAGTAAGCAAGTTTGGGTTAATAAACTACAATTAATAAGATAAGATAATAAATAATTTTGATGGAAGTTCAGGTGATTTATTATCAAGTAACGGGCTTGGCATTTTATTGGGCTTGATACCTTTTAGTGTGGGCTTTTGAAAATTAAGAAAATAAATAGCAATGCTTGTGAGATTTTAGATTTACAAGGATATATGGTTGGTGATGGGTTTAATCTTAATGGGCTTTATTGTTTTGTACTACATAATTCTTGGAAAAGGAAAGAATGAAATGAAATGGCAGCCGAATGTGGTTTTTGTGTTGTGATTATTGAGAAAATTTACTTGAGATATTAATGAAGGGTAATTAATGATATTTAATTTGTGAAGAGATCAAATAAACTTAACGTGACTTAAGAATTAATATGGGTTGATGGACAAAAAGAAAAATTTGGAATGGGCTAGACAAGTCTAAATAGAACAAAGAGTGGATCTAATGTGCTATTGGGCCAATTAAATTATATATGCATGGGAATGGGTCTAAGAATTTTGTGAATTTTTCTTAAGCCATGATGACGAGATAGATGTGAAATGGATGAGTTGGTTTATGTAAATTTAATACTTTTGAGAAACTATTATGACAAATTAGATGCCAAAGATGTGGGTAGGATTAGTTAATTAAATATACTTAGTTGACTAATTTTTGATGCTAGATTATAATTATAATGGGGAATTCTATGTATGGAATTTTTAAGGAAGTTTGTTTTGAACAAATATTATACTCACATGTAGCAAAGAAAAGAATATGAGGAAGCCCAAACAAGTGGGTATCGTTCCCTCTCAGAATGCACTACATGTTTAAGCGCCAATACAACATTGTGTTGTTCTTTGTAGTTTATGAAATTCAAATTTTGGTGGTTGGATTATGTCTAAAACTAATGTCTATGAAATCAATATATGAAGCATATGTGGTCTTTGAATCGACCCCGCCTTTCGTATGGATTTGAATGGTTGCAATCCACTTGTCACAAATTAAGTTCAACATGCTAATTGGAACATGAAACTAGAATTAACCATGTCTCTGTGCGAAAATCCCATCCCAAATATTCACCCCTCCAATCCTAGTAGGTAGTGGTGTCATGGTTAACCAATTAAGCCTTAAATCCCAATCACTTAGTGAAATAAGTCATTAACCCGGTTATTAAACAAGTTCTAATTCGATTACATGCGGTAAGTATTCACCCTCACTCCTACTTACGAGTTTTAAACCCATAATTATTCCACATGCTAGGTTAACATGTTCTATCACTAACTCATACTCTGGTCTTGCTGCTATTGATTTAACAAGGTATAAGGTGATCAAGCTTATAAATTATTAACATAGATTAACCTAGGCATGCATCTCCTAAAAATGACAAGTTTCATATAACGACTCTCATCCAAATTACAAATGGTGCTTGATCTAAACTACTTGTCCATTTCACTTTTAATGAGCTGACACTACAAAAAAAAAAAGCGCACATTTCTGACCATCAAATTTTTACCTGGAATTGAAAGCCCCATTTTTACCCCGAACATTTGAGATAAGAAAATAAGTAAAAGTACAAATAAACTCACAGTAATATACATGAATGTAGGTAGATGTAAAACCCCAATTTTATCTCGAATTGAAATCCCTAATTGAAGCCCCGAATAGAAAACCCAATTAAATCCCTAATTGGAAAATCAAAACCAATTTATTGAAGAATGAAGAAAAGAAAAATCAATTATACAATGAAGAGCGAGTGAAAAGAACAAATCAATTTTATCTACAATGGAAAGCCCCAACTAGTTTTACGTGCAAAATCAATTTTAAGAAAATTAGCAAAAGAAAAGAAGACAGAAGACAGAAGGGAAGAGAGACGATAGTTGTTCTTCGGTTCGGAGCAAGATAGAGTGGAGATTGTGTTTGAGAGTCAAGAGTTTTGTCTGACATTCGAGAGAGTGTTAGTTTCTGAGGTAAGAATACTGTAATAGCGTAGTTTTTGTTAAGGGGGGAACTTTTGGGCGGCAAAAGATGTTTTAGGGGAAAATTTGCCACTCAATTTTCAGTGTTTCAGTTTTTTGAATTTAAAATATTTTTAGAACTTAAAATTAAATAAATATTATTAAAAAACAAATATTATATGCATGTACATGTAATATGTAATATTATACATAAACCATAGTTTAAAATTTGTATTAATTTATATATTAATTTGAAATACATTATTGTTATATTTCACAACGTTTTTGTTAAGATGCGGTACAACCAGACCTTTATAATTTTTTGATTATATTTCACAACACTAGATTGAGTACGTATTAAAATTCGTACGGTTGGATCATGAAGAAATCATTTTAAAAAATTATTCAGTGAATTTGGCAGACGCCCCGTTACAAGAATTAGTACTTTTACAACGTTTTTGTTAAGATGCGCGACAACCGAGCCTTTCGATTTTTTGATTATTTTTCCCAACATTAGAATGTGTACCTAGTAATATTAGTACTATTACAACGTTTCTAAAAAGAAGCGGCAAAACTGGGACTTTCTAATTTTTGATTATTTTTTCCGAACACTAGATTGAGTACGTATTAACATCCGTATAGTTGGATCATTGAAGAAATTATTTAAAAAAATTATGTAGTGAATCTGACACGCGTCCCGTTCGCGGAAGTAGTACTATTCCAACGTTTCTGAAAAGATGCGGCATAACCGGGCCTTTCTACTTTTTGATTATTTTCCTCAACACTAGAATGAGTAGAAAATAACATTAGTATGGTTGTACTATCGAAGAAATCATTTAATAAAATTATTTAGTGAATCTGACATACGTCTCGTTCCCGGAAAAAATAATATTAGAACATTTCTGAAAAGATGCGGCATAATTGGGTCTTTTTATTTTTTGATTATTTTTCGCAACACTATAATGAGTTCCTATTAACATCCATACGGTTAGATCGTTGAAAAATCGTTGAAAAATATTATTCAGTGAATCTGACACGCATCCTGTGCCCAGCAGTCCAATTATTTTGATATTTTTAAAATTATTTCTCGATGATCCAACCGTATGGATGTCAAGTTATATGTATTTAAGTGATATTTCAAAATTTTCAAAAAAAAATGTATAAATTTATTTGGTTTGAGATATTAATAGTCAAGACTAATAATTCTAACAAGTGTTTCCTCCCACATTGGTATTTTTATTTTTTTTAAAGTATTTCTCGATGATTGAACATGTCAATATCTATATATTTTAGTGATATTTTAAAATTTTAGAAAAAGATAAATTTATTTTGTTTGTGATTTTAAAAGTCAATTATTGATTTGACTAGTATTTCTAACTAGAGTTCGTCTGGAATCGGTGTTTTGATTTTATTAATAATATTTGTCGACAATTCAGTCGTATGACTCTTAGAATCTATGTATTTTATTGATATTCCAAAAAAATTAAATTCTTTTCTTGTACAGACATAATTCTTATCTTATAAAAGACCATTAAATACATATTTTACATTTTTAATCATCGTAGCACAAACAATATATATGAACTTGTTTAAATTCTTTTCTTATTAATGAAAAATAAATACGCAGAGACTAAAATGATATAGTGATATATTTGACGTTCATATCATTTACAAATTATATTTTGTTGTGTATATGGTATCATAATATATATTTTTTCTATGGGTCAGAAATGAGTTGGCTGGCTAACTACTTTGTCTCAGCGAATTACATGACAGCTATTAAAAATTAGGTGAAAAAATTTAGTACACTCTGAATAGTCGGTTGTCGGAGCTATGAGTTGGTCTGAAATGAGAGTGACTTGGATAGTGGGCCCTTATTGTTTCATTAGTGACCATGGTCGGTTATGACTTTATTTACGACCTAGCTTGGTGGTCGGTTGTTTGGATCAGTTATAATATATCATTTGTGACTATTTACATTTTTGGTGGTTATTGGCTTATACCAATATTTGACTCTAAATATAAATGAATTATTGATTTTGTATTTTTCTTGGGATTCCAGTGTAGCTAATGATGGGATTGGTGTGTTTTTTCTTTGATTTTATACATAGCTATGGAATCTCTATCTAAACCGGACTTCTTCTCTAATAGGCTAATAGCAGAGGAAAGGGTTAGTTCTCCCACATTTAACAATATACACTAAAGATTTCACAACACAAAATCAGTTAATTCTTTTTCTATTTGAACCGCTTTTTTCTAAATATTTGACACAACACTATTCTTGTGGTTGAACAGTGGCCCCTGCACAGGTGCAGCTGGCAGTAGATAGATCCCTGATGAGTTACTTCTTGACCTGAATTAGAACTCCCACATTATGCTTTCTGCCATTCAGAAAGTAATAACTTAGAAGAGCTCACCCTTATTATGTGTGTAAGAGTAACAAAGTAATGATTCTTAGTAGGTTAGTCATGATTTTACAAAGTTTTTGAGAAAATGAGCATAAAATAAAAGGTGGTCTTACATGGTTAGTACCAAATCCTACTAATTAAGCACGCCTCTTATGATAATATAAGCACATAACTAAATCCTAATAGAACATAATCAAATGGTAATAGTAGAGAAAAGAGAAGATCATACTTGGATAGGGCTAGCTTCAACTAGCGGACCAGCTACCATACCTCCTATGATATGGTCGTGAGCTACCATACCTCCTATAATATAGCCGTTTGTACCTGAGACACTGAATCCACCTGTCCTACTTCTCAGCCCGCCAGTTTGTGTGACTATAGAGGAGCCATTTAAGGACACGATTCCAAACCGACCCTGCACTTAATATTTTTAAAATAACAAATTACATGTCATTAAAAATATAGAGTTTGAATTATATGTATTACTTCAATTTGCATTCGGACAAACTAACAAACTTATGCACATATATAAACCTAGCTAGTATGCATGCAAACAATAAATTAGGGTTGAAAGCAGTAGAAAGGAAGATAAGATTCAAACCTCGTACGTGATTACACAACCCGAAAAACCGGCTCGGGCTGGCTGATTGTGGCAGTAGAACAGTTCCGTTAGCAAAAAGAACAAAAATTCCTCTAGGCCCGTTTTGGGTAAGGGACATGATCTTTAAAATGACATCCTGAAATATTTAATATAATTGAATAAAAAATATATACTAAAAGAACATTAAAAAAAAATTGGTATGCATACCTCCCGAGTGTACACTCCATCACATGAGCTTTAAAATTTTGTGCAGCAGTGTCTGCATAAAACTCACCTTGACAAATGAATAGTTAAAATGCTTTTAGTTTCAATAATAATAACTCGGAAAAAAAAAACTCTCATTCCGATAAAGTCATGAGGTATTAATCTTGTTTGCTATATGTTAAAATAGTATTAACTTATACATAATGGTGAAGTGGGTTAAATGTGAATGCAAAGCCTACTTACAGTTAAGTACAAAATCGCCCGAAGATAATGTGATGTACCATGAACAATCCTTGGTAAAATGGTTTGCTAGAAAAAAAAGGTTTACACCAGGTACTATTTGAATTTTAAGAAATCACTCAAAATGAATGGTACAGGATCGGATGGAAAGAAGAAGTAACTTTGAATCATGGACACGAAGTAACGATTTAACGTAAATAGATATAAATGCATCTATATTCATAGTTAGCAAAATAAAATATAACCTGACTTCAAATCAAATGTGACCTTCCATGTAACCCCTCCTGGATCCTCTAGTGGGTCTACAAAACCAATCATTCTGCTGCTATTGCTATTACCCAAGAAGCCAAAGGGAGCGAGGGAGGGAGGGAGAGAGAGAGAGGTTTAATGTTTATTCTGAATTGCGTGAATTGCGAGTAATGTATGTATAGAGGTCCGCTCAGAAAACGAGGAAGTTGTTGGATACAGGCTGAGAAAACGAGAAAGTTGGGAACAGTTACTCACCGTAACCTCCTCCTGAGTTGGATACAGGTGTACACAGAAATATCTATCCTTGAAACAAGCTGTCCTTATACTTTTTTAAATACTTTATAATATCGTTTCTAAAAAAATACTATAATTCCATCCATTTACTTGAAATAACTTGATTTTAAATTCAACCATTCATACAAATTTATAATCCCATCCATTTAATTTAAATAACTTGATTCTAAATTCATCGTCATGCTTGTACTTTTACGAGAGAGTCCTTAAACAGTTTCGAACTCATAAACTCATAAACCTTTTGTAAGTATAATGGGTGACTAATTTACATTTGTGATATTACTTTGTTATTGCTGGTTTAATATATCTTAATATACGCACTTTATGTTAAAATTAAAAATATAAATTAATAAAAAAACAACCAAATAAAGTAATAGAAAATAAGATGGGCCAAAAGTACTTTCTTATTAACCTAACATGTACTTTAACACCCTTAATAAATTCAATGAGCTTTTATGCTCATTTTACCAAACAGCTCATTATGTGCCAATTTGACTTAGTTTAAAAAATCAATAAGAGTGCTTCTTCTTCTTTTTGAAAATAAGTTATTTTTTTCTAAAAAATCAGGAGATTATACATCAACTCTACTGTTACTTCTATCTCAAAAGATTGTATCGGTCCTATATAGCATGTCCTATTTTAGTTAGTAATAGAAATTGAAGGTTAAGTCAATCTAAACATTATCTAGTGGCAATCTGAATGAGCAAGTGAGTGAGGGTTCTTCATGGCAAACTAATTGCAGTGCCCGGATTTGTGTTTCCTATATATATTTCCCTATTGAGAAAGAGATTTTGTTGGTCGGTCTAAGGGGGTTGCTTTTTCTCAATCTCAAGGTGATCGAAGAGAGTACAGACCTTGTGAAGCTATTTTCGGGAACTTTTTTGAAGTCTAAACTTTAACACCAAACAAGGTCAGTTTCGCCCAAACCTAGCACAACTTGAGGAAAATGATCATTTCTTACAACTGCATTTTCAAGAGAAATGTTCCATCTAGCAATATAATGAGCTATTTTTTAGGTCTTCTCACTCTTTTTATAAGGGAAAAACCACTTTAGATTTTCAAAATTGTCACTTATGACCTTGTTGAATTTTTCGGAATAGTAATGTAAGTGGTAAAGTAGAAAATGGTCGTTGTTTTAGCTAAATACGAATTCAGATAAACATGATTGCAATTCAACAAATATTGTGGTGCATTTGTTGCATGTTATTTTGTATATACATAACTCGGATAATTCAATTAATAATTAATAAATTAAATATTTTTATTGGATACAAATCAAAATATGTATAAACACAAGAATACCGTAAACTCGGTTTATTGATTTTACTGATGGATCATACAAACCGTAAGAGATAAAAACTAACGTACATACATGCAGAATTTTAAAACAACTCAACACCTAAGGTGGCCACTAAAAACCAGGATCCACTACCTGATTTATCTCCCCTTCTTCCTAATAAAACTGAACTTTTCTAGACCTATTCAAACTCCAACTAACACTATTGTTACATTTGATTTATTCAAAACTAAAATAAACACGTTTAAATTAATATTTTTACAACAATTTTAAAACTATATATGATCAATATTGTATTCGTTTACATTTTTCAAAATATAACATTAAATGATAAATGGACGGACACAAAAAAAGAGAATGTTTCCGTAAAATTATAAGTTAAGTTGACACCGAAAGCAATGGATAAACGTAGAATTAGATTAAACACTCGCCACTTTAAGGAATCCTTGGTAGAGTAGAGATAGAGCAGAGATAAGAGCAATCTCGCCACCCAAAGAAAAACAACCTAAGGGATAAGAGTATGAAGAACAATGTACTAGAAATAAATGGTGACCTTTTGCTTTCTAGATTTGGAGAACCCATAAATATAGTTAATATCATTCTTAAGCACTCACTAAACATTGAACTAGTCTAGGAAATGATAAGAACAAAAGAAGAATCGTTAATGCAAATATTTATCCCAAAAATGTGCGATTATGGACAGTTTGACGGCTTCTGACTAAAAATGGGATTATTAACTTCATGTAGAAAATATTTTTTTACGAGCCGTAAATTTATCTGAAAACTAGACTACTATACCTTTCCAATGGTATATCACACTGCACCTAGAACCTTTGAGATCAAATCAGTTTATTCTGCCAAGTTGGCTCAAAAACAGCCTTGATTTCCTATGTCATTATGTAAATTAATTAAATTATTTACCTTTAATGAGTCACGGAAAGATGAAAATGTTTTTGGTTTAAATTTTTTTTAAGACCTCATATACCACAAATACTATTATGTTTATTAGTTTATAACGCGTGCTTTTTTATAACGCGTGCAAAACACGGTTATTTTTCAATATTTTAAATTTTAAATTTTTATGACGAAATAAAATTGAAAGGTACAAGTTGGTGAGGGACAGACATGACATTAAAAGGTAAGGAAGAAGAGAGAGGGGAAGATAGGGGAGACGTAAAGAGGAGAGGGTGTCTAGGGTTAATGCGAGGAAGACGAGACGAAGAGAAACCTTTCAATGTTTATATATAATGGACTATATACATATTACATACAAAATACGTACGTAAAGATTGAGTTATCGAACAAACTCATGTTTTAAACAAATAACAATGTCCTTTACAATTTTAAATTCAACTGTACTTGATGTTCGACGGGTACTTTGGCTTAATGAGCTGAATCATACTAATTAAGATGTGTCTTATTAGAGCCTAAATACAAACTCAAATCACTAGAACCTCTAGTGAACTTCTAATGTTGACGGGCCGATTATCCGCAGGCAATCGCTGGTACGCGAAGGATACCCAATCAAAGTAGTATCCCCGAAGAGGGTTTCGCTCCCAAAGGGAGTGCACTTATAGGTTTTAAGTATGAGTACAACAGTGTGTCCCGTTCTTGATAGTCTTTGTAGATCGTTACTCTGGTGTGTTATTATGGTTAAAACTATGATAGAAATTCAATAATAAAAATATATGGGGTCTTTTAATCCACTCATAATCTCGGTCGGAGTCCTTTCGTTGTAATCCATTTGTCTTAAACCATCCCATGTATTCATCCCTCAATTTTGAGACAATGGTGTCATGATCATCTAAACAAAGTCTTAATACTGGTCTCCCGTATACTTATGGTAAGTATTCAGTCTCACTCCTACTTACGAGTTTTAAATCAACATTTTATGTCACATGCTTAGATTAATGATGTCTATCAAAAAGCTCAACTCTTATCATTTTACCCTTGATATAACAAGTTTGAAGGTAATCAATCTTATATCTATTAACATTTATTAATCTAGGCATGCATCTCTTGTGTTCGACATGTTTTACACGATGACTCCAGTCTGATCTACAAGATGGGCTTCATCTAAACCCCATAAAGGAAAATTAGCTACTCGTGACAATACAAAATATAATAAACATATAGGAGTAAGAAACAATACTACTTTTTGAGTTTAAAAACTTCCATACCTGAGTTCAAGCATCCAAAGTAGCAATAACAATTGAAAAGTAATCTTCTCCAATGAGAAGATGAATGATTACAAAGAGAAATTCAAAAAACTACTAAATTTAAAAAGTGAAATGTATCTAAAGCAATGCATGTGAATGTCTCTCTGTCATACAGGCCAGGGTTATATATCCATCCTTGTTCCGCTACAAAACAATTACTTGCAATGAAGTTACAAAAGGAATTTGAAATTCAAAAACCGATAGGGGTGCTCTGCGGTACCCTGGACTTTCGAATAGGTCCTCCGTGATGCTGCGGAGCGTGTCCATGATCAGTGGCTAGTTATGTTTTCCCAATAAATCTTTAGACTTTAGCCCCTGAATTGTCTTCTTGAACTCCCAAAATGAACTTTTACACCTCAACTTCGCACCTCGCTGCATTTCCCCTATTTTAGTCCTTTTTGGCACCAATTTGCCAACAAATTTAACAAAACTTTACAAGCGCCGAATTCAAACTTGAAAATAGTGCATAAATAGAGACATCCCTCCTTCCATCCAACCAACCTTTATTAGGTGGCATCCTAGCATCCTGACTCACCTGAACAAGTAGACAACTTGTTCTGTATGGAAGGTGCCTCATCTTTCCTAGTACACACTAACTACCAGTACCTTCATCACCATGCTTCAACTTTAACTTAACAGTACTCTCAGTTCAAGCAAGATAGTTAGAAACCTGCATCCAATTACAACCCTCCTGCAGAGACTCATTTGAATCATTATTTTAGGTTCCATAATTTCCTTTTCTTTGCCTTATGATGGACTTCAAGATTATCATAAGGAATCTTATTAGTATCCTCCCCAAGATCAGGAGGAACATCACCAGGTACCAAAGATATACCTAAACGCAAATCCCAATCCGCATCATCCTCACGAATCTCAGAGGAGATGGACCGACTAAAGGCCTGGTACCCGTTCCGATGTGAGCCCACATCCACTGGCCCCCAGCTTTTTAGTATACTTACGTGCGAAATACAGCACACGATATATGCACACAGAAAAATATACATGGTCAAAGTACTATCCCAAACAAGTGGGTATCGTTCCCTCTCAGAATGCACTACATGTTTAAGCGCCAATACAACATTGTGTTGTTCTTTGTAGTTTATGAAATTCAAATTTTGGTGGTTGGATTATGTCTAAAACTAATGTCTATGAAATCAATATATAAAGCATACGTCTTTGAATCGACCCCGCCTTTCGTATGGATTTGAATGGTTGCAATCCACTTGTCACAAATTAAGTTCAACATGCTAATTGGAACATGAAACTAGAATTAACCATGTCTCTGTGCGAAAATCCCATCCCAAATATTCACCCCTCCAATCCTAGTAGGTAGTGGTGTCATGGTTAACCAATTAAGCCTTAAATCCCAATCACTTAGTGAAATAAGTCATTAACCCGGTTATTAAACAAGTTCTAATTCGATTACATGCGGTAAGTATTCACCCTCACTCCTACTTACGAGTTTTAAACCCATAATTATTCCACATGCTAGGTTAACATGTTCTATCACTAACTCATACTTTCGTCGTGCTGCTATTGATTTAACAAGGTATAAGGTGATCAAGCTTATAAATTATTAACATAGATTAACCTAGGCATGCATCTCCTAAAAATGACAAGTTTCATATAACGACTCTCATCCAAATTACAAATGGTGCTTGATCTAAACTACTTGTCCATTTCACTTTTAATGAGTTGACACTAAAAAAAAAACACACATTTCTGACCATCAAATTTTTACCTGGAATTGAAAGCCCCATTTTTACCCCGAACATTTGAGATAAGAAAATAAGTAAAAGTACAAATAAACTCACAGTAATATCCATGAATGTAGGTAGATGTAAAACCCCAATTTTACCTAGAATTGAAATCCCTAATTGAAGCCCCGAATAGAAAACCCAATTAAAGCCCTAATTGGAAAATCAAAACCAATTTATTGAAGAATGAAGAAAAGAAAAATCAATTATACAATGGAGAGCGAGTGAAAAGAACAAATCAATTTTATCTACAATGGAAAGCCCCAACTAGTTTTACGTGCAAAATCAGTTTTAAGAAAATTAGCAAAAGAAAAGAAGAGAGAAGAGAGAAGGGAAGAGAGACGATAGTTGTTCTTCGGTTCGGAGCAAGATAGAGTGGAGATTGTGTTTGAGAGTCAAGAGTTTTGTCTGACATTCGAGAGAGTGTTATTTTCTGAGGTAAGGATACTGCGTAGTTTTTGTTAAGGGGGGAACTTTTAGGTTTTCAGTTTTTCAGTTTTTTGAATTTAAAAGATTTTTAGAACTTAAAATTAAATAAATATTATATGCATGTACATGTAATATGTAATATTATATATAAACCATAGTTTAAAATTTGTATTAATTTATATATTAATTTGAAATACATTATTGTTATATTTCACAACGTTTTTGTTAACATGCGGTACAACCAGACCTTTATAATTTTTTGATTATATTTCACAACACTAGATTGAGTACGTATTAAAATTCGTACGGTTGGATCATCGAAGAAATCATTTTAAAAAATTATTCAGTGAATTTGGCACACGCCCCGTTACAAGAATTAGTACTTTTACAACGTTTTTGTTAACATGCGCGACAACCGAGCCTTTCGATTTTTTGATTATTTTTCCCAACATTAGAATGTGTACCTAGTAATATTAGTACTATTACAACGTTTCTAAAAAGAAGCGGCAAAACTGGGACTTTCTAATTTTTGATTATTTTTTCCGAACACTAGATTGAGTACGTATTAACATCCGTATAGTTGGATCATTGAAGAAATTATTTAAAAAAAATTATGTAGTGAATCTGACACGCGTCCCGTTCCCGGAAGTAGTACTATTACAACGTTTCTGAAAAGATGCGGCATAACCGGGCCTTTCTACTTTTTGATTATTTTTCTCAACACTAGAATGAGTAGAAAATAACATTAGTATGGTTGTACCATTGAAGAAATCATTTAATAAAATTATTTAGTGAATCTGACATACGTCTCGTTCCCGGAAAAAATAATATTAGAACATTTCTAAAAAGATGCGGCATAATTCGGTCTTTTTATTTTTTGATTATTTTTCGCAACACTATAATGAGTTCCTATTAACATCCATACGGTTAGATCGTTGAAAAAATCATTTAAAAATATTATTCAGTGAATCTGACACGCATCTTGTTCCCAGAAGCAGTACAGTTATTTTGATATTTTTAAAATTATTTCTCGATGATCCAACCGTATGGATGTCAAGTTATATGTATTTAAATGATATTTCAAAATTTTCAAAAAAAAATGTATAAATTTATTTGGTTTGAGATATTAATAGTCAAGACTAATAATTCTAACAAGTGTTTCCTCCCACATTGGTATTTTTATTTTTTTAAAAGTATTTCTCGATGATTGAACATGTCAATATCTATATATTTTAGTGATATTTTAAAATTTTAGAAAAAGATAAATTTATTTTGTTTGTGATTTTAAAAGTCAATTATTGATTTGACTAGTATTTCTAACTAGAGTTCGTCTCGAATCGGTGTTTTGATTTTATTAAAAATATTTGTCGACGATTCAGTCGTATGACTCTTAGAATCTATGTATTTTATTGATATTCCAAAAAAATTAAATTCTTTTCTTGTACAGACATAATTCTTATCTTATAAAAGACCATTAAATACATATTTTACATTTTTAATCATCGTAGCACAAACAATATATATGAACTTGTTTAAATTCTTTTCTTAGTAATGAAAAATAAATACGCAGAGACTAAAATGATCTAGTGATATATTTGACGTTCATATCATTTACAAATTATATTTTGTTGTGTATATGGTATCATAATATATATTTTTTCTATGGGTTAGAAATGAGTTGGCTGGCTAACTACTTTGTCTCAACCAATTACGTGACAGCTATTAATTAGGTGAAAAAATTTAGTACACTCTGAATAGTTGGTTGTCGGAGCTATGAGTTGGTCGGAAATGAGAGTGACTTGGATAGTGGGCCCTTATTGTTTCGTTAGTGACCATGGTCGGTTATGACTTTATTTACGACATAGCTTGGTGGTCGGTTGTTTGGATCAGTTATAATATATCATTTGTGACTATTTACATTTTTTGGTGTTTATTGGCTTATACCAATATTTGACTCTAAATATAAATGAATTATTGATTTTGTATTTTTCTTCGGATATTCCAGTGTAGCTAATGATGGGATTGGTGTGTTTTTTCTTTGATTTTATACATAGCTATGGAATCTCTATCTAAACCGGACTTCTTCTCTAATAGGCTAATAGTAGAGGAAAGGGTTATCTCTCCCACATTTAACAATATACACTAAAGATTTCATAAATTTAAATTACACAACACAAAATCAGTTAATTCTTTTTCTATTTGAACCGCTTTTTTCTAAATATTTGACACAACAATATTCTTGTGGTTGAACAGTGGCCGAGGGGCGTGCAGGGTGCTGCACAGGTGCAGCTGGCAGTAGATAGATCCCTGATGAGTTACTTCTTGACCTGAATTAGAACTCCCACATTATGCTTTCTGCCATTCAAAAAGTAATAACTTAGAAGAGCTCACCCTTATTATGTGTGTAAGAGTAACAAAGTAATGATTCTTAGTAGGTTAGTCATGATTTTACAAAGTTTTTGAGAAAATGAGCATAAAATAAAAGGTGGTCTTACTTGGTTAGTACCAAATCCTACTAAGCACACCTCTTATGATAATATAAGCACATAACTAAATCCTAATAGAACATAATCAAATGGTAATAGTAGAGCAAAGAGAAGATCATACTTGGATAGGGCTAGCTTCAACTAGCGGACCAGCTACCATACCTCCTATGATATGGTCGTGAGCTACCATACCTCCTATAATATAGCTGTTTGTACCTGAGACACTGAATCCACCTGTCCTACTTCTCAGCCAGCCAGTTTCTGTGACTATAGAGGAGCCATTTAAGGATACGATTCCAAACTGACCCTGCACTTAATATTTTTAAAATAACAAATTACAAGTCATTAAAAATATAGAGTTTGAATTATATGTAGTACTTCAATTTGCATTCGGACAAACTAACAAACTTATGCACATATATAAACCTAGCTAGTATGCATGCAAACAATAAATTAGGGTTGAAAGCAGTAGAAAGGAAGATAAGATTCAAACCTCTTACGTGATTACACCACCCGAAAAACCGGCTCGGGCTGGCTGATTGTGGCACTAGAAACAGTTCCGTTAGCAGAAAGAACAAAAATTCCTATCGGCCCGTTTTGGGTAAGGGACATGATCTTTAAAATGACATCCTGAAATATTTAATATAATTGAATAAAAAATATATACTAAAAGAACATTAAAAAAAAATTGGTATGCATACCTCCCGAGTGTACACTCCGTCACATGAGCTTTAAAATTTTGTGCAGCAGTGTCAGCATAAAACTCACCTTGACAAATGAATAGGTAAAATGCTTTTAGTTCCAATAATAATAACTCGGAAAAAACTCTCATTCCGATAAAGTCATGAGGTATTAATCTTGTTTGCTATATGTTAAAATAGTATTAACTTATACATAATGGTGAAGTGGGTTAAATGTAAATGCAAAGCCTACTTACAGTTAAGTACAAAATCGCCCGAAGATAATGTGATGTACCATGAATAATCCTTGGTAAAATCGTTTGCTACAAAAAAAAAAGGTTTACCCCAGGTACTATTTGAATTTTAAGAAATCACTCAAAATGAATGGTACAGGATCGGATGGAAAGAAGAAGTAACTTTGAATCATGGACAGGAAGTAACGATTTAACGTAAATAGACATAAATGCATCTATATTCATAGTTAGCAAAATAAAATATAACCTGACTTCAAATCAAATGTGACCTTCCTTGTAACCCCTCCTGGATCCTCTAGTGGGTCTACAAAACCAATCATTCTGCTGCTATTGCTATTACCCAAGAAGCCAAAGGGAGGGAGGGAGGGAGGGAGGGAGAGAGAGAGAGAGGTTTAATGTTTATTCTGAATTGCGTGAATTGCGAGTAATGTATATATAGAGGTCGGCTCAGAAAACGAGGAAGTTGTTGGATACAGGCTGAGAAAACGAGAAAGTTGGGAACAGTTACTCACCGTAACCTCCTCCTGAGTTGGATACAGGTGTACACAGAAATATCTATCCTTGAAACAAGCTGTCCTTATACTTTTTTAAATACTTTATAATATCTTTTCTAAAAAAATATTATAATTTCATCCATTTACTTGAAATAACTTGATTTTAAATTCGACCATTCATACAAATTAATAATCCCATCCATTTAATTTAAATAACTTGATTCTAAATTCATCGTCGTGCTTGTACTTTTACGAGAGAGTCCTTAAACATTTTCGAACTCATAAACTCATAAACCTTTTGTAAGTATAATGGGTGACTAATTTACATTTGTGATATTACTTTGTTATTGCTGGTTTAATATATCTTAATATACTCACTTTATATTAAAATTAAAAATTTAAATTAATAAAAAAACAAACAAATAAAGTAATAGAAAATAAGATGGGCCAAAAGTACTTTCTTATTAACCTAACATGTACTTTAACACCCTTAATAAATTCAATGGGCTTTTATGCTCATTTTACCAAAAGCCCATTATGTGCCCATTTGACACTACAAGAAAACAAGGGTAAATTTGACCGACTAAAAATGACCGCGGCTAAATCTGACCGACAGCGGTCATATTTAAGGTCAACCTCAATTGATAACCGGTCAGTCTTAAATTTGACCGTCGTCGGTCATATTTAATGTCGGTCATATTTAGTCGGTCATTTTTAGTACTCGAGACCCACAAAAAATTGGTGGGAAAATTCCCGCCAAGGACAAAAATTTGCTTGAGATTAATTTGAGCAACAGCGGTCACATTTAATGTCGGTCATATTTAGTTAGTCATTTTTACTACATAGTGCCCCAAAAAAAAAAGGGAAATTTCCCGCCAAGTAGCCAAAATTTGCTAAAGTATAAATTTGACCGTCGGCGGTCAAATTTAAAGCCGGGTTTTGGCGCCAAAACTCCCTCCAATTCTCAACCAAAATAATTGGAAAATAACTTTAATCGAATTTTTTTATAAATTTAACATAAATACTTAAACAATTTTTTTAATTCCAAAAAAAATAATGGAGTACCCCAATGACAAAAACTACGTGTAAAAAATTATTTTGTGCACTAAACATATATATATTTGGGAAGAGATCAATAAACGTTGATGCTATATTTATTCAAGAAATTTTCAAAAAATAAATAAATAGTTACTAACTTTTAAAATTCACAATTAATTTATATATTTAGAGTGACAACATAGTCTACACATTAAAAATTGATAGATATTAAAATAATTATCATTTCAAAATAATCTCGGCAATATGTTTGTTATGGAATGAAAAGTAGATTTAGATGTTGACGGCTGTATTCAATGAATGATGGTGGACAATCGTGTCTTTATGGCTGCTCTCGTGGTTCGTGACTAAACAGGTCCTCACAAGATGCCTACGTATCTCTGTTATGTAGAGAATCAAGCCAAAAAACGTAGTTCTAGAATGAAGGACGAGGGTCCTTATATAGGCGTCAGGAGCCTTGTATTTAGAGTAAGTGTAGGAGACTTAGCTGATAAGTCTCATTATTGATGACTGATAAGGAGTGTATTACTTGGTAGACAAGTTTTATCCTTATCTGATAAGTGTTGTGACTCATCATATTGTTTGATTGGGATTCTGGACCCTTTCATCAAGATATTTATCATATTTGAACTCATTTAATGAGCTGTACATTTTCCCTATTTACTAATTACGAAATTAATAAATGATTAGGGTTTCGGGCCTTTTATCGGGCCTAATTCTTGGACCGAACTAGGTCTAATTAATATATCATTAATTACATATCTAGGGTTATTTTTAGCCCATATCAATGTTATATTGTTCAAATTTTTTGATGAAATACGTGGTTTGAGATTTGGATTTAGGGGTTAGGCGGTTAACGTCTAGGGTTACTAGTTTCGTAATATTTAATTAATAATGTGAACGATCTAACGGATATTTATCTTTTTACTTTTTAAGAGCCTATGCAAAAAATTATTTAATAATAAACATTGCATCCTAATTATTATAATGAAAGAAAATTTTATCAACTTCATCAATTTGACCACTGTCAGTCATAATTAGTATTTTTGACCACTTTTGGTCAAATTTATATAAATTCAAAATTTTCAAAAACATAAAATAAATACTTGATCATTTTTTAAAATTATGAAAAAAATATTAGAGTATTCACAATAATAAAAAAATACATGTTAAAAATTATATGTGGCACTTAACAAATTTTTAAATTTGAAAATGGTACAAAATTATTGATTTTTCATAGATTCAAAAAGTTTGAATATTGTTAATAAATGCTCACTAATTTTTAAAAATTACAAATATTTTTATGGGCGTATTGTGACAACATTTTATGTACATTAAAAAATGTAAGAGATAATAATAATGTTTGAGTAACAATATGATTCATAATTCAAATTATTCCTTCAAATATGCATGGTTTAGGATCTGAATTTAGGGGTTAAGCATTTACTGACTAGGGTTAGTAATTTTGTGTTATTCAAATTAAAATTTGAACGATCCAACCGTATGGATGATAACTTTCTTAAATTTCAAGAGTTCATGCAAAAAATCAAATTATTATAAGTTTTGCATAATAATTATTATAACAGATTGAATTTTTATCATCTTTATAAAATTGGCCATTTTCAGTCACATTGATAAATTTGACCAACGGTAGTCAAATTTCATTACAAATTTGACCGCAAACCCTAATCAGTCAAATTTACTAAATTGACTCAAACCAGTCAAATTCATAAATTTGACCGATGGTAGTCACATTTAAGTTTAGGCGGTAAATTTCCCGCCAAAACTACCCTAAAATATTTAAATGTAATTTTGACCAAAAACAGTTAAATATATATATTTGACCGCCCTCAGTCAAATTTATATAAATTCAAAATTTTCAAAAATATAAAATAAATAATTTATCATTTTTTAAAATTATGAAAAAATATTAGAGTATTCAAAATAACAAGAACTACATGTTAAAAATTATACGAGGCACTTTAAAAAAAATTAAATTTGAAAATGGTCAAAATTTGTTAATTTTTCGTATATTCAAGAAGTTTGAATATTGTTAATAATTGCTCACTAATTTTTATAAATTACAAATAATTTTTTGGCCTAGTGTTACAACATTTTATGTACATTAAAAAATTAAGAGATAATAATGGTGTTAGAGTAACAATGTGATACATAGTTCAAATTATTTACTTAAATATGCATGGTTTAGGATTGAATTTAGGGGTTAAGCATTTAGTGACTAGGGTTAGTAATTTTGTGTTATTCAAATTATAATTAACTTTCTTAGATTTAAAGAGTTCATGCAAACAATCAAATGATTATAAGTTTTGCATAATAATTATTATAACAAATTGAAATTTTATCATCTTCATAAAATTGACCAGTTTCGGTCATATTTGACCGACGGTAGTCAAATTTAAATACAAATTTGACCGCAAACCCTAATCAGTCAAATTTACTAAATTGACTGAAACCAGTCAAATTTATAAATTTGACCGAAGGTAGTCAAATTTATAAATTTGACCGAATGCAGTCAAATTTAATGCCATGTCAGCAATCCGCGTGAAACACATTAAACGGTCCAGATTAGCAAACCAAAATTGCAATCCAATGGTCCAGATTTATTACAGCAAACCCATCTCCTATATATACACTCATTACATACATACATCATTCATTATCTCTCCCCTCTTTTCACCCCTTCTTCCACCCTCTCTCCCTCCTTCTTTCCACCCACACATACAAAAATATATACACAGACATCTATATGTATACACCCATATATTAATACTTACTTATTTACCTATTTTTTACAAATCAACTTGTGTAATGATATTTCCGGTGATAAAAAGAATTCCGGCAATAAAAAGAATTCCGGCAATAAAACAACTCCGGCGGTCAAAGTGTCAAGCAAAATATATCCGATATCCATTTTCATCAAACTAACTAACAAAAATAGTTTCGTAAAATCCAATTTTGAACCTTTAGTTGAATTTAGATAACCATATTCCTAAAGAAATCATCATTAATAAATATTATATATGATATGAAATTATTCTGATTCTTGAACTATTTATTTAAGATAAAATATGGTGATGTTTGTGTTAATAAGGGACACCAAATCAACAAGATATAATGTAGTATTTACCTTAATATTTTTCAAAAATCTAGCAGAATGTAGCAAGTAAGAGTGCTTCTTCTTTTTTTTTTAAAATAAGTTATTTTTTTCTAAAAAATCAGGAGATTATACATCAACTCTACTGTTACTTCTATCTCAAAAGATTGTATCGGTCCTATATAGCATGTCCTATTTTAGTTAGTAATAGAAATTGAAGGTTAAGTCAATCTAAACATTATCTAGTAGCAATCTGAATGAGCAAGTGAGTGACAGGGTTCTTCATGGCAAACTAATTGCAGTGCCCGGATTTGTGTTTCCTATATATATTTCCCTATTGAGAAAGAGATTTTGTTGGTCGGTCTAAGGGGGTTGCTTTTGCTCAATCTCAAGGTGATCGAAGAGAGTACCTTTTGAAGCTATTTTCGTGAACTTTTTTGAAGTCTAAACTTTAACATCAAACAAGGTCAGTTTCGCCCAAACCTAGCACAACTTCAGGAAAATGATCATTTCTTACAACTGCATTTTCAAGAGAAATGTTCCATCTAGCAATATAATGTGCTATTTTTTAGGTCTTCTTACTCTTTATAAGGGAAAAACCACTTTAGATTTTCAAAATTGTCACTTATGATCTTGTTGAATTTTTCGGAATAGTAATGTAAGCGGTAAAGTAGAAAATGGTCGTTGTTTTAGCTAAATACGAATTCAGATAAACATGATTGCAATATTGTGGTGCATTTGTTGATGTTATTTTGTATATACATAACTTGGATAATTCAATTAATAATTAATAAATTAAATATTTTTATTGGATATAAATCAAAATATGTATAAACACAAGAATACCGTAAACTCGGTTTATTGATTTTACTGATGGATCATACAAACCGTAAGAGATAAAAACTAACGTACATACATGCAGAATTTTAAAACAACTCAACACCTAAGGTGGCCACTAAAAACCAGGATCCACTACCTGATTTATCTCCCCTTCTTCCTAATAAAACTAACTTTTCTTGACCTATTCAAACTCCAACTAACAGTACTGTTACATTTGATTTATTCAAAACTAAAATAAACACGTTTAAATTAATATTTTTACAACAATTTTAAAACTATATATGATCAATATTGTATTCGTTTACATTTTTCAAAATATAACATTAAATGATAAATGGACGGACACAAAAAAAGAGAATGTTTCCGTAAAATTATAAGTTAAGTTGACACCGGAAGCAATGGATAAACGTAGAATTAGATTAAACACTCGTCACTTTAAGGAATCCTTGGTAGAGTAGAGATAGAGCAGAGATAAGAGCAATCTCGCCACCCAAAGAAACACAACCTAAGGGATAAGAGTATGAAGAACAATGTACTAGAAATAAATGGTGACCTTTTGCTTTCTAGATTTGGAGAACCCATAAATATAGTTAATATCATTCTTAAGCACTCACTAATACATTGAACTAGTCTGGGAAATGATAAGAACAAAAGAAGAATCGTTAATGCAAATATTCATCCCAAAAATGTGCGATTCTGGACAGTTTGACGGCTTCTGACTAAAAATGGGATTATTAACTTCATGTAGAAAATATTTTTTTACGAGCCATAAATTTATCTGAAAACTAGACTTCGATACCTTTCCAAAGGTATATCACACTGCACCTAGAACCTTTGAGATCAAATCAGTTTATTCTGCAAAGTTGGCTCAAAAACAGCCTCAGAATTCTAATTTCCTATGTCATTATGTAAATTAATTAAATTATTTACCTTTAATGAGTCATGGAAAGATGAAAATGTTTTTGGTTTAAATTTTTTTTAAGACCTCATATACCACAAATACTATTATGTTTATTAGTTTATAACGCGTGCAAAACACCGTTATTTTTCAATATTTTAAATTTTAAATTTGTATGACGAAATAAAATTGAAAGGTACAAGTTGGTGGTGAGAGACACAAATGACATTAAAAGGTAAGGAAGAAGAGAGAGGGGAAGATAGGGGAGACGGAAAGAGGAGAGGGTGTCTAGGGTTAATGCGAGGAAGACGAGAAGAAGAGAAACCTTTCAATGTTTATATATAATGGACTATATACATATTACATACAAAATACGTACGTAAAGATTGAGTTATCGAACAAACACATGTTTTAAACAAATAACAATGTTCTTTACAATTTTAAATTCAACTGTAATTGATGTTCGAGGGGTACTTTGGCTTAATGAGCTGAATCATACTAATTAAGATGTGTCTTATTAGAGCCTAATACAAACTCAAATCACTAGAACCTCTAGTGAACTTCTAGTGTTGACACGCCGATTATCTGCAGGCAATCGCTGGTACGCGAAGGATACACAATCAAAGTAGTATCCTCGAAGAGGGTTTCTGTAACACCCTGACCCAAAATTTTAGTGAGTTAATTATATTATAGATATATTGTTATTTAGTTACAATCCGGTGTTATCGGAGGATACATTTTTATTTACGGAGAGTTGTTAACTAAATATTATGTAATAATCGAGAAAGGTAGATTTGAGTGTTGCTTTAAAATTATTAAATTCAAAGTGTAAAATGGGATATATATAAATTAGTTAGAAGTATGGATTAGAGTGGGTTTGATAATTATAGTGTTAGGCTGTTAAGAAAGAAAAAATGGGTAGAATGACCTAGTAAGTTTGGTATGTGCAATATGCAAGTTACCCAAGTACCATCTAAATAAGTGTAAGTGAATAAAGGCACAAGTGGGCTAGTCTTGATGGGCTTTAAGTGTGATATTCATGGATAATAAAGTGGACCATAAATGTTGTGAGCTTGAGTAAGTACCAAGTGGAGGTACTCATAAAAAATTATTGAGAGAATATGAAAACAAATACTTGTGAAAAATAGTGGCCAGAAATTCAAGAATTAATTTTTGACAGTAAGCAAGTTTGGGTTAATAAACTACAATTAATAAGATAAGATAATAAATAATTTTGATGGAAGTTCAGGTGATTTATTATCAAGTAACGGGCTTGGCATTTTATTGGGCTTGATACCTTTTAGTGTGGGCTTTTGAAAATTAAGAAAATAAATAGCAATGCTTGTGAGCTTTTAGATTTACAAGGAAATATGGTTGGTGATGGGTTTAATCTTAATGGGCTTTATTGTTTTGTACTACATAATTCTTGGAAAAGGAAAGAATGAAATGAAATGGCAGCCGAATGTGGTTTTTGTGTTGTGATTATTGAGAAAATTTACTTGAGATATTAATGAAGGGTAATTAATGATATTTAATTTGTGAAGAGATCAAATAAACTTAACGTGACTTAAGAATTAATATGGGTTGATGGACAAAAAGAAAAATTTGGAATGGGCTAGACAAGTCTAAATAGAACAAAGAGTGGATCTAATGTGCTATTGGGCCAATTAAATTATATATGCATGGGAATGGGTCTAAGAATTTTGTGAATTTTTCTTAAGCCATGATGACGAGATAGATGTGAAATGGATGAGTTGGTTTATGTAAATTTAATACTTTTGAGAAAATATTATGACAAATTAGATGCCAAAGATGTGGGTAGGATTAGTTAATTAAATATACTTAGTTGACTAATTTTTGATGCTAGATTATAATTATAATGGGGAATTCTATGTATGGAATGTTTAAGGAAGTTTGTTTTGAACAAATATTATACTCACATGTAGCAAAGAAAAGAATATGAGGAAGAAGCCGTGAGTTATTATGGTGATTAATTTAGTAACAATTTGGGATGACATGATAATTTATTCATTTCATTAAATACATTTATGACCAATAAATGGACAAATGAGGACACCATCGTGTCATTTATTATTAGAGAAAAAAAAATTGGTGGACTAGTAAGTCTAATTGGGCTTGAAAATCCAATTATTGTAAGAATAGGCAGCCCAGTATGTGAAGTAGTGGGTTATAGCTTTTTAGGTACTTAAAATAATGAATCCAATAAATAATATGAAAATGTGCATTTTTGCACCGCCTTGACTTTCGTATGCACGAAGTAAGAGAATTTTTAAGTAGTATATTAAGTATGATTGAAGTCGGTGGGATGAGACTATAAATATAAGTCTCTGGGACATTCTTCTTATTCACTTTTCATACACTTGAGAAAAGAAAGAGCCGACCAGACAGAGCAGAAATCTCGCCTCGCTAGTTGATACAAAATTGATAACATTGCGATCCCTGAGTAAAATTAAGGAGTAGAAGCGATATTAGGTAAGTATATACTGTACTGTTTTACTGTTGAAATGTGATATCAATGATTTTATTGTTGATATTTGATGAAAACTGAGTATTCTTACATTGATACTGTGAACTGTGAAGCTTCCTTATTGGAAGTAAAGCTAAACCAATTGTTTAGCTGGCCGGGATCCCCACTAGTAGAACTTGTGAATCTATCGTGTTTGAATACTCATTTTAAATCTCGTGAGAACTATTTTGTGTTGATGAATTCTTGATGATTTTTACAAATATGATGAACTTTTATGAAAACTTTTTATTGGATAAACCTCAGATGAACTGTACAATATATGTTTACTGAGCTGTGTAGCTCACTCCTTTTATGGTTATAAATTTTACAGGAAAGAACTTTTGAGAGAAATTGTTGTGAAAGGTTAAGAATGTGATGGACTCGAGGATTAGTACATCGTGTGAAGAGGTATAGAACTTCGTAAAGTTGAGATGGCGACATGGGTTAAGGTTTGTATTAAGTTGTGGAGATTTGTAAAAAAGAAAAAGAAGTAGTTTATATTTATTAAATTAAGTTTAATTATTGTGAGTTTATATATAGCTGAAAAGTTTGGATTTGACGGACCCCCGGGCCGAGCCCAGCCGGGACTTTCCGGGGCCGGGGGCGTCACAGGTGGTATCAGAGCTATGGTTAGGAAAGTGAGAGTTTTTCTGGAATAAAAGTTTGTGTAACTCAAATAATTTCTGAGCTTAAGGTTAGGAATTGAGAGTGCGAGAAGATTTTGAGTTTTTTTGATGGATGAACGTAAAGCCTTGACTTGAACAAGTTAGACATTTGAGAAAATATGAGAATAGTAGGTGATGATCTTTGGGACCGTGGTGATATTTGAGGAATTATAAATTGGTATAGAGTCGTCTGGTGAGAATGTAAGAATTTTATGGACGATATTAGTAGTTAACAACTTTTGGGATATGTGATATGTGCTATGAAGTAAGATCTTATGGAGAGAATGATATAACATCTAGGGAGATGAAAATTTGTTCGAGGTTATATTGTATTAGTTGGTGATATGCAAATTTAATGATGTCGTTTATTGATCAAGGACTATAGCTATGAAGTTGAAACTAAATTTTTTGGGGATTAAGAATGTTGTTCGAGGATAGAGGATAAGATTTAAGAATATAAATATTTGTTAGAACTACATATAAGGATTAAAGAAGTAGAACACGAATCGGTTACATTAAGATTGTGATAGGTTGAAATTTGAGATATTAATGGATTAGTTTTACATAGATATTTTTGGGACTAATGAGGTTTAGAATAAAAGAAGTCTAAAAGAAATTTTATATTTGGAATACTAATTTTGAGAATTTTGGTCGACATGTGATATTTTCAAACTATATGGATATGCAAGATTTTAGGAACCGTTGAGAATTGATAATTCAGTTTATCTCCACGACATTAATTGTTTGAGGTGATGCATAATTTTGTTCGAGAATTTGATATTTACTTAGTGTAAATGATAATGATCGAATTTGATTGAACTATGAGAGTCCAAAAATTTAGGTGACTGAGAGTGAACAATCAATGAAATAAAGGTAACGTGATGAATGTTGTTATGAAATGTGACCACTTTGTGAAAAGTACGTGCAAATTGAGAAAATGAACTATTGTTTGAGAAAAATTTCGTCGTTCGAGAATACAAACATTATCTAGTGATGTACTGATGTTGAAAAGTTGATGAGTTTTGAGGATATAAAGGGAGGTTAGTTTTTAAAAAAAAATATTAAAAAAAATGTGTTTAAGTTGGTTTGAGGTTGTCGACGTTTTTTTGGATTTGAGAATGATTAAATTTGAGAGTTACAAAAATATGTTTTGACGGCCAAAATTTTGTCGATTTAGGAGTATATATTATCGTGTGGTAAGTCGTCCAGTGACAAATATATCCAAAGATTTTATGTAAGATTACAAATATTACTTTGGGGTGATTCTGGTTGACTTGAGTTTATAACTCTTTGAGGATATATTATAACTTGAGTCGATAATTTTTTTTCAGACCGATTAGATTTTAAGAAATTAGTATCAATTTGAGTACAAGGTGATATGATATTGTTGAGGGATTGAAAATTTTATAAGCAGAAGTATTCATTATCAGTGGAATTGGATGGATTCAATAGAAAATGAATTTGGGATTTTAGATTTGGCGATTAAGTTAGAATGAGATATTGTAAATTTATTTATTAAGAATTTAAGAAAAAATTACACTTGATGAGTTAAGAGAGAGAGAGAGAGTGAAGTTGAAATATGATATGTATGTTGTTTGAGGATATGAATTTTATTCAAAAGAGAGACAAAATTTCGTTATGCAGGTCATTTTCGAAAAAATACTTTTAGTGTTTAAAAGTTTAACTTATTTCCGATAATAAATTGAAATGTTCGAATGTATAAAATATTATTTTGGAAGTTGAGGATTAGTGCACATGATGTGAAATTTAGTACTTTTGGGGATTATCAGTGTGTTAAGGTGAGATGCTGATAGTTGATAAATGATACTAAAATTATTAGAAGAGAAAGAAATAAGAATAGGATGGAACCTGTGATTAGAAAAAAAATATCAAAGCATTTAATATTTATTTATGTAGAGTTTATTTATCACTATTGGAATGAGTTATCTGATAGAAAAATGTTTCCGAGTTTTGGCTTATATGTTGGTACAAGAACTTTTGGGATTTGTTGCAAGACCTGTATAGAATCCATATTAATCCATTCGAGGGAGTAGATTTTTGAAAAAATTATAAAGGACGAGTTTGAGACATCATTACTGATATTTTAAGTATCAAGTTATCTATTAATTTACCCAAATTTCGAGGACGAAATTTTTTTAAGTAGGGAAGAATGTAACACCGTGACCCAAAATTTTAGTGAGTTAATTATATTATAGATATATTGTTATTTAGTTACAATCGGGTGTTATCGGAGGATACATTTTTATTTACGGAGAGTTGTTAACTAAATATTATGTAATAATCGAGAAAGGTAGATTTGAGTGTTGCTTTAAAATTATTAAATTCAAAGTGTAAAATGGGATATATATATAAATTAGTTAGAAGTATGGATTAGAGTGGGTTTGATAATTATAGTGTTAGGCTGTTAAGAAAGAAAAAATGGGTAGAATAACCTAGTAAGTTTGGTATGTGCAATATGTAAGTTACGGAAGTGTCATCTAAATAAGTGTAAGTGAATAAAGGCACAAGTGGGCTAGTCTTGATGGGCTTTAAGTGTGATATTCATGGATAAGAAAGTGGGCCATAAATGTTGTGACCTTGAGTAAGTACCAAGTGGAGGTACTCATAAAAAATTATTGAGAGAATATGAAAACAAATACTTGTGAAAAATAGTGGCCAGAAGTTCAAGAATTGATTTTTGGCTGTAAGGAAGTTTGGGTTAATAAACTACAATTAATAAGATAAGATAATAAATAATTTTGATGGAAGTTCAGGTGATTTATTATCAAGTAACGGGCTTGGCATTTTATTGGGCTTGATACCTTTTAGTGTGGGCTTTTGAAAATTAAGAAAATAAATAGCAATGCTTGTGAGCTTTTAGATTTACAAGGAAATATGGTTGGTGATGGGTTTAATCTTAATGGGCTTTATTGTTTTGTACTACATAATTCTTGGAAAAGGAAAGAATGAAATGAAATGGTAGCCGAATGTGGTTTCTTGTGTTGTGATTATTGAGAAAATTTACTTGAGCTATTAATGAAGGGTAATTAATGATATTTAATTTGTGTAGAGATCAAATAAATTTAACGTGACTTAAGAATTAATATGGGTTGATGGACAAAAAGAAAAATTTGGAATGGGCTTAGACAAGTCTAAATAGAACAAAGAGTGGATCTAATGTTCTATTGGGCCAATTAAATTATATATGCAGGGGAATGGGTCTAAGAATTTTGTGAATTTTTCTTAAGCCATGATGGTGAGATAGATGTGAAATGGATGAGTTGGTTTATGTAAATTTAATACTTTTGAGAAAATATTATGAGAAATTAGATGCCAAAGATGTGGGTAGGATTAGTTAATTAAATATACTTAGTTGACTAATTTTTGATGCTAGATTATAATTATAATGGGGAATTCTATGTATGGAATGTTTAAGGAAGTTTGTTTTGAACAAATATTATACTCACATGTAGCAAAGAAAAGAATATGAGGAAGAAGCCGTGAGTTATTATGGTGATTAATTTAGTAACAATTTGGGATGACATGATAATTTATTCATTTCATTAAATACATTTATGACCAAGAAATGGACAAATGAGGACACCATCGTGTCATTTATTATTAGAGAAAAAAAAATTGGTGGACTAGTAAGTCTAATTGGGCTTGCAAATCCAATTATTGTAAGAATAGGCAGCCTAGTATGTGAAGTAGTGGGTTATAGCTTTTTAGGTACTTAAAATAATGAATCCAATAAATAATATGAAAATGTGCATTTTTGCACCGCCTTGACTTTCGTATGCACGAAGTAAGAGAATTTTTAAGTAGTATATTAAGTATGATTGAAGTCGGTGGGATGAGACTATAAATATAAGTCTCTGGGACATTCTTCTTATTCACTTTTCATACACTTGAGAAAAGAAAGAGCCGACCAGAGAGAGCAGAAACCTCGCCTAGCTAGTTGATACAAAATTGATAACATTGCGATCCCTGAGCAAGATTAAGGAGTAGAAGCGATATGAGGTAAGTATATATTGTACGGTTTTACTGTTGAAATGTGATATCAATGATTTTATTGATGATATTTGATGAAAACTGAGTATTCTTACATTGATACTGTGAACTGTGATGCTTCCTTATTGGAAGTAAAGCTAAACCAATTGTTTAGCTAGCCGGGATCCCCACTAGTAGAACTTGTGAATCTATCGTGTTTGAATACTCATTTTAAATACCGTGAGAACTATTTTGTGTTGATGAATTCTTGATGATTTTTACAAATATGATGAACTTTTGTGAAAACTTTTTATTGGATAAACCTCAGATGAACTGTACAATATATGTTTACTGAGCTGTGTAGCTCACTCCTTTTATGGTTATAAATTTTACAGGAAAGAACTTTTGAGAGAAATTGTTGTGAAAGGTTAAGAATGTGATGGACTCGAGGATTAGTACATCGTGTGAAGAGGTATAGAACTTCGTAAAGTTGAGATGGCAACATGGGTTAAGGTTTGTATTAAGTTGTGGAGATTTGTAAAAAAGAAAAAGAAGTAGTTTATATTTATTAAATTAAGTTTAATTATTGTGAGTTTATATATAGCTGAAAAGTTTGGATTTGATGGACCCCCGGGCTGAGCCCAGCCGGGACTTTCCGAGGCCGGGGGCGTCACAATTTCGCTCCCAAAGGGAGTGCACTTATAAGTTTTAAGTCTGAGTACAACAGTGTGTCCCGTTCTTGATAGTCTTTGTAGATCATTACTCTGGTGTGTTATTATGGTTAAAACTATGATTGAAATTCAATAATAAAAATATATGGGGTCTTTTAATCCACTCATAATCTCGGTCGGAGTCCTTTCGTTGTAATCCATTTGTCTCTACCTACGGTATACATGTAAATCTGAGATACGAAACTATTTTAAACCATCCCATCTATTCAGCCCTCAATTTTGAGACAATGGTGTCATGATCATCTAAACAAAGTCTTAATACTGGTCTCCCGTATACTTATGGTAAGTATTCAGTCTCACTCCTACTTACGAGTTTTAAATCAACATTTTATGTCACATTCTTAGATTAATGATGTCTATCAAAAAGCTCAACTCTTATCATTTTACCCTTGATATAACAAGTTTGAAGGTGATCAATCTTATATCTATTAACATTTTTTAATCTAGGCATGCATCTCTTGTGTTCGACAAGTTTTACACGATGACTCCAGTCTGATCTACAAGATGGGCTTCATCTAAACCCCATAAAGGGAAATTAGCTACTCGTGACAATACAAAATATAATAAACATATAGGAGTAAGAAACAATACTACTTTTTGAGTTTAAAAACTTCCATACCTGAGTTCAAGCATCCAAAGTAGCAATAACAATTGAAAAGTAATCTTCTCCAATAAGAAGATGAATGATTACAAAGAGAAATTCAAAAAACTACTAAATTTAAAAAGTGAAATGTATCTAAAGCAATGCATGTGAATGTCTCTATGTCATACAGGCCATAGTTATATATCCATCCTTGTTCCGCTACAAAACAATTACTTGCAATGAAGTTACAAAAGGAATTTGAAATTGAAAAACCGATAGGGGTGCTCCGCGGTACCCTGGACTTTCGAATAGGTCCTCCGTGATGCTGCGGAGTGTGTCCATGATCAGTGGCTAGTCATGTTTTCCCAATAAATCTTTAGACTGTAGTCCTTGAATTGTCTTCTTGAACTCCCAAAATGAACTTTTACACCTCAACTTCGCACCTCGCTGTATTTCCCCTATTTTAGTCCTTTTTTGGCACCAATTTGCCAACAAATTTAACAAAACTTGAGTACAAGCGCCGAATTCAAACTTGAAAATAGTGCATAAATAGAGACATCCCTCCTTCCATCCAACCAACCTTTATTAGGTGGCATCCTAGCATCCTGACTCACCTAAACAAGTAGACAACTTGTTCTGTATGGAAGGTGCCTCATCTTTCCTAGTACACACTAACTACCAGTACCTTCATCACCATGCTTCAACTTTAACTTAACAGTACTCTCAGTTCTAGCAAGATAGTTAGAAACCTGCATCCAATTACAACCCTCCTGCAGAGACTCATTTGAATCATTATTTTAGGTTCCATAATTTCCTTTTCTTTGCCTTATGATGGACTTCAAGATTATCATAAGGAATCTTATTAGTATCCTCCCCAAGATCAGGAGGAACATCACCAGGTACCAAAGATATACCTAAACGCAAATCCCAATCCGCATCATCTTCACGAATCTCAGAGGAGATGGACCGACTAAAGGCCTGGTACCCGTTCCGATGTGAGCCCACATCCACTGGCCCCCAGCTTTTTAGTATACTTACGTGCGAAATACAGCACACGGTATATGCACACAGAAAAATATACATGGTCAAAGTACTATCCCAAACAAGTGGGTATCGTTCCCTCTCAGAATGCACTACATGTTTAAGCGCCAATACAACATTGTGTTGTTCTTTGTAGTTTATGAAATTCAAATTTTGGTGGTTAGATTATGTCTAAAACTAATGTCTATGAAATCAATATATAAAGCATATGGGGTCATTGAATCGACCCCGCCTTTCGTATGGATTTGAATGGTTGCAATCCACTTGTCACAAATTAAGTTCAACATGCGAATTGGAACATGAAACTAGAATTAACCATGTCTCCGTGCGAAAATCCCATCCCAAATATTCACCCCTCCAATCCTAGTAGGTAGTGGTGTCATGGTTAACCAATTAAGCCTTAAATCCCAATCACTTAGTGAAATAAGTCATTAACCCGGTTTATTAAACAAGTTCTAATTCGATTACATGCGGTAAGTATTCACCCTCACTCCACTTACGAGTTTTAAACCCATAATTATGCCACATGCTAGGTTAACATGTTCTACCACTAACTCATACCCTCGTCTTGCTCCTATTGATTTAACAAGGTATAAGGTGATCAAGCTTATAAATTATTAACATAGATTAACCTAGGCATGCATCTCCTAAAAATGACAAGTTTCATATAACGACTCTCATCCAAATTACAAATGGTGCTTGATCTAAACTACTTGTCCATTTCACTTTTAATGAGCTGACACTACAAAAAAAAAACGCACATTTCTGACCATCAAATTTTTACCTGGAATTGAAAGCCCCATTTTTACCCCGAACATTTGAGATAAGAAAATAAGTAAAAGTACAAATAAACTCACAGTAATATACATGAATGTAGGTAGATGTAAAACCCCAATTTTACCTCGAATTGAAATCCCTAATTGAAGCCCCGAATAGAAAACCCAATTAAAGCCCTAATTGGAAAATCAAAACCAATTTATTGAAGAATGAAGAAAAGAAAAATCAATTATACAATGAAGATGAGTGAAAAGAACAAATCAATTTTATCTACAATGGAAAGCCCCAACTAGTTTTACGTGCAAAATCAATTTTAAGAAAATTAGCAAAAGAAAAGAAGAGAGAAGAGAGAAGGGAAGAGAGACGATAGTTGTTCTTCGGTTCGGAGCAAGATAGAGTCGAGATTGTGTTTGAGAGTCAAGAGTTTTGTAGTGTACATTCGAGAGAGTGTTAGTTTCTGAGGTAAGGATACTGGGGGAAAATTTGCCACTCAATTTTCAGTTTTTTAGTTTTTTGAATTTAAAAGATTTTTAAAACTTAAAATTAAATAAATATTATATATTTATTAAAAAAACAAATATTATATGCTTGTACATGTAATATGTAATATTATATATAAACCATAGTTTAAAATTTGTATTAATTTATATATTAATTTGAAATACATTATTGTTATATTTCACAACGTTTTTGTTAAGATGCGGTACAACCAGACCTTTATAATTTTTAGATTATATTTCACAACACTAGATTGAGTACGTATTAAAATTCGTACGGTTGGATCATCGAAGAAATCATTTTAAAAATTATTCAGTGAATTTGGCACACGCCCCGTTACAAGAATTAGTATTTTTACAACATTTTTGTTAAGATGCGCCACAACCGAGCCTTTCGATTTTTTGATTATTTTTCCCAACATTAGAATGTGTACCTATTAATATCTGTACGGTTGCATCGTTCAATAAATCATTTAAAAAAATATTCAGCAAATCTGACACGCGTCCCGTTCCTGTAAGTAGTATTATTACAACGTTTCTAAAAAGAAGCGGCACAACTGGGACTTTCTATTTTTTGATTATTTTTTCCCAACACTAGATTGAGTACCTATTAACATCAGTACGGTTGGACCGTCGAAGAAATCATTTAAAAAAATTATTCAGTGAATCTGACACGCGTCCCGTTCCCGGAACCAAAACTATTACAACGTTTCTGAAAAGATGAGGCACAACTGGGCGTTTTTATTTTATGATTATTTTTTCCCAACACAAGAATGAGTACGTATTAACATCCGTACATTTGGATCATCGAATAAATCATTTAAAAAAATTATGCAGTGAAACTGACACGCACCCCGTTTCCGGAAGTAGTACTTTTACAACGTTTGTGAAAAGATGCAGCATAACTGGGCCTTTCTACTTTTTGATTATTTTTCTCAACACTAGAATGAGTACCTATTAACATCAGTATTGTTGGATCATCGAAGAAATCATTTAATAAAATTAATCAGTGAATCTGACACGCGTCCCATTCCCGGAAAAAATTATATTACAACGTTTCTGAAAAGATGCGGCATAATCGGGCCTTTTTATTTTTTGATCATCAAATTTTTACCAGGAATTGAAAGCCCCATTTTTTACCCCGAACATTTGAGATAAGAAAATAAGTAAAACTACAAATAAACACACAGTAATATACATGCATGTAGGTAGATGTAAAACCCCAATTTTACCTCAAATTGAAATCCCTAATTGAAGCCCCGAATAGAAAGCCCAATTGAAGCCCTAATTGGAAAATCGAAACCAATTAATTGAAGAATGAAGAAAAGAAAAATCAATTAAACAACGAAGAGCGAGTGAAAAGAACAAATCAATATCTACAATGGAAAGCCCCAACTAATTTTACCTTCAAAATCAATTTTAAGAAAATTAGCAAAAGAAAAGAAGAGAGAAGAGAGAAGGGAAGAGAGGCGATAGTTCTTCTGTTCGGAGCAAGAGAGCGTCGAGAATGTGTTTGAGAGTCGAGAGTTGTGTCTGACATTCGGGAGAGTGTGAGTGTCTGAGGTAAGGATATTGTAATAGCGTAGTTCTATTAAGGGGGGAACTTTTGGACCGTAAAAGATGTTTTGGAGGGAAATTTGCCACTCAATTTTTCAGTTTTTCAGTTTTTTTTAATTTAACAGATTTTAAAACTTAAAATTAAATAAATATTATAATTTTATTGGAAAATCAAATATTATAGGCATGTTCATGTAATATGTAATATTATATATAAACCATAGTTTAAAATTTGTATTAATTTATATATTAATTTGAAATACATTATTTTTATATTTTACAACATTTTTGTTAAGATGCGGTACAACCGGACCTTTACAATATCTATATATTTTAGTGATATTTCAAAAAAAAATAGAAAAAGATAAATCAATTTTGTTTGTGATTTTAAAAGTCAATTACTGATTTGACTAGTATTTCTAACTGGAGTTCGTCTGGAACCGGTGTTTCGATTTTATTGAAAATATTTCTCGACGATTCAATCGTATGACTCTTAGAATCTATGTATTTTAATGATATTCCAAATTTTTTAAATTCTTTTCTTGAGCAAACATAATTCTTATCTTATAAAAGACCATTAAATACATATTTTACATTTTTAATCATCGTAGCACAAACAATTTATATGAACTTGTTTAAATTCTTTTCTTATTAATGAAAAATAAATATGTAGAGACTAAAATGATATAGTGATATATTTGACGTTCATATCATTTACAAATTATTCTTTGCCATGTATATCGTATCATAATATTTTTTTTCTAAAAAATTACAAAAAGTTGCAGACTCATTTCCTACCACCATCGGTCGGAATTGAGTTGGCTCTCTAACTACTTTGTCTCATCCACTTTGAACGTGACAGGTATTAAAAATTAGGTGACAAAATTTAATACACTCTGAATAGTCGGTTTTGTCGGAGCTCGTAGGTTATCAGTTCGTAGGAAATGATAGTGACGTGGTTGTGGTCCCCAATGCAACTGATAGATGGTTGGTTTTGACGTAATTGGTTGGTTATGAGTAGGTCAGAAATGACAGTGATGTGGATGTGGTCCCCATTGCTGCTAATGTATGGTCGATTTTGACGTCGTTGGTCGGTTATGAGTTGGTCGGAAATGAGGATGACATTGATAGTGGGCCCTTATAATTTCATTAGTGACCAATGTTGGTCGGTTGGACCGTCAAAGAAATCATTTAATAAAATTATTCAGTTAATCTGACACGCGTCCCGTTCCCGAAAAAAATAATATTACAACGTTTCTGAAAAGATGCGGCATATTCGGGCCTTTTTATTTTTTGATTATTTTTCCCAACACTATAATGAGTACCTATTAACATCCATACGGTTGGATCTTCGAAGAAATCATTTAAAATATTATTTAGTGAATCTGACACGTGTCATGTTCCCGGAAGCAGTATTCTTATTTCGATATTTTTAAAATTATTTCTCGATAGTCCAACCGTATGGATGTCAAGTTCTATATGTTTAAGTCATATTTCAAATTTTTCAAAAAAAAATAAATTTATTTGGTTTGATATTTTATTAGTCGACTAGTTATTTGACTAATAATTCTAACAAGTGTTTCCTCCCAGATTAGTATTTCGATTTTTTAAAAGTATTCCTCGATGATTGAACCATATGCATGACAATATCTATATATTTTAGTGATTTTTAAAAAAACATTAGAAAAAGATAAATCTATTTTGTTTGTGATTTTAAAAGTCAATCATTGATTTGACTAGTATTTCTAACTAGAGTTCGTCTCGAACCGGTGTTTCGCTTTTATTGAAAATATTTGTCGATGATTCAATCGTATGACTCTTAAAATCTATGTATTTTAATGATATTACAAAAAATTTAAATTATTTTCTTGTACAAACATAATTCTTATCTTATAAAAGACCATTAAATACATATTTTATATTTTTAATCATCGTAGCACAAACAATTTATATGAACTTGTTCAAATTCTTTTCTTATTAATGAAAAATAAATATGTAGAGACTAAAATGATATAGTGATATATTTGACGTTCATATCATTTACAAATTATTCTTTGCCGTATATATTATATCATAAAAAAATTAAAATTATGAAAAGTAGTAGACTCATTTCTTACCACTATCGGTCGAAAATGAGTTGGCTGGATAACTACTTTGTCTCGGCCAATTAGAATGTGACAACTATTAAAAATTACGTGACAAAATTTAATACACTCTGAATAGTCGGTTTTGTCGGAGCTGGTCGGTTATGAGTTGATCGGAAATTACAGTGACGTGGATGTGGTCCCCAATGCAACTGATAGATGTTCGGTTTTAACGCTGTTGGTCGGTTATGAGTTGGTCGAAAATGACAGTGACGTGGTTGTGGTCCCCGGTGTTGCTGATGTATGGTTGATTTTGATGTCGTTGGTCGGTTATGAGTTGGTCGGAAATGCAAGTAACATGGATAGTGGACCCTTATCATTTCATTAGTGACTAATGTTGGTCGGTTATGACTTTATTTACGACCGAGTTAGGTGGTCAGTTGTTTCGGTCAGTTATAATATATCATTTGTGACTATTTACCGTTGGTCAGAAATGTTCGTTTTTCTTACGGTGGTTATTGGCTTATATCAATATTTGACTCTAAATATAAATCAATTATTCATTTATTATCTATCTTCCAATTCTAATGTAGCTACTCATAGGATTGGTGCTTTTTTTTCTTTGGTTTCATATATAGCTATTGAATCAAATGTATCTAAACCGGGCTTCTTCTCTAATAGGCTAATAGTAGAGGAAAAGGGTTAGTTCTCCCACATTTAACGATATACACTAAATTTCAGAATTTTAAATCGGTATAAGCGTCAAAAGGTATGATCTCAGTACCTCGGGGGCTAAAAGGTACACTGTAAATCGGTATAACTGTAAAGATTGTTTTGCCCATCCGAGTTATAACGGTTTTTTGTTATAAACCGATATAAGGGTCGAAAGGTATGATTTCAGTACCTCAGGGGCTAAAAGGTACACTTTTAAAACACAGGGGCTGATGGGTATATGGTACTAAACCTCAGGGGTTAAAAGGTCATTAAGCCAATGAAATATAACCAGACTTTAAATCAAATGTGAACTTCCATGTAACCCGTCCTGGATCGTCTAGTGGGTCTACAAAACCAATCATTTTGCTGTTATTACCCAAGAAGCCAGGGGGAGGGGGATGGGGAGAGAGAGAGAGAGTGAGAGAGAGAGAGAGAGAGAGTTTTAATGTTTATTGTGACTTGCCAGTAATGTATATATAGAGGTCGGCATTGAAAAATAGGAAGTTGGGAACAGTTACTCCTAGTAACCTCCTGAGGTGGATACACGCTGAGAAAACGAGGAAGTTGGGAAGTTAGAAACCGTTACTCCCGGTAACCTCCTCCTGAGTTGGATACTGGTGTATAGAGAGAAATATCTATGCTTGAAACAGCTATCCATATACCTTTTTTAAATACTTTATAATATCTTTTCTAAAAAAGAAAATTATAACTCCATCCATTTACTTGAAATAACTTGATTTTAAATTCAACCATTCATACAAATTTATAATCACATCCATTTAATTTAAATAACTTGATTCTAAATTCAGTGCGGTGCTTGTACTTTTACAAGTGAGTCCTTAAAGATTATCTAACTCATAAACCTTTTATAAGTATAATGGGTGCCTAATTTCCATTTGTGATATTACTTTGTCATTGCTTGTTTAATATATCTTAATATACGCACTTTATATTAAAATTAACAATATAAATTAATAAAAAAATAAACAAATAAACAAATAAAGTAATAGAAAATAAGTTGGGACAAAAGTACTTTCTTATGAAACTAACAGGTACTTTAACACCCTTAATAAATTCAATGGGCTTATATGCTCATGTTACCAAACATCCCAGTATGTACCCATTTGGCATAGTTTAAAAAATCAGTAAAAGTGCTTCTTCTTTTTTTAAAATAAGTTATTTTTTTCTAAACAATTAGGAGATTATACATCAACTGTGTTGTTACTTCTATCTCAAAAGATTGTATTGGTCCAATATAGCATCTCCTATTTTAGTTAGTTAGTAATAGAAATTGAAGGTTAAGTCAATCTAAACATTATCTACGCGCAATCTGGATGAGCAAATGAGTGACAGGGTTCTCCATGGCAAACTAATTGCAGTGTCGGGTTGTTATTCCCAGACAATGAATCAAGATTGTAGAAGGGGGGTTGAATACAATCTTTAAAAAATCTTTAGTTCTTGATAGTAAAGATATGACAATAAATACAAGAACAGGAAAACAAATAAGATAACACAAGAATTAAAAATTCAGGTGGATTGTTTTGTCCAACTGAGATTTTATTTGATGAAATCTCTGTGATGTTTATGAATAAACACACATCTGCATACACACTATTCTAGCTTCAGCAATTTACAAAGGATATTGCCTTTAGCTTTCTAAATTGCCCTGATTTCTTAGTTCTAGAATAATGCTACACTTGGTTATATATCCCAAGTTTACAAGATATTTCGAATAGACAATAATACAAAAGGTAAATCTGTTTAAGATCCTTGTTTCTCCATTCTGAGTAGTGGTCCATGTGTTGCTAGCTTGCCCTTCTTGGCTGATAGTCTTTTATAGAAATGCTACTTTTGACTGGACAAAACAGAATGCTTCTTCTTCTCGTGACTTTTCCAGAAATACTGCCTTCCATGCTTTGTGTAGTCTGTCAACCCATGTGCATTGTCTGAACTGTCCCTTTCACAAGTACAGTGTGTATCCGTAGAAGCTATTTGAGTTGTATCCGTTGAGAGTATCTTGATCACATCTGTAGACAGTTAGTACTATTATCCGTAGACAGTACATTGTCCACATTCGTAGAAGGCTAATTATGCTATCCGTTGACAGTCAATTTCACTTATGTAAAATTACAAGGCATAAATTATTTACAATTAGCCTCCTTATTCTACATATCTATTAATAGTCAATATGACTTATTCAGCCTAAAAAATTAATACTTCAACTTCAACATCAGGATTACACAAGCATGTTACATTGAGTCTTATTCGTAGATAAGCTTCCCATCTACGGATACTGCATAAACATGCTATCCGTTGATGGCTACATTTTACTTATACAAATTTTTACTAAGTTAATCTAGTTATCATCAAGAAACAACATAGTTCCTAACAATCTCCCCCAATTTATTCCTGGTTGAGAATCAGCCATAAATTAAGAGTCTTGATGATAACAAAACCACTTCTAACAAATAAACAGTAACAGTAAAAATTGCATTAAGCTACATAAATGAAAAACTGAAGAGTAGATATAGTTACATAGAGAGTGCTCCTCTAGACTAAGAAGATTTAATTCATTTTCTTCTCTCTTGGAGGCTGAATCTTCTGTCTCCCTTCCTTAGCATAGTTTGCCTTGATTTGATCTTGAAGCTTTCTGTAGAATGCATCTTCTTCAGCAATTTTTGGATCCAGCTTGCCTTGCAACCATCTAAGGTACCTGGTACTAGCCTTAGACAATCGATCTTCAATCCTGAAGAATCTTCTACAGCCCTTTTCATCCTTGCATTCCATCATCCAGTAAGGTTGAAGATGGATTCTTTGTCCATTGAAAGGGATCTTCAGCTTTCTTGGCAAACTATCAGGAGAATTTCAGATGCTCCTGATTTCCTCAATTTTCTTCAAAACAACACTCCTTGCAACCTCAGAGAATCCCTTTGTATTTTTGAAGCATGAGAAGACTTTCACCAAGGTAGAATATCTTTCATTCAACACTTGTTGCAGGGGCCATGCTCTCACCTTCCCTCCTTTATAGACAAAGGTTAGTCTTTCAGGCAGATCTCTGAATTTGTCCGTGCCACTAATTATTTCACTAACTTCATCAAGGAAAAGATCCATGGTTGAGTACTCCTGTATATCTGCAATGTACAAAAAGTCTGCCTTGTTCTCAACTGGCTTGGAAACTTTTGGTGCAACAATCAGCTTGATTGGTCCTTGTTGAGTTCTTTTGACTTGTTCCCTTTTCTTTGACTTCTTTTCAGCTTCAATTATGAACTTAGGGAAAACCAAGTTTTCAAACTCAACAGGCTCTTCTTTAGGCTCTACAGGAGTCTCATGGAAGGTGGTTTGAGATTGAGTTGAAGTTGTAATAGGGTCTTCAATTTCCTTATAGTATGGGCCTCTTCCTCTACAGCCTCACTACTTTCTTCCTCCATTTCCCTCATAAGTTCTTGGACCAATCTAGCCTATTTTTCAGGTGTAGATTCAAAACCCTGGGGATTGGTTTATCTCCTTATTCTGGAAATCTCTTCTGTTTTGGCTTTATTGAACCTGGGATGGCTGCTTGTGATGTGAATTTCTTTACCATTCTTGTAGATAACAGCGAATCCTTATCTCAGCTCTATGTCATTGGTGGTCTTGAGATTCCTGATAAGAGCTGCTAACACCTTAGACTCTTCTTTCCAAAGCATCCTTTACCCCCATCAAGATGTCCTTTGATGTCATTAGTGTTGGCTCTCTGTTGAAGGATGTGGGCCTGATGAAGCTGAAGGGATGCCACAAAATTATGAACAGTGGTGGCATGCAAGGGATTGGATGTTTGAGCTTCACCATGTACCCTTTGATAATTCTTGAGAATGACTGCCTTGGTGTCATTGTGAATATAGGAATTTGAAAACAACCAAGTAGGCATCTCTTGGAGAGTGGAAGGGCCTTCATCTCCTCCTTCACCACTCTCAGAATCATCACTGTCTTCATCATAAGCAAAGTCTTCACCAGCTCCTGGAGGCAGATTTTGAATTGCTTCTTTTGCCCTAGACATTGATTCAGTAGTGTGCACCAAATTGAACATCCCTTTTGCCACCACATTGCCTTGTCCAGCCAAGACTTGATAGGCTAGATCAGGATGAGTAAATGTCTCAGCATTCAGGTTGACTTGATCCAACTCATTTTGATACTCAAGTTGGAACAGTCTCTCCATGTCTGCATCACTGACATTCATTGACTCACTTGAAATGGATGAGTCTTCCATTCTTATCTCTCATGTACCTGATTTTCTCTCAATTTCTCTCTGTTCTTGCACCAGGGGCTCCCCCTGGCTCACACCTCTCACGCCCTCACCTTCACCTACTAAGGTGGAACTCTCAGAACTCACTTTTACCAGACTTGAAGAAATAGTCTGTCCCTCTTTCTCTCCCTCTCATTTTGCTTGGTTGCAAACCAGACTCTCACTCTCAGTAGCTTCACTCCCTCCCCTCAAACCTAAAAGTGTTTGAACTACTACTAACTCATCCATATTTGAAGTTGTAATATTTGAAGTTTGAAGTGCAAGTGTGGAAGGAGTATCCGTAGAGGTAGTAGAAGTATATGTCAATGGATAGCTGATTTTAGGCATATCCGTAGACAGACAAACACTTGTCAACGGATAAGAAATATCCGTTGATGAAGAAAAAGAAGTAGCTCTAGAAATGGAGACTAAGGCTGAATCTGTGGAGATTGATTTTAAATTGAGAGTCACAGATAGAGACAGAGTCTTAGGAATGATAGATTGGTGGTCCAACAAATCATCAATAAGATGATGACCACCAATTCCAGAGTGGGGCTTCTCCAAGAAGGTTAAAGATAGAGAATCAGGAATGGATGTGTGAATCATATCCACATCCAAAGAGAGAGTAGGTGAGCTTGGTGTTTCTGTTTCTGTTTGAATAAATAAAGAATAGGGTTGTGACTCCACATTTACTGGATCCACATCAACATGAATTTGTGATGGTGCCATTGACACTGTGTGTGATCCCTGTGCAACCCCAGATGGTTTAGACCTCTTCCTCCTTTCATAGGCCTTGGATGTATCTGTGGGGCTTCTGGTATCCTTATCTCTCTTTTGTTGTGTCCCTGGTTGGGGACTATTTTCAATAGCAAAATCCTTTTTGGAGGATGCCACTAGGGATGTGATAAATTCCTTTTCAACCACTGCATCTTTTTGAGAAGATATAGGGTGGCTAGGCTGGGACACACTTATCTCACCCTCCTTGTTCTTGGGGTTTCTTTGATGTTCACCCCTTCCCTCACCACTTACTACCTCCTTCACACTCCCCTCAAGGGTTTGGGTAGTTTTTACAACAGGTGCCTTTTGAGAAGCACCTGAGGTTGGCTTTCTGGATTTGGTTTTTGGAATTTTAGAGGTGGCCACTTGGGTAGGAGGTTGTTGGACAGTTCCAGCCTCCATGGTGGCACGAGAAATCAAAGAAATGACAAGAGAGGAAGGAACAGATGAGGAGATTACCTGACTCACCTGTGCCCCTTAAGCTGCAGTGAAAATTGGTGGATACACCAATTGAACCTCCTTGTTGTGGTTCAGCCTATTCAAGTCCTCAAGGACTCTCTTATTTTGAACCCAAATGTCTTTGGAGTTTGCGGGGAATTGGACCACCAGGTTACCCTCTACATGGTTAGCTAGCAACATGAAAAATCTAGCATAATAGATATTCTTACTTCTAGATGCTTTATTCCCTAATTTAGCACCTAGTTCATAAAGAATTAGGGATCCTAGGTTATAAAAGCTATCACTTAGAAGCATATAAGCAATATCAAGCATAGAGAATGTAACTGCATCATAGTTGCTAATTTTACCAGAGAAAACCTTAAGAATGACATCAAAGAAAAAGCTACATTCTTTGACCATGCCTTTTTTGTGAATCTTACTTAAATTATTCGTAGGTAAGGCATAGTTAATCAGATTCAGCATGTTAATAATATCAGTATCACTATGCTTTTCTAACCTATTCTTTTCAGGCAAATTTAAGCAAACAGTAATAACATCACTATTAATCACATATTCCTTACCTTGAAGAACAAAGATAATGGTAGCATTGACAGAATCAAACACATCTGATTCCCAGATTGCTTCAATCAACTCAAAGTATAGTTTGGGGGCTTCGAACATTGCTTTTGAGAGCTTGCAATTTTGGAGAAACCTCATCATAGTGTGATATGATGCGTTCTTCTCTTCGAAGTCCACCAGAGCTATGAAGTTGTTCTTCTCATATGTGAAAACAGTGAGAGACGTAATCTTGTTGGTTGGTGCCATTGATGTAAGCTTTGAATTTACAAAGAGAAATTTTTGCTTTGAGAGAGAAGATGGGTTCTTGCCTTAGTGAATTTTGGAAAATGATAGAAAATGATTAACTGGGAGTAAAAATCAATTTATACTCCACCAAAATAATGCACTAATAAAACCAGAATAATTGAAAGAAATTATCTGATTGGGCAAGAAATTAACCGTTTAAAAGTAATGCATTTAAAAAGTAAAGCCATGAATTTACTGTAATTACATACACGTACTGTACGCATGTACCTACGGATAAGATTGTGACTTTAACGGTTATGATTTAAAACTGCAATATCTACGGATAGGATTTTACCTTTTGGGATTCGACATCCGTAGAGGAGTAAAAAAGCAATATCCGTAGACAGGGAAAAAAATCCAGTGTCAGAAGTGACCATCAATGGATAAGGATATCCGTAGAGGGAGAAATTTTGACTTAGACAAAAATCTTCTTTTTTCTCAGAGAGTTTTAATTCTCCTGAAAATCATGTTCACACTAGCTGCATTACTACTTATCAGACATTTAAATAAATTAAGAGTAGTTAAGTATACCTAGCTCACTTACCAACCTTGAGAATGTTGATTCATCAAGTGGCTTGGTAAAAATGTTTGCAATTTGCTGCTCACTTGGAACAAAATGAAGTTCCACGGTACCATTCATCACATGTTCCCTGATGAAGTGATACTTTATGTCAATATGCTTGGTCCTTGAGTGTTGCACTGGATTCTTAGTTATGGCAATTGCACTAGTGTTGTCACAGAAGATTGGAATCTTATTGACTGTTAGACCATAGTCTATTAGTTCATTTTCCATCCAAAGTATATGTGCACAACAACTTCCAGCAGCAATATATTCTGCCTCAGTTGTAGAAGTGGAGACAGAATTTTGCTTCTTACTAAACCATGAAACAAGCTTGTTTCCTAGAAATTGACATGTGTTTGTTGTACTTTTTCTGTCAATCTTGCAACCGGCATAGTCTGCATCTGAATAACCAATTAGATCAAAACCAGATTCTCTAGGGTACCAAATGCCAAGGTTTGGTATTCCCTTGAGATATCTGAAAATCCTCTTGATAGCAATTAAGTGAGACTCTCTAGGATCAGCCTGAAATCTAGCACATACACATGTAGCAAACATAATATCAGGTCTACTAGCTGTTAAATATAAAAGTGAGCCCACCATGCCTCTATAGCTTGAAATGTCCACACATGTTTCCTTAGTATTCAATTCAAGCTTAGTGGCAGTTGGCATGAGTGTTTTAGCAGGAGAGCAATCCATTAGATCAAACTTCTTTAATAGATCAAAGATGTATTTAGTTTGACTAATGAAGATTCCTTCTTTCACTTGCTTAACTTGTAAGCCAAGGAAATAGGTAAGTTCACCCATCATGCTCATTTTATATTTACTTTGCATAAGTTTGGCAAACCTTTTGCAAAGCTTCTCATCTGTAGACCCAAAGATTATGTCATCTACATAAATCTGAACAAGTATACTAGAGCCATTAATATTTCTAAAGAAAAGATTTTTGTGAACAGTACCTCTAGTGAAGTGGTTCTCTAAAAGAAAATGTTATAGAGTGTCATACCAGGCTCTAGGTTCTTGCTTCAGTCTATAGAGTGCCTTGAGTAGGAAGTAGACAAATTCTGGATAATTTGGATCTTCAAAACCAGGAGGTTGACTGACATACACCTCTTCTTCCAGTTCCCCATTCAAGAAGGCACTCTTGACATCCATTTGATAGACCTTGAAATTGGCATGGGTTTCATAGGCTAGCAATAACCTTATTGCTTCCAATCTAGCAACAGGGGCAAATGTTTCATCATAGTCTATTCCTTCTTCTTGAGAATAGCCCTTAGCAACCAATCAAGCTTTGTTCCTTGTGACAATGCCATTTTCATCCATCTTGTTTCTGAATACCCACTTTGTACCTATAACACTTCTGTCTTTAGGTTTGGGTACCAGCTTCCACACTTTGTTTCTTTCAAATTGGTTTAGCTCTTCTTGCATAGCTAACACCCAATCTGGATCTAAAAGAGCATCCTCAACTTTCTTTGGTTCTTCTTGAGAAAGAAAGTTGTTGTATAAACATTCATCTTGAGTAGCTCTTCTAGTTTGGACATTTGAGGATTCATCACCAATGATTAGTTCAAATGGGTGATCCCTTGTCCATTTTCTTCTTGTTGCAGGTGTAGATCTTGAAGATGTAGCATCATTCTCATTAGCATGATCATGTGAGGTTGATCCTTGACTCAGAGAAACTCCCCCTGACTTTATTGGGGTGGTAACCCTGTGTTATGATCCACCTACGGATGCTCCATTTTGGCTTCCTACGGATGCTCCATTTGTCCCTTCTATGGATGGCTCATTTGAACTTGAGTTATCCATATTTGAAATAATCATTCTTGGAGGGACTAGTTCATCCACATAATCATTATCTTCATCATTATAAAATAGACCTTCCACCTCATTCTCAAACCTGAGAGTTTCATGAAAACCCTCATCAGTGAGACCTTGAATTCTGGCATCATCAAAAACAACATGTACAGATTCCATAACAATGTTGATTCTGTGATTGAAAACCCTATAGGCTTTTCCAGCTGCATATCCCACAAAAGTGGCTTCATCTGCCTTTGACTCAAATTTTCCAAGATGTTCACCTTGGTTTCTCAATACAAAACATTTGCAACCAAAGGCATGTAGAAAATTCAAGGATGGTTTCCTTCCTTTGAATAGCTGATATGGAGTCATCCCTTTTGCTTGATTGATCAAAGAGATGTTTTGAGTGAAACATGCAGTGTTAACTGCTTCAGCCCAAAAATAAGTGGGCAACTTTGATTCTCCTAGCATTGTTCTTGCAGCCTCAATTAGAGCTCTATTTTTCCTTTCCACCACTCCATTTTGTTGTGGTGTTCTAGCTGCAGAAAACTCATGAATGATTCCATTCTCCTCACAAAACAGCCTCATTGTTGAATTCTTGAACTCAGTGCCAATGTCACTCCTGATTCTTCTAACTTTGAGATCAGGATGATTGTTAGCAGCCTTGATGTGATTGATTATGATTTCACTTACTTCATTTTTGGAGTGCAGAAAATATGTCCATGTAAATTTAGAAAAATCATCCACAATCACAAGGCAGTATCTTTTCTTTAAAATTGACATGACATTTACTAGTCCAATTAAATCCATGTGTAACAGCTGTAGAGGTTGCTCAACATGAAAAAAATCTTCTTTTGCTTTCCTTTCTGGAAGGCATCACAAAGTCTATCCTTGGAAAATTCCAACTGAGGAAGTCCTCTAACTAGGTCTCTTCTTACCAGATCATTCATTGACTTGAAGTTCAAATGTGACAGTCTTTTGTGCCATAGCCAACTTTCATCCTTACTAGCTTTACTCATAAGACAAGTGATAGAATTTGAACTTGTTAAGTTGAAGTCAGCTATATACACATTACCTCTTATGTATCATGTCAACACCACATTGTTGTTTTCTTTGTTAGAAACAACACAGGCTCCTTGATTGAATGAAACAGAGAAACCTCTATCACACAGTTGACTAATACTCAGCAAATTGTGCTTAAGTCCATCAACCAGTGCTACTTCATCAATGATGACATTTTCCTTTGTAATCAAGCCATATCCCTTAGTGTAACCTTTGTTGTCATCTCCAAAGGTAATGCTAGGGCTAGCTTTCTCCACAAACTCTATGAGCAGGGCAGAATCTACAGTCATGTGCCTAGAACAACCACTATCTAAGTACCATATATTCTTTCTGTATCCCTACACACAACAAAACCAAATCAAGTTGATTTTGGTACCCAAGTTTCCTTGGGTCCTCTCCTGTTAGCTTTAACTTTGCCTTTCTTGTCATTTTGCACCTTAATCTCATGTTGAGTTAAATCAACCTTGACCCTGGGTGTTGACCTCTGAGAGACAACATGTTGAGGATGTTCATATGCATACATTTTTGATGCAGGCATTTGAGAATTCTGTGCATACATAGCATTCATGTGTGGCATACTCCATGTCATTTGTGGCATTGTGAATGCATTCATATAAGGATTTGAAACAAATGGCATGTTGGCATACAAATTTGATGCTTGATCAGTATGTGCAAACATGTTATGCATAACAAGCATAGGCATATTGGGTACAGGCATTGGCATTTGAACAGATGGAGTTTTAACAGTTTTGAAATTGGTAGATAAATGATTAACACTACCACACATTACACAAGTTTTCCTAGGAGCATACTTGTCAAGGGTATAGTTGTTATGCTTGTTAATCCCTACCTTACCATTTCTGTTCTTTTTCTTTTTCACCTCAGTCTTGACCTCTATATGTTCTACCTTGTCCTTCAACGGCTTGTTGGACAAGTGACCTATGTTGACATTCTTAGCTTTGGTTTTGCTACACTCTCCCTGAACAAAATTTTTGCTGGTTGGACCATACTTTTTGTTTAGCTTCTCAAGTTTCTCTCGACTAACACTAGATGTACACTTCTTTGGACAAGTCACTTACGTAGAGGTGTTGTCCATCAACGGATGCTTACTATCCGTAGAGGTATTATCCTTCAATGGATGCTCGTTATCCGTAGAAGTGTCATCTCCTAGATTTTCAACATCTAGCTTCTTTTTATCTTTTCATGTTGATTCCTTATAGAATGTATCCACACCTTGAGCCTTAATTATATTTGTGGCAACATTCCTGGAATCAGTCCATCTAGCAATTGTTTCATGTTCTTTAGCTAACTGTGCTTTGAGAATTTCTTCTCTTTTTAGCACAGTCAGCAAATCATCCTTGGCAACTTGACACTCTACTCTCATTTTCTCAAACTCAATAAATTGAGTTTCCAGAACTGCATTCCTATCACTTAAAAACTGATTAGCATCTTTAATCCTGGAGTTTTCATTTGTAAATGATTTAAGAGAAATACGCATATGGTACAATTCAGTGGACATATCATTAATTGCACTATTGCATTCCTCAGTAGAAAGCTCAGAGAGATTGGTGGTAATTACCTGATTGGATGATGAACTAGCCTCCTGCTCATTTGAATCAGCCATCAGTGCAAGGTTCACAAATTCAGTGTCCTCCTCAGAATTATTCCCATCTTCAGCCCAGTCATAGTCCTGTGTTATGAATGCTCTACCCTTTTGCTTGAGAAGATCAAAGTATTTCTTCTTGTAATCAACAGGCTCAAACTTCCTGTCACTCTTCTCAGCTTTTGGTTTTCTACATTCATTAGCAAAGTGACCTCCCATTCCTCAATTGAAACATTTTTATTTGGACCTCTCAACAAAGCTCTTGTTTAATTGAAAGTCCATTCTGAATGGTTTGGACACATCAGGGTTTCTCTTGAACTTGAGCTTTGAGAATTTTCTTGACAGAAAAGCTAAATGTTCATCTAGCTCATCCATTTCCTCTTGATTGGAAGGCTCACTTTCTTCAATCATCTTTCCTTTGCACTTTCTTGATTCAGCTCTACCTTCACAAGCACTTTGGCTTGGTGTAGTTTCAGCAGCTTCTTCTTTCATGTCCTCAGCCTTTTCAACACTTGCTACTAAAGCAATAGATCCAGTTTTCTTTTGGACCTTCTCAATTTCTTCATCCTGCTCCATTTCCAGCTCATATGTTTTTAGGGTTCCATACAGCCTCTCAAGAGTAAAGTCCTTATAATCTTGAGTGTTTCTCAAGGAAACAGTCATAGGCTTCCACTCCTTTGGCAAGGCTCTAAGAAATTTAAGATTTGAATCTTTGATTTGATACACTCTTCCATACAACTTCAATCCATTCAGCAATATTTGAAATCTACTAAAAGTATCATTCAAAGATTCTCCACTCTTGAAGTGAAAGTGTTCATAATGTTGTATGAGGAGCTGCATCGTGTTTTCCCTTACCTGCTCAGTTCTTTCACAGATGGTTTGGACAGTGTCCCAAATCTCCTTTGTTGTAGAACAATTAATAACATTGTCAAACATGTTAGAATCAAGACCATTGAACAAAATATTCATGGCCTTCTTTTCTTTATGAACTACAATGGTGTCCTTAGGAGTCCATTCTGAAGGTAACTTTGGAATGGTGCTCGGAGCTCCTACAGGTTCTTGAGCTATTGAGGTGTTTGGCTTCATTGGTACATGAGGGCCATGATCTATGCACTCTAGATAACATTCATTCATGGACATTAGATGTAGTCGCATTTTTACTTTCTAGTAAAAATAATTCTCTCTATCAAGAACTCGTATTTTAACTCCATAATCCTTTTGACCCATGATTCTGATATCTTTAGATCTTTAAACTTCTGGTGTATTAGAAGTTTGCTCTAATACCAATTGTTATTCCTAGACAATGAATCAAGATTGTAGAAGGGGGGTTGAATACAATCTTTAAAAAATCTTAAGTTCTTGATAGTAAAGATATGATAGTAAATACAAGAACAGAAAAACAAATAAGAGAACACAAGAATTAAAAATTCAGGTGGATTGTTTTGTCCACCTGAAAGATTTTATTTGAAGAAATCTTTGTGATGTTTATGAATAAACACACTGTTGAATACACACTATTCTAGCTTCAGCAATTTACAAAGGATATTGCCTTTAGCTTTCTAAATTGCCTAACTGATTTCTCAGTTCTATAATAATGCTACACTTGGTTATATATCCCAAGTTTACAAGATATTTCGAACAGACAATAATACAAAAGGTAAATCTGTTCAAGATCCTTGTTTCTCCATTCTGAGTAGTGGTCCATGTGTCGGTAGCTTGCCCTTCTTGGCTGAAAGTCTTTTAAAGAAATGTTATTTTTGACTAGACAAAACAGAATGCTTCTTCTTCTCGTGACCTTTCCAGAAATACTGGCTTTCATGCTTTGTGTAGTCTGTCAACCCATGTGCACTGTCTGAACTGTCCCTTTTCACAAGTACAGTGTGTATCCGTAGAAGCTATTTGAGTTGTATCCGTTGAGAGTATCTTGATCACATCCGTAGATAGTTAGTACTATTATCCGTAGACAGTACATTGTCCACATCCGTAGAAGGCTAATTAATATTATGCTATTCGTTGATAGTCAATTTCACTTATGATACATTAAGTCTTATCTGTAGATAAGCTTCCCATCTACGGATACTGCATAAGCATGCTATCCGTTGATGGCTACATTTTACTTATACAAATTTTTACTAAGTTAATCTAGTTATCATCAAGAAACAACATAGTTCCTAACACGGGTTTTGTGTCACCTATATATATTTCCCTTTTGAGAAAGAGATTTTGTTGGTCGGTGGAAGGGCATAGCTTTTGCTGAATCTGAGCGTGATCGAAGAGAGTACAGACTGTATGTTGTGAAGCTATTTTCATGAACTTTTGTGAAGTCTAGACTTTAACATTAATTAAGGTCACTTTCAGCCAACCCCAGCACAACTTAAGGAAAATGATAATTTCTTACAACTCCATTTTCAAGAGAAATGTTCCATCTAGCAATATAATGAGCTATTTTTTAGGTCTTCTGACTCTCTATGAGGGGAAAACCACTTTAGAATTTCAAAATTGTCACTTATGACCTTGTTGAATTTTTAAAATAGTAATGTAAGTGGTAAAATAGAAAATGACCGTTGTTTTAGCTAAATACGAATTTAGATAAACATGATTGCAATTCAACAAGTATTGTGGTGCATTTGTTGCTTGTTATCTTGTATATACATAACTCGGATTATTCAATTAATAATTAATAAATTAAATATTTTAAAACTATTTATGATCAATATATTGTATTTGTTTACATTTTTCAAAATATAACATTAAATGATAAATGGACGGGCACAAAAAAGGAGAATTTTAGCATAAAATTATAAGTTAAGTTGACACCGGAAGCCATGTATAAACGTAGAATTAGATTAAACACTCGCCACTTTAAGGAATCCACAGTAGAGATAAGAGCAATCTCGCCACCCAAGGGAACCCAACCTAAGTGATAAGAGTATGAAGAATAATATTCTTTCAACACAAAGAAAATATTTTTTTATATATTTAAACTTCAGATTATCATTTGCATTGTTGAGATAGTTTTTATATAGACTTGGCCACAAAGATCCCTTCTACCTTAGGTAGATGCAATGTATGCTAACCTTTTGATTTCTAGACTTGGGGAACTAATAAATATAGTTAATATCATTCTTAAGCACTTACTAATACATTGAACTAGTCTAGGAAATGATAAGAACAAAAGAAATTGTTGAAATTATAATATTAAGTACTCCTACATGCATTAGTTGTTTCTAGATTATTCTTGGTATATGTATTTGTGTTTTCTATATTCAATGTATTGGTCTAGATGCATGTAATCTCTAGAACTATAGAAAGTTCTAGTAGTATAGCATTTAAGTAAGTAGGTAGATCTTTTTATGGGCTACTATATAATTCCTTTTACCAAGTCATTTCAAGTAAATACTTCTTCTCCTAAATTGAGTTGTGTGAGTTTGAGTGAGATCCTTTCTACCAACAAAGTGGTATCAAGACCCAAAGATTTTGGTTGCCTTCTTGGCTTAAAAAAGATTTGTGTAGAGTTTTGTTTACTCAAAGAAGAACTGAACTAAAGTTTTTGGGAAGCTCAGTATCTAGTTTGCACCTTTTTTCTAATTTATACAGCCACCCAATTTGAGTAAATTTTCTCGCTTGTTGAGCTTTATGAAGTTAGTATGGTGGATTCATGTTTAATTTTTTGTTTTGCAAGGTCGTTGACTATCTCATTGACCCTTTTGTTAGTGGTGTTAAGGCTGGAGATCGTGACAGGGAACCTAAGAAAGCAACCTAAGAAAGCTGGAACTAACAGGGAAGCGATAAGTTCGTATCGTCCACCAGTACTGATAATCTTACGTGCTTGGTGTTGGCACTTACATTTGAAGAATTTGTAATAATCTTTTAGGTATTTTGTTATGTTGTTTGTATGTGCCTTGGTTGCATGGTTTGGTTGGTATGTAGAATATTTTGGATGTTTTCTAGGATAGTTTCGATGGGATGATGAATGTTTTGGATGGATTCTTTTATGTACGAAACTGTTATGGCCAAAATTTTAATTAAAGCGTTGCATTTGTCTTTTTCTTAATGTTGAATTTTCAAAAAAATGGTGTTGCATTAGTAAATAGACTGTTGCATTACATGACAATTACTATTTAAGAAGCTAGTTCAAAGCGTTGCATTACTGAAGGCATGTAGACCACACCGCTGACGTGGCATGCGTGCCCCACTACTGAAGTGGCATGCGAGCCCCGCTACTGACGTGGCATGTGGGACCCACTGTTGATGTGGCATGCAAGTGGGACCATCTGCCAATGTGGCATTTTAGTGGGCCCCACTACTGACGTGGCATGCAAGTGGCCCTGTGTTTAAGGCAACACTCATTGGTGTTGCATTTCCTTGATTTTGGTGTTGTAGTACACTTATAATGCATTAATTTCTCTCCATTGCGGTAGATCATAACTTCCCCGTAGGTCGTTAAGTGTTGCATTACATATCAAAGGCCACGCCCGCGGATGCAACGCTCGTTTCGTGTTGCATTTTTGAAAACGAAGTTGAATGCAACACTTTTTTGGTCTACAGCCACATTAAAAAAACATTGCATATGAGCACTTATGGCGTAGTGATATCAATGTTTCAAAATTACTAGTCTATAGTCTACATATTAAATCAATTTGAACTTAGAAGAGCATTTACATAAATTTATGTACTTTGCAAAAATTTACTATGACTTGTTTTTCTTCAAAAACATTTTATTGTATAACTAATCAAACACTTACAATTGCTAAATTGTGGTGTAGTGTTATTGGAGCGGCCACGATTTTCGTGGGATTGTATGCATTGGTTTGGGGCCAAAATCAAGAGAAGCAAATAGTCGTGGTGGACTTTGCTTGTGAACCAGAATCATCAACCCAGACTTCACTATTGGGACTACCTCTTACCTACTTCTTTTCTTTATGGATGATGAATTTGGACAGTTTGTACTTTTGTTTTATTTTTTCGTAGATTGTTTGGCACTTGGTGAAATTTAGTAGTATGTCATTTTGGTACTTTATCCTATGTAGTTTCGTACTTAGATTTTATTTTGTTTTGGTGAAGTGGTGTATGGAAGGTGGTTTGGGACTTGGATTTTATTTTGGCGAAGTGGTGTGTGGAAGGTTGATAAGGTTGTTGGGACTTGGCTTATATTTTGGTAATTAGTGGATGAAGTTTGGTATTGATCAGTAAGAGATTTTGTACTAGGAATTTACTAGAATTATTGATAATGGGATTGATATATGTACGAACATTGCATTTCAATATTTAGTGTTGCAATTGATATTTTTACAATGTTGTAGATTTGAACTTTGTTTACTTTAATAAACAAACTTAAAATAAAGTGTTACATTAGCCATTATTTCTATTGCTTATAATGAAAAAGCAGTGTTGCCTTAACCAAATCTAGTGTTACATTTGTTAAAAATATGGTGTAACATTTGAAAGCTGGGCCCCACAGAAAGTGGCCCCCACATGTGGGCCTAGAAAGTGGAGCCCGCACGTGGGACCCACATGTGGGACAAGTAGTTTTGGGCCCACTTATGGACCCCACTATGGGCCCCACAAGCATGTGTCGCCTATCTGTTTCTGGTTAAGCTGAGGTAACACTTTGTTGGTGTTGCATTTGTTTGATTTAGTGTTACTCTATGGGCCTCATGTAATGTTTTCCCTTGTGTTACAATTAGAGCTGATCATTCGGTTAGTTCGGTTAAAAACCGAACTGAATTAGAAAAATAGAAAATCCAAAATGTCATTTTTCAGAAACCGAACCGAAATTTCACTAAAACCGAACCGAAATAATTCGGTTTTTCGGTTTGATTTTAAAAAAAAACCGAAATTTCAAAATAATTTTTTTAAAAAATATTAATTATTATTAAATAATAACATCATTTATAACCAATTAACTTTTTAGATAAAATACATGATTTTTTCTATTTTTTCAAACAAAATCCCCATTTTCTCTATAAAAAAATCACGAGCAATCACTCTTTTTTAACTATAACATATTAATTTTTCTATTTTTAATTTCTACAATACCTTCTTTTTCAAAAATATAATGAACAAATCCTTACTTATTTATATTAATACTTATTAAAACATAACAATAATATTTATTACAAACAATCTGTGCATCGCACGGGTTTTAAGCTAGTACATATATAATTTTTAAAAATATATAATTAAATTTCGGTTTTTAACCGAACCAGTATTCTGAAAACCAAACCGATTTTGTTTCGGTTTAATCCGAAAAACCGAAATAACCGAATTATTGAAAAAAAATCAATCCAAATCGAACCGAAAGATTTTGGTTCGGATAGGTTTTTCGGTTTCGGTTCGGTTTTGCTCAGCCCTAGTTAGCATTGAGAACAAAAGTGTTGCATTTTATGTCAAAGGTAATATTGGCGGATGAAATGGTCAAAGTGTGTTACCTTTGGCCTGATGCAACATTTTTCGTGTATAAAGCAACAATAGGTGTGCGTTGCATATGGCCATCAATGGCGTAGTGTAATTTCATTCACTCTGGCCAGAGATTCCTGAACTAGCATAAATGGAATAGCATAGGACATTCTCTTCCTTCACTGAAAGGGGCAGTTCTTTTATTGATCATTCACTATCTTCGTGTACAAATTCCTATACCCAGAAGAGCTCTTGTTATTGTCCCTCGAGACTAAGAGCTAAACCAATGTATTGTTCAGTGTACACAATATGACTATGATGATCTCAAGTCTAAGGACACTTGTAGAACCATCATTATATGAAAAACTAGTGACACATGAGTGAACTCCATTAGTTCAACTGATCGAGTCATGTTCGGTGAACTTATTCCTAATAAGCACCTACATACTAGCTATAGTTTTAACACACAAATATCAACGAGAACAAACATCCTTCATAATGAAGCAAGAATAGTATGTACCGATCTTTGCAGATTAATTAACTACCAATTAATTATCCTACGACCAGGAACTATTTAAGTTTAGAGTTATCATCTTTAAGGTCTTATTATCATGATCTCATCATAATCCATTAAAGCTTTACTCTAAACTATGGATCATCTAATTTAAACACTTTAAATAAATAAAGCCTGATACCAAACATATAATTATTTTATTAATTTAAACAAACTTGAATCAGATTGAACAAAGTGTCTTCTAACTCATCATCCATGATTGGATTTAGGACACACGTCTTTCAAAGACAGCATAGCCAAGTCATCAAATATTTTTTGATACATGGTTGATCATAGATAATTGTTTATCAACTTCAGTTTATACTTTTTCCGTAGAAGCTAGTGTACCAGGTATCTGTAACATAATCCTATAAGCAATCCAAGCATTAGGAACATTTTCTTGTTATAGTCCAACACTTCAAGTGGCTTAGTTACACATAGATGGATTAGTTTTTTTTTTAAGTAAGTAATGAATAGATCTTAGGGCCCTTTAAATTAAATAGAGTTAATAAGGGAGTAAAAACAAGAAAAGCATGTGTGTTTTGACTTCTAATCATTGAAATTTATTTAACAAAACTATTTTAATAATAATATTATTATATTATACATATTTGGGCCATTATTGCGGAGAGAACCATCTTATATAGAGTCTCGGAGAGAACCATTGATTCTACTATAGAAACTCATTAATAATTTTAAATTAAAGAGTAAATTGTAACTTGATGGCCTATACTATAATATTTTTGCAGGTTAATGGCTATATTATTGAATTAAGCAGTTTGGTGTCTGAATTAAATATTTTAAAGCATTTTAAGGGCTTCTGTTAAGTCTAATGTAACTGTTCTAATGGCGTTCGTGAATATGTTAAAATATTAAGGTTAAAAGTGTCTTTTAACAATTTTTCCAACATAACAATATGTATGCACATGGACCAAACCTCGGATTCAACCTCTCTAATTTTACTCCATCTCCGATCCCTTCCTACCTGAAAATTTTAAAGTTGAAACTCTAATTTTAATTCACTCAATCAATATTCAATAAACTAGTTTGTAAAGTGAATCACTCTCTCATCAAAAGTCAAACTTTTACTTTCTCATTCTTAATTTTTCCAATGCCCCCATTTTTGTTAGCCATAAAATCCATCACATATATATCATCTTTAACAAAGAAACACCACAATAAGCAAACTCATACAATTCTTCATAATCGAGAAATATTTTATACTCAGTTTTTTGTGGGCTATCATCAAATGATGGTGGGGGAACAAACCCTTCTTTAATTTGGCGGGTCAAAAGTTGAGAACCTTATGGGTTATCTTTGGACTTTGGTTAAAATTATTGTATCGCGGTCAATTGAGTTGGTGGGTTCTTGGCAAATGCTTGAAATGGGTTCTTGAAAATTAGGAAAAAAGTATGAGTTCTTGTTATTGGCTTTTGATGGGTTTGAGTTAATGAGTTTTTGTTTTTTTGGAGAGAATGGTAAGAGAGAGGAGAAGTAAATTAAACTTGTGTGAAAAGAGAGAAGCAGAGTGAGGTTGTGTAGAGAGAGAGGGATAGGAATGCATAGAATAAATGATGGAGTTGTAAACACCATCATTTTTTGTGGTGATTAACAAGAGGTAAAAATGTAGAGTACTCCACTGATGTTGTATATATCGTATGTCGCTTGAATCTCAATTGGGGTCTTTGAGATGTTGTGGATCATCGATGATTAGAGACCTTTTTTTTCACTAGTGCAAAATGGACTTTTAGCGTCAGTCAAAATAGGTCTAAGGCGTCGGTTAAAGGGCGTAGTATATGTAGGCGACATTATAGGTATAGGCCTAAGGCGTCGGTCAAGCGAGCGTCACTTTAAGTTGATCTGTGTCGGTTTTTTGACCGACGCAAATAGTACATTAACCGTCGCCTTTGATTTTACCTATAGTGTCGGTTGTTTTAAATGCTGACGCTTATTTGCTGATAAACAGCGTCGGTTGTCAACAATGCCGGCGCTTAAAGTTGTCAGCAATAGCGTCGGTCTTCCAAAATGCCGACGCCTAAAGTTGTCAACAATAGCGTCAGTCTTCCAAAATGCTGACGCCTAAAGTAGTGATCATCAGCGTCGGTTCTTTTAACAGACAACCGACACCTAAAGGTTTTTTTTTTTCCTTTTTTCTGTTTTATTGAATAAACCTGCTGTATCAGAAATCAATACACCCACACCAACAAAAAAGAATCAGTAAAATCACAACTCAAATCTGTCAAGAACTTCACTAAATAAATTTGAAAGATTTAATGTACAAAAATTCTTTCTAAATAGTACGTACTCGGTTTCCCTTACAATATAAATTAAATTACATCATAAATGTCCAACAATGAAATAGTATAAAAAATTGTTCTAGCTAGTACTTCAACTTCTTGCACGATGAACCTGTACCCATTGGATATTCCCTTAACTCTCCATGGCAAACGCACCTACAACATAATAAGTAAAAAACTTAGCATTTTACAATAAATTTTTATTTTCGGGTATAATTCATATAAAACTGTTGTATGACTTCCTTCTAGATCGAGTTTTTATTATTTATCAAATTTATAACGATAGCCATCGACTTACAAAATAGTCGAAGAGTCAAATAATACAACTTTAAAATAATTATAAGAGCATAGCATTTGAAATTGACTATCTAATTACCTGATTATAGACATTCTAGAGTAAAAAATTTGGCCCAAAGCTCTCTAATCTCATTGATTTCCTTTTTGGTATAGCTTCTTGAACCGAGACCCTTCCAAATATGAAAGATAACATATTTTAAAAAACTCATGAATTCGATATTTTTAAAACAATAGTTTTGTTATTTCTCTTACCTTTTTCCAATTGATGTTGGGATTCTTTTGAGAAAGCATGACTATGTCATACATGTACCTCATAACATAAAAACCACACTCGGTACCTCCTTCTTGTTGAGGGCACTACACATAAACCAACAAGATTTTTTCAATATATATAATTAAATAAATGAGCAATAAACAAATAAATGTAACAACAAGCAAGTTATACCTGAACCTCGGTATGATACCAAAGAAATTCTTTTCTGTTATTCCTTCTCCCCCCTCAGGTACATATACTTTAAATGCCCTGTGAAATAAATAGTCTTACTGAATTACCCTGTGAAATATACTTTCCAGACCAGTGTATAATTTCTACTAGATTACACTGTATTCTAGCATTTTGCATCATCACATAAAATCAGGTAATATTGTTCCCATTACTCTTTCCAGACCAGTGTATATTAGTTTGTAAATTCTACCAACTCCTAAAAATAAAGATGAAAATTCTAATATTTCTAAATTTATAATTCTGGTCAGATTATGTCAATTTGCAACTTAGACAGACCACACTCATCAAATCTCATCTTAAATTAGTAGAAACTTCTGATTCATAAAGTTCTGTCAGTGAAACATTCGCTAATCAGGTTAAGGCTACTGCTAAATCTGAATTCAATTAAACATCAGTTTTTATGTTGTATTGCATTTGTCCCACTATAAAAAAACAAATTTATATTTCAAACACTGATAGGTAAATTTTAAAACTCACTTTCTCTGTGAAGAAGTATAATTCCTACTGAAAAAACAAGGTCATTTACTCCTAAAATTTAGAATGTTGGCATCGATCAGTGCAACTGACTGGAAGCTATGTTTGTAGTCAGCAGTGCAACTGACTGCAATTAGCTACAAAATTCATTGTTTTTTTCCGTACAAAAATAACTCGAATACCATACAACAAAATATTTTATTTTTAAGTTCACTTACAGGCACAAAAGTAGGCTACAGATCAGACAGCTGGTTATAGAAACATTAACGAAGCTTAAAGAAGCCAGTGAAGCAGATCAGAATACCACTAGTTATATTATATTTTAATATTACTTTTTATCTCAACAAACATGTGTAAGATATTAATGAATTAATGTTTATTACTAATCTATTAGCACCAGTGAAGTTCAAGTATACCTAACTTATTTCATAAGTTCTGTTTGTTTAACACACACGCACAAGGAATCCAAAAGGGCTTTAAAAACATTACACAAATACATGACTTTATTACTATTATAAATTTGGATGGCCCTTAATTAACATAACTCACCAACTACCTTGGCGATTAGTTAACTAGTAATATACATAAACAAGTTGATTAGCCAAGTTATAAATATAATTAAAACTGTGTAAAACTCTACATACCCATTAATTATATATGAGGTACACATGATTCATGTTAAAACAGAGCATGACTTTTTCGATTCTGTTTTTGGAAAACAAGAAACTAACAAACTAGTTTCATAAATAAAACGCATGTTATATGTAAAGGATTAAATTCAATTATTCTTGCTAAATAGAATGGCTCCAGAGTACAAATTACGGGTAAACAATGAAGGTCGAAAAATAGAAAATTGTATCCAAATATCAAAATTGTCGGATTCAGTCTAACTTTAAAAGACTATATATTAGATTTAGACATTTGGATGATAAGGTGCTGCTATTTGCAAGAAAATATTTTCTATGCACAAAAAATTGAATTCCTGTTTTTTAGCAGAAAAGCAGGCCAAATCCAATCCACCAAGGTAGAAAAAAGTATTTCACGTCTGAAGGCTAGACTTAGAAACATAATTTATAAGAAGCATTGAAGGATCAAGGAAAAATCAGTACAAGATAAAGGAGACACAGAGATCGACACATGCTGCAAAAAAAAAATATTTTAATATGATTTGCAAAACAAATAATACTAATTTTATCAACTGCCTATACATTAACAGCACCAAGACTCATACAGTAAATATTAACGAGGAATACAGAATTAGTCAGGCATTCGAATAGAATGAGATATTCACACTTCCACATATTACATGTTTCTAAGTGAGGGGTGCAAACAAGGGTGGGGTTCAATTAAACTTGAAATATAGAAAGCGAAAAATACAACAAACAATCTTCAAAAAAAAAGTACGTCATTTAACTTATACATTCTACAGTTATACCACTTCTTCTGCCCACTAATCAAAGGTAAGCTTTTTTCAAGATAGATACTTGGTTCATTATATCACTCTTCGTGAAAGATTATTAAGAACTAATTCTGATTAGCATAAATTACCATAAATTTACAAAATTAGAGACCGGAAAATGATGATTAAGAACTTAATCAACACATTTTAATGACAAATATATGGTCAAAGTCGAAACAACGGGAGATATTTAGGTCAAAATTGAAAGAGTTACATACCTTGAAACCTTGAAAGAGTTTCTCCTTTTAAAGTCACTTCAATGGATAGCAGCGTAGTCCTTTTAAAGTCTCCTTGAAATGGATAGCAGCGTAGTGAAGAAACTGAAAATTGGAGGAATTGAACTGTGAGAAATTTGAGGAATTGAGTTGGGGAATTGGGGATGACGAACAGCGGGTTAAAAGCCCAATTAGGATGACGAACAGCCACTCCGAACTGTGTTGCGAATCTTGTGACTATAATCTGGTATTTAGCCAAATTAAAAATTAAAAATTAAAAAATAAAAAATAAAAAAATATATATTGTAAAAAATTTATATTTATTAATTAATACACAAGGGTTCGAAATTCGAATCCATCAAGTATCAAATTAATTAAATTTAATTTTTGTACGTTCTTCAATTTCAGCTACAATTAATAAAAAAAATAATTAAAAAAACAAAAAAGTTTTAACTACTATTAATTAAAATACAATAGCGTCGGTTCTACAAGCCGATGCATATGAGCATATTCTACAGCGTCGGTTCAATCAAAGACCGACACAATACGTACTTAAAGGCGTCGGCTTTAAAAGACTGACGCATATGAGTACATCTTTTAGCGTCGGTTGTATCATAGCCCGACACTATAAGTAATCAAAGGCGTCGGTTCTTTAAGACCGACGCAGTGAAATATTTAAAGCGTTGGTTAAAGTGGAAAACCGACGCCATAGGTCCTGTATAGTGGACCATTAGCGTCGGTTATGTTGACAGCCGACGCCTAAAGCAGGAAAAAGCGACGGTTCAGTAAAGAACCGACACAATAGGTGCGACACTAAAAGTCCATTTTGTACTAGTGTTTTTGTAATTAAATCACAAGTATTCATTCGATGGGGGTTAAAATATTGGTCTTACATTTCTTGTAGATTGATAGACGAAATTACCCTTAACTCATTTAACGGAGTTAGTAAAGTATGACGGAAAACCCTAAATTGCTACAAAAAATTATGTTCGGCCATCCAAGTGCTTGATTTAAAATTGCAGCCATCAACTTGCTAAAACAATATAGTATAGGCCAATAAACTGCAATTTACTCAAATATTTATTACAAGTCGGTCCATTTGTCCGTCAACTGTAGTTGGTATATATATCTAGCATGCTTTGAATTTTCTTTTCCCCTACATCATAAACAAACGAAGGTGGATACGTAAGTTTCTTTCCCCCCTCGTTTGTTTATGATATATGGGAAAAGAAAATTCAAATCATGCTAGATTTATATACCAACCACAGTTGACGGACAGATGGACTGACTTGTATTAAATATTTGAGTAAATTGCAGTTTATTAGCCTATACTATATTGTTTTAGCAAGTTGATGGCTGCAATTTTAAATTAAGCACTTGGATGGCCGAACATAATTTTTTGAAGCAATTTAGGGTTTTCCGTCATACTTTACTAACTCCGTTAATTGAGTTAAGGATAATTTTGTCTATCAATCTACAGGAAATGTAGGACCAGTATTTTAACCCCCGTCGAATGAATACTTGTGATTTAATTACAAAAAGGTCTCTAATCATCGATGATCCACAACATCTCAAAGACCCCAATTGAGATTCAAGCGACATACGATATATACAACATCAGTGGAGTACTCAACAGTTTTCCCTCTTGTTAATCACAACCAAAAATGATGGTGTCTACAACTCCATCATATATTCTCTGCATTCATATCCCTCTCTCTCTACACAACCTCACTCTGCTTCTCTCTTTTCACACAAGTTTAATTTACTTCTCTCTCTTACCAATCTCTCCAAAAAAAACTCATTAACTCAAACCCATCAAAAGTCAATAACAAGAACTCATACTTTTTCCTAATTTTCAAGAACCCATTTCAAGCATTTGCCAAGAACCCACCAACTCAATTGACCGTGATACAATAATTTTAACCAAAGTCCAAAGATAACCCATAAGGTTCTCAACTTTCAACCCGCCAAGTTAAAGAAGGGTTTGTTCCCCACCATCATTTGATGATAGCCCACAAAAAACCGAGTATAAAATATTTCTCGATTATGAAGAATTGTATGAGTTTGCTTATTGTGGTGTTTCTTTGTTAAAGATGATATATATGTGATGGATTTTATGGCTAACAAAAATGGGGGCATTGGAAAAATTAAGAATGAGAAAGTAAAAGTTTGACTTTTGATGAGAGAGTGATTCACTTTACAAACTAGTTTATTGAATATTGATTGAGTGAATCTCTTCTATATATAATAGGAGAACAAGAGATTAATTTAAGGGCATTTTGAGCCAATAAACCCCCTGTGAAGTTACCATTTTATCCTTATATATTACGAATTACATGGCATGCCACTACTCTCTTATCTGGAGGAAAATATTGAGTAAATAATGTTTTAGTCGGGGATCAAACCTCTGACATTCACTAAAGAAGTCATCCTTATAACCATTGAGCTACATGATTCTTTTTGATTTTGATCTAAAAATCATATGACATAAACCTCACATCTTTCTTATCCTATATTTATTATTATTTAAATTTTTGAGTAAAAATTAAGGTGATTTATAATATTTATTACACTTTATTTTTTTTAATACTTAAAATATCATACAGAATCATATATACTACCAATCTTATAAAATATTAATATTAATTTTTAAAAACAATATTATGTGTGGTGTTTTTTATCTTTCTTTTAACTAAACAAATATTTTGTATATGTATCGATAAATATAATATATTCTATTTTCTTGCATCAGAGTCGAACTTTTCTTGTACTACGCAATATATTTGAATTATTCAAATATTTAATATATAAAATGTATTATTAAACGTTGATATAACATAAATAACATATTACAAGTAGTTTATTTACATATTTATGACTTATTTATTTTTAAATTAATGAAATTAGTGTTAAAACATGGGTAAAAGTTAGACAATAATTTAGGTATGGGCGATCGGTCACTTCGGGGTCGGAGAGACTTCGAATATGAACTCATTCGTCGAACCTGCCTCAATCCTCGAACGAGAATTACTTTATTTATCGCACAATCACTATGCCATAAATGGCCTTCTGCAACCCTTGAAAACCGTTGCCGGAAGTTCAAAATTCGTTGGCATAGCCTCAAAAATCTCAAAGGCAACACTTTTTCACTGTTAGTTTTTTCCCTGTTGCCTTAGGGGTCAACGCCAACACTTTTCTACCTATGCCAACAGGTTAAAATATGTTGCAGTAGATTAGACTTTTTTCAAAAAAATGTGGGCCCTACATATGTGTCCCACTGTTTTGGGCCCCACTATTTTGGGCCCCACATGTGGGACACACCATTAGTGGGCCCCACATGTGTACCCCTTTAGCAACACTTTTTTTGAGCAACTGGTAACACTAAATTAAACTATTGCAACATTTTTTGAACAATATTTGCAACACTTATCATAGCTACTGCAACACTTTTGTAATGGTAAATTAAAAATATATTGTAGATATATAAGCAATTCTTAGTACCACGGTACTTCAAACATGTCTTTTCATTTCATTCATCAACCCCAAAATAAGACATTATAATTCAGAACTAAATACACATCATCTCTTTAGACATCAATAATAAGAAGAAAATGAATGTAAATAGGTTTAGTCGCCTACAATCCATAGAACTGAGTTTCAGCCACAAGAAATGTGCATTTTGTGCTAAGTCACCGAGTTCAGGTTCTGAACATCAAACACCAACCATTTGATTTTACAACAGATATAATTACATATGAAACAACAATTACATTCACATCGGCTATTGATTTTTTCTTACAAGAGCTTCTGGATCCATCTACTTGGGTAACCGAGTGACCTACTATAATTGTAGGAGTCTGTGAAAGTGACATCACTGCAAACTGTTACTGTAGAATCTGAAAAAACTATTTCTGCATTCTGAAATGTGAAGCCATGAATAATTGGTCGAGGAAATCCTTTCCCAGGGCGCGAGTTAGCATATGGCAAGCATACACTTTCAATAAGAGTCCACACTACGGGCTGAAAAAGAATTTTCAAAATTTAATATCTAAAATAGATAATCACAATTAAAAATAATTCATTCTCCTGCATACTAGTATTATTTACTTATTAAAAAATAACAGTTAAGGTACAAGATCCTCTCAAGGAGATTTTCTTATAATTATTGAACAAATACCTTAGATCCGTCAACTTAAAGAAACATAAGTTTAATTATCGAATACTAGAAACATATTTTCTCACTGCCATCAGGATATGTTCAGCAAGTGGTCAAACAAAGTATTATCAACACCTACTCACATATATTATCAGTTTCTTCTTCACATCCATGATTAGCAGTTTAGCTTTAGTTAGAGGGGGGGGCTGCCACGTGGCTTTAATGGTTCCACATCAGCTGAATGTCAGCAATGATGTATGACAAACTGGTGTTACTCTGTACCTCCTCTTATCCTCTCAGATAATCCTCTGAAAATTCATCATATCAAAATAGTACAAGGGGGATTTAGTATAGATTCTTAAGTCATTTGTTAACACAAGTACTAGCAAATTTATCCCATAAATCAAATCAAACATATTAGTATAATACTATATCGTATTGTATTTACGACTGTACTCTACTTAAGTTAAGATGTACGCAGATCTTAAAAACCATTATCCCACAAAAATGCTACAATAAAGGGAAATCATGATATCTTGATAACACTTTTGTAAACGAGAAGATTCAAATGTTGTTTGTTCAACCAGTGAAAGGACAAACACTACATGTAGATTCTCCGACTTGATTCCTGCAGTTCTGGTCCAAAAAAATATATAATACAATAGATATGCACAGAACTCATAGTCTAAGACTAAAATCTGATCTTTGCTTGGACTAGTCAAAACCAACTGCTCTAGTATTCTAAATTTCAACTATATCTTTGTGTTGGGAGTTGGTCCTAATAAGTTAGTTAACTTAGGTAGGTATCTACATTCTACAAATACAGTTGCATCTTGCATGATAAATAAATAACTGATGGGCATGGACATGGTATATTAAACTAACAAAAAATGGCATGTGCACCTCTGATCATGTTACTGATAACTCTAGCTAAATCTAAACTGATAATCATGGATGTGAAGAAGAAACTGATAATACATGTTCAGTATGAAAGGTGCTACACCAGTACATATATGTACTTCAACATAGTATGAAAAGAAAACAAAGATTACCTGCATGTGCTGAACATCTATTTTCATGCGATCATATTCCTCTACACTGATATTTTGGTATCTCTCAAGCAGCTTAAACAATAAATGATCTTTAAGAATTTCAAAGATTTAAATGAAAATAAAATAAAAAATAAGATGAACAAACAAAATAATGGATTACCTCATCAACCCTTCTCTCAAGGTGCTCCTTCGCCATCTTTAATATTTCCTTCTCTTTCTTGAAAGTTGTCGCATCATTCTCTCTCACTGCAAGTAGTGTCTCTAAATTCTCAATTTAAGTCCTCGCTTTTTGAGAAGTTTCACGAAGCTTCTGAGAAGACAATATTACTTGGGCATTACTTTCACGAAGCAGGTTCATCTCCCTGATATGATGAAAGTTAAACAGAACAGGGTGTGACAAAACAGACATGTTCCGTAAATGATAATTTTACACTAGAAGTCAAAGAGGGAACAAATAACATCATTTCCTAGGGCAAGTAAAACCTGAAGTTGAAGTGACTTGAACTCTTCATTTGTGTACAACAATGCTCGTGAATTTTCTCGCTCTGCTCGAAGTGATGCCTGGGATATCTCTACCGTCTTTGTAGCACTGTCAAGCTGTATAATATATACATAAAACATAACCCACAATAAAATCACCTTGACAACAGTTCATGAATATGATGTGAAGCATGGAGGATACAAGCAAAGATTATATAGACGGAAAAACCACCAAGTGATTGTGCACCATTGCAAGCTTTTACTAACAAAAACGAGTAACAATAAACCAAAAGGTAAAAAGCTGTAAAGATGACCGAATTCTTTTCAGTGCTCCACATAACAAGAAGAATTATATCTATTTGATGTCGTACTCGACAATTATGGTGCTTAATAACAAAACTACTAATCAGGTCAACCATCTGCTCTGCTCTGTTTGTTGTAAATATAAACGGGAGGATTGTGAAGGTATTTGTGTGATAAATTAGTTGGTACTTTCATGTCCTGTTTTGGCTCTAATAACTAAAGTCTTCCTAGTTGCTACACAAATGTAAATCTAAATAAACACATACAAACATAAACATAACAGAGACATTAAAACATATATAAATTTGAATTAACACATACAAAAACAAGACAACCGCATTCTTCATGATAGCACTGAGACGTCACATAATAAACCATATACAAAATACACTTTAATAAACACATATACAACAAAGATAGACAAAGAGAGACATAGAGGGCGACAAAGAGAGTAAGAAAGAAGAGACGAACAACCAATTAAAACATAATAATAGATGAGACGATGAGACAGATAGAGGCAGAGAGAGAGAAAAGAAGAAGAAGAAGTGCCAAGCCAAATACACATATACATACACATAAAAAAATAACCTGTAACTGCAAATCAAAGTGAAAGAGGATAATACCTTTAGCCCTAATTGCACAATAAAGAAGTAACTTAAACCTCCCCAAATCTTGAACCTCCCCAAAACATGAATCTCTGTTTGGGACCCTAATTGAACCCTAAATCATGTAAATCGATTTGTAAAGCTCGTATTGAACCCTTAATACAGTTATCCCTGATTAAACCCCTAAAGCATGAGCAGCTACCTGACCTAAAGCTTGAGTGAGACTAAGATCCCCTAATTATGTATTGGCCTAAAAAAATTTTGTCTAGGCGGTCTTTTTGCCGCTCATACTTTTCAGCCCAATTTCACTCTAATCTGCCTCACGTGCTAATCTCGTGCAATCATACGATTTTAAAAAAAATTATAATTATTGTCTTTTTTTGAAAAAAAGTTTGTAATTATTCTAATTAATTGATTTTAATTATTAAAAAATATTCTATTTTTATAAAAATTTCAACATCAATATAATTTTGTACTGATAATTAAATAATTAAATAGATTTTTATCAAAAAAATTATTTTTTTCAATTTAAAATGATTATTCATTAAATAAATAATAATTATAATAGTCTACTAATTTATTATAAGAAAAATCAACATTAATCAATCATGCTTCTTATTGATAATTATAATAATCAAAATAAATCTTAGCACAAAATTTATTACTTTATACTTCAAATGATTATTTATTTTAATTAATTAATTATTATAAATATAAAGTTTATTTGTTTACAAAGTTATTAATTAATTAATTTTATATTACATCTACGCCAACACTTGATCATGTCTACGCCAACACCCAAAACTAACGTTGTAATAGACAAGATCCAACAAAGCTACTACAACACTTTCTATGGCAACACCAAGCTAAACCGTTGTAGAAAGCCATTTATGGTGTAGTGAATAATCATTGTTAAATAGCACATATTGATAACATGTATACATGATATTTATAATTATTTGTTCTTATCTATACTACAAGTATAAAGTCAGTGTGATGCATACGACATTCATATTCTTCTTATTTTATATTTATATTTACTTTGTTTGAAGTTCATCTTAAATTTGAATAGTTTTATGTGATTGTTGAACTTAATGTTGAATTGACGTGTGTGTTTCTGTTTGAGCGTGATTAAATTGTGTTTTAAGAGTTTTGTGTTTAACAATATTTTAAAAATATATTTAATTAAAATTGTTGTTTTTAATAAATTAAGGTCAAATTGCAAAAGAAAAGGGACTAAAGTGCAAATATCAGAATATGAATGTCGTATTGACCGACCGACTACCAAACTATATTTTGAATAAAATTGTTGTTTTTAATAAATTAAATAAAGTAGTAAAAATAAAAGAACTAAAGTACAAATATCAAAATATGAGAACCGACCGACTATCAAACTTTCAATGTTTCGGTTTTAATAATACAGTATATATATATATAATATGAGTGGCTAGATTTATAATTAGATTGGATGCATTATATATATGACACATTTTTTGTTATTATCAAATGAATTTTAAATTAATTTTATGAAAGAAAATAATTAGTTATTTGGAATTGAATTAATACACACACACAATATATATATATATATATATATATATATATATATATATATATATATATATATATTTGTGTGTGTGTGTAAAATAACTAAAAAACATAAATAAAACATATGAAAAACTAATTATTTTGAGTTAAAATATTGTAAAAGGCGAGATAATAAAAATAAATAAATAGTACAACAAAACAATTAAATGAATTATATATTCTAAAATTTTGATAATAATTTGTGTAAACAATAAACAGATTAAAATATATAGTCCATAACAAATTTAAAAAAACATGATATTGCATATCATACATTATGATCAGATCAAATCACATTATACAGCCCGGGTTATTTAAAATTATAGTCCCCGATCAATCAAATTATCTATATAAATTAAAGTAACTACATTGTAACAGACGAAAAAAAATGTGCAACCATACCTAGAAAAAAAAACTAACCGCAAAGAATAGAAATTTATGTTAATTGCTAGAAAAATGACCTGTGTTTTAATTATTAAAGATGTGTATTTTGAAAAAAATAAAGGATGAATTCATTGTCAAAACACGGACAGAACTCAGAAGGCATATGAGCAATTTTAACTTGCGATGATATAAGCAAAAAATATTTATCCATCCATAATTGATCAATTCTCAAGTTCAGAGTTTAAAAAAAGTCTGTTTGTTTGGAAGAATGGAAACACATCGAAATGGTACCAAACGTACTTAATAATAGAATGATTTGGCACAAGGTAGTTCCACTTGAGTCAATTAGCTACATTGTTCTATGTTCTTAAAGTTAGGTAGATAGGGGAAGAGAAATAAAGGTAAAAAAATGCTTAAAATCAAGAGGTGAGAAGATAAAACACAAAAGAGTTACAAAGAAAGTTTTAAGAACTGAAAACGCAAGGCCTAAGTAGAGTATTAGAAGATTTAGGAAAGCTTTTGAGTAAAATCAGTACTAAAACCTACAATCTCATACTACATCATTTTGAAGGCTATTTAGTTTCTACCTTGGATATTGTCGGAGATGAACTAAATGAATGCATCATTTTTGAAGAACTGAAAAAAATTTAGGATTATAATTTTAAAAATGTCTTCTTAATTAGAAAACATCCATAGAACACTCTAATTATATTCTATGATCCACAACAAAATTAGAGTTTCAACTTTAAAATTTTCAGGGAGGAAGGGATCGTAGATGGAATAAAATTAGAGAGGTTGAATATGAGGTTTGGTCCATGTGTGTATACATATTGTTATGTTGGAAAAATTGTTAAAAGACACTTTTAACCTTAATATTTTAACATATTCACGAACGTCGTTACAACAGTTACATTAGACTTAACGGAAGCCCTTAAAAGGCTTTAAAATATTTAATTCAGACATCAAACTGCTTAATTCAATAATATAGCCATTAACCTGCAAAAATATTATAGTATAGGCCATCAAGTTGCAATTTACTCTAAATATTTCAACATTCATATATTTTATACAAATTTCAAATAATACAAAAATATTTAGAATACAAAAAATTATTGAAAAGATTTCATTTTATAAAATCAACATAATTTATCAACTTTTTAATACCATCATATTTTAAAATATGTATGGCAGGCAGTGTTCTAAAAGTCGGCGATTAATCGGGATTAATCGTCGATTAATCGGTAGACGGCGGGCCACCGAACTGATTAAGCGAAAATCGGTCAATTAATCATTTTTTCATAAAAACGGTCAAAAATCGGCTGAATCGGTCAAAAATCGGATTAATCGGGCTAATTATTAAAAAAAAAGTAAAAAATAGTTAAAATTAAAAAAAATAATAAAAAATTTAAAAGGTAGAAACTTGATTAAACAATAAGAAAAAATATTATTTTTGTACATATAATTATAATTTTAGATGCCTAAATCGTAAATTCTCTTAAGTTTTCCTCTTAAATTGATCTCTAATTGAAAAGTTAAACCTTCAAAATTTTATTTATTACAATTATATAACATTTTTAACATATTTGCATAAATATATGATAATAACATATGTTTAGTTGAAATAACGAGACAATTTTATAATTGTATGTAAAAAATATTATTAAATTTATTCTGATTAATGATCCGATTAATCATTCCGATTAATCCCTGATTACCCGATTAATTCCTGGACGGTGCCTTTACCGATTAACTCTGATTCCCGCTTTTTACAACACTGATGCCAGGTTTTAAAAAATAATTTGAAATACTAAATTGAAAACTTTAATTTAAAAGGACTTTTCAAAATTTTAATCAAATTAAATATCAAAAAATATTAATAAATACTTTAAAATTCAAATTAAATACACAAAAATTCTTTAAAATTGGACAAAATATCCACAATGTTGACTAAAGTCTCGTTTGTTTATAGATGAACCAATTATATCCTTATATATAATAAGAGTAAAAGGGATAATTAAGGTGTACTACCATAAGTCATGGGATCGATACTTGGTAGCAACATAATAAAACAATGCACGTTAATAAAATATATGACCTGTAGCGATTAAATTACTTTTAAACCTAATAATAGTAAGAGATGGAGACACCCCAAAAAAATTGAAATTGAAACCTGATAATAATTAATAGTAAGATACCCATCAGCCAATCAAAATCAAAATATATAACCTGTAGCGATTAAATTGCTTCAAAACCTACTAGAAATATACAAATTTAAATGATAAAATTCACAACTGTAAACTACACTTGACAAAACAAAAATAACAAAGAAACCAATATAACTCCTATACAACTCAGAAAAAGAAATCCAATCGAACAAAATATACATGATTCTTATACAATTCAGACCATTGAAATTGAAACCTGATAATGATAATATTTAATCAGAGTAGGATACTCATCAGCCAATCAAAATCAAAACCTACTAGAAGTACGATAAAAATTTAAATTATAAAATTCACAACTGTGAACTACACTTGACAAAACAAAAATAACAAAGAAACCAATATAACTCCTATACAACTCACAAAAGAAATCCAATAGAACAAAATATACATAATTCTTAAACAATTCAGACCAACAGCTTGCATTTGTAATCATCAATCTATAACCCATCGATAGGAATATAAAACCCACCAACACTCCTGCTAACCTTTACTTTGTGTTTCTGGAGAAAAAATAAACTTTGTTAAGAGCACATTATGGATTTGCCCGGGCAAACAAAATCTAACAACGAGCGAAGAATTCAACGTAACAAACGACGTCGTGAAGCATACAACAAACAAACAGAAGAGGAGCGAAGCCAAAGAAATAAACTAAGGCGTGACCAAAGAAACAAACAGAATAGTGGTATTGTACAACATGAAGTGGAAGGTGGTAATTTTTTTACCTGTACTTTTTATTGTGAACATAGATTATATGTTTCCTGCTATGCACAACTGATTCCTACATATTGCACAAATTCTGTAACCAATGTTTATAAATTTGGCAGAGTCTCATCATTGTAAAATTGATGAATTACAAGCAAGCAGTAACAAGCACCTTTCTGAACAAAATACTTTGGCTCCTTCCACTGCATGTACAGGAAAAATTCAAATCACTAAAAGACAAAATTTCCAAAATAAAGGTAAATATTTTTTTGTTCTTTAACGATGTTTTCCTACTGGAAAATTAATCTAAATATTTACAAAACCTTTTTTTACAAACAGTGTTTGCTGAAGTTAGCACACGGATGAGGAACAAAGTAAATGCTACAAAATTGGCTTTTGGTAAGCAGATTTAAATTATTTATTAACTTCTCAAATAGTATATGTGTATATATATATATATATATATATATATATATATTAAAAATTTGTGTTCGTTACAGCGGAAGCAAACTCCATCCTTAATATAGGGAGTGCAGACGAAGAATGCATTCATTGTAAAGCAATGATGTGGAAATATGAAAGAACAAAACAACAAGAAATTTTAAATTCCAGGGGATTCTCACTATGTTGTAGTGAAGGTAAAGTTCAATTACCACACTTGCAAGATACTCCAATTGAGTTAAAAAATCTATTAGACGGAACAGATGAGATCAGTAGACATTTTCAAAAGAAGAGGAGGATGTACAATAATGTCTTTGCATTTACATCTACGGGTGGAAAGATAGATAACAGATTTAATCAAGGTGGTGGCCCTTTTGTCTATCGTGTTCTTGGAGAAATGTATCATCAGATGGGGTCTTTGTTACCGGATAATGACAATTCAAAGGCTGTTTATTCTCAAATCTATATGTTCGACAACGAACAAGAATTAGAAAGCCGACTACATTTTCCACGCGATAATGAAACTTTGGACGTTAGGATAATTGAACCTTTATCTAGCATGTTGGACCGTGAGAATGAAATGGTCAAAAATTTTCGTCAAGCACGTGATAGGTTCTATTCAACTGATCATACACCATTCAGACTTCGTTTAATTGCTAATCGGGCAACAGATGGTCGGGAAAGTGTTAACCCTACCAATGCTTTTGAATTTGCAGGATTAGTTATTGATAACAACTTTAAAGATAATAGGGATATAATTCTTCAATATAAGGGAGGTGGTCTTCATAGAATTTCAGAGCTCAATCCAAGTTATATGTCTCTCCATTATCCACTATTATTTCCCCGCGGTGAAGATGGCTTTAGAATTGATATATTACATCGCGGTGTATCCACACATAGAGCAACTAAGCGGGATAAAGTGTCAGCCAGACAATACTATGCTTATCGAATCCAGCAACGTGCCAATGAAGGCCACACTTTAATTCGTGGAGGGAGATTATTTTTGCAATTTGTGGTGGATGCATATTCGTGTATTGAGCATGGTAGATTACTCTGGGTCGATCTACACCAAGATATTTTACGCTCGGAAGTGTATAACAATATTGTTGATTGCGTAAATCATGGTGATTTAGATGCAAAAGTAGTGGGCAAGCGCGTGGTCTTACCGTCATCTTTCACTGGTAGTCCGCGATATATGCAACAAAACTATCAAGACTGCATGGCGGTTTGTAGAAAATTAGGAAGCCCCGATCTATTTATTACCTTCACTTGCAATCCCGCATGGCCTGAAATAAAGGAATTTTGTCAAAAGATTGTTAATCAAACTCCTGATGTTAGGCCTGATATTATATGTCGAGTATTTAAGATAAAACTTGATATGCTTCTAGAAGACTTGACGCAAAAACACGTATTGGGGAAAGTCATTGGAGGTAACATTATTCTAATCCTAATTTTTTGTTTAGCTTCTTATATGTTTATATATATATATATATTATATATATTTGTAAATGTTTGGATATATATTTCTTAGTGTTAAACTATAGCTTCTTATATATAAATATAAATGAATTTTGTGTTTCTCTTAACATGCATAATTCAGTATACTTAATAGGACAAATGTCCTTGGTCTCTATAACAAAATAATTCAGCTTCATGTCCAATACAACCATTTCTCCCTTATCATCTCTTTGTATCAAATTATACAAAAAAGTATGCGCGCGCAGAAGGTTTCCAAAAACCATGTAAATTGTAATGCATGAACTGATATGTTATAGGAGCATTTACATGTAAAATATAATTTAGATTCTACATTAATCTTACTAACTATAATAAACATATGCCAAGTTGAAAAGCCCTAGGAAGAGCGGTTTACAAGAGTTTATACGTGGTAAAATCCAATTAAGTCAGGTTTAAAACATGGATGCACATAATTTAGATAGAACCCTATCCGATATAATTATGAAAAGTAAAAGGAATAGTTACCGTACACCAACGCTTTTACAAAAAAATAAAAACAAACCATTCAATGTCGTTGCTGCATAAAAGTCAAAAGAAACAAAAAGAAGTACGATGATTGGTAGAAAATTTAGAACACCAAGTCAAACAAGTCTATTAAAAAACATTGACAATTAAAAAATTACATAAAAGAAATGGTTGATTTCTCGAGAATGAAACATCTCTCAACCATCTCCTCACAGTTCTAACATGAAATTACATAACTTTATTACACCTGATCTTATGTTTATTGTGGTATATATATTTTGTTAACTATCATTTCCACTATTACTGTTTTGCAAACATTTGATTTTTAATTGTTATCAATCACAGTTGCTTATACGATTGAATTCCAGAAAAGGGGACTTCCACATGCGCACATAGTAGTTTGGCTAGCTGAATCTGATCGTTGCCATTCTACCGAAGATATAGATTTTTTAATATCCGCGGAAATACCAGATAAAGATATTGATCCACTAGGCTTCGAAGCCGTAACAACATTAATGATTCACGGCCCGTGTGGTGCGGTTAATCCAAATTGTGCGTGCATGAAAGGTGTGCAGGGGCAAAAAAAATGCAGCAAGTTTTTTCCTAAGCAATTTGCTATGCAGACAACAATAGACCAAAATGGATATCCAATTTACAAACGTCGGGATGATGGTCGAACAATTACATGCAGAGGTGTTGAGATTGATAACAGGTGTCAGTTGTATACTGCATAACTAACTATGATAATCTTGAACATATTTTAAATACTTATGTTTTGAGATATATAACATTGTGACAGGTTTGTCGTGCCATATAATCGAGGGTTATTAGTCAAGTATCAAGCACATATAAATGTTGAATGGTGCCATCAAGGAAAATTAATAAAATATATGTTCAAGTATGTTTTAAAGGGTCCTGATCGTGCAACAATGGTGGTTGAGAGAGATGGACAACCACAATAACAAAAAGAGGACTCGGGTGCAATTAATAATGACGAGGTCAAAAATTATTTGGCGTGTAGATATTTGTCATCATGTGAGGCATGTTGGCGTATATTTGACTTTCCAATCCACTACCGCAAACCTGTTGTTCACAAGTTAGTTTTCCATCTTGAGAAAGAACAAAATATTTGCTTTAGTGAGAAAGAAAGCCTGCAGTCTGTTTTAAGAAGAAACCATGTTGATGCTACAATGTTTGTGCAATGGTTTTTAGTAAATGAAAAGTACCCAGATGGAAGAGATCTGACCTATGTTGAATATCCAGAAATATTTCGGTGGGACGGAAATGCAAAAATGTGGCTTCCACGACAAAGAGACATACCTGTCATTGGGCGTTTAGTCTACGTTCAACCTGCTGCTGGGGAGCTTTGCTATATGAGGTTGTTATTAACTATCGTTCGCGGAGCAACTTCGTTTGAGGATATGAGAACAGTGAACGGTGTAGTTTACAAGTCTTATAAGGAAGCTTGCCTCAACCATGATATTCTTGGAAGCGATGAAGATTGGCATATGGCGATAAAGGAAGCATATGTACACCAAACAGGTTGGCAGTTGAGGCATCTATTTATTACTATGCTATTATTTTGTGATGTCTCTGATGTGCGTTCATTATGGGACAAGAACTGGATGCTCATGTCCGATGATATTGAGTATATTCATCGCAAAAGATCCGGTGATCCTAAGTTCACAATTAGTAAAGAACATCTTCATTCTTTGACATTGTATGACGTTGACGTACAATTGCATAAGACAGGAAAATCATTGCTGGATTTTCCAATGTTGCCTCCTCTGAACCATGCCCTTCACCAGAAAACTCAAAATACACTTCTATATGAGGAATATATGTATGACAGGCATGCACTTCGAGGACAAAGTCAAACATTGATCTCAATGTTAAATGAAAAACAAAAGACAATATTTGAAGTTGTGGTAGAAAACGTCATGGAAAATAAGGGAGGCTTATTTTTTGTATACGGCCATGGAGGTACTGGCGAGACCTTTTTGTGGAAGACAATTACAAGCAGCCTACAATCTAGGGAGAAAGTTGTATTGGCAGTTGCATCATCTGGTATCGCATCACTTTTGATTGAAGGTGGAAGAACGGCCCATTCAAGGTTTAAGATCCCAATAAACATTTATGAAAATAGCACATGCGGTATAAAACAAAACTCTTTTTTAGTAGAGTTAATTTGCCACACTGATTTAGTGGTGTGGGATGAGGCACCTATGAACCACAGGTTTGTATTTGAGGCAGTTGATCGTTCATTTCGTGATATAATGCGACGCCAAGACCCCGATAATTTTGAAAAACCGTTTGGTGGGAAGACGGTACTACTTGGTGGCGATTTCAGGCAAATTCTACCAGTTTTGCCCAAAAAAGGGCGAGAAGACATAGTAATGGCTTCAATTAGTAAGTCCCATTTGTGGAAACAATGTACAGTGTTCAAGTTAGATCAAAACATGAGATTAGAAAACAATGTTCCTCCTGTTACTGTTGGTGGGATATCAATTCCATACAGTGAATGGGTCATAAAAGTTGGTGATGGAAATGTGGAATCGATAACCATGGATGACTCATCAGAACCAAGTTTAATTGAAATACCATTAGAGTTACAAATGAATTCCGGTGATGATGGTAAGAAGGTAATAATTGACGCATTATACTCTGAACTACTAAGCAAGCATGACGAACCGGATTATTTTAGAGATTGTGCTATATTGACACCAATTAACGCTGATGTAGATATTATCAATACGGAGGTACTCAAACTTTCACCAGGTAAAAGTTTTTAAGCCATTCCTCACGCACGATGTAACACCATTTGTATATGTACACTAAAAATTGTTGTTCAACTATGCAGGAAAATGTAAGGTATATAGAAGCTATGATTCAATATGCAAAAGCTCTATAAACTACGAAGCTCAAGAAAATATGTACCCGGTAGAATTTTTAAACTCTTTGAAGTTTGCTGGTGTTCCAAACCATGAGTTACAACTTAAAGTTGGTGCTCCGATTGTGCTCCTTAGAAATATATCCCCTGCCAGAGGTCTCTGCAACGGCACAAGATTAATTATAACTCAGCTATGTAAGAAGGTAATCGAAGGTATTATAATAACCGGGAATCATATTGGAGAGAAGACATTCATACCTAGAATATGCATGAGCCCTACTGACTCGACACTACCTTTCGTATTTAAAAGAATACAATTCCCGGTATCGCTCTGTTATGCCATGACAATTAATAAAAGTCAAGGTCAAACTCTCAAGTCTGTGGGTCTATACCTTCCAAACCCAGTGTTTAGCCATGGACAGTTCTATGTGGCAATATCGAGGGTTACCTCACCAACAGGTTTACATATAGTCACAGAAAGCAGTGGTCATCCAGTTGAAGGAATGACTAAGAATGTTGTGTTTAGAGAGATCTTTAACGATTTGTAATCTCAGTCTCAACTTTTTCTCTATGAAGTTGAATGTACACTTAAAAAATCAATTATCTTTCCATTATGTTAAACAAGAATCAAATTTAAGCATAATTGGAGATAATATGGTGAATGTACAGGTATTCTAATCATCTAGAGTAGACCAATTTAAGAACTACTTATTTTTCGAGTTCATTTTATAACCTTTCTCAGAATTAGTATTTTAAAATATCTATGTATGCTAAATGATTTAAGTAGATTTGAGAAATTTTATAATAAGAGTAATATTAAATAATATTAAATTTTAGGTAGATTTGAGAAATAACAAGTGTATCAATTTATATATATAATATTAAATAAAAAAAACTATATATATATATATATATATATATATATATTATACTACCATATGTTAAAGGATCGATATAAAAAAATTATTTTACGAGGATTTACTAATATACTGAAAAATCTATAACTTGATTTTCATGAATAACATGTAAAATAATATTCATAATAAATAAATAATAATTATTAAGCTAAAATACATAATAATAATAAATAAGATTATTATTTCTGGCTTATTATTTATTATTTGATTTTATTATTTATTATAAATAATAATAATAATAATAATAATAATAATAATAATAATAATAATAATATAGTAATATATGTCATAATATTATATTTTTATGAATATTATTTGAAATAATTTTTTTTAAGATCTAACTTTTGAATGGGGATCAAGAGGAAAAAACAAGACTGTCGTCCAAAATAGAAATAGAAATTATAAATATATGAAAGCAATATTTTCTTATTTTTTAAACAAGCTTCTACCTTTTTAATTTTTCGCATTTACAATATTTGACTATTTAAGGAGGATCTCCTACATGAAAATGGAATCCAATACTCGTGATCATGTTTCTCACATTCTATACACCAAAGGATTATACAATATTTTGTCTTGGAACCCTATTTCAAAAAGAACTTCTACATAAAGTAGAATTTATTACATGTACACAAATTATTACTTCTAATTATAGTCCATGTAGAACGATCTTTAGTTCTTTTTCTACAACTAATGGTTTAAGTTTACTTAGAGACTTCTAACTTATTCTTAAAACTACACACTATAAATATAACATAGTATCTCATACCTAAATATTCCAACAGCTTTGGATTCTACTCAACAAGTCAGGTATGTTGATCTATCTTTCATACAATTCTAATACAGAGATTACTACTTACAACGACTTCATTCTCTATCGTAATCATCTCTTTCTACATTGTTAGTCTTATATATCTATATACTTATGATCATAAACCTAATGTATTAATGTAGATGTTTCGTTCACTGTATCTAACAATGGTTTGCCTGCATAAAATCAAAACTATATATATATATATACAAGACATGCATCTGATTCCATCAGTATAGTTTTCATATTTTTTATGAGTTAATATCATATATTTATCATGTTACCATTTGCAGAATTTATAAGTTGCAGTGATACTTCAAAAGGCAATGTCAGGAGGTTACCAATTCATCCGAGAACTTTCGGCAGAAAAGGATGACTTTACAATAAAAGCACGAGTAATCAGAATGTGGGATGCGACAAACCTAAAAACGAAATTGATAATGAATAAAAATCTCATCATGTTAGACGAGGAGGTAATAGTACAATTTAAATTACAATAAATAAAAACATATTTGTAACTTTTCTTAACCATGCAGGATAACCACATCCATGTTATCATTCCCGTCAATCAATTTGACAAATTCAGCAACAAACTACATGTCGGCAATACATACCTGATATCCAACATCAAGATTGTACCCGCTCCAGAAATGTATAGGCCACTACCAGGAGACAAGGCTTTGAATTTTTATTGGAAAACTATCGTCAAAAAGGTTGATGGTGATAGCTGCATATCTGCATACAAATTTCACTTTGTTCGGTTTGATCAAGCAAAAATAAAAGTCGGGGATGTGGTTGACCTCATGGGTATAACTTTCTAACCATTATCGCATCTTCACTATTTACTATTTAGTCTTATCAATATTTAAATATGTCCCCTACATAAAAAATAAAACAATTTAAGCTTATCAGAGGAGTGCACGTCGCAATACTAACAACGATGTCTTGATCAGATGTAGTCGGGAGGTTGACAACTTTCACAGAGCCGCAAACTACCTCCAACGGAAGTGAGAAAATAGACATTCTCATTGAGAATCAAAGGTACGCATGCAAATATAGCGATACAAGTCACAACATCTTCTATATACGAATTATTCTTTAAAATATGGCATGATCGTTACAGGGGTGAAAAGATTAAAATTACTCTATGGGAAGACAAAGAGAGGGCTTTCCTTCAAGAAAATACCATTAGAAACTCTAACACGCGTGTGATAATTACAGGGACAGTCGCAAAAAAAAATTGGAGGTAAATATCCACTACGAAAATATTTCTTGGTACTAATTTGAATAATTCATTACCATTTAAAATTCAATTTATTTTCAATATATATACTACTTTACCTTTAACAGGTCAAGTTCTGTTATCCTCGACATCTTCTACACACTCCTATTTCAATATTGAGCATCCTGCTATACATGGCTTGAGGACCAATGAAGTGACAAAACCTGGCAAGCCAAAAATTGTTCAATCAATACACAAGGATGGACAAGAACCCCCTAAAAGTATAAACATGACAATTTTGGAGCTATTCAATGCAAAAATGGAACCCGACATTAAAGTGAGAATACTTCATTGGTGTCGTATTTTCAAACATTTACCTCTGATCCTAAACTCACAATTTATCACATTCATACAGGAAATAATTTGTAACACGGAGGCAACCATAACCGGGATCATACCAAACTTTAGTTGGTATTATCTAGCTTGCAGCAGCTGCTTCAAAAGGATAAATGGTGTAGGTGGAAACAACCAGTGCCATAACTGTCCAAACAAAGATGCAACTCCAAAATACAAATACAGAGTAATCCTCAAGGTTAAGGATGCAACTGCTGATACAACATTTGTGATGTTCGATAAACAGATTATGACCTTGATCGGAGTTCCGGTCCAGCACATCCTTGACACAGAACACGTGAGTTAAAAAAAATTATATGCCTATTGTATTAATATGTTATACTTCTTACACATAATTTTGCACTTTCAAAATGGCAAATGACATGAATCTTAATTATATAATTAGTCAAGTAACCATCTACGATGTACATCGATAATATATATTACTCCGTCATCGACTTACTTGAGAAGATACAATATACTAATTAATGTACAGTGATATTTGACAAAACGTGATAAATGTGTGCTTATAGAGATCCTGCATGTTCTTAATGTTAATTACAGGACGCGACTCCTTACAAGATTCCAGCGATACTCAACAATATGGTGGGAAAAACATGCCTCTTTAACTTAACATTAACCTCCGACGATATCCATCGCCAGCAAGAAGAATACACTGTCACAAAGGTTGCTCATCTCAGAAACGAAGATATGCATATTCAAGAAGATGGTCCAGGAAACTCCCAGAATGTTCAACAAAGCTTGACAACAAACAACCTAAGTCAAGGTACCAAAAAATGGAGTGCAGAACCTGATGACGACCATTCAAATAGGAACAGTGACAATAAGGAGCAACAGAAAACCAAACAGAGAAAGCCCAATGATGAAGAAGACAGCCCCAGCAAGGAGAAAGTTACTGAAGACTGATGAGAGTGATGAACTGACAAATGATACAGTTACAAACACTGCCAACAGTTTTAATATTGCTTTCCATATCTTAACTAGAAGAATTTAAGACTAAGTTATTATTGTATTTGACTACTTAAGGAATTTGTTTGGTTTAAATTATTTCATTAACTTCTGCATTGAATTTATATACCATAAAGTTCAATTGAGAGTTTGAAAATCCTTTGAATTTCATCTTAAGAATGATATCTTTATATGAGATCCCTCAGTTTAAGTTTAATTTTTATTTTGAACAAAACACAAAACAGATAAATTCAAATATGCTTGAGGTTGTAAACTAAACTTCATTACATCACTTATGAAAAGTTTGTTGCTTACAAATAAAACTTATATCACAATAAGTCAGGTTTTTAATAGTACATGGATTGCACCCAATAAACAACACCCTCATATAAAAACATTAAATGAAACCAACACAATAGTTAATTTTTGATAGAATTGTTAGGATTAAAATCACTACAACAATTAAGATTAAGATATTGAATCTCAAATATAAACTTATCTAAATTTCAAATATTAAATGTAACATAGAATCAAGTACAAAATCTTTTATATATTTTTGTTTACCATAAAAAGTATATGTAATCATGTTATATTAAATTTTTATTTTTTGTTAAATTCTATTTTTATTCATAAAAAAACCATTTTTTTGTTAAAATTAAAATCTAAAAAAAAATTAATGTAAAATTCTAATAATGTTTGCTTCTATATATGTTGGTTTCCATCGTTAATTTACTTTTATTAAATATCAATTTCACCCTCCTATTTCCACTCATATTTTAAGAAAATTTAATATGCAAAACAAGTCCTATCTAATTTAGAAATTCATTGGATGACCAATAAATTACTCCTAATTCATATCCTTATAGGAAATCCCAAGATCTTTGATTCCTTTACTAACTAGACACTGCACATCATTCAATAATATTCTCCTACCTCTATATTAATATCTAAAGTGTTGAATTATAAATATAATACGTATCACATACATAATTCATTCCTTCAGCACCCGATTCTACAGACAAAGGATCTCTGGATCTCTGGTAAGTTCTACTATTTATTACATTATACTAATATACACAAGTGATAAACAATAGAATAGATATATAATAGAATGTCTCTATAAATAACATTACAACAACTTAATGGCCTGGCCTGATCTTTATATATATTATCAAGTTATTAACAATGTTCCACATGCCCAGAGTTTGTTGTGAGTTAATTGTAAGAGAATACATAATCATATATAATTACTCATGTACTATTACATGTTCTAACTAGCAAATTTATACATATTTTCAGGAAACATGACTTCAATCAGTAAAATACCAATATTTGTTGTATTGATAGTTCTTGAAAAATTAGCAACGGCAAGTATCAAAGATTTCTTTTCATTATTTACGATTTGGTCAGCGACACAATCAAGGAATACTATAACAAGTATGCTAAATTCCTACCCTATTCAAGAGTTGTATAGATGGGGTAATGATTCCAACATGGCCAACAGAGAAATGCTTCTCAATTTCATGGATATCGCTGGATCGTTGCAAAACAAAGATGTTTTATTCTACGTGTCATTCAGAATTATTTTGCAGAGAAATACAAATTGCTACAATCAATTCAACAAGACATATGACTCATTTAATCTGCTAGCAAATAACAACCATATTTTGTCAACTTTGACCGTCAAAGTACTAGACATATATTATTTTCCTGAAAAAAGACAAGATGCAGTTATCAATCTAGCACAGATATCAACCACTCCTGGTACAGCTGAACACATTCCACGGATGATACTTTTGTTAGGAAGAATTGCGAGAAGTACCTGGCCAAATGACATATTTACAGAATTATTTGGTCCCCCCATTTGTCAACAACACGACAGCAACACACAATGTCATTATGTGCCGGATGGAATGCCCATTCAACCATCCCGCGTAAATGATTATTCATGCCAACAATGCAAGGTGGCAATAATAGTGGCATGCTTTGCGAGCTTTAGTTAATCTGCATATGTATAATAATAAACAAATATTACAATGTTTGCTTCATTGTACAAAGTATGTTCCATTTGGGTCAATAACTAAGTATATAGAGTATGTTTGCAATGATTTATGATTCAAATCCTATTTAGTTATTCAATTTATATGTTTTTTCTTTAGATTAACTCAGTGAAATTAATCAACATATAGGACAAAATCTTTAATTTACTTCAAGGAATGAAATTTTGCAAGGCATTTTACACAATAAAAACAACATTTATATATACCATTGTATTGCCAATAAGATACACAAAACCTGGATAGTGATTATACTTTTGTATACTCAGCAACATCTATTTTTAACCTGTAACATGATGACAATAATCCCTTAATCCCATTATTATCAAAAGTTTTCCTCCAACACATGTCATTTCCTCCTTCAACTTAATATCTTAATCATCAATTCAAGAAGATTATTAGTCACTAAGCACTTCAAACCAATTTCACCACCACTAATTGACCGCCGGAAACTAATGCATAGAAACTGATAGCCAAAACTTAACACAAACTTGAATCACAAACTCAATTAAGACATCTGCCTCCCTTTCAGCCTCATCCACTACCTCCGCTTCTTAACCTGCTTCATCCTCAACCGCGGTGGTAACCCCTAAACTCAGCCAAAACAATAAAACCAATATAAATGGAAATAGATATAGATATAGATATGAGAAAAATAGATGGGTGAAATATACATCTATCTTGCTGTCTGTTCGCATATACGTGTCTCCTAGGAAATTGTGTCTGAAAATTAGAAAGAAAAATCTTTTCTACACAAAAATATACACAAAAATATAAGATAGTTATTGAATATTTTATTATACTTTAATAAAAGAAATATGAAAAATAGTAAGTGGGAACTAAAAACTATTGATATAAGCTAATAAGGAATCTCAGCATACTTTTCAAATCACAAATTATACATATAATAAACACATAAATTTAAATACTTAATTCCTAAATTTTTACTTACTTTTCTTCTTTTATTTATAAAATAAGGAAGCAAATATTTAAATAAAAAATATAACACACTCAAATAACTCCGAGCTAAAATATCTAATTATGGCAGTTGCTTACGGCAGTTGAATATTACAATAGTAAATATTGCACCAAAATTTTAATCACGCTTTAAAATTTGATGGATATTAACTTTGATATAAACAATCCTGAAAATGATATTAAAATTATCTACCTAATTTTAAAATAATCCTTTGGAGGGCAATTATATTAATAAAAAATCTACCTATTTTTCAAATAATAATTTGGAAGCCAATTTTATTAGATAAGAAATATATTAAAAAAATGAGATTAAAAAAGTTATTATTCTTACCGGTTATATGTCAGTTCATACATCAACTTACTCTATTATTTAAAATTAAAAGTATAATGTATTATAAATAGGGAAAGTGTTTTCTATTATTTTAAATCAATTTAGAAAAGAGCCTAAGACTAATTTAAAAATAGTTTACTACAGAACTAATTATTAGATGTAATACCTGTTATTTAAAATTAAAATTATATTGTATTATAAATAAAGATAGCGTTTTCTACTTTATTATCACTAAAAGAATCTTAAAATATTATTATTTAATTCAATTTAAAAACATCCTAAAACTAATTTAAAAATAATCTATTAATGTGCTTAGAGTAAGATCAGTTATAAATTCCGATCAAACTCTGAATTATCTTAAAAATTAAATTAATTTCATAGCTTACAAATTTGAACTAATCTTATTCAATTATACATTAGTTTTCATTACTAACTTTTTATAATCGGCAAACAAAAATAAAGTTTAATATTATATATATAGACTATAACAGCTAACAACTTATATGTAATCAATTATATGTAACCAATGAGATTCTCTTGGCTTTATATATAATTTTAGGAGTATAAAGTAATTTACATGTTATTTTATTTCGAAACACTAAAAACTATGAATTTTATTTTAAAAATTCATGATTTTTCAAAAACAAAAAATACAATTATTTTAAGAACATAAAGCTATCAATTCACATATATGAACAATAATGATGCAACGTTAATTTATAATAGATTACAAATTTTAAAATTAAGATTGTAATGTTTAGCAATTATATAATGATAATTGATTAAATACAAAATTATTAATTTTACTAAAAAATATAATAAATACCCGTGCATCGCACGGTCTATAAGCTAGTCCATATGAATATGAATTGAACGAGTTATTATTTCTCCGTTCAGCTTGTTTGAGAAGAGTCCATTTATCTGTACGACTGCAAAATTCATCTCGACGAGTCACGACAAAAAAATTATGTGGACCATTCATATTTACATCGATGCCAATTTACATAATATTCTACTATACTATTATTGCACTATTTCATATGTCTAATTTTGTTTGCTATATTTACAAAATCAAAGTATTAAAAATTTTGTTATTGTATTTCAGTATAGTACAGTAGTACATATTTAATTATTTTATCTTATTACTTTTATTTAATAATTTTAAATCCTAATTATTTTAGCATTTCTTTTAAAAATCTTACCGTTTAAAATTTATTAACATCACTTCCAACATATATATTTGTCAACAATATTTAAATATTCTGTTATAAAATTCAAGTTTGGTGACGGACATAAACTTGAATATTAAGCATTTTATAGAATTAACTAGCTTATAGCCCGTGCGATGCACGGTTACTTAAATTTTATTTATAATTTTATTTTTATTATCCATGCAACACACGATTGTTTTTTAAATATTTATAATTATATTTATTTATGAATATTTAAAAGTTATTAGTTTACATGATTAAATTATTGTTAAAAAAGATTTAGCCAAAAAAATTCTAGCTAAAAATCTGATATTTATTACTATATTTTACACGCTAAACTATTCTAAAACTAAAAAGAGAATAAAGTGACGAAATTTAATGTTGAGAATTCTATTCGATTTAGGAAATCTACTTATATGTTGTTTAGATTATTAGAATAGCCTTTATTAACCAAATACAGTTTTTAATGTTAAATGAGTTTCCTTATTTTTAAATGAGTTTCCTTATTTAATTACAACTATTTTTATGTTTTGACTTTTTAGAAAATCCAATCCTAATATAATATCTTTTAACTTATATCATTTTTAGATAATAACTTCTTTTTATATGATATAATCTTGATCATCTATTTTTAAAAGTATTGGATCTAACGGTTGTGAATATTTTGGTGGTATTTAGAAAAACAAACTACCATGATAACATCATTAATTTTTCTTAATATTTATAATTTTTTTAATTTTTAATTTTTTTCAATATTTATTGCTAAAATATAATATACTCTTTTTTGTAATATGTTAAAGATGCGGGAACTTTGAACTTTTGAGAAAATAAATTATCAATTAAAATATAATTTTTTTGTAATAGTTCTTCTTTTAAAGTAGTCAGTGTTCTAAAAGTCGACGATTAATCGGGATTAATCGTCGATTAATCGCTAGACGGCGGGCCACCGAACTGATTAAGCGAAAATCGGTCAATTAATCGTTTTTCAGAAAAACGGTCAAAAATCGGCTAAATCGGTCAAAAATCGAATTAATCGGTCAAAAATCGAGCTAATTATTTAAAAATAGTAAAAAATAGTTAAAATTAAAAAATAATAATTAAAAATTTAAAAGGTAGAAACTTGATTAAACAATAGGAAAAAATATTATTTTTGTACATATAATTATAATTTTAGATGCCTAAATCATAAATTCTCTTTATTTTTCATCTTAAATTGATCTCTAATTGAAAAGTTAAACCTTCAAAATTTTATTTATTACAATTATATAATATGTTTAACATATTTGCATAAATATATGATAATAACATATGTTTAGTTGAAATAACGAAATAATTATATATATGAATATAATTGTATATAAAAAATATTATTAAATTTATTCCGATTATGATCTGATTAATCATTCCGATTAATCCCTAGACGGTGCATTCACCGATTAACTCCGATTCCTGCTTTTTACAACACTGAAAGTAGTACACCGTGACGATCAAAATTTTCTATAAAATTCATTTTTTATAGTATATCCTATAAATATTTATGTTATTATATTAAAGACTAAATAATGAAAGTTTCCTTATAAGTTTGGTCGCTTTGTTTGATCACTCAATCCATAATCGTTGGATCTTTCAAATTAAATTGAAATTAAATTGTTGAAAAACGTTAGATATAACAGTAAAATTATCATGTAGAATGATCTAAGGTTTGAATCTACCAACAACATATTAAAATTTATAGGTTTTTTTTTTAAATAAAGAATTTTTTCATTTTTTTTCTTGCAGACATAGGTTATTTGATAATATTTTTTGTAAAGTACGATTTTTCAGAAAAGTACTATACTAATTGATTAAGAAACTTTTAAAATTTCGAATTTAATAATTTAAAATGTATATATGTTAAAAAAGTTTGGCCTCTGTAGCTGAGTCTAAAATTTCAAAATACGGTTTTTTTTTAATATGAATATAGTCCTGCTAACAATGAAATTAGGTATCCATGAGTTCTTATAAAACAAAATCACAATTTACGTATAGTTTATTATTTAATAATAAATAATATTTGATTAGTTATGATCTAAAACTTAATAAAATAGGATTAAAAATATGCACAATTTTATAAAATTTTATCCTCGTATTATTATATTATTTGTTGATTTGAATTTTTTTTAGATTGATTTTAATTTTTGAACATAGATTTCTAAATTTAAAATAGTTAGAAAAAAGTAATTAAATTGGTGTTAAAATAATGATGACATAATAATTATTATTAGAATTTAAATATTCACTTTACTAATTTGGGCTTTATCTTGTGTTTTAAAAATCAGATTTTGACGATTTTATACCTCACATGAAGATAACTAAATTATATTTAATTAAATGATGGTTTAACAATTTTTATATAACCGGAATTGTGCATGGAAGAGAAAAGAAAGTCACAAATTTTTTACATGGAGAATTCTATTCAATATAGAAAACTTATTTATATTTGGTTTAAATTATCAAAATACACCTTTTATAATTTAAATATAATCTCATTATTAATAAAATACAATTTTTAAATATTTGATCTAACGATTTTCATTTATCTAGTTAAGATCTAATGGTCCTTACTAATTTGGTTGTTTACGACCAAAATTTTGGATAAAATCCCTATTATGATTATTATATATAAGGATTTAATATAATAAGGATATCAAGTATATACTGATATAAGTATCTTACCAACTGTTTTTACTTTTAATGTTTCGGTTTTATTTACAGTGTATATAAAATTTTAAAATACATTATTACTTAAAAATTATTAAACAGAATAAAAATTATGTTTTGATTATATAAAATTTTATTCTCATATTATTATATTTTTTATCGATTTGAATTTGTTCTTAATTAATTTTGATACTTTTTTGAAAGAAACATAAAATTTCTCTATATTTAAAAGAATTAGTGGAAAAATAAATAAATTGGTGCTACAATAATAAAAAACAATTATTAAAATTTAGATACACACTTTACTATTTGGGTTCTATCATGAGTTTTAGAAATTGAATTTTGACGATTTTACAACTCATGCGAAACTAACGAAATTATATTTAATTTAATGATGGTTTAATAATTATTATCTAACTTGACTAGTTGACATATTCATAAAATAAACTGAAAAGAAAAGATGGTTAAGAAGTTTTACATAAAGAATTCAATTCAATATAGAAAATCAATTCAGAATTGGTTTAAATTATCAAAGCACACTTCTTAGTATTTAAATATAATCCTACCTTTAATCAAATACACATTTTAATATAAGTATTATATTCAAAATTATCGTTTATGAATATGAAACCCTCAATATTTTAATAATATTTTGATATTATCCTTTTATGTTTGTTATATGTAAAATAATATAATTATAATTTGGATTAATCAAATTGTTATGTTCCTTCAGAAAAAAAAGTGTTTAAATTTATTCATGTACATGACTTCTCCTAAGTCTGTTATAACGTAGGGTCCACGTGTATCATTATAATCGATATGAATTGTTATCTTGATATTTGGTTTAACAATTATTATCTAACTGGAACTATACATAAATTCAAGAGAAAAGATATTTAAGATTTTTTACATAGAAAAATTTTAAATTATCAAAATACACTTTTTAGTATTTAAATATAATTCTATTATTAATCAGATACACTTTTTAATATTAGATCTAACAATTCCCATCGATCTATTTAAGATCTAACTATAATTATTAATTTGGTCGTAATCGTATACGGACGATTGATTTTAATTTTTTCTTAAATTGGTTTTAATATTTTATTGAAATATACATAGAATTTAAAATTTTAAAAAAATTAGGAAAAAAAATTAAATTGGTGCTATAATAATAAAAATATATTTATTAAAATTTAGATAATAACTTTACTGTTTGGGCTATATCTTGAGTTTTAGACAACATATTTTAACGATTTTACAGCCCACACGAAGCTTACAAAATTATCTTTAATTTAATGATGGTTTAATAATTATTATCTAACTGGAACTATCCATAAACTAAAGAGAAAAGATAATTACGAATTTTTACATAAAGATTTCTATTCAATATAGAAGACCTATTTATAATTGGTTTAAATTATCAAAATACATCTTTTAGTATTGATATGGTCAGAAAAGTAATTATAGAAATATAATTGACAAGTCAATGGAAAGGCCGATATTTAAGGCCCGACACCCTAATTATTCATTAATTTCGTAATTAATGAATAGGGAAAATATACAGCTCATAAAAAAAGTCCAAAATATGGTAAATTCATCAAAGAAGGATCCAAAATCCCAATTAAAGGCAATTAATGAGTCATAGCCTTTATCAATAAGGAAACGAATTCTCCATCAAGAAATACAATGTTTATCCAATATCAAAAAGGAGACTTATTCGCTAAGACTCCTAAACATACCATAAATACTAGGCTCTAGACGCCTATATAAGGACCCTGATCCTACAATCAGAATTACGTTTTGGGCACAACTCCATACGTCACAACGCCTCGAAGGCGCAACAAGCCATAAAGGCACCCCTAGAACTACGTTTTAGACTTCATCCTCGAATAAGGACATACAAGTCACTACGTCCTTGGTGTGCCCCTGCTGCCATAGCCCCGAGGGCAACACCAAGAACTACGTCTTTGGCTTGATTCTCAATAACGAATTGAGATACGTAGGCATCTTGTGAGGACCGATTTAGTCTCGAAACACAAGTGCAACCATTAAAGCTCGAAAGCTAATTAATCCTAGCAATTAAATTCGCAAGCTCAGTTTTTAATCCACAACAAGTATTTAAATACTATCATATTAATAATCAAATACAATTTTTAATATTATATCTGACGGTCCTCATCGATTTGAAGATTTATAGTTTTATAATCCAACGGATCGTATACTTTTGGTAGTACAGACCAACCAAAGTTTTGGATAAGATCTCCCTTACGCTTATTATATATAAAGAGTTAATATGAGAATATAAATAAGAAAATAGATGTAAGCCATAATACATAATATAGTAAAATAATAAAAATATAGATTTTAATCTACATGGATTGAAAAACAAACTAAATTATATCATACATTATTAAGTTAACAATAATTTATTTTATCCAAAAAAAATTAAAAAGTTAGGAATACTAAGTTTAAATTTGTAAATTATATTATTCAGATAAAGAAAAATTAGTTTAACAAACAATATTATTTATTCAGCATTCAAATTAATTAATGGTTCAGAATTTTATTCGTTCAAAAAATATTATTTAAATTTAACAAATAACCCCTACTAAAACTGTAATTCAAGTCCAGACGAGTTGGAGTCGTGTAATAAACCAGTTGGAATCCGTCCCACTCGAATTACAACATTACTCTTAACAAATGGGTCTTATGTGGGTTAAGCCAAATGGGTCTTTTCTCAAGAAAACTGTTTTCGAAGACAAAAGAGGAACTACATACGCATGAGTTTAAAACTAGTTAAAGATAGTTGTAAGTTGTCTGTTGTATGAGTTTGAGTTTGCAATAAAAAGCCAAGCTAACTACAAATCCAATAATATATCACTTTTTATATCCATCTTGGGTTGCTCAAGTGTATATATACTTACATTTATCTGTGTATATTTTTATGAGTTGTTGAAAATTGATCAAACATGGGTATGTTGACTTGTACTGGAATGTTTTTCCTGCTATTACTTCCTAGTGTTTTCAGTTGGGGAAAAGAAGGACATTTTGCAATCTGTAAAATTGCCCAGGTGATCTTTTTTGTATGTATGTTTTCAAGAATCTACTGCTAGATTTTCGATGTGTATGGGGGATTCCAACTCTCGACCTCTGGCTAGTTTTTGGTTAGTTTGTCTAGTAATGTAATTTAAGATATTTTAATATTTGATTACTGTGTAGAGTTGAGCTTTCAAGTTGAAGAATTGTTAATTGTTAGGGGTTTTTGTTAGGTTGTTAGAATTGTATTGAAGGGGTTAGGGCCCTGGCCTGCGTAAAGCACGGGTAATTATAAGAGCAATGTTAATTAGTTGGTGTAAAGACCACAACGCGAAAGAGTGAATTGTTAGGGTTAGAATATAATATATGATCCTGGAAAATGTCTTCATCTAAAACCTTAAGGTGTTAGAGGAAGGCATGTTAGAATATAATATATTCTAACAGTTAGGTTGAAGTTCTTGTTATGATTAGTTTTTTGGTAATGCTAACTTGCAGGAATTTGGTGGGGGTATGGTTTGCTTGTGGTTTTTATTCTTGTATTTGCTAGCAAGAACCTAATTATGATCGTAGTTCTTTCTAGTCTTTTTCATTAGGATTTAGTAGGCAACAGGTGAATTATTGTTTCTCGTTAATAGTATTTCAATAATGTGACAAACGGTAGATAAGAAGGGGCGAAAAGCTCCCAAATGCTACAAGGACTAGAAAAAATGGACTCTGATGGATTTGTTGTTACTGGAGTGCAATATTTTCTTTTTTATCATAGTCGACATGTTTTGAGGGATTTTTTTTCGTTACTGGATGTGTACGTCGTCAAGTGTAAGTACAGTCTAGAAAATATAGATGGATTTTTTAGGTTAGAGGGGGGGGGGGGGGGGGGGGACTTAATACATTTTTTCCCAATGAGTGTGGAGCTAATGCAATAAATTATGGACACTTCAGGGGTTCCTTACTAATGATGCACTGACTGCGGTGAAAGCATTGCTCCCAGATTACGCAGATGGTGATCTAGCAGCTGTTTGCTCTTGGGCTGATGAGGTTCGATTTCATAAGCGCTGGAGTAGCCCATTACATTATGTGGACACACCTGATTTCAGGTGTAACTATAAATACTGTAGTAAGTATATATGCTTTTTGCCTAATGTTTAATGATGCTATTCAATAAATATTGATTATAATTCATATTTGCTTGTAAACACTATATTTAAAAGTAGCCAGAATAAGATATCAGATGTTACTAGCCTTATTAATTCCAGCTTCTTATTGTAACTCGTGGACAAGTAGTGAACCCATAGTAGCTGCAAAATCCCTACAGTTTACGCGTAGTAGTTTATGCCAGAGGGCTTGGTCCTGTATTGTCTTACTGTCATTTTTAGCCTTATGATTTACTTTGTTTTGTGAAGGGATGAACATCTTGTAGTTTACTATCTTAAGAACTTTTAAAAGTGCATAATATCTACTTCTTAAATACACAAAACATTACAATGTAAAGCGCACTAGTTAAACTAGTAACTTATTATGTTACTATCTTTTTTTTCCCGAGGCACTGGTTACCCTGTAATGATTGATTAAAATGCAGACAAGTCAGTTTTTATATTAAAATCAACAAATCATCAAGAAATTATATCTGATATATTCTCTTGTACAAGTCAGACATTTTAATCCGTGTTTTCTGAATGTTTTCTCACCTACAGTATGTTAATTCCTGGCTCTTCTTTCATCTGTTAGGAGATTGCCATGATTCTGTTGGACGGAAAGACCGGTGTGTTACTGGAGCAATTTACAACTACACAGAGCAACTTCTATTGGGCGTTCATGACTTGAATTCAGAAATGAAAAGTAAGCCACACTTATTAATTAGGTTAGTTACCAATACCCTTAAAATATGTTGAACACATCGGTGGGTGATTGCAGACAACTTGACAGAGGCACTTATGTTCTTATCACATTTCGTGGGTGACGTCCATCAGGTTAATTTTTTAAGCTCTTATAATGTTAGAACTTCGACAGAACTCTCTTTCAAATGCTAATTTTAAATTTAATTACCAAATAATTAGCAAAGAAAATATAGTAATTAAACTATGTCAAGACTCAGAGTGAGTTCAGGGCATGGGGGGAAGGGGTGTTAATGTCAAAGTTTCTTGAAGCCTAGTGTTGACTTTAAACAATCTTTTTTTCTACACTTGGGGTTCCTTGTTTTTGTACAATCTCTTCCAGTCTATCTCTAATTATCCATTTTTGTACCCTGTAAACCTTTTTCAGTACAAGTTTGATATCAGAGCCTACAAATCCACCAAATGCAGCCTAAATTCCCACAGACTGCAATCGAAATTCACATCCAAAGATCTGAATCATTGAATCCAGCTTTAAATATATTTTAGCACTGTAAAATGATTTTAATAATTCTGGCTTAAATTCCCCCCTTTATTGTTAACTATATAAACCAACCCAAACATACCCCCAGAGTATTCCACTCGTATTTGTTAACCATATACAATCACCAGTTGCTAACGAGTAAAGATATCAGATAGTCATGTTGTATTAGGATTTTAGATATTTTTCGTGTAGAAGCAATTCTAGAGGGGGAATGGACCCCATAGGCCCATGCCTAGGTCCACCTCCAAAATTAATTCTATACCCCTCTCCATGGTACATAACTAAACACAGAATTGCAGCAGAGTTGAAAATTCAAGGAAATGCATGAAAGGGTTTAATATGTTGCTTTTGATGACAGCCTCTACATGTTGGCTTCCTTGGCGATGGAGGAGGAAACACAATCACCGTCCGCTGGTATCGGAGAAAAACCAATTTGCATCATGCAAGTGGATGATTAAACTTGTTTACTAGTCTGTTTCTCTTACACATTTTTTTTAAATCCATGAATGTACGCCATGTGTTTCTTTATTTTAGTTTTAAAAGATTTGAGTCAATAATTTAGGACAGTAGTCATTGCCTTGAATTTGTAAGTTTTGTAAAACGTACTTAACTCCATTATTACTAGCCTTGTAAAGAAAACAGAAAACAGAAGTGGAACGAGGTTACTTACTACTAATACCACCTGAGTGAACAATAGTTATATCTAAATATGTGAATTACAATTTGATCACACCCATAACCAAAACTAAAGATAGTAATAACAATTAAAATCCTCGGAGATTAAGGAGAAGTCAGTCTACTGTAAGCTGGAAGAGTTTTAGCCATTGGAGTCCCATCTATCACATGCCTAAAATAAAAGCTTCTCTTTATTATTATACTTGACTGAGGCTAGTGCAGACTAATTCATCTAGAAATGGGGGGTTATCGTATGCGCTCTCTGAACAAAAAATAAATAAAGGTTCAATACTGAATGAGTTTTTGTTCGCTACAAGAAAAGTAATCTTTAGCTTGACTTACTGATTTGGTCACTGGTGCTACTGCCCATATGTGGATGTGTTGCGATTCTGTTTTCTGCTTCATTCTTTTACTGGGATACAAAGATAGTAATAAGTTACGTTGTTTTGTTCTAGGTATGGGATACTATGATGATTGAATCCTCCCTGAAGACATTCTACAATTCAGATCTTTCTAGCTTAATACAAGCTATTCAGAGCAATATTACAGTATGTTTTTCTAGTACTGCTTCTGTTTTGACGTGCAATTGTTATTGCAATAGTTACGTATATTTCTTAAATTAACAGTGCACTACAACTCCAGGCACTTGACCTTAATTTGGTACAAGGAAGTTCGACATTCGTTTATTTTTGAAATTTCCCCTCGTAGATCATGTTGTTTGTAACCCCAATTCTTATTCCTTAGGATATGTTTGTTTTGAAGGATAAAATATGGGATAGGACTATTATCCTATAAAATGTTTAATTCCTTGTTAGTTCTGGAAAAACTCACTTAAAATAGTAGTCCGCTGATTAAAAGTGATTAAAATTGACTTGTTGTAGGGGATAGTGATTTAATAACACCTCCTTTAACCCTGTATTATAGGGAATTATATCCATTATTGTGAATAAAAGGAACTTAAGATTAACATCTTATAATGTATGCATTGAGGTATTGTTCTATAGTGATCGAGTCATTTTAGTCTACCAGATCTTATTGAAGGTAAAATACATTTAATGATCTTAGCAATAAATGAAGCCTTGGTACATGTATCAAATTAGCCCACAGAAATTATAATGACATTCGTGTCCTTCTATTAGCCATTACAAAATTGACATCAGGCATGTGACTGGAAGTTTATGAGATGTATGGTTTTTATGCAATACTAGTTTCATAAATAACTTACACCAACTGATTCATTTATGATATTTATTATCTGTATAATACATAGGGTAGATTGTAGTATTATCTTAATCTTCTTCAACTTTCAGTAAACAGCATATCTAATTCTGTCTTTTTTGCTAGAATTAAACATATTTGTCTAAAGATAAAAGTTTTGACATTATTTTATAGACAATTTAGCCTACAACAATTCATGGTCATCTGACTAAAATCCACTGCAATTTAATTTTGAGAATATAATTGCAGGATTCTAATTTTAGCAATCAAACTTCTGATATTGGTCTTATTTTTATAGAGTAACTAGATTCTTCATTCTTTTAGTTGATCCCTGAACTAGTTTTAAATCAAACGAGTTTCCATGAGGGGTAATAATTGGAATATGTTTATTATGAAATTATGAGATGTTGTGACGTTCTGTTTTACATTATTTAAAACAGTTTAATTTGTACGAAAACTCATGCATGAGTCTACCTGTAACAGTTAATTACCTCGGCTTTCTTTAGGAGCTTGGAGTTGCTTACATGTGCTCATGCTTTCACCAGTTTATTGAGTGCTTTATACTTTCTTTTCTTTAGTTCTAACTATCTTTCAAATGAATATAGGGTGTCTGGCTTACCGACAGCTTATCTTGGAGCAATTGCACTGCTGATCACGTGGTTTGTCCAGACCCGTAAGTATTTTGAGTATCGTTTTCAAGATCAACCTGCTTTAACATTGCCTCCTTGTGAATTTGTGTTCATCTTTGGATGAAATCATGAAAATAACCCAACTGACAGCCTTACTCACACAAGCTTATGCATGTAAATTAAAAAGCATATGATATATGACGTTGTCAGGAACACAATGTCAAGTGTTCAGAATTTATAATACTTATCTTTGAATATTTTGTACTTCAGACAGTTTCATTACTTAGTACTGCAGGAGTCAAAAGTCAAAACCTAGTTATTTCTTGTTATCATTGTAATAATAAATAAGTGTGATAAAATGACATGAAAAGATCAAGTTCAATTACCGCAGAGATTGTAATAATAAATAAGTGTGAGTTGCACGAATTCCATCTTGCTTGCACTTTACAATTTAGATGTTGTTGAGTCAGGTAGCTGAGTATGATGCAGTGCTAGAGTTCCGTGATCTAGTTCAACACGCTTGTTACCGGATTAGGACTATAATTGATTAAACTTCAACTACTGTTTTATTAATATATCCTACTATGATTTTATAGATTTAAAACCTCTTATCTCGAGGTACACGATTTAAGTGGTTTTTTAAATTGCTGATGCAGTTAAAATTACCTTCTTAAGCTGAAGCAGTTTTATGATTTATATGATAACTGCCTCTTTTCGAGGTCTTCCACGAGGATGATAAATAGTGATAGATAAGAGAAAAAATCATAGACGTAAATATGTTGGAAACTGCTAGGCATAAATAGTTTATACTTCTTTCAGGTATGCTTCTGAAAGCATTGAGTTGGCCTGCAAGTTTGCCTACAGAAATGCCACACCAGGGACCACTTTAGGAGGTGCGCATATCTGATCCATTGAAATAAATATATTATATTTGTGTTTCGATACATTTTAGGATTTCTTTTCCTTGATCAGCTGTATAATTTACAAAGAAAAATAAATTCATTTGCTTCAAATGATTGTAGAAAAGAAAACAGACACAGGTAGAACATAGACAATGTTCCATGATGAACCGTGTCAATTCTTATTATTTCTAAATAAATATTAAGAAACTATATCTACTGTAAGGTGATAGTGTCGATCAACAGAAGTGCAAGAGTTTCATGCTCAAGCAACTGGGTAACTTCTATGTAATGCATAACTATATCTGCATATTCTCAATGGTGATGCAGATGAGTACTTCCTCTCTCGGTTGCCTGTTGTGGAGAAGAGGCTGGCCCAGGCTGGGGTACGTTTGGCTGCTACTCTTAACCGAATCTTCACTTCAAAACCCAGCAATCTCACAAGATTGAATGTGCATAAAGGTGGACATATAAGCAGTAACAACGTTGAAATAATGTAAGACCTCTGCTTCTACATTTATTTTAAACTAAGTTTTCGACGAATAAATTAAACTGTCATAACTCATAGCCCTTTTCCGGTCTCCATGTCTTAGACGTCTTAATGATTTAGGATAATCTATTGTAGTTGGACTTAGTTTCAACAAAGTATTTCACAACAGTTGTGTTCTCGTATTTTATATTTTAATAAATCTTGCGTCTTATTGTTTGTCTGATTTGTTTGGTACTCAATAATAAGCTAGTTTATAGCTTATAAGCCCGTAAGAACTTATGGTAAAAATTTATGAGGGGTGTTTGTCAACCCAATTTATGAACTCAACTTATAATTTTGAAGATGATAAGTTGAATGTTAGTAACAACGTACTTTTTTTCTAACTTATTGACTTATTGCTTGATTTCTTAGTTTTTTGTTACTTTCTTTTTTTACATTTGTGTTTTTGACTGTCTTTTTAATTTAAAACTAGCTTTATAACCCGTGCGAGGCACGGGTATGTTCTCTATTCTTCTATTATAAAATGATAAGCCGATTTATTAAATATAATATATGTTTTGTTGCAAGTGAGATCAGTTTTTGTTAGAAAAGGTCATATATATTTAATCATTTAAATATATGCATGCATGTGAAATGTATTATAGGTTCTGTTGCGAATGAAATCTTTTTTCATTGAAAAAGATCATATATAATAACGACGAGTGCTTGCAGTCTTGTAATTACGGGAGATTGAACTATTTTAAATGAGTGTGACTTATTTGCAACCGTCGTGTAACTTTATAAAAAACAAAATAGTATTTAACATGTTTGAAGTAGTTAGTAAAACTATTTGGTACAATATTTCTATAACATTTGTTTGATATATAGCTTATTGTTTAAGATATACTAAATTTATAAAAAAAAATTATTTGATATGGTACAAAATATTCTCGTTGGTTATTGTAAAGTGACGAAGATCAAATCATATTTTGCTAATTTCAAAAAATAAACCTATTATCATTATTATTACATCTTCTGTATCCAAATTTCTTATTTGGTTGATATTCATTGTTCACTGACCATATCCATTATTTTTTATCATCATTTATTTGGTCTATAATTACTTTTGATCTCCGATCTCCCTGAATTGTTTACTTGAATTGTTTACTATATAAGCAAATAAAAGTAATGAACCAAATAGCGAACCTGGATACGAAATATGCAATAAGGCCAATAGTTTGTTTTTTCAATTTAGCAAAATAAGATTTGATATGCAGATCAAATCATATTTTGCTAATTTCGAAAAACAAACCTATTGTCTTATTATTACATTTTTCGTATCCAAATTCCTTATTTGATTGATATTCATTGTCCACTTGCCATATTCATTATTTTTTATCATCATTTATTTGGTCTATAATTACTTTTGATCTTCTTAAACCGTCTGATATATAAGCAAATAAATGTAATGAACCAAATAACAAACCTAGATACGAAATATGCAATAAGGCCAATAGTTTTTTTTTTTTAATTTAGCAAAATAAGATTTCATATGCATCACTTTGCAATAGTGAATGAAGCTCTAAATTAGTTGGTAATCTTTTTCAATTAACAATTATCAATCATCATTGTCACAATTTATTTAATGTTTAAAAGTTTTAATATTTTCTTTAAAAAATAATATCTAGTCATAAATTGTTAATATTAAATATTGAAGTAATAATAAATATTAATGATAAGCAATAATGAGTTAGACATAATTAATGTACGCATATTAAAGTAGATGAGTATTAATTGTAATTAATACATGTATAATTAAAATATAATTTAGAATGGTATTTTGGTAATTTAACTTGAATAAATTGACTCATTGAACCCTCTAGTTGCTCTATTATATATATAATAAATAATAAATATATATTGATTGTGTATAGAATTTGTAATCTAATAGTATATATAATCTGAGCAACTATATACTTATTGCAAATAAACATGAATTACAATATAAAAATATTAATATAATTATTTGTTCAATGGACTAGTTTCAATTTATAACATTTTGTATATCTATTTTGCATGAGTTTTTCTCTAATATGATCAAATATATGATTTCAAGGCACTTGTGAAAATAAATTATCTACCTTACCAAGTAGATTACAAGAAGAGACCAAAATAGAATATAACATATTGAGTATTTGCAGATATTAATAAAGAGTTTTATGATATAGTCAAAATTGATGTCTATCATAGTGGTCAGAAGTATCCTCTCTAATTTAGAGGTCAAGGGTTCGACTCCCATTAGAAACAACTTTTTTATCATTAATATAATAAGTAGGGGTAATTTGGTAATTTTATACTGATTAAATTGTCTCAAGCAACCCCCTAGTTGCTCTATTATATATATAATAGATAATAGATAATAGATAGATAATAGATAGATGCATGTATTGAGATCATTATGTTTAATAATTATTTTTTCAAATTAAATTTAGCAAATTTTTAACTAACTTATAAGTACATTTATCCAAACACTAATATAACTTATAAAAATTTATCTACTTATCACTTATATGATATTTATTCATTTTAAAACATAAGTTATTTTTTTTAAGATACCCCAAATACGCACTTAAACATTGAGCCAGCTTATGCATGTCACAAGAATATTATGCCCTTCTAAGAGCATCTCCAACGACGGCTGCTTGTTAGCTAAAAACTCCACCTGGCAATGAACAGTACCCATTTTAGCTATTATCTAAAAAAATTTAGACTCCAACGCCGGCTGCTTGTTAGCCAAAATTATACATATCTAGGATTGATCCTCTATATTTGTTGATCGTCTATACATCCTCTAAATCCATCCACCTCATCTCCCGCTTAAATGTTCTCCGCTGCTTTACTTTTCTTCCCGCTGTTTTACTTATTTTCCCGGAGGTATGTTCATCTGAAGTTCTTCAGCGCCACACACACACACACACACACACACACAACTCAAAAAGATTGCAACTTTTGCTTCAAGGGTATGTTCTTGTTTATTATAACTTGTTTTTATAGCTTTTTATCAATAACCCACCAATGATTCAACAAAATATGTTGTTTTCTCAATTTTCAAGAATTGGGTTTTTTCAGTTTTTTAGTTTTTTTAGTACTCAGTTGAAAATTCATAAATTTTCTATAAGGGTATGTGATTGTTTCCCAGAAATTGTTAGTTTAGTGCAAGTTCCAAGCTTTAATCTGAATTGGGTACTTCGGTTTTCGGGGTTTTTCGATGAATTTTGTTGTGATAGAGTGAGTTTTGCTGCTGGTTCTTTAGCATCGTTGGTTGATGATCATGTGTTTGATTATATGCCTGTTAGGGAACTGTTTGTAGGAATGGAATGCGAGGTGTGGGCATTACTTAGAGATATAATTGCACATGCTTTTCTAGTCTTTTGTAAATATTATAGCATTTGAAATATGAATGTTAGAAATTTGGCCTTAGAATATAGCTATATAATTTGAAAATATTGATAAAATATTATTTTTGAATTATAACTAATCATTATAACTAACACCATTGGAGCACAAACCCTTACAGGTTCAACAAATTTTAGCTAACAGTTATTATATATTATTTTAGCTAACCATTTTAACTACTACCCTTGGAGATGCTCTAATATGCGATAAAATATTGTGTGCGCCTTCTACTTGTGTCATAAGAATATTGCGTCTAGCTAGCATGTGTCACTAAACAAGCATGCTTTATGAGTCTGTTAAGGTTGAGGGGTGCATTATTTGTATTTCATTTTTTCATATAAAAAAATAAATTAAATACGTCGCTGTGGAAATCAACACGCATGGAAATACATATTTGTTTACTACAACGTTTGCTTTAGTTTTCCAACTTTTTCTAATTTTTTAAATTTTATTTAATACTCTCTCTCCCTTTTCTTTTAAAGTAGTAGTACATTTTTGAATTTTTCTGAAGTAAATTGATCAAAATTTGACTAAAAATTATATACGTTGTGTAATTTTGAAAAAACAAAGTTGATATGAAAAAGTTATGTAATCTTCAATGAAATGTCTTTTTAATCTATTAAAATTGCAAAAAAGTAATTTTTAATGTTCAATTAATTTAGGAGAAATTATCAAAAATAATACAATTTTACTAATTTGGAAATATTTGTAAAAATATGGTTGCAAACCAAAATTAATTAAATGCAACTGTTTATTTTGTTTTTTCTGAAAAATATTTGAAGTTGCTTTAAATTGTATTTAAAGTTACATTTGATTTTGGTTGACTGTAATTGAAAATATGGTTGCAAATAGGGTTGTAAAAGAACTTATACGAGTCGAGTCGAGTTTTTACTTATCGAGTTCGAGTTTTTTCTTAACGAGTTGAGTTGAACTCATTACCGTATCAATCAATTTTTGTTGTTCGAACTCGAGTTTGTTAACAAACAAGTCGAGTTCAATTTGTTCACGAACATTTTGAGTCGAGTCGGACTCGAGTTTAATCGAGTTAAGTTCAAGTTTGTCAATAAAACAAAACAAAAGGAAGATGTTTTTATCAATAAAGATGTTACAGTGTGAAAATGGGCTGCTAAAACTTTGGACCTGGTGTACTCGCACAATCTACGCACCAAGTAGTCCGGCATAAAACCTAGTAATTTCGAATCTAGTCTAGTAGGAATCACACTTCATTAAAAAAATTATATAAGTATTTCAAAAAACAAATTATATAAACAATAAAAATTTCGATCAGATAAATGTAATGAATTGCAGAACAATTGGGATATTCGAAAATTTGCACAAGACTCGATGTAAAAAACTTCAACGTTCTCTGAAAATTGTGGTATTTATACTTTTTAACACAAGCCTTATTTATTTTTGCAAAAATATTATTTTAAATTGTTTTAAAAAAAATACAAATATGTAATCAGTCAATAATATTGTTTAGCAAAAGCAAAAAAGTCAAAATCAACCAAAAACTGCGAATGGAAGCAACTATAAGTCTATCACTGATTTTTTAAGAAAAAAGAGTGATTTGAAATCATGTATATTTTAATTAAAGTTCCACTTATTACAAAAAGAAAACAAAGTTCATGAGGTTAACTCCGAAATTTACCTGAGATAATATGATATATTCCAATAAAAATATGACATTTGTAATGTATATAGAAGCAAATATTTTACATTTATGTACATGTAATAAATATAAAAAAAGGAAATAAATTTAAAATTTGATGTACATATACAATGCAAAAAATCAGGTGTTTGATTGTGTCACCTCAAATAAATTTCTATGAGATAATCTTATCTTAGAAACTTTATTCTCATTCCAAAGATAGGGTGAGATACAGTAGGTGGGAAGGATCATGTCATGTGAGTATGATGTATGGGATGGTAGTTAAGATACCACATACCCATGAGTTTAAAATGCACTTTGCAACAATGCATTTCATATCAAGCCAACCACAAACTCCTTGTTCAAATTTTCAGTACGATACTTGCGATTTGGTGAATTTATAACTCTCTCGGTATATACATATCGAAATTCAACAAAAAATGCAAGGACAACGGCACTTTTAAAGTGAATGTGAATTTGTCGGAGTCTATTTTGTGTTTATATACGTAACGCATTTTAAAAATTAAAAATATAAAAATAACAGATAATATTGTACAAAAATAAAATTCAGTAAGATAGTGTGGATTATCATGTCCCGGTCATGTAGGGATGGTAAGATACTCCTGCATTGTACATTTCGAATTATTGTACTATGGTCAGGAAAAAATCGACTAGAGTTGCATTATTTCTTCTGAAAAGGAAGGCCGGCTGATAAAATGTAAAATGACCATATTAAGAAAAATGTAAAATGAGGCTTTTTCTTACAACATACGGCAAAAACTCGATAAATTAATAATCTCGAGATCGGTAAAATTTCTTAATTTATCGAGATAAAATATTTACTAACTCTATTATATAATGACTGAAAATTTTTATTAACTTGTTGAAATTATTAATTATTAAATATTAATTTATGGACATTGTATTGTATGGGACGCATATAGGCCGCGAGATATACATAAAGTGAAACAGATGGATTCCACTAGGGGAGAGCAAATCCTGGTTCGGTTCGATTTTTTGATAAAATCGAAACCGAAATTGAAAAGCTTTGGTTTTAAAAATTGAAAATCTCAACTGCAACATCGATTTGGTTTTGGTTTTAAAAATTCCGGTTCATTTTGTATCTGTTCGGTTTCGGTTATAAAACCGATCAAAATAAAAAAATATATATTACAATTTAAACTCTGAACGAGGACATGTTGGATTATTTGAGGTCACGGTAGACTTAGTGGTTGTCAAATGGGCGATTCATGCAAGCTGGGCTTGACACCGATTGGGCTCGGCTCGGACGAGCACAGAACCGGCACGTAATGTTGAACGAACCAAGTCAGGCCGGGTTCGAATTGAAAAAATAGAATTCGGGATTGGCACTGCAGGTTGGACGTGTTTTGACGGGTTGACAGATTTTGAACGGGTTTTGACGGGTTGACGGATTGACCACGTTTTGGGCGGGCTTGGTAGTACCTCCCTCAATGGCATCAAACAAATCTACGTAATGCGGCATAGGCAAATAAATCCAGATATACAGTCATGTGTTATTATTATTACTATTATTATGGTCCCGAAACCTAACACCAAGCCACCACTAGAGGTGGCCACACGGGCGGTTACGGCCGGCTAACCCGTAACCGCCCCGCCGAAATGGCTCGCCTAACTCGAACCGTTACGGACCGAATCAAAACCGGCACGAACCGTACAGTAAAACGGGGCGTCCACGGGCTCAGAATCTCTGTCCGTTAACCGACCCGGCACGGCACACGAACTCGCCTGGATCGTCACAGCCGTGGAATCGGCCCGTGAATCGTGAACCGTTGCACGTCCTGCCTTACTTTTACATATTATAATCATATTATAATTTGTACATATTAATTTAAGTTATCCTAAAAAAACAATTAGACTATTATTACATAAAATCTATTACATATTATAATCATAAAATTAATTGTAAACTATTTTTTAATTAATCATAAAATTAATTGTAAATATGTTACATATTATAATCATAAATTAATTGTAAAATATTATAACCATAAAATAGGGTATTATAATTGAGGTGGTCAGGTCACAGGTGGCCACACCACAACCACATGTCTTGTATTAAGTCTTTTAGCTTTAGGCGCGTGCGTGTCTGGCAAAGTGAACCGCCCGTGGAACCGTGGTCCGTCTATGAACCGTGAACAGCTCGAAACCGCCTAAACCGTCGAGCCGTGCACGAGTTATTCTCCCGCAGAACCGCCACGCCACGCCCCGCCCCGCCCCGTCCCGTCCCGTCCCGTCCCGTCCCGTCGTCCCAACCGTGTCGTCCCCGTCCCCTGCCTTCAGCAACTCGGCACGCCCCCAACCCGGCACGGCCCGGCTCGGCCGCCTGTTTGACCACCTCTAGCCACCACCTACCCACCCTCCACCTCCTCCTCTGTCTTCTTCCTGAGTTCTTCATTCTTATCTGCTATGTATTCCCGCCAAGTAGCTTGTCTAAGAATCTACCCCCAGTTTTAAATAAGCACTTAATCAGTCGTGTCTAAGCCAACATTAAACCCAATTACTATAATCTAATCAATAAATTAATAATTTGTATCTTAGCAAAATACATCTGTATCTCTTTTTTTTTAAATTTTTGGACAAGAAATACATCTGTAATCTCAATTATAAGAGATCCCTTTAAGGTATACCGAGAAAACTAAGGTATATTGAGAAATCCCAGTAGACTTAACATTCACAAGAACACCAGCTTCCTCACACCCACATACATTCTGTACTAATTTCTTTACGTTATTTGGTAGGAGTTCAACAAGACAACAACTAAGACTTCTTCTGATAATAACATTGTCGTCCTGAGGCCTAAATACAATAACAATCTTAGGCCTAAATCTGTATTTATTTCAGGGTTAAATATCAAAATGGTCACTGAAGTGAAGACCAAATATCACTTTCATCACTGATCTCAACGAGGTATCACTTTAATCACTAAAGTCGTCATAAATATCAAACGGATACTTCTAAATATGTGTTCGAAAAGTAAAAATAATTTATATCGAGTTCTACACATATTTCTTGAATGCTACCGCAACCAAATGAAAAGTTATGAACTCTAGTATTTATGATATTATATTTAGATTTTAAAAAAATTATTTACTATTTATTTTTAATTTTTATATTTATTTACTTTGATTTAATTAAAAATAAATAGTAAATGAATTTTTTAAAATCTAAATAAATTATCTGAAATACTAGAATTCATAACTTTTCATTTGGTTGCAGTAGTATTGAAGAAATATGTGTAGAACTCGAGAAAAGTTATTTTTACTTTTCGAACACATATTTAGAGTTATATATTTGATGTTTATGATGAGTTTAGTGATTGAAACGATACCCCGTTGAGATAAGTGATGAAAATGATATATGGTGTTCACTTCAGTGACCACTTTGATATTTAACCCATTTATTTCACTGGTTGTGTACTTTTAAAATATACAAGCTTAAAACCCATGCGATGCACGGATTATTTTAATAATTATTATTTTTATTATTTACGTTTTAATATTTTATTAATTACATTAGTTAAAAAAAGGGAAAATGAATTTTTTTATCACTGAACTTTATATACTTTTAAAACCAACCACTGAACTATAGACTTTTAGAAACCAACCACTGAACTATAAATTTATATGTTTATATCACTAACGTTACTCTCGAATTTCAAAATTAGCATTTCGTTAAAAAATCAGTGACAGAATGCTTAATTGATTCTAGATTGGTACTTGAACACTAGTTTGTATTAAGCCCCAAACTGAACATCCGTTGGCCAATCATTTAACAAAATGCTAATTTTGAAATTCGAGAGTAACGGTAGTGATATAAACAAATAAGTTTATAGTTCAGTGGTTGATTTCTAAAAATTTATAGTTCAGTGGTTGGTTTCTAAAAGTATATAAATTTCAGTGATAAAAAAATTCATTTTCCCTTAAAAAAATAAATATGTGTGTTAAATCTTTTTAAATAATTAAAGGTATTAAAATAAATTTTAAAATAAATAAGTAACGGTTTGCCCGTGATATTTTTGAAAAAGGAGAGGTTTTAGTAAGGAAAAATAGAAAAAAAATATGTTTTAGTTGAAAAAGTTAATTGCTCGTAATTAGAAGTATTAAAATAGGCTTTCAAATAAATAAGTAACGGTTTGCCCGCGATTTTTTTGAAAAAAGAGGGATTTTACTTTTTAGTAAAAAAAAATAGAAAATGTAACATGTTTTAGTTAAAAAAGGTAATTTCTCGTAGTTAGAAGTATTAAAATAGGCTTTAAAATAAATAAGTAAGGATTTGCCCGTGATATTTTTGGAAAATGAGAAATTTTATTAAGAAAAAATAGAAAAAGTAACATGTTTTAGTTCAAAAAGGTAATTGTCCGTGATATTTTTAGAAAAAGATGGGATTTTATTAAAAAATAGAAAAAGTAATGTATTTTAGCTGAAAAAGTAATTGGTTATAAATAATGTTATTATTTAAAAATAAGTAAAGGTAGTTAAGTAAAATCATTTAGTACCGACCGACCGACCAAACTTTTATTGTGTCGTCTATTATAATATAGTAAGTATAGATAGTATAGATAAGTAAAGGGTTTACCAGTGATATTTTTAGAAAAAGAATGGATTTTAGTAAGAAAAATAGTAAAAGTAAGTTGAAAAAGGTAATTGCACGTGATATTTTTGGAAAAGGATCGGTTTTGTTAGAAAAAATCTATAATGTGTTTTAGATAATAAGGTACTCCATCCGTACCGTCCATTTGTTAACATTTGGGATGAGGGTCTTGACATGCATTTTAAGACTCTTATAAAATATATTTTCATTACTTATTTTTAAAAAATTTCTTTTTTGAATAAAAATCAAAACATTAAATTTTTATTCAGAAGAAAAAAAAATTAAAATAATTTATAGAACTATCCTTTATGGGAGGTTTAAAATGCGTGTCGAGCCCTGTCTTCCAAATGTTAACAAATGGATGGGACGGGGGGAGTAATTGATTATAAACAGGTAATGTTATTATTTAATTATTTTTTTAAAGTAAGTAAGGGTAATTAAGTAAAATTACTTTGTTAACTTTGGGTAATTAAGTAAGAACACTTTGGTACCGGTCGACCAAAAATTTAATGTTTCGTCTATTATATAATAGTATAGATAGATAGTATACATATTTTTTTGAGCATTCCTGTAATTTTTGATGCACCTACTTTTTTGAAAAAAGTAATTGCCCATAATATTTTTGAAACAGGATGAGATTTTGTTAGAAAAAATAGAAAAGTTATCATGTTTTAGTTGAAAAAGGTAATTGCACATGATATTTTTGAAAAATGATGAGATTTTGTTAGAAAAAATAGAAAAATAATGTATTTTAGCTGAAAATGGTAACCCGTTATAAATATGTCTTATTATATAAATAAGTAAGGGTAATTAAGTAAAATCATGAAGTACCAAAAAACTGGTACCGTACCGATAGATAATATAGATGTCGTTTGTGATAATTTTAGAAAAAGAAAAATTTTAGTTAGAAAATATAAAAAGAAATATACGCTTTGGCTAATAAAGGTAATCGGTTAATTATTAGTATTTATAATATTAGTATTTTATAATAATAAATGGAATAGTCCGTGATATTTTTGAGATTTTAGCTAGGAGAAATATTAGTTAGTAAATATAAAAACAATATACACTTTGGAAAAAAAAACTAATCGATTAGTTATTAGTAATTAAAATATTATTATTTTATTTTATTAAATAGAACTACCCGTGATATTTTTGGAAAATGAGAGGTTTTTGTTAGAAAAAATAAAAAAGTAGAATTGTTAGTTATAAAAAAGAATATATGTTTTTTGTTAATAAAGGTAATTGATTAATTATTAGTATTTTATGTTACTAAATGAAATTGCTTTGAAGTTTTAGTTAGGAGAAATTTTAGTTTGAAAATATAAAACAATATATGTTTTGGAAAAAAAACTAATCAGTTAGTCATTAGTAGTTATAATATTATTATTTTAATTTATTAAATTGAACTGTTCGTGATATTTTTGGAAAATTCGAGATTTTAGTTATGAAAAATAGAAAAGTAGAAATTTTAGTTAGAATTTATAAAAACAATATACACATTGGCTAAAAAAGGTAATGGGTTAGTTATTAGCAATTATACATTTATTATGTGATTTTATTAAATGAAACTGCCTGCAATATTTTTGAAAAATGAAATGTTTTAGTTAGGAAAAATAAAAAAGATATCCTATATAATAAATTTAATATTTTATCTAACGGTTCTCATCGATTTTATCAGAAATATCTAACGGCTATGAATAGAGTGACCAGACTACAAAATCTTTGAGGACCAGACTACAAAACTTTCAATGTTCCGTCTTTAATATAATAGTATAGATTGGTTAATTATTAGTATTTTATGTTACTAAATTAAATTGCCCCTGATATTTTTGAGATTTTAGTTAGGAGAAAATTTAGTTAGAAAATATGAAAAATAATATATATTTTGGGAAAAAAAATTAATCGGTTAGCCATTATTAATTATAATATTATTATTTGATTTTATTAAATAGAATTGTCCGTGATATTTTTGGAAAATGAGATGTTTATTTTTGGAAAATGAGAGGTTTTAGTTAGGAAAAATAGAAAAGTAGAAATTTTAGTTAGAAAATATAAAAAAGAATATAAACTTTGGCTAAAAAAGGTAATGAGTTAGTTATTAGCAATTATTACTTTATTATGTTATTTTATTAAATGAAACTGCCTGCGATATTTTTGGAAAATGAGATATTTTAGTTAGGAAAAATAAAAAATATATTCTATATAATAATTTTAATATTTTATCTAACGGTTCTCATCGATTTGATCAAAAATATCTAACAGCTATGAATTGAGTGACCAGACTACAAAAAACTTTCATGACCAGACTACAAAATTTCAATGTTTCGTCTTTAATATAATAGTATAGATTAGCTTATAGTCTGTGCAATGTACAATTATTTTTTTAATATTTTTTATTATATTAATTCACAATTTTATTAGTATTTATATTCTTTTTCATTTTTTTAATATTTATGATACTAAAATATAATTTTTTTTAATATGTTGTTGGTGAATTTCGAACCTTAGACTTTTACAAAAATAATTTATCTATTAATGTATAAAATATTACTTGACATTATATTAAATGTTTCTAATCTATTTATTTTTAGATCCAATGATGCTTACTTTTTTGTAGTATTATTGTACCTTAATGGTCAAAACTCTGGACTTTCTTTTTAATATATTTAAAGATAAAAATATTAATTTTTATATTTAATAAGTCGTTGATAAAGTTTGAACACCTAACGATTATCATCTATTTATTTTAAAATTGAAGTATTCTTATTTTTTTTATGCTATTGTACCGTGACAACCAAAATAATGGATAAAATATAATCTCTTTGTCCCGACAGATTGTCAACACTTTCCTTTTTAAGATGTCTCATCCAATTATTAACATTTCTTAAAATTTTCTTCATTAATTTTAGCAAGTCTCACCAACTCAGCCACTCTTTCTTTCATTTTCTTTTCGTGCCTCCACCAAAATATGACGGAGGGAGTGTAAGGATATATTTTTGGATAAATTATTTCGTGTTGCATTTACGCTGTGCAAAAGACAAATATTTTATGTGTATTTATTCAAATTTATATTATTCAAAATCTTAATTCTTTGTTAATTTTTGAAATTAAATATGTAATTTTAATATGTTATTAAGTTGATTCGAAACACAAATTTTTGTTATGTTAGGTCCTGATAAGTTTGTAGAAGGGGGGTTGAATACAAACTATACCGTTTTATCGAATTTGTTCTATTTAGAATCAAACAATTTAGGAACAAATTATGGCGGAATTAAATGAAACAGAATTCAAGTTAAATATAACTTATATTAAACTTGAAAGGTGTTACAAATGAAGTACTGATTACAACACTGAATCTCAAACTAATTAAAACAAAAATAGAATAAATTCAACATGAATTTATCTATTTTTGTAATAAAAAGATATAACAATATTTGATAATTTGAGATACGTTCTAGGGATAAAAATCCGCTAGATAGTCAAAGCAGTACAAGTAAATGAATTCTAGTGGTTTAGATTTAACACAATGATTTTCTAGAATTAATCCACTGAAGAAATTTGCACGACAGAGTTCTTTTTTTAAGTTCTTGACATAAACCTTTTCTTTTTGATAATGTAATGTGTTTGATTCTTGATTCTTAGCTTTCTGTCTAATCACTTTTCTTTTGTAGTAATCCACTGCACATTCTGTTTTGCTTTCCAGGATGACTATGAATTAAACCTGGAATGACTATCCAAAATGCCTTGGATGACTATCAAAATGGCTTGGCATGACTATGATAATTTAGGTTAATTAAATTAGAATTAACTAAAATAAACCGGGATGACTACCGGGATGACTACCGGTATGACTACCGGTATGACTATCCTGGGTAGTCATTCCAGTTCATTTTAATTAATTAATTCTAATTTAATTCAAATTCAAATTCTAAATTAATTCTAATAATTAATTTATTCCACAAATTAATTCTGATGAATTAATTTATTCAATAAATTAATTACTTAATTTATTTTCTAAATTAATTCTGATGAATTAATTTAATAAATAAATTAATAACTAATTTAAATAGAATTTAAATTCTCATAGAATATAAAACCAATTCTTGAACCACTTGAACTTGATGAAGAATATCCATTGGGTGTAGTTGTCACTTGATGCACTGTCTGGTTCATAAGTGACTAACTAAAATGTCTGTTCTTCATCTTGACTTTAAGTTGTGGTCCATTGTCTGCTTTTGACTGTTGAACAATCTTTGTAACCTGTACATTTGCTGTCACAAATCTGAAACCTCTGCCACTTTAATAAATCCACTTCTTTGAAGACTTCACTGAGGCTTGAACAAATAATTGAACTTCTTTCAATGTAGTATTTCTTCAAATCTGTAGGATGACTTTAATCTGTATTCTTCTGACAGATATGATCTTCTGAGATTCCTGTGACTGTGACAATTGAATTATTACTTACTTATTACAAACTTGTTTAAGTTGAGTTGAATCCTCGATGTAAACAAATAGGCCTAAACATATGCCTTTTAATCTCCCCCTATTTGTTTGTTAGAGAATAACAAGCAAATACCTAGAGGATAACTCAACTAACTAAACAAGTAAAAATAAGACTTTAAGTTAAGTAAATAATAACACAAAGTTCTGGATTTCATTAAACATTTTCCAGATTCAAACATTAAAGATAAATACAAGATAGATGTTCCTCTAGACTGAACATTTGTATACATTGATCCTATCTTGATTTACCTAAGCTCTATACATTTAACATTTACAGACCAGAGCTTCTTCAAATTTCTTCATCCATCATCTCTCCTTCTTCAAGAGCTTCAAGCAAATCCTTGTCCAGAACACGATCAGATTCAGAAGTAATGCCACTTGGTCTGAAAGGTTGAGTTGTAACTTTCTTCAGCCTATTCTTCATTTGATGATATCTCTTGATATTGGCAATGCAATAGTCTTGAATCAAGTCAGCAGCTTCTGTCTTTTCTTGTGTAGCAAGCCCTGTTGTCCTCAACATGTTCTCCATATAGACAAGATACTTGGCAGGATAATCTTTCAAAGAGATGGGATCCACACCACAAGTTTGAAGTGCCCTTCCTTTATAAAATTTAACTTCATATGGCACATCCACAACTTGAGGACTAGCTTTCATGGCAAACTCTCTAAGCTGATCATGCAACAGCTCACATAGAGGTGAAGACCTTTTAATCTTTGTCATGAAAACCCAAAGCTCAGAGAGAGTTCTACTTTCCAGAAGATTGAGAGAAACTATGAAAGTTCCCTCATTATGAGTGTAGATGTAGATCTTCAACTCCTCTCTGACTCTGTCATATCCAGTAGTAATTCTTGAAATCTCCGCATGAAGAGATTTCATATAGATTGTGTTGTCTGGATTGACCTTTCTGTACCTTTCCAACATGCTAAAGAACTTTACATCATTGTCTGACCCTGTCGGATGTGAGAACATCTCTCTAGCTCTATCCCATTCTTCTCCAAGCTTCAGCCTCACATATAACTTCCTGTCCTTGACCTTTATATCATGAAGCCGTTGCTTTTCTTGATGTTCAGCTTTTTGGATAACTAGATGCTTTGAGATGATGTCAGACACTTTAGCATTCTCCTCCTCTCTTCTCTTCAGATCAGCTTTCTGTCTTAACAAATCAGCTTCAAAGGCAGGATCCACTTCAGATTCATCTTCCCAGTCAGCATAGTCAACCTCTCCTTCAACCTCCACTTCACCAAAGATATCTTCAGGGGTTTCTTCAGATTCAATATTGTCAAACTCTCCCTGTTCACCTTGATAGTAGACATCATCAGAAAAGGTTAACTTTTGCTTCCCTTTGTCCTTTCCAGAACCAGAACCTTGAGCTTCTCCTCCTTGATCTCTCACTTCTTCTCTTCCTTGTATCTTCTTCTCCTTATTCTCCCCCTTAGTTGAGGAATCCTCTACGGATTTAACTTTATCAGTCTTAGGATCCTCCTTCCTACTTCTTCCTTCTCCTTCTCCTTCTCCTCCTTCATCCTTACCATCATTATCCTCATCATCATCATCACCATCAAAGAATTTCTTCTATTCAGCATTGGGTTGATGTGAGTTCTTGATCATGTTGTATAGATGCTTCATGCCTTCATTCAGATGTTGCATCCCTCCTTCAATCCTTGCAAACCTCTCATCATTGAACCACTGATTTTCATCAACAGTCTCCTGAATGTAGTCCACCCGAGTTGAAATGGAAGCAATCTGCTTGACACTCTCTGTTATCTCAGCATTTGACGTTATAATCTCAGAGATGTCTGAAGCCACTAACACCTGGGACTCCTGAATGGCATTCATCTTGGGGAGTAGAGTAGTCTTCAATCCTTCAATTTCATCCTTGATAGTACCCAGCTGATTAGTTACAGAGGTGGAAGAAGAAGACCGTTCAACCACTTGTGCTTTGAGAATATCTTTTTCAGCCTGGGTTTGTTGAAGTTGTTTCTGTAGACCAGCTATTTGAGCCAATAAAGAAGCAGTGTATGTGTCATTGTGTGCACTCATCTCAATTTCTCTCGATGGTGTTTCACTCTGCTCACGTGCTTGTGTATCGCTCTGTGTTTGTCTCTCAGATCTTACCACTAGCTGTCTATCCATATTTGGAGTTGATGTACCTGCAGAAAAAATCACCCTAGCCCTTTCTAGAGAGGTCAGTGGTGGTGCAATGGGAGTTCGCAATTCCCAATCCCTAATGAAATCCAAATCTGATTGAATTTGAAACTGAATTTCTTCAGTGTTGGATTCATTAGGTTGCCTTCCAATTTCTCCAGTAAAAACTGCGAGTGGAAAATCCCTTAAGGGAGCCAGAGATGTTCCCTTTGGGAGTGGAGAAAATGATTCTATTTGAGTTGGCGAAGAATCAGATTTTCCCTCAAATGCCTGTGAAGGCACTTCTACCGTTACAATGGTAGGCACTGTCTCATATCCTATGTGCTCTCCTAGCAAAGTGTCCTGAGTTGCATCTAAAGTTATGTTTTCTCCCATTGTGAGTAACGGGAGTGTGCTTGACTCGGTACAAGATGCCATGGCCCTATGACGAACTTCAATAGATTCACCCTGTTGAGAGGATGTCTCCAGAGACTGTGTATTGGCCATTTCAAAATCCATATCCTGTTGGGAGGATACAGACGGGCTTACAGATATCTCCCTATATGTTCTTCTTTTCTTTGGAGGTGGAGATAGAGCTGCGGGATCACTCATTGTTTCTTCATCACTACTATTTCTGTTTCTGGTATAGAGATAAGGTTCAGGTTGATTTGGATATGACTCAGTGTTTGGCTCTATGACCGGGGATAGAGTTTGTGGTTCTACAAACTCTTGGTCAGCCCTATCAACCTCTTTGGTTTCAGAAACAGTACCAGAAGAACCAGGGATAGAAGTCCTTACCTATGGTTGTATGACTTCTTCAGTTCCAGTTGATGTAACTATCCTTTTCTCGGGAACTGGTGGTTCAAATGATGGTAGGTTGATGAAGTTTGTCATGTAGTTGGATATGAGAACTGGAACATTGCTATACCTGAAGGATGTTTGCAATCTTTGATAGAACTTTCTGTCAGTGGTCGGAGAAATGAAAAAATGACCATTCCTGAACAGTTCTTGATGCTCATTAGAAAGTAAAGAATTAAGAACAAGTGATAGAAAACGAGGATAAAAACATTTAATCTTTCTACCATTGTCAAATTCCTTTATAGCATTAAACACCCTCCTAACAACAATATCCCATAGAAGGTGGCCATAATTGAGTCTTTTATTGAAGACAATTGCATAACCAATAACTTGTATAAGATAAGGAATATTCTGAAAGTTATTTTTCGTGCAATTGTCAAAGACCTTAGCCAAAGTATCAAAGAATAAATCTCATTCACACACAAGATTCCCCTTAAGTAATTTAGCCATATTTAGGGGACCTTGATAGTGAATACTGATGAAAAACCTAGTTAATTCTTCTTCAGTGGGGAGTCTGTCAAAATTATCCCGAGGAAACTGCAAGGCATTACAAAATGTTTCCTCAGTGATAATGTACTGTGTGTCCTGAATATTGAAAGAGATTGTTGAGAAATCATCAGAGACAACAGCAGTTGAGCAAAGTAAATATAAAGGATCAACTTTCAAATCAACATTAGAACAAATAGCATAATTAACACAAGAATGTTGATTAAGAAAGGAGATCCAAGGCCTAAAACGTTCAATGAACATTTCAGGGGATCAAAATAGCCATGGTAATTAGTAAGAACAATCTCAAATTGCTGGGCCATTTTAACACAAATTAATAGAGTTAATTTTAGATTAATTCTAATTTAGGGAATAAATTCCAAGAAATAAGATTTATATCAGAAATTAATTAAATCAATTTATGTCGATCCAACTAAATAAAATTAAAAATTTGACAGCAGTTCTTTACTTTAGAGAATAAAGAACCAAACTAGAGAGAAAAGAAACTTTGTAAAAACAAGAGTTTGTGAGGAATGAGAAGAAATGACTAACGGTTTAGTATTTATAGGCAATCCTCGGAATAGCCTGGGATGACTATCGGGATGACTATCGGGTAGTCATACCGATAGTCATTCCAGTATTAAACTGAGAATGACTTAAAATATTAACAGAAAATCAGAGAAAATAATCAATAAAAATACATATTATTAGAATGACTACCGGGATGACTATGGGATAGTCATACCGATAGTCATTCCAGTACAAAAATCAAAGTACTGAAATAAAAGGCAGAAAAAATAATTAAAACGAATTAAAACTAAACTAAACTATAATGACTACTGGAATGACTATGTAAGATAGTTTCATTCCGATAGTCATGCTAGTACAAAAACAAAATAAACAAACTTGTTAACAAAAACTAGCAGAATTTAATTAAAATAAATACAGAAAAATGCATAAAACTTATAGAAATGCACGAAATATTTATAAAAAGTCTAGAAAAATTCACAGAAAATTCCATAAATCCTAGAAAAATATGCAGAATAAAATAGAATTGCATAAAAATAATATAAACTTGCAGAAATATTTAAACAACTATTTTTACAATCTGAAAATAACTTAAATGATTCTAAATAAATATATTTTCAATAAAAATACATTTCTCCACTTAAAAAATATGAGAAAAATATTTTTTAAAGAAAATAAATTATTCAGAATATTTAAATTAACAAGCTTTACACAATAAACATAGATTGGCAATATTTAACATCTAATATCAACAAGAGAAAATGATTTAGATAAGAACAAACCTACCAGAGACATTGTCAATCACTAAGACTGTTCAACATACCCAATTTACCTACTAACCTGGTAAATGTGGATTCGTCAACAGATTTAGTGAATATATCTGCAGTTTGTTCTTCTGTGAGGACAAAGTGTAACTCCACAGTTCCATTCATAACATGCTCTCTGATAAAGTGATACCTGATATCAATGTGCTTCATTCTCGAGTGCTGCACAGGGTTGTTGGAGATTGCTATGGCACTTGTATTATCACACAAAATGGGAATTTTGTCTAATGCAAAGCCATAGTCCTTTAATTGATTCATAATCCATAAGATCTGAGCACAACAGCTTCCAGCAGCAATATATTCAGCTTCTGCTGTTGAATTTGAAACTGTTTGTTGTTTCTTGCTATACCAGGAAATCAATCTACCTCCTAGGAATTGACAACTCCCAGAGTTACTCTTTCTATCCACAACACTACCTGCATAATCAGAATCTGTATATCCAACAAGATTAAAATCAGAATCTTTAGGGTACCAGATACCTAAATTAGGTGTACCCTTAAGATATCTCAAGATTCTTTTAACAACAACGAGATGTAAATCTCTAGGGTCCGCTTAGAACCTTGCACACAAGCATGTAGCATACATAATATCTAGTCTACTTGCAGTAAGATAGAGTAAGGAGCCAATCATACCTCTGTAGCTTGTAACATCTACCTTGATAGAATTGTTAGAAGCTCCAAGTTTGATTGCTGTTGAAGATGGAGTCCTTGCTGATGCTGAATCCTCCATGTGATACTTCTTGAGGAGTTCTTTGAGATACTTGGATTGACAAATAAATATACCATTTGACCTTTGACTTACTTGAAATCCAAGAAAGAACTTCAGCTCACCCATCATACTCATTTCAAACTTACTCTGCATTAGCTTAGCAAATCTCTTACAGAGATCATCATTAGTAGTCCCAAATATGATGTCATCCACATAGACTTGGACTAATATCATATCACTTTTGGGTTTCTTTGAAAAAAGAGTTTTGTCTATGATACCTCTAACAAAACCATTTTCTAAAAGAAAACCAGAGAGAGTGTCATACCATTTTCTTGGGGTTTGTTTGAGACCATAGATAGCCTTGAAGAGAAAGTACACAAAGTCCAGAAGCTCCTGATTTTCAAAGCTAGGGGGCTGTTCCACATACACTTCTTCATCTAGCTCACCATTCAGGAATGCACTCTTAACATCCATTTGATAGACTTTAAAATTAGAGTAAGCTGCAAATGTTAAGAACATCCTGATGGCCTCAAGTCTAGCCATTGGTGCATAGGTTTCGTCATAATCAATGCCTTCAGCTTGTGAATACCCTTGAGCAACCAGTCTTGCCTTGTTCCTTGTAACAATGTCATCCTCATCTAGCTTGTTCCTGTATACCCATCTTGTACCAACTACTTTCTTGTTCTTGGGTCTGGGTACCAGTTTCCAGACTTGTTGTTGTTCAAACTGATTGAGTTCATCTTGCATAGAAATCACCCAATCTGGATCAGTCAGTGCTTCCTCAGTTTTCTTTGGCTCCATTTCAGATAGAAATGCTGAATAATGACATTCATTCTGAGTTGCACTTCTAGTTTTAACTCCAACATCTGGATCACCAATGATCAGCTCAAAAGGATGAGCTCTATTCCATACAGTCTGTCTTGGAAGATTTGATCTTGATGATTCGCCTTGAAATTCACTTTGATGTTGTGAGTGACTAGATGATCCTTCATTTGCTCCCCCTGAGTTGTTGCTTGATTGCCTTGATGATTCTTCTCCAGTGTTGGTGGTATCTCCATTGTTACTAGTGTTTCCACCACCACCATGATCATTATCATCATTATTATTATCATTACCAGCAATAACTTCAGGTGGGGCTACATCATCTGATTCTGAGTCTGGCAAGTTATCAAACTTCAGTTTTTCAGATGAGTCTTCTTTTTGGATACTAGGGAGCTTAGTGTCATCAAAAGTAACATTGACACTTTCCTTTACTGTGTGACTGCCAACCAAGTAGACCCTGTAAGATCTTCTGGAATAACCAACAAAAATAGCTTCTTGTGCCTTGGCCTCAAACTTGCCACGTTTAACATTGTCATCTATAAGCACAAAGCATTTTGCTCCAAATACATGAAAGTACTTGACAGTTGGTTTCTTGTTGTTCATGATCTCATAAGGAGTCTTCATTAAGTCCTTGTTGATTAAAGTTCGATTCTGAGTATAACAAGCTGTATTCGCTGCTTCAGCCCAAAAGTACGTTGGAAGTTTAGACTCACTTAACATAGTCCTAGCAGCTTCAATCAATGTACGATTCTTTCTTTCCACTACTCCATTTTGTTGAGGAGTTCTAGGGGCAGAATACTGTCTTGTTATTCCTTTATCAGCACAAAAGTCATTTAGAACTGCATTCTTGAATTCAGTACCATTATCTGACCTTATGGCTCTAACAGGGAATCTAGAATCCAGCTTAATCAACTTTATATGGTCAATCACCAGGTGTGGGGTCTCATCCTTGGAATGTAGGAATAAAACCCATGTATATTTTGAAAAGTCATCAACAATCACAAGTGCATATTGTTTCTTTGACATGGACATCACATTAACTGGACCAAACAAATCCATGTGCAGTAGCTGAAGTGGTTCAGTTATTGATGATGTGGCAGTGCCCTTGTGAGAAGCTTTCTTTGACTTTCCTTTCTGACATGCCTCACACAGTCCTTCCTGTGTAAATTCCATCTGAGGCAAACCTCTAACCAATTCCCTCTTGACTAAAGAGTTCATGGTTTTGAAGTTAAGGTGAGACATCTTCTTGTGCCATAGCCAACTTTCATCTGATGAAACTTTAACATAAAAACAATTAACTTCATCTTTGGATTCAGAATGCAGATCAGTTATGAACAAGTCACCTTTCCTTACTCCTTGAAGAGCAGGCTTTCCATTCTTCTTGTGAAGGATCTGACACTTCTCTCTTTCAAAGGAAACAGCATATCCTCTGTCACAGAAATGACTGATGCTGAGATGATTGAACCTCAGACCTTCCACAAATGATACATCTTCAATGATAAAATTTCCAAACTTCAAACCGCCATATCCTTTCGTAATACCCTTGCTGTTATCTCCAAAGGTAACTTCTGGGCCATCTTTCTCAACCAAATCTGATAGCAGGGCTCTATCTCCGGTCATATGCCTTGAACAGCCACTGTCAAGAATCCACATAACACGGTTTACCTGTTTAACTCCCTGCAATACCAAATTGATTAGTCCTTCCTCGGAACCCAAACTTGATTAGGTCCGGCATACTTAAAGAACTGGCCTTTGTCAGGCAAAACAACCTTTTTAGCTACAACTACTTCAACCTCTTTCACAAAAGAGTGTTTCCATTTATACCCAGCCTTAACACATTTCTGAGTAGGCTTATGGATAAATGAATCCACTCTAGTCTTAGGAGGACTAGTAGTCTTAGCTCTAACATGCTTCTTATTATTAACATGTTGACGTGGAGCAGTCTTATCATTAGACACATGCTTACTATTAAAATAAGCATACATAACATTGAAAGCACAAGACATGCAATTAATCACACCACATGCTTTATGAGAAGAATTAACAGCAGGCATGTTAGTTCTACAGTTGTTTTGATCCACTTTATGAATGTCTGACTTAGTCTTCGTTGCAGAAACAACTTTGACTGGTATATCAGATATACACTTGTTGGACTGTTCAGCTTTACAAGCAAGATCTTCTTCAAGTATATCCTATGCAATGATGATAGAGTATTCATTCAGAGGTTCTCCTTGGGACTCTCTAAAGAAAGGTGTTTCAATACCCTTAAGCACATATGGTATACCCCTTTCTTCAGAACTGACTCTATTAGGGGTATTTATGCTTAATTTACCAATAGACTCATTGTAGTCATACCCTATTCCTGTTGTATGATCAATACTTTGTTTATTAATAATTTCTTTAGCTGTCTTACAAGAGTTGAAGTAAGCATTAGCTTTAGTCTTCAGCTCACTATTCTTTTCCTTGAGAATGGTTTCCAGTTGAATATAACATTTAACCCTATTATCAAGAAATGCTATTTTCTCAGTAAGTTCATTCTGATTAACATGCACAAGTTTTAATTCTTTTATCTCCTTTTCAAGAGCTGTGTTCAAAAGAATTATTCTATCATTTTCAGTGCGTGCACAAGAAATAGTACCACTAAGATGACGAATCATTTCAGTGTCAGTGAACTTTACCTCTGACATGTATGCAGATGAAGTGTTTGCCTCTTTAGCCATTAAAGCAAGGTTCCCAATCTCACCTGCTTCTTCATCACTGTCAGTGTCATCCCAACTCTTTCCTTCAGCAACATAGGCTTTCCCAATCTTGTTCTTCTTGCTAGAATCAAATGTGTTCCTTGTCACTTGCTTTGGCTTTCTGCATTTAGTAGCAAAGTGACCCAACTCATTGCAATTGTAGCATCTGATTGTGCTCATTTCCACAGTTCCAGTTTTGTAGCCACCCCTTGTGCTACTTGAAGAGGAAGATCCACCTCTCTGAAATCTGGGCCTGAACTTAAGATTGGGATTCCTTTTAAATCTGAACTTCCCAAACTTCCTGACTATCAAAGCCAAATCACCATCCTCCAGCTGATCAAGTTCCTCTAAAGAATAGAAGTCACCACCAGATTGATCTATGGATGTTAAACCATATTCAGCATCAATAACATTCATGTTAGAACTGGAAGGTTGAACAGCCTTCACTTCCAGTTTTTGTGGGACTTCAGCAGACAATGCATAGTAGAAGTACTAACTATCTTCCCAGTTCCATACAGCTCCCTTTGTTGAATCTGCTCCAGCTCATAGGTCTTCAGAACACCATACAGTCTTTCCAAAGCAATGTCTCTAAGATCTCTTGCTTCTCTAATGACAGATATTCTGTGCTCCAAATGAGGTGGAAGTGTCAGTAGGAACTTCTTTTTAATTTTCTTGATAGTGTAGTGCTTCCCATTGAGATTCAGATCATTGATTAATTTGTTGTATCTCTCAAAACCTCAGTGATACCTTCACTAGGGTTTGATCTGAAATGCTCATATTGAGAGGTGAAAATTTCTAGCTTATTCTCTCTAACTTCCTCTGTCCCCTCATTGATTATCTCTATAGTGTCCCAAATGTGTTTGGCAGTATCACAGTTTAGGACATGATTATGCATGATAGGATCAAGACAATCAACAAGATTCAGCTGTAGACAGGCATCCAAGGTAGCATCCTCTTTTTCATCAGGAGTGTAATCCTTGGGATCCTTAGGGTACATCCTAGCAGCCCTAGTAACAACATCATTCTCTATAAGTTCTCTCTCAATAATCATAGGAACTTTGGGACCATTTTTCAGCACATCAATGTATTTAACATTAGCAACTTTAAGAAATAGGAGCATTTTCTTCTTCCACATAGGATAATGCTCCTTGCTGAACATTGGGATTTTGACTGTACCCACTTTCTGTGTAGTAAACATCTTTTGAGATTTTTAGGAATAATAAAAATTTCAGAGTTTAAGAAAAAATCTCAACACAATTGGATCTTTGATTTGTATATCAATCAAAAGGCTATGATGCCAATTGTTAGGTCCTGATAAGTTTGTAGAAGAGGGGTTGAATACAAACTATACCGTTTTATCGAATTTGTTCTATTTAGAATCAAACAATTTAGGAACAAATTAAAATTATGGCAGAATTAAATGAAACAAAATTCAAGTTAAATATAACTTATATTAAACTTGAAAGGTGTTACAAATGAAGTACTGATTACAAGATTGAATCTCAAACTAATTAAAACAAATCTAGAATAAATTCGACATGAATTTATCTATTTTTGTAAGAAAAAGATATAACAATATTTGATAATTTGAGATATGTTCTAGGGATAAAAATCCGCTAGATAGTCAAAGCAGTACAAGTAAATGAATTCTAGTGGTTTAGATTTAACACAATGATTTTCTAGAATTAATCCACTGAAAAAATTTGCACAGCAGAGTTCTTTTTTTAAGTTCTTGACAGAAACCTTTTCTTTTTGATAATGTAATGTGTTTGATTCTTGATTCTTAGCTTTTTGTCCAATCACTTTTCTTTTGTAGTAATCCACTGCACGTTCTGTTTTGCTTTCCAGGATGACTATGAATTAAACCTGGAATGACTATTCAAAATGCCTTGGATGACTATCAAAATGGCTTGGCATGACTATGATAATTTAGGTTAATTAAATTAGAATTAACTAAAATAAACCGGGATGACTACCGGGATGACTACCGGTATGACTACCGGTATGACTATCCTGGGTAGTCATTCCAGTTCATTTTAATTAATTAATTCTAATTTAATTCAAATTCAAATTCTAAATTAATTCTAATAATTAATTTATTTCACAAATTAATTCTGATGAATTAATTTATTCAATAAATTAATTACTTAATTTATTTGCTAAATTAATTCTGATGAATTAATGTAATAAATAAATTAATACTAATTTAAATAGAATTTAAATTCTCATAGAATAGCAAAACCAATTCTTGAACCACTTGAACTTGATGAAGAATATCCACTGGGTGTAGTTGTCACTTGATGCACTGTCTGGATCATAAGTGACTAACTAAAATGTCTGTTCTTCATCTTGACTTTAAGTTGTGGTTCATTGTCTGCTTTTGACTGTTGAAAAATCTTTGTAACCTATACATTTGCTGTCACGAATCTGAAACCTCTGTCACTTTAATAAATCCACTTCTTTGAAGACTTCACTGAGGCTTGAACAAATAATTGAACTTCTTTCAATGTAGTATTTCTTCAAATCTGTAGGATAACTTTAATCTGTATTCTTCTGACAGATATGATCTTCTGAGATTCCTGTGACTGTGACAATTGAATTATTACTTACTTATTACAAACTTGTTTAAGTTGAGTTGAATCCTCGATGTAAACAAATAGGCCTAAACATATGTCTTTCATGTAAGTATGTTATGAATATGAGAATAAAGATCCTGACTCATAAGATAGTGTAATTGATCATTTGAGTGTATTATATCAACTATCTAATTACTCCACTTTCCTAATTTATAAATAAATCAAAATATATGTTAAGTAAATATTTAACAATAGATGATTAGATTTATTTGTTTACTTGTATTGTGATCATAGGAAAAGTATGGTGAGATTAACCTCATGATCCTTTTTCTCTATAAGTATTATATTTAAAATTATCGTTAATAAATATGAAACTCTCAAATTTTAATAATATTTAATATTATTCTTTTATTTTTGTTACATGTAAAATAATATAATATAATTTGGATTAATTAAATTGTATGTCCCTTAAAAAAGTGTTATGTTAATATTAATTAACTAAGTCGTTTTACTTGTAAATTCTAGAGTAAAATTTGCAACATAAATCCATGTACATTATTTCTCCTGCGTCTCTTATAACATAGGTGTATGGGTATTATTGTTAGCCATTGTATACATGAGCATTATATTAATAAAAAAAATTAATAACGTAATTGATATGATTTTTGGCCATGGTATACATGAGCAATATATTGAGAATTTTTTAATAATGTAATTGATATGAATCGATATCTCAAAATTGGTTTCACGATTATTATCAAACTGGAACTACTCATTAGTTAAAGAGAAAAAAAAGGTTGTCAATATTTATATTGAGAATTCTATCTAATACATAAAACCCAATTATATTTGGTTTAGATTATCAAAATACAATTTTTAGTTTTAAAATATAATTCTAATATTAATCAAATACACTTTTTATTTTTAAAATATAATCCTACAATTAATCAAATACTTTTTTTTATATTAGATTTAACTATTCTCATCTATCATTTAAGATCTAACGGTCCTTATTAATTTGATCGTACAAGAATCGGACTATCAAAGTTTTGAATAATATTCTTTTACGACTATTATATATAAGGGTATAATTTATTCGATCGAGATTTGAAAAATAACATTATTTACAGAAATACTAATAGTCATTACTTTCACAAAATTGTTCTATTAATTGTCCATGATCGTACTTTTCAACACACAAATTTCCTCAGTCATATCCCATTCCAAGGCAATTTGGAGTAGGTTGGTTGCTTAAGGTTTTTAATATTAGTATCTTATAACCCATACAATTCATGTTTTTTTTAAATATTTATAATTATATTAATTTATAATTTTTTTTTAATTTTATGTTATTAGTTTTTAGACTTTATTTATTACGTTTCATACGCTTAATACATTATTTATGTTGTGTTTTGAGTTATAAACATAAGATTTAAACAATTTTACGACCCACATAACTTACAAAATAATCTTTAACTTAGTGATGGTTTAACAATTTTTTGTCCAATTAAAACTACCATGAAACTAAAGAAAAAATAAAATGACGAATTTAACAATAGTTATATTCAACATAGAATATAATTAAAATAAAGAAAATTTTCTCTACTTAGAATTAAAGTATAGACCAACAATCAAATAAACCTACCCAACTTAAAATTTGAACTTACGAATTTTTATATTGAGAATTCCAGTCAACTTAGAAAACCTACTCATATTTAATTTATATTATTAAAATAATATTTTTTAATATTAGATTTAACGGTTCTCATTTATCTATTTTAAGATCAACAGTCCTTATTGATTTGGTAGTATAGGACCAAAGTTTTGGATAAGATCTCGTTTACGCTTATTATTTATAAGGACTTAATTTTGATATTATCTTTTTATGTTTGTTATATGTAAAATAATATAATTATAATTTGGATGAATCAAATTGTTATGTTACTTCAGAAAAAAAGTAATATGTTTAATACTAATTAAAAAAGTGTTATAAATTTATTCATGTATAGAACTTCTCCCACGTCTCTTATAACGCACGGTCCACGTGTATTATTGTTAGCATCGTATACATGAGCATTATATTGATAATTTTTAATATTGTAATCGATATGAATTGTTATCTTGATATTTGGTTTAACAATTATTATCTAACTGGAACTTTCCATAAATTTAAGAGAAAAGATATTTAAGAATTTTTACATAATTTTTTTTAAAATTATCAAAATACACTTTTTAGTATTTAAATATAATCCTATTATTAATCAAATACATTTTTTAATATTAGATCTAACAATTCTCATCTATCTATTTAAGATCTAACGGTAATTATTAATTTGGCCGTATAGTGATCGTACACGAACTAGATCGATTTGAATTTTTTTTAAAATTGATTTTAATATTTTATTGAAAGTAACATAGAATTTCTAAATTTAAAAGGATCAGAAAAAAAATTAAATTGGTGCTAAAGTAATATAAAAAAATATTTATTAAATTTAGATACTCACTTTATTATTTGGGCTCTATCTTGAGTTTTAGATATCAGAATTTGACGATTTTACAGCTCACGCGAACGGTAATTATTAATTTGGCTGTATAGTGATCGTACACGGACCAGATCGATTTGAATTTTTTTTAAATTGATTTTCATATTTTATTGAAAGTAACATAGAATTTCTAAATTTAAAAGCATCAGGAAAAAAAATTAAATTGGTGCTATAGTAATATAAAAAAATATTTATTAAATTTAGATACTCACTTTACTATTTGGGCTCTATCTTGAGTTTTAGCCATCGGAATTTGACGATTTTACGGCCCACACGAAGCGAATGAAATTATTTTGAATTTAATGAATGTTTAATAATTATTATCTAACTGGGCCTACCCATAAACTAAAGAGTAAAGACAATTACGAATTTTTACATTAAGATTTCTATTCAATATAAAAAATCCATTTATAATTTGTTTAAATTATCAAAATACACCTTTTCGTATTTAAATATAATCCTACTATTAAATATTTTTTGCAAAAGTACAATTTTTCAGAAAAGTACTACACTAATTGATTAACAAACTTTTAAAGTTTCGAATTTAATAATTTACAATGTATATAGGTTAAAAAAGTTAGGCATGTTCTGTAGTTGAGTCTAAAATTTCAAAATATGGTTTTTTTTAATATGAATATAGTCCCGCTAACAATGAAATTAGGTCTCTATGAGTGCTTATAAAACAAAATCACCATTTGCGTATAATTTATTATTTAAAATAGGATAAAAAACATGCACAGTTTTATAAAATTTTATCCTCGTATTATTATATTCTTTCTTGATTTGAATTTTTCTTAGATTGATTTTAATTTTTGAACATAGATTTCTAAATTTAAAATAGTTAGAAAAAAATTAATTAAATTGGCGTTAAAATAATGATGACATAATAATCACTATTAGAATTTAAATACTCACTTTACTAATTTGGGCTTTATCTTGTGTTTTAAAAATTAGATTTTGACGATTTTACACCTCACGTGAAGATAATTAAATTATCTTTAATTAAAAGACGGTTTAACAATTTTTATCTAATTGGAATTGTCCATGGGAGAGAAAAGAAAGTCACGAATTTTTTACATGTAGAATTTTATTCAATATAGAAAATTTATTTATATTTGGTATATTTGGTTTAAATTATCAAAATACACTTTTTAGAATTTAAATATAATCCTATTATAAATAAAATACACTTTTTTAATATTTGATCAAACGATTTTCATTTATCTAGTTCAGATCTAATAGTCCTTATTAATTTGATTGTCCAAGATCGTACGAATTACGATCAAAATTTTGGATAAAATCCATGTTATGCTTATTATATATAAGGGTTTAATATAATAAGGATATCAAGTAATATTAGTATCTTACTAACTACTTTTACTTTTAATGTTTCGGTTTTATTTATAATGTATATAAAATTTTAAAATACATTATTACTTTAAAATTATTAAACAGAATAAAAATTATGTTATGATTATATAAAATTTTATTATCATATTATTATATTCTTTATCGATTTGAATTTGTTCTTAATTTATTTTAATACTTTATTGAAAGAAAGATAAAATTTCTATATTTAAAAGAATTAGTGGAAAAATAAATAAATTTGTGCTACAATTATAAAAAAATATTTATTAAAATTTAGATACTCACTTTACTATTTGGGTTCTATCCTGAGTTTTAGAAATTGAATTTTGACGATTTTACAACCCATGTGAAACTAACGAAATTATCTTTAATTTAACGATGGTTTAATAATTGTTATCTAACTTGACCAGTTGACCCATAAACCGAAAAGAAAAAATGGTTAAGTATTATATTCAAAATTATTGTTTATGAATATGAAACCCTCAATATTTTAATAATATTTTGATATTATCCTTTTATGTTTGTTATATGTAAAATAATATAATTATAATTTGGATTAATCAAATTGTTATGTTCCTTCAGAAAAAAAAATGTTTAAATTTATTCATGTACATGAGTTCTCCTAAGTCTCTTATAACGTAGGGTTCACATGTATCATTGTTATTATGATATACATGAGCATTATATTGATAATTTTTAATATTATAATCGATATGAATTGTTATCTGATATTTAGTTTAACAATTATTATCTAACTAGAACTATACATAAATTAAAAAGAAAAGATATTTAAGAATTTTTACATAGAAAAATTTTAAATTATCAAAATACATTTTTTAGTATTTAAATATAATTCTATTATTAATCAGATACACTTTTTAATATTAGATCTAACAATTCTCATCGATCTATTTAAGATCTAACTGTAATAATTAATTTGGTCGTATAGTGGTCGTACACGGACCAGATCGATTTTAATTTTTTCTTAAATTGATTTTAATATTTTATTGAAATAAACATAGAATTTATAAATTTAAAAGAATTAGCAAAAAAATTAAATTGGTGCTACAATAATATTAAAAACAATTATTAAAATTTAGATAATCACTTTACTGTTTGAGCTCTATCTTGAGTTTTAGACAACAGATTTTAACGATTTTACAGCCCACGCGAAGCTAACAAAATTATTTTTAATTTAATGATAGTTTAATAATTATTATCTAACTGGAACTATCCATAAACTAAAGAGAAAAGATAGTTACGAATTTTTACATAAAGATTTCTATTCAATATAGAAAACCCATTTATAATTGGTTTAAATTATCAAAATACACCTTTTAGTATTTAAATATTATCATATTATTATTCAAATACAATTTTTAATAATATATCTAACGGTCCTCATTTATTTGAATATTTATAGTTTTATAATCCAACGGATCATATACTTTTGGTAGTACAACGACCGACCAAAGTTTTGGATAAGATCTCCCTTACGCTTATTATATATAAGGAGTTAATACGGATTTAATATATGAGTAGTTCTAAATATATATACACATATATTATATAAAATATTAATTTTCAAATAATCGATTCAGTTTGGTTGCAACCTAAAATCGGAACCGAACCCGTGGAAGCAGATTGATTTTTTAATTTTTCGATTTCGGATCAGTACGATTTTTTGCGGATCAATTTTTACCGATTTCTATCAATTTCGGTTCAATTTCGATTTTATTTCAATTTTTTGCTCAAGTCCTAAATTACACTAGCAATATATAAAGCCAACTACAAACTCCTTGTTCAAGAGTTTCCACACGACTTGAGACAGGAGTGAAGTTGGTAGGAGTTCAGTTGTCTTGAAGCTCCTTTTCAGATAAATATTACTTTTATTGCCACGGCCCCTTTTCGTGTCAAAAAGTGCATGTATATCTGTGCTTAACTGACCATCATTATCGGTGTAACACCATGCTTAATAGTATTTGAGGTTAATTTAATAAAAAATGGAGAAAATTCTTATGAAGACCGTTATTTTACCGGAAATTTGAAGATCAATTATGTTATGTAATTAAAATTTTACAAAATGAATTATATTCATTAATCACAAATGTAAAGTATGTCGTTTTAAAATTATTATTTTATTAAAAATATTGAAAATTATGTATGTTCTGCAAATTAAACATACTAACTTAAAACCCGTGCGAGGCACATATTTTTAATTGTTATTTTATTATTATTTTTTTAATATTTTTTTAATTGTAATTGTCCAAAAAATAAGTAGGCTTGCTAAAATAGCTAAACACTGTTAATTAATTAAAAAACATTAAAACAGATTTTAAAATAAATAAGTATGGGTTTGCCCGTTATATTTTTGGAAAATGAGGGGTTTTAGTAAGAAAAAATTAAAAATGTAACATATATTTAGTTTAAATAGGTATTTGATTATTTATATTTTAATATTTTTAGTAATTGCATTTGTTAAGAAAAATAAGTAGGCATGTTAAAATAGGTAAACTTTTAAAAAAATAATTATAATATTAAAATAGGTTTAAAAATAAATAACTAAAGATTTGTCCGTGATATTTTTGGAAAACGAGGGGTTTTAGTAAAGAAAAATAGAAAAACAAACATGTTTTAGTTAAAAAAAGGCAATTGCCCGTGATATATTTGAAAAAGTAGGGGAATTTGTTAGAAAAATAGAAAAAATAATGTATTTTAGGTGAAAAGGGTAATTGGTTATAAATAGGTAATATTATTATTTAATAATATTTTTCTATAAATAAGTAAGTTTAATTAAGTAAAAATACGAAGTATAGTTAATTAAGAGCAATTAAGTAAAATCGCAATGTACCATACTGACCAACCAAACTTTTAGTGTTTGTTCTATTATATAATAGTATTGATATGTTGTGAAATCCCAACACATTTTGTTAAACAATAGGCTTTGCAATCTTTTGCTTGTAAAATATATTTAATTTTGAAAAATTTCAATGAAATATTGATTTTTATAAAACATACTCCATCTGTCTCTCTCATTTCTTTACACTTTCCTTTTTGGTACGTCCCTCTCATTTGTTTACATACCAAAAATAGTAACATTTTATAATATAAAATCCAGTCACATTCATTACTTTCCTCCATTATACCTACTTTATACCCACTAATTTATACCCACTAATTTATACATTAAATATTGATTGGTTCCACCACTTTACTCATTTTTCTTACTTTTTTCTATTCATTTACACTTTTTCTTAACCTCCGTGCAGTCCCCTCAATGTAAAAAATTGAGGGGGACGGAGGGAGTAATTTACAAAACATTACTCACTCTATTTCCTCGGTTCTTTAATTGGTGGACGGGACTTGACACACATTTTAAGACTCTTATAAATTATAGTTCTATGTATTATTTTAATTTATTTTTTTTGAATAAAAATTTAATGTTTGAATTTTTATTCAAAAAAGAAAATTTTAAAAATAAATTGTGGAACTATACTTTTTATGAGCCTTAAAATGCGTGTCGAGAAAAAAACTGTAAATAAATGAGAAAGAAAGAGAAAGTACATTTTATAATTTTTATTTACAAAACATATATAATTTTTAAAATATCAATCAAATAGTGATTTTCATAGTTGAACTCGTAGAATAATACATAAAAGTTAATAGTATTTGAGATTTTGTTGTATATAAAAATAATGTGTGATATACTATTAGGGGTGAGCAAAATCGGATATTTGGTCCGGTTTATATAAATCGGATCGGATATTCGATTTTTCGAATTTTGAAAAACCTATTCCGGTTCCGGATTCGGTTTAATCTAATATTCGGAATTCGGAATCCGTTTAAACCGGATCGGAAATCGGATAATCCGTATATGAATTAATTAATTAAAATATATTTTAATTTGTAAATAAAAAATAAGTTTTATTATATTCTGATAGGTTATCGTTAACTTTACAAATTTTGAATTGATTAATAACAGTTTAAACATCAAAATCTCATATTTTAACATTTATAAATTTATATTTTTCCTAATTTTATTTTGACCCATCAAACTATCCTGCATTTGTTTGATATGTACTTCTAGATACTTTTTAAGAGATATTAATAGCACGTTCACTCTCAAATTTATTATATTAAATGAAAAAATAACATTTAATGAGAATACTCTTTCATCACCTTCATTTTAAAATTTTATTTACCTAATATTACGAGATTTTTCACGTACAAATATATATTATTGTGTTTATAAATCCGCACTCAAATATACAATTTCATGTGTATCCTTACGATTTTACACCTAGAATGCTTATAAACTCGATCAATACACAACAAACTTAGTAATTAATTAGTAATAATTTTTTACTTAATCTAATATATCATATGTTGAATTATTTGTTTTTAATATTATTTATTATACATATATAAATATATTATTTTTAAAATATATTGAAAACCGGATCGGATCCAAATATTCGATTTTGTATAAAGTTGTGATCCAAATCCGAATTTATAAAAAAAATTCGGATCGGATATCCGGTTCGGTTTTTTCGGATCGGATATCCAAATTTTCGAACTTTTAAAATCGGATATCAGATCGAAAATTAAGATAATTCGGTTTTCAGATTTTTATGTCACTCCTATAAAAAATAACTAGCATACTACGTATTCGTGAAGTAATCAAGTGCAACAGTATTCTAGTCTTATTTATGAATATTATATAATAATATTTTTTTTAGATTTTTAATATGAACTCTAACAATAATTTCAAAACTCATCTCTTACTTTTTTATTATAATAAATTTTAAAAGAAAGAGAAAAGTAATATTTGCACTTAGAATATTATATAAGTAAATTATTAAACATTGCACTTATATTTATTCATTTTTGTATTTTATAATTATTATCATATATCAATTTTTAAATGATCTATTATCATAATTATAATACCATAGAGTGATACCACTTGTGTTTGAGGTCACATTGCAAGATAAAAATAAACAAAGGGTTAAATATCAAATTGGTCACTGAAATGGAGGTGATATATCAATTTCTTTATCAATTTTAACGGGGTCTCATTTCAATCACTTAAGTCATAATAAATATCAAACAGATATCTCTAAATGTGTGATCGACAAGTAAAATAATTTTTTGTTGAGTTCTATATATTTTTCTTCAATGTCATCATAACCAAATGAAAAGTCATGAACTCTAGTATTTTAGATAATATATTTAGATTTTTTAAAATTTATTTAAATTTTTTTTTAATTAAATCAAAGAAAATAACTATAAAATCAAAAAAAAAATTACATTAAATTTTAAAAATCTGAATATATTATCTAAAATACTAGAATACATAAATTTTTATTTGGTTATGGTGGCATTGAAGAAAACTGTATAGAATTCAATAAAAAATTATTTTACTTCTTGATCACATATTTAGAGGTATCTGTTTGATATTTATTGTGACTTAAGTGATTTAATTGAGACCCCATTAAAATTGATGAAGAAATTGATACATGACCTCCACTTCAATGACCAATTTGATATTTAACCCAATAAACAAATATGTGATGTATAAAAGTATACTGACAAAAGCAAGACAATAAAAAACGAGTTAAGATAATTATGACGGGTCTCACGTACCATTATTTATTTATGTATCAATATAATTGTTGTAGAGGGTTGAGCATTCAAATATTTGAAATTTGAACCATAATTAATTTGGATATCCAAATATCATAATATAAGAATTTGTATTTCCAAATTCCGAACCAAATTAAATACGGTCAGATACCGAACCAAATATTTTATTTCAGTTCGGTTGTTGAAAAACTAAAAATCCAAAAATTATATGTACAAAATATTAGCATTGTGAATTCATTCATATTAATAAAGACATATTTTGAATTGGACAATGTACTACTGAATGAAATTATAATAGCCTAATAGCATTTCAAACCATAAACAAGTCTTTGCCGGTCAGTGAACCAAAAAATCAATAAAATGTCTGCTAAGAGAAAGAGAAATGAAATGTAGAAAAAAATCCTAAGAAGTAAAAAAGAAATAATGACTTTCTAGTTCGTCCAGCTTTCTTCAATGTGTGCCAGATGATCAAGTTTAGTATTAGCATTAGCATCTCAAAAGAAAATTATGACAAAAGTATTTAACTAAAAATAATTATTAAAACAAATTAACTTTAGAAATCAGATACGTGTACTGTAGCATAACAAATTAACTGTTTAAGATGAAGTGGAACAAACTAAAAAGACGGGCATGATCATGTCCACGATCGATTGATGGTTACGTGTTGATTAACATGACATAACAATAATATATATTTAAATTTTATTAATAATATAATTGTTAAATAAATTAATAAAATTTGGAAATTTTGGATATTTCGGATAACCCAAAAATTCAAATAAAAAAACCAAAATTCCTAAATTTAATTTTTTTTTCCAAATACCAAATTATCTTTTATCGGTTTGGTATCCAAACTCAACTATTTTTGATTTATCCATTCAATTATCGGGATATCCCATCCAAATGCTCACCCAACTTTGTATTAGACGAGCTAGTTTTTAGCGAGTTTAGAGTTGTTGTAAAAGTTCCTAAAAAAGTTTTAAAAAATTTGTTAGAAGATGAGTTGTCATCTATTAATTTAATTACTTTCTCATAAATGTAAAGAATTTCATAAAAATATTAGTATAAATTCTACTAATAGAAAAATGTCCTGTGTTATTTGAAAATACTTTAAAAATTTATTTTGAAATTTTTAACTTTGCTCGACAGTTTAAAAGATTTAAATCTTCATGCAATTGAATTTAGTATGTACTTATTTCTTATACTTTTATTTTATAACCAAATAATATAAACTTATTTTTTCATCAAATTTTATGAAATAAATTTTCTTTCAAATAATATACACACACAACTTAGAATTAAATAGATCGTTTCGGCTTAACTCCAATAAATGGTATTTTGAGCCATAATAATAATTTTTTTTTTTTTTGCCAAAAATAGAGCAGATTTTATTAATACTTTGAAAGAGATTCAATCGGGACAAACCCCTAATCATGCAACCAGGTTGAAAAACAAATAAACAAACTAAGTAATTAGTTGTTTTGTTTCCGGATTGCTTAACTAATTGAATACAAATATTCTTAAAATTAAAAATGAAGATAACAGTTTCGCGAGCAATCCAGCTTGCATCTCCCCTGAAAACAGTAGCTTCACAATTGACCTTCACATTAACTTCATGGATAGTGCAATGTTCAGAGGACTCAGTTGCAAAAACTAAGCTTAGATAACTCATGTTATGAACAAATATTTTTTGTGAGAGGTGAGCCCATGCGATTTTCACTACCGTTCCAAACGCACCCCAGCTATCTACTTGCCGGACACCAGCTATAGAACTGCTGAAAGTGGTGTTGATGCGAGATATCCGGATCTCCCAATACACCGCAAAATTCATTTTCAACACAACCAACATATTGCACAAAGCGAGACAATCAAACACACACCTAATAACTCAAACAGAACGAAACGAAAAAACCCAAAAATTCAAAACTCAAATGGATTTTGCGAGTTTTGTGGAACAAATCTCGATTTTATTGAAAGAAAATTGAAAAAACAAGAGAAGAGGTGTTGTGTGGACGGAGGTGGGAAGAAAGGGGATGGGGATGGAGATGGAGATAGGAAGAAAGGGGATGGGGATGAAGATGTTGAGGCTAGTGTTAGAGGAAGATGGATCGGCCGACACTCATGTATAATACAACTACATAGCCATAATAATATTTTAAGTTGATCAAAACAGCATTTTCCATGCTTACCTAAAGCATCCGCCAGCTAGTATAAAATACATCAGTTTTCTCCTTCATCTATAGTTACATGTACATTTTACTAAAACTTTCAACTACTGGAAGCTGGTAGGAGCACACCAGAGATGGGAAAAGTGTTTGAACTCTGGTTGACTTGTACTGGAATTTTTCTTTTGCTATGTGTTCCTGCTGTTATGAGTTGGGGATATGAAGGCCATTTTGCAGTTTGTAAAATAGCTCAGGTCATTCTTTTTTATTTTTTTTAAGTTGTTGATATGATCTTATATTTGTGTATTAAAAATGCAGTGTCATCTATGGTTTTAAATGTTTGTCAATGTAGATGAGCTTTAAAATTCTTCAGCCCTGGATCTTTTAAGTTCTGGTTCCGCCACTGGGTGTTTTTCCATGTGTATCTAGCACCCTTTTTTTATCCCATTGTTGGGGGCTAATCCAAAATATTTATGATACTTCAGGGCTTCCTTACTGAAGATGCACTGACAGCAGTGAAAGCACTGCTCCCTGATTATGCTGGCGGTGAGCTTGCAGCTGTTTGCTCCTGGCCTGATGAGTTTCGGAAACTTATGCCCTGGAGTACGGCATTGCATTTTGTGAATCCACCTGATTTCAGTTGTAACTACAAATACTGTAGTAAGTTTGCAATCTTGTTATTTACTGTACAAAACTATTCTTTTAGTATATAAGGATTCTAGTTTATGTATAGATGCTTATAAACATCATAATTGCAAGTGAAGTAACCAGAGGTAGCCTATTCTATTGGGCTTATATTTTCCTGCTTTATGTTCTAGTCATGAACAAGTAGTGAACCCAGAGTAGCCTATTCTATTGGGCTTATATAGAGTGTCTTTCTTTAAATTTGGAGGTTAAAAGATCCTCTTAATCAGAATCTGTTTTAAAATTTGTACTCGATGATCTCTCGCCTTATGCCACACACACTCTGCTGCAATTTCTCAAGCGCCTGTCACATATCAGTAGTAGCATTATCTTGTATGCCTTCTGTAAATAGTATCAAGTTCATTACCTTGAGAAGCCATTAGAATTTTAACCTTTATGTACTTTAGTCATCATTCAAATGCTTTATCAAATTGGTTAATCAAATGTAAGCTCTGGATTCTCTTTTAAAAAATAAATATTTGTATAAGGTTAATATTAACGACATAAACGTATTGTTTGATTTTGCTTTCTTGAAACATTAAGTGCTAAGTAGTTCCCTCGGTCAGATCAGCGTTCAACATTATTCCTTGATATAGTGTGCACTACACTAGAGGGCTTGAACCTCAGTTGTCCAATTCTCTCGTGCAATTTGGATAGGCTAGTTCACATAATTTACTTAGTTTTGAGAAGGGGGAAGCATCTTTAAGTCGAACATCATAAAAAGCTTCTAGGAACCTTGTAACACATTTTTTTACATATATTATAGATATTAGCATAAAGTGAACTGGTAGTTTCCATAAGATCCCCCACGATATTTCTAGGAACCTATTAAACACATAATGTTTGAGTTATTATCATGCTTTTCTCATTTTAGGCACTCCATGTTCGTGCTTTCTTGTTTTAGGCACTCCTTGTTCCTACTAAAATGCAGACAAGTCAGTTTCGATATTGACTTTAACAAAAACTCTAATATGTCAGATATATCCTCTTAAATCAGCTGGACTTGCTAACTAGTGTTGGATGGTTCTTTACACACATACAGTATCTTAATGTCCGACTCTTTTCTAAAATGTCAGGAGATTGCCACGATTCTGCTGGAAATAAAGACCGGTGTGTAACCGGAGCAATTTTCAACTACACAGAGCAACTTCAATCGGGTGTTCACAACTTGAATTCAGAAATGAAGTGTAAGTTGCAATTATAATTGGATAAGATACTAATGTCCTTCATATATCTAAGTCATCTGTGGGTGATTGCAGACAACTTGACGGAGGCACTTATCTTCATATCTCATTTCTTTGGTGATGTCCATCAGGTTAATATTCTAAGAACCTATAATGTTAGAACTGAAAACAATTCACATACCAAATTTTAATATAATAACCAAGTATGTCGGAACAAGAGACTGCTCTGGGAGATTCAGGCATTGGGTGCTGTATCGATGTTGTAAGAGGTAGATGTTTAGTACATCAAGTTACAAGGGTCCCTGACTTTACTTTGTAGAAGAGATATTGTAGCTGTAGATACTATTGATCCTTGACATAGTGCTATATTATGCGTTAAACCTTAGACTTAGTTACCTCCTTGTTGAAACCTACTTCAGATATCTTGGTTTAGCTTTTTGATCTTGTCGAAGAAATGTAACTAGTATTAGATTAAAAGGATGATTTAAATTCCAGGTAACCTGTTTGGTTTATCTTAAATAAGAAATGGAATAATGACTATCTAGCCAACTAACTGATTTATCTCTCTGTAACTATCTCTATATAGTTTTCCCTCCACTCTCTCACAAATCTCTGCAAATTTATTTCTGATTCTCTACATCCATACTATGTAAACCTAGCTCAATACAAGTTTATTATCATATCGCGCTCGAAATTCACATCTACAGCTGTGAATCACTTAATTCAGCTTGAAACATATTTTAATAATGCCTTCTAATTACTAGCCTTATACAATCACCAATTGCTAACAAGATAAAATTTCATGTAAAATTATATGGATTGTTTGTCTATAGGGTGTGGAATATTATGTCCGAACTTTTATTAACCCCGTCTTGGATCACTCTACTGAAACTGGAGTTGCAGCAGAGTTACTAATTACCTTCGATGACAGCCTCTACATGCTGGATTTCTTGGAGATGCAGGTGGAAACACTATTAAAGTCCACTGGTATCAGAATGAAACCAATTTGCATCGTGTAAGTGCTTAGTAAACTTATTACTCTCAATCATTTTTGCAAATATATGAATATACTCTGTGCATTTCATTATCCTAGTTTTAATTGATTTGATTTAATGATATAGCAGACATCACTTGGGGGAATTTGGATCATGGGGTTTGAACCCGGTTAACGGGAGTGCAAATTAGATTGCACAACAATTATTTATCAATATCTCATTCTTATTCCCGTTATCCGGTTCAAATCCATGATCCAGACGGCCCCTTAGATATGGCGTATTGTGGTACTTTACTCCATCTTTTAAGCCTGGTAAATTTCACGAAAACAGAAAAACAAAAACTAAATTTGGTGTACCTGGAAAAAAGACACTGTTTACTACTCTTACCACTTTGGACAAATAAGATGTAGTAAAATAAAAAATGTATTTGAGTGGGGATATAGTAAAATATGTATGCATCAATTCACTTAATTGTTTTTCTGGCATAAAATTGTATTAGTAAATTTGATTTTCCTGTTGTAGGTATGGGATGACAAGATCATAGAATCCTCCCTGAACACATTCTACAATACAGATCTTTCTAACTTGATACATGCTATTCAGAGAAAAATTTCGGTATGTCCTCTTTTCTGTTGTGGTTCTGTTTTCTCGACGTGCAAATGTGATCGCAGTACTTACGTATGTTTGTCAAAGCAACAGTACACAATGCACACCAGGCACTTGACAATAATTTCTTAGGAGCAAACTGGAAATTTTTGTTTCCTGTTGATTTGTAACATCCCATTTTATAATTGGGTCAATAAATTAAAATCTATAAAATCAGTTGTCCAAAGGACACTAATCGGACAATAGTCTGTCATGTAGCAATCTCATTATCCTAGTTGCAAGATATCTTTGTAGTAAGAAAGGGCATGTATGATTGTACATTTGTACCAGTAACTCAGTGCACATGTTTGCACCAGTTAATTACCTTGCCTTATACTTTTTTCCTTCGTTCTAATCATCTTTTACATTGAAATAGGGTGTCTGGTTTACTGACAGCTTATCTTGGAAGAACTGCACCTCTAATCATGTGGTTTGTCCAGACCCGTAAGTTTTTTTTTTTTCAAGATCATCCCACTTTACATTGCATTCCTGTGAGCTTGTAGGCATCAGTCAACTGACTCGGACAAACCTATAATGCACTCTTCGTAAATTCAATATCAAGTGATAATATAACGCACTCTTCATAAATTCAATATCAAGTGTTCAGAATGTATACACATACCTCTAACTGCTTATTAGGAGGTGCATATCTAATTCATCGAATCCACTCTATTACTATAATTCTTGTGTTTGTCTATTAGCTTTTTATTAAGACAACAAGATATGTCTAGAAAAAGATATATGGAAGTACAAAGAGTAGGAACACGAATAAAAAGAATGCACGCACAGAATAATAAAGGAAATCTCAGCAACTCAAAGCGAAGACTCTCAAATGGTTCATGTTTCACATCTCTATAGGTACAGAACATAATCAAATCAATTAATTAGTTTTGTGTTGGATGTCTTTTACAATTTCTTTTGCTTCATCAACTTTTTGATCTACAATAAAAATGAGGATCATTACTTCAAATGTAAAAGAAAACAAATGCAGAACATGTTATATCTTACTATGCATTCATTTTCTGAATGGTAATACTATTGTGAGGAACACATGCACCTACTTACTTGTTTTCTCTATTTCCCAGTTAATTATTGTTTGTCAGCTTTCTAAGGTTGTTATGCAGTACCTTTTGTTTTATTCCCTCATATGTTGAGGAGACAGTTGTTAATTTGGAGTTTGTCTGTAGTTTGTCTGTTTGTGACAACATAAGTAACCTCATCTCTGTTAGAGATAAGGCAGACTGGAACATTATTATTTTGCATCAATCAAATCATCTTCTTGAGCTCTTAAGGCCATCTGCAGTGTGATCATTGTAGTTAGACTATTGTAAGTCTACATGGTATCAGAGCGAGGCACTGCAAGGATGAGTCAAGAGTGATTTTCTTTCCAGATCTCTTTTAAGTTCTTTAAAATCCTGCCTTTACCTAGTTGTGTCTCAAATCCAGTTTTTTCTCCCTTCTTTTTCACATCTTTCACCCTTTCTTCTGAGACCAGTAATGGCAAGCAATCGAATAGTATTGGCGGATTTAGTTAATCCTCTTTACTTACACCCTTCTGATGGAGCCACCTCGGTACAAGTGGAGAAGCTCCAATGGTCATCTGATTACAGAGCTTGGCGTAGAGCCATGGAGATAAATCTGGCATCAAAACGCAAGCTTGGTTTTGTGACAGGGGGAGTACCAAGACCATCTGATGCTGTGCAGGCAGACCTGTGGGATACCTGCAATAATATGGTAATAGCTTGGCTCACCCATAATGTTTCTCCTTCCATTATGAAATCTATTATGTTTATGACCTCTGCTACTGCTATATGGTCTAATTTAGAGACAAGATTTCAGTTGACTAATGGATCTAGGAAGTATAAAATAAATAAAGAAATTTATGAAATGAGGCAAAACTCTATGTCTGTCAATGAGTACTATACTGTTATGAGAGCCTTGTCGGAAGAATTAGATAGTCTGAATACTTTGCCTGTTATTGTTGACCCTAATGATGCTGTTAAAACTCTGATTCATACTATAACCTCTCAACAAGATGAAAGTAAGCTATTCCAATTCTTGAATGGTTTGAATGAGGTTTATAACCCACAAAGAAGCCACTTCTTACTGCTTAGCCCCTTGCCCTCTGTTGAAGTTGCTTCAGCTGCTCTGTAACAAGAAGAAGCACAGAGAGAGCTGTTGCAACTCAACAAACTTGACCTAGAGTCAAGTGTTATGTTTTACAAACACCATGTGGTGCGGCCTGATAGGAATGATGTGTGTACTGAATGTGGAGGTCGAGGACACAAGTCTGATAAATGTTGGAATGTAGTAGGTTACCCTAAGTGGCACTATAAACATAACCAACCTAACGTCACCCACCAACCTAGAAACAAACCTTACTCACCCAACAATTTGACCCTGTGTACTTCAAAGAAGCAGTGCAACATAAAGAATGGGTCGAAGCAATGAATAGTGAGCTGGAAGCTTTAGAGCAAAACCAAACTTGGCTTATAACTACACTACCACCTGGTCACCACACTATAGGTTCGAAGTGGCTGTACAAGACTAAGTTCAACCCAGACGGAACCATACAGAGGCACAAAGCCAGACTTGTGATCTTGGGTTGCAGACAACAGTATGGATTGGACTACCACGAGACGTTCGCTCCACTGGCAAAAATGACCACAGTGCGAACCTTGCTTGCTGTCGCGGCCAGTCAAGACTGGCACACCTATAAAATACAAAACAAGACAACTTCAAATACAAGAGGAGGTTTGCTGGGTACATGCTTGTAAAAAAGATACCTATAAAATTAAGTGTTGCTAGAATGGAAATTATATGACAACTTTCTTATAACAAAACTGCAAAAGGTACATTTAATACAATACAATGCATGTTGCTAGAACTTCACTTTCAAAAATAACTTATCAAAACTTTAAAACCAAAACATGAATCTGTTACAACTTACAATAAAGGTTTCTAAAGGTCAGTATCAAAAATCTGGAAAACTCATTTTCGGGTCCTGTTGCTTCCTGCCACCTCTTCCTCTTGAGCTATGTCCTCTCCCTCTCCCCCTCCATCTTCCCCTTCCTCCCGTCTGTTTAAAGAATGACTTTCCGTGCTTCATGGAATGCAGCAGCTCATCACAAAGAATGCACCCAGTATACAAGGTAGCTCCATCTTCTAAAGGTGTTGTTTTCTTATTGAAGTCCACTTCTAAGATGGTGGATTCACATTTGAAACAGTGTTCTCGAGTTGCGGTTATCTGATAAGCGCCATCGGGATTGCACATGTTGCAGTAAAGGGTCGAGGACAAGTGTCACACTACATTCTGGACAGGCACAAACACCTTCTGCAATTAATGAATGCCGGAAGGTAGGGTGAGGGCACATGAAACAAGGCATGCCAGCATTTTCACCCAGTTTGCCAGTACTGCCGGCTTTGCTGGCACCAAACAAACGTGTCTATACCTTCAAACGGAGGATTGTTATAACAGTAAGGCAGAGGGGGAATGATTTGCCTTCTGGACCAGCCATGGAATATATTAGAAGCTCAAAGTTGTCCTTTCCAAAGGACACATTATTTCCTTGTACAACTGCAATGAAGTAAATTTTTATTATTAGATAATTACTTATCCAAGCTGGAGACTATCACTTTGGAAGACATGTAACACCTACTAGGTATCAGTTATGTTTCCTCAAGTATAGTTCAAACCCATTCCATTCTGTAGATGAACGACGCCAGTTAATAGATACAGCCCTTCTCTCGTCTCTCCATAAGATGTACAAACCAACACACAAAAAGTAAGTGCCAGGCATATCTCTGTGAGATGTTTTTGCCTAATCTGACACACTTACTTGTCTTGTGAAAGTATCTAACGAGCCTACATGAGTTCTATTAGTATTTACAAAGGACCCTCTATTTCTGAAGTACCCTCGACCCTTGTAATGTAGTGAGTATACAAGCGTTTTTGTGATGTATGGTTGGAACAATTATTGCAAAATGTGAAGATATAATTTTCAATGTCAAAAGGGCAGTAAATACCTTGATTGTGCCCTTCTGAGGGACGAAATACACTTCCTCGCATGTACCACAGAATAGCCGCGATGGCAAGCTAGAGATGTACTTCATGTACCTCGGACATTTACCGTCCGAAAGTGGAGAGAATTGTGCTTCAAACAGTGAATCCATGTTTTCAATCTGGAACAAGCAAGACAAAAAAGCTTAGCCTACAGTAATAATAGCTTTTAAATGTTTGACCACGCTAAAGCATGTAGCCATCTACAACTTGTTTTGTTTGTGCAGGAGTGTTGAAAGGGGGGTAATCCAACGTAATAACTGAAAGCTTTATTATGCAAGTTCTTCATTTCATTATTATTAGTACATTTGGCACATGTACTTCTCTCTTAATATATCTTTCAGCAAGGTCAACACTCTGTTCAATACAAATAGACAATTCAGCTTATTTCAAATTGTTCCTACTTTCAGGTTTAAGCCAAATTGCCAATCAAGCTATGGAGAGTGATTTTTAAATTTAAGCACCGTCTTATATATGCAGGTCTGGCCCCACTCTTTAAATTTAAAATGTGTTTAGGGTGTATATAGATAATTATGGGAATGAATTAAAGAACTACCTACCCGGTCGTAAAAATCCTTCCAAGATGTGCTAAAATTAAAAAAACTTTTTTTAATAGCCGTGTTAAGATATTGATGCCAATTTTTTTTTTTGTTTTAACAATTTTTGTTTCCTCCTATTGTGAAGCAAACGAACAAGTCAATTCAATAAGTTGTCAGCTACAAAACATGTATTTGTTAGGCAGAGGTATCAGATCAACAAATAACATGTATTTACCAGATACACACACATTTAAACATTTTAAGTAAACTTATTGTCATCCTAACTTAAATATGTTATCACATGCTTAATATTTTTAATCAGTTTGTTGTTACTGCAAGAAACAGGTTTCCTTCATCTTTATACTATATTGTACCTTCTTCACAAAGTAACTAAACTTTTGCTGGAATGTCGCACAACAAGAGAATGGTTGGCTTGGCCTTTAGAAACGAGGGTTATCTGTTGCTCTATAAAACTCCTGATGTCGGGTAAACAAAGATCTGGATCAATACATTGGTAGACTCTAATTAAGCTGACACCCAAGGCAGTTGGAATCAACCTTCTTCCAGCCTGTACCTGAAGTTGGCACACAATATGACTGCATTAGTACCTCATACCATGTAGGAAAAAATACTGATCAGAGAATTTTCGTAAAACCAGCATATCCCAAATATTACTGAAACTTTAATAATATTACAAACCTGTACGTAGTTGCGTTCACTAATGTTGTTGATATGAACAGGAATAGATGCGTCTGTCCCAATTCCATTCTTCTCCATCAAAGAGATTAGCTCACTCTCACTAAGGTAGTCTGGAGGTGCAGTGTACCCCTATAAATTTTTTTTTAAAAGTACGTTACCAAATGCATTGAGCAGAGATTGATTCCTCAACCTCAAGTATAGTTCACACCTAGACTACATCAATTCAATTTTTTATATCTAAAAATAATAGCAGAATCATGACTCTCATAGGCATTACAGATTATGGTAATTCTACACCATTATACAGAAGCATAAACCGTTCTCTATCTGATTGATTTGCAAAAGGAATATAGCTACTTAAAAAAATATTCTTCGCAGTGCTTCCTTCTTTTTTTCTCCATAAATTTGGTCTCTCTCTCTCTTTCTCTTTTTACAGTTAAAAGACAAGATGGAGTGTGGATTTTTTTAACAATGTACAGGAACAAATGGATATTTTTTTCAAACCTTGCAACTCAAAAGTTCATCGGATCGGAAAAATACCTCATACAACTCAACTTTTGAAAGTTCTATTTTCTCCCCCTTGGTAAGCCGATGAAGACTTTTCTCACTTACGGCCAACCATGGCATGAGTGATGTGAATCCTTTGACCGTGACATTCTGCCCTGTGCAGTTAAAGAATTCTACACCGACTAAAAAGTCAATTTTGGTTCTACAAAACATTCCAATACATACATTTAAAAATTGTGAAATCTGAATTAAGATCAGGAAAAAAAACAAGAGGAAATTAGAAACTGAAAGTAAACTAGCCTACTTTGAATTTTTCATTCATCGTCATAACCATTGACATTACAGTTTCAAAACAACTATACTCCATCCTGAAAGAGTTTTATGTAGTAGTTTATATGTTTCAATATACAAAAATAAATTTGTTTCAAGGAAAGTACTAATTTACTTGGTGATAGTTTAAAAAGATAAAAATTCTCAATTCAACATTTTAATCACATTACCATTACAATGCCAGCTACTAATCTTTTTTCACTCATTGGTCTTTTGGATGAATTGAAAGAAAATACTCCTCCATTTAGTTGCTTCTTTAACATTTCCTTTATGCATGTAAATTTAGGAGAGGTAATCAAGTAAGATAATAAGATCTAGTAGCTTTAATGTATTACATTTCAGAATGATGATAGTACTAAGGATAATGGGCCTACTATTAAAAAAATAAAAATATATGGGTAAAATTTGCCATTAATAGAATTGTTGCAGAAAGAGTGGAACTATCCAAAATGGTAAATGTTGTAGAATGACCGGAACAGAGGGAGTATACATTGCGTGCAAAATACCAAAATGGGGTTACTTTGTGAAACAAAGGTAGTACTAATTTCTTGATATGGAAGAAATAGATAAAGACTATCACAGGTAACATGTCAAAATCATTAGTGAGCCATTTGACAAGGAAACTTAGTTCTGACATTTAATATTTGAGTAAGCGTATCCTGCCAAAAAATAAAACCAGCAATGCAGTTACCTGATAAATTTGCAGTCAGGGGATAAGGTGCCAAGAAAGTGTTGACAGACATACTGGTACACTCTCCAAGCATCATATCCTAGCATATCCTCCAAAGCTGAACGCATTGGAGTTATGGGAGGGTGGTCACCTACATCAGTTCCTGAGCGTGGCTTGATGTATCCATCAGCTAGTAACTTCTGCACGTCATTACCAGATACTGAATTGTTCCTCAATACTTCTAGTGCTCCTCTAAAATCAAATGATGAAGGGTACGCAGTGCTCTCAGTACGTGGATAGCTACAAGAAAATCCATTCAAACACATCAACAAGAAATCAAGCTCAGGAATTCATAATCAGAGATATATAGATGTCGAGGGGAAGGGGGAAATGGTAGGGGAAGGGGCTAAAGAATAATCTGTGAAATCTACAAAATCAGGATGAGACAAACTGCTGAACTAGGAAACACACAACTTTTGCCTTGACATCAACTAAAATAAACACCAGAATCATACTATTTTTGTGACTTACAAGACACATCAATGTACACTCCTCTTCTCAAAATGGGTGTCTAACATAGATCTTTCCAGCAGATTAAGATAAGAAACTTGTAGTTTTTGGACCTAATACTTTGGGCCAATTGTACTTTTGGCGATGAACTATCACATTAGCAAGCCAGTCCCATTATTCCGGTTACTGGCGGAAGTGCTACAAAAGATTGAGAAATGGTTTTTATCTAGTTCTCAGGATCTGGCAAGACAAATTATTAAAGATACAACAAAAGGAAAATAAGGAAAGTTTGGACAATTTTTTTTATAATTAAAATCGGGTAAACCCCCATCACCCATGGAAAAGGAACCTAGTCACTGAAAGTATACTTTAGAAAACTCTACAGATAAATTAGATGCAAGTCCTATTTCTCCACTAACATAGGATATAACAATTCGTACTAGAACGATGTTCACTGGAGGTTCAAAAGAAACCTGATAAAACCTTGAGTATACAAACGCTCAGCTAATTGCATAGCCAATTGAGGACCAAAGCCTAACGAACTTGAAGCAACCTGAATCAGTGAAAATAGATTGTCATCCAGTTGTTCTACATGCAGGAACTTGTACTTCAACAGTATTTACAAAATTATTCACCATTCAGATAAATAATCAAAAACCACAGTTGTGCTCCCTTCGTAGCCTCAAAATAACAAATATTACAATTATACATGAAGTCGTGATTGCAAGGTACATAAATATTTTGTTTATGGAGTCTCAAGTAATTCTATCTCACCTTCAGAAGGTTAAACTGTATTAAGACCAGAAGGGCGAACTTTGGTCTCCTGCTTTTCTGATATGCCAGTAACTTCAACAAGTCCATCATCCACTATTAAACCTCGAAACATCTCCGCAACCTTAGTTTTAAAATATATAGTGAAGTCATGCACAAATTAGGTAAAAGAGGTTCGGAGAATGAATTCGGGATAGAGAACTTACATCTGCGTCAAACAATCTGTTACACTCCCATTCTAACTTAAGCTCGTATCCATTGTGAATGATGTAAGGATGCACAGCCCAAAACTTTTCTGGCTTGAATGTATTTATTTGAAGGTAACGTTGCACACAAAATCCAAGTGTAGGAGTTTGACAAGGCCCATAGCTGAAACAATGTTGAATGTTGGGAGATGATTACACGCTAAAGCGTAGAACAGATAAAGATACATCAATTTTTTAGGAATACAAGAATGAACTATGTAAAAAGAAAACAGCAGGCACTTAGTTTAAATTTGCAACTCGACTCTGAATGGACAAAAGAAGCACACTTGAACTCTGAAGTGGCTGCGACCTTTTAATCTCAACACATTACATTCAAAGAAATTCTTTCGAAGGCATCCAAAGCAGTAGTTAAAAGAAATTTTATAATAATATCTCTATCATCGTAAAAAAGATATTAGAATAACTATCAAATTCTACGTAATCTATTGGCTCACTTCCTAGAACTTTTCATGTATAGATTTTTAATTTGAAGGCACTATACAGGGGATAATATAAATCAGGGACATGTTACAATATTTGGAACATCCCAAGTATAATATGAACCACCTTGGAGATGGATAAGGACAAAGGCAATATCATAACGTCAAGTTTTAGGGAGAACGCAGATAAAAATTACACGAAACACTAGACGAAAAAGTTTTTTGAAAAGGTTTTATTTCAAATACGTAGCATATCAAAAACCTTGAGCTCTAGTCTAGAAGTATTTGGATGAACATTGAATGCAACGAAATATACCACCTTTTAAATAACAAAATATAAATGGACAAAAATGAAACAAGTAGAGAACCCGACTACAAATTTTAATTGGTATTGTTGCATATATTTTTAAGTATGGGCATTGGTTCTGTTAGCCCGCAATTAGTGTATGCCTGGCATTTATGCAGCAGCAGTATTTTAATATAAGTTCACACAAAATATAATTAAATGAATCGACAAGAAATCCAGATATAAGATATCAGTGTATGCATAGCATTAACAAAGCAGCAGTGCTAAGAACCAAATATATCCCCTCAACTTCCCAATTATCTTGAACTAGGAATTATATCGCAATAAGATATGTAATCACAAAAATTAGTTGCAATATCATGTAAGTCCAACTATTTACTATGAACATCTGCTATACAAGTACTTGACCACTTTTACGTAAAATATATTTTCATCTAGGCATCTTTAACTAAATAAGAGAACAAAGGTTAGCACAATGCAACTTATATATTCAAATCCACCCATCCTCTACATCCACTTTTAATTAAAATGGTCAACATCACTGCCTTAAAAAATCATAAATGTTACTAAAGATTTATACAAAAATAGGAAGACTATCTAAATAAAGGTCTTAACAGACAGAAAAAGAATTGGAAAGCATCAACTATCAACTTTATATACTAAGGAGCATCAACTATAAACTTCGACATAAATCAACTCTCAGAATATCTAAAAGCAGACAGAATATATTCACGGACACACTAACTGTTTCTCCATATAGACACATTCACTATTTTGATCAGCAACAAACTCTTTTACTCACCACATACGATGTTTCAGCTTGAAGCTTTCTTTTTCCCAGGTTGGTGGTTACGTCTTCTAGTGTTTGCTTATCTCCGAGCTCAGGCATGTACCCATCTTCCCCGCTTACTAACAGACTTTTATACCAATCCAAGTCATCATCAGCACATGTACAACCATCATCAATACTATGTATCTCTTCCACATCATCTTTATCACATGTTTGAACCGAATCAGTTTCATAGTTCCCATCTTCCCCGCTTACAAACAGACTGTTATACCAAACCAATTCATCATCAGCACATTTACACCCATCATATATACTATATATCTGTTCCACATCATCATTATCACATGTTTGAACCGAATCAGTTTCATAACACTGTTCCACAGCATCCATTTTTACATCCACTTTTACTGGTTCCTTGGAATGATCTAGAATGATTTTGCAAAGTACAGTATTAGATAGGTTAGGGATCTCCTTGTTAATTCCACACAGTGAATACTCGTGCATCCTCCAATGCCCTACCCTACTCAAATCCTCCTGGTGAGAAACCTCTTTAATTTCAAATACCAGCATTCTCCTCTCCCCGATAAGATTACCATCATAATCCCTAATCTCAGTGCGCTTTGTTTTTCCATCCCAAGTACCACAGCCAGCCGTCCTAGTATATTGCTCCTTTCCAACTTTACTCTTGTTATTAGATTTGGGTGCTGCTTTCTTTGTTAAATTAACAAAGGCATAAGCAATCTTTTCGAACTTGCCGCAAGAGACTTCTGAGAGGATCCATGGATGGCTTTCGGGATCAAAAACTTGCCATGGATTGGCACAAGAATCATACAGTTCTCTCTCCTCCACAACATCACAAGAAAGCTTTATTCCCAGAACTTTAGGCTTTAAGAATAAATTTATTAATTCATTATGGAAAGGATTGAAACGAAATCCAAGAGGTAAATTCATATTACTATCCATCAATCACTAGGGTATGTAAGATATGTAGAAATTATTTAAAGTAAAACTGTATATGTAAGCAAACAAGAAACACAATAAAACTTTATCAGGGGCACAACGAGAGAGATTACACAGATAGAGATTACCGATAGGGAGAGGGAGGGAGAGAGAGAGAGAGAGAGAGAGAGAGAGAGAGAGAGAGAGCGCGAGAGAGAGGTCTTTTTTATCAATTGAAACTCTGCAATTCAAGAACCCTTTTGATTAACCAGCTAATTAGATACAATTATATATAATCTTGAATTCTATACATACATATATTGAGAAAACAAACCTGGGTATTGCAGGAATTGTGATATATTGCCCTAATTTGAATACGAGAATTCAAGAATTGAGGGGTGGTTTCCGATTGGGAGAGAATGAATTGTGATATATTGCCCTAATTTGAATACGAGAATTCAAGAATTGAGTGGTGGTTTCTGATTGGGAGAGAATGAAGAAGCGGGGAATTAGTTAGTGGAGAGAAATCTTGGAGAGCAGAAAAAACAGAGAGAGAGGTGCGTAAATGTAAAGCGAGAGAGAACGAAGTGCGTACATGTAAAGCGGTATATATAGAGATCGGAGGAGCAGTCACAATTCTACTGTGAGCAAGTAATAGTCGGTTTATTTTATTATTATTTATGTAAATATTTTATTATTAAATTTTTTTTAAATTTTGGGATAAATAATTTCAAACTAAAGGAAATTTTCCCAAATCTTTTTAATAACTATAAGATAAATGTGCAAAATGACATACTAAGAATATGATGAAATTTAAAGCAAGTCTTTGGTTTCTCGTAAAAGCTACGGTCTTCGACATCGTATATGTCACAAAAAAAGGAATGACGGTAATCGGAACGGGTGTATAATTTGAAACAGTCAAGTGGCAAAGTCATGTAAATATATGAAATACGGAGGGACAGCTTAGTCAAATCTGTACTATTATATTAAAGACGTAACGTTTATTTGATTTTGATTACTCAAAATTTAAGTTTATAAAGGAAATTACATTTCAAACAAAATTAATATATCGGTAAATTTCTTATGCGGGCTTCTCAATTGGGTGTTGCAACCTATTCATGCTGTCTCGCAACCATAAAAGAAATTATAAATAATATTATTATTTTTTTATAAAATAAAATTATGATTTTAATACATATGAAATTTTTTTTAAAAAAAACGGTTTGCTATCTAAAATAATTAAAAAATTTAACATTTTTCTGATAAATAATTGAATTTGATTTTACTTGCATTCAGTTGTATTTGGTTGAAAAATTGTATTTTACAAAATATTTTTAAAATATCGTATTATTACAAAAAATAATAATTTTAGAAAAAAACATTTGCATATATTTTTAGGCATTCATCGTAATATATTTAGATAATTTTATTATTATTTTATATATTTAAAATGTATAAAAAAATTTACCTTATCATGTATATCTTATAATTAACGTAAAAACCTTGCTCAAACAAATTTGTATATGTATCAAAATCATTTTTTAATTACAAATACGGTTAATGATAATATTTAAAGTTTATCTTATATTTATATAGTAATTTTCTAATATTTCATGTCGTTAGTTATTTTCTAATATCTATAATATTAAAGTCACATGATTATTTTTATCGATGTGAAACACAATCGGACAACATTAATGATTTTTGCATCTACATAATATCCAAGCACCTATTTTTTGTATTGATCTTATAATAATTTAAGTATATGTTTTAACTCAATTGTTATATAGAATTTAAATCCTAAATTAAAAAATTCATTTCCAATTCAAGTTCTTGTTTTATATTATTTTTATGAAAATTCATGTGTTCAATTAAATTATTCAATAAATTAATGGTACAAATTAATGAACTATGATACGATTATAATCTATACTAAACTATAATAAGAAAAATATTATATAATATGTATTTTTTGTTCTGATAAAATAATCTCAAATATTTTCTCCACAGGAAACATTAGTCTCAAGTCTACTACAATATCATAACTATTTATGTAGTCAATCTCTAATCATCAATAAAATAAACTATCATAATAAAGATAATTTTCTCTACTACACTAATTTTAATATTGATTAAAGATAACTATGTTTACGTCCATGTTACAATATATATTTGCACGTCATAACTATTAGATCTATGTTACAATATATTTACACCTCATAACTATTAGATCTATGTAGTTAAATTGATCAGAACCATTAGATGTAATACTAAAAGGTATGTTATACGAAAGTTTAAGTGTACGAATCCCCAACAACATATTAAAATTAAAACTTTTTATAAACATATTAAAATTAACATTCATTACATATGTTCTAAAAATATAAACAAATTTTAAATTACATCAGCCTCAAATTATTATCTATTATATTTTAATGAATTTAAATTTTAAAAAATAAAACATTAAAAAATAACATGTACTTTGCACAGTTTATAAGTTAGTATATATTAATAACTATACTATATTAATTCTAAACAAATATTGAAAAGTAATGCAAATGCCATAACTTTTAAAATCCTTAATTATTGGTTCAAATATTTAAAAAAGAAAATTGCTATTGACTTTGCCAAACCCGGTTATTGCAGGAATTATGATATATTGCCTTAATTTGAATACGAGAATTCAAGAATTGAAGGGTGGTTTCTGATCGGGAGAGAATGAAGGTGGGGATTAGTTAGTGGGGAGAAATCTTGGTGAGCACAAAAAACAGATAGAGGAGAGCGAGAGAGATTCTATATATACGAGAGAGAGAAGTGTGTATATGTAAAGCGAGAGAGAACAAAGTGCGTACATGTAAAGCGGTATATATAGAGATCGGAGGAGCAATCACAATTCTATTGTGAGCAAATAATAGTCGGTTTATTTTATTATTATTTATGTAAATTTTTTTATTATTAAATTTTTTTAAAATTTTGGGATAAATAATTTCAAACTAAAGGAAATTTTCCCAAATCTTAATTTTTTAATAACTATAAGATAAATGTGCAAAATGACATACTAAGGATATGATGAAATTTAAAGCGATTCTTTGTAAAATTCGTTGAAAATTCATCTTAAGTCGAAATTTAATGATTCTGATCTTTTCGGAAAGTTCTTTCAATTTTATACAAAATTTGTTTCACAGTATTTTTTTAGATTATGCTTTAAACTGTTCTTAAAATCACAAAACATCTTGAAATTTCGTTTTTCATTTTTTGTTCAAATTCAGCGGACGTTTTATTCAATTCTCGATTCGTTATAAGTCCGATTCTGATGAGTCATACCTTTTCGGAAAGATCTGTTCGTTCTCTACAACTTTAGTGACTAAAGTTTCCAAAACAACGTCATTTAAAGGGTCTAAAATGCTAAAAACAGAACTGATCAGAATTGGATGTATGATTTAGGATGTGTCGAGGTAAGTTTCTAATTGATCTTTCTAGTATTTTCAAAGTTATTTTACGTGTATATATTTGTTTGTCAAAATTCGGGTTATGTGATTATCTTTTGAAGTGATGTGCATATGTATTATGTGTAAGCAATAGTTTTGAGATTCTGATTTGTACCATGATTTTTGAAAATAAGAATAAGAATCGATTCACCGGGTTGCAGTGACAGTTTTCTAAAAATTTCGGACCGTTATCACCGGGTTGTAGTGGTTGTGACATGAATTGTGGGTTTCAAGTTATTATTATTATTATGTGATATCATTTCGTATCTATCGCATAAGAATCTGAAAGTATATCGTAAGTTATTGTTTCGTATATCATTTTTGTATCGAATATCGTATTGTTCTATATGTGTATACATGTTATTTTCCTGACTAGTTGGATTGGTTTCTTAATGGGCTGTATAGATCATTACAAATTTCAGATTCAATGTAAGATCGAGTTGGATAGCGTTAGGATTTAAGGATCTTAGGTTCATGATAGACTTGCTTTTGGATCATCGATCGTTAGCTGCGATTTTGTAATAATTGTTTTTTTTATTGACATTTGGATTAATAAATTGTATTTTGTTGCAGTATTTAGAATAATAGTCCGAAAAATCGGTCTTTCTCAGTTATGCACGCTTCCAAACTGTAATATGATAGGTTAACCCCTATCCTAATTATTTCATACACTTCCCCAAATCTATTATCTATTATCTATTATTATTATCCTCTTCTATATATAATAGGAGAACACATGGATAATTTAGGGGCATTTGAGCCAATAAACCCCCCGTGAAATTACCATTTTACCCTTACATATTACAAAATTACATGCAATGCCACTACTCTCTTATCTATGGAAAAAATTTAAGTAAATAATGTTTTAGTTAGGGATCGAACCCCTGACATTCGCCAAAGAAGCCATCCTTATAACCATTGAGCTACAATACTCTTTTTTATTTTAATCTAAAAATCATATGACATAAACCTCACATTTTTCTTATCCTATATTTATTATTATTTAAATTTTTGAGTGAAAATTAGGGTGATTTATAATATTTATTAAACTTTATTTTTTTAATACTTAAAATATCATACAGAATCATATATACTACCAGTCTTATAAAATATTAATATTAAGTTTTAAAAAGAATATTATTTGTGGTGCTTTTTATTTTTCTTTTAACTAGACAAATATTTTGTATATGTATCGATAACTATAATATATTCTATTTTCTTGCATCAGAGTCGAACTTTTCTTGTACTACGCAATATATTTGAATTATTCAAATATTTAATATATAAAATGTATTATTAAATGTTGAGATAACATAAATAACATATTACAATTAGTTTATTTACATATTTATGACTTATTTATTTTTAAATTAATGAAATTAGTGTTAAAACATGTGTAAAAATTAGACAATAATTTAGGTATGGGCGATCGGTCACTTCGGGGTCGGGGAGACTCCGAACATGAACTCATTCGTCGAACCCGCCTCAATGCTCGAATGAGGATTACTTTATTTATCGCACAATAATCATTGTTAAAAAGCACATATTGATAACATGTATACATGATATTTATAATTATTTGTTCTTATCTATACTATATACTACAAGTATATAGAGTCAGTGTGATGCATACAACATTCATATTCTTCTTATTTTACATTTATATTTACTTTGTTTGAAGTTCATTTTAAATTTGAAAAGTTTTATGTGATTGTTGAATTGACGTGTGTATTTATGTTTGAGTGTGATTAATGTGTTTTAAGAGTTTTCTGTTTAACGATATTTTAAAAATATATTTAATTAAAATTGTTGTTTTTAATAAATTAAGATCAAATTGCAAAAGAAAAGGGACTAGAGTGCAAATATCAGAATATGAATGTCGTATTGACCGACCGACTACCAAACTATATTTTGAATAAAATTGTTGTTTTTAATAAATTAAATAAAGTAGTAAAAATAAAAGAACTAAAGTAAAAATATCAAAATATGAGAACCGTATCGACCGATTATCAAACGTTCAATGTTTCGGCTTTAATAATACAGTATATATATATATAATAACTAAAAAAACATAAATAAAACATATGAAAAACTATTTGTTTTGAGTTAAAATATTGTAAAAGATGAGATAATAAAAATAAATAGATAGTACAACAAAACAATTAAATGAATTATATATTCTAAAATTTTGATAATAATCTGTGTAAACAATAAACAGATTAAAATATATAGTATATAACAAATTTAAAAAATTAGATCAAATCACATTATACAGCCCGAGTTATTTAAAATTATAGTCCCCGATCAATCAAATTATCTATATAAATAAAAGTAAGTACATTATAACATACGAAAAAAAATGTGCAACCATACCTAGAAAAAAAATTAACCGCAAACAATAGAAATTTATGTTAATTGCTAGAAATATGACCGGTGTTTTAATTAGTAAAGACATTTTCCTGGATGAAGTTGTATTTTGAAAAAAATAAAGGATGGATTCATTGTCAAAACACGGACATAACTCAGAAGGCATATGAGCAATTTTAACTTACGATGATATAAGCAAAAAATATTTATCTAGCCATAATTGATCAATTCTCAAGTTCAGAGTTAAAAAAAGTCTGTTTGTTTGGAAGAATTGAAACACATCAAAATGGTACCAAACGTACTTAATAATAGAATGATTTGGCACAAGGTAGTTCCACTTAAGTAAATTAGTTACATTGTCCTATGTTTTGAAAGTTAGATAGACAGGAGAAGAGAAAAAAAGGTAAAAAATGCTTAAAATTAAGAGGTCAGAAGAAAAGACATAAAAGAGTTACAAAGAAAGTTTTAAGAACTGAAAAAGCAAGGCCTAAGTAGAGTATTAGAAGATTTAGGAAGATTTTTGAGTAAAATCAGTACTAAAACCTACAATCTCATATTGCAACATCTTGAAGGCTATTTAGTTTCTACCTTGAATATTGTCGGAGATGAACTAAATGAATGCATCATTTTTGAAGAACTTGAAAAATTTTAGGATTATAATTTTAAAAATGTCGTCTTAATTAGAAAACATTCATATAACACTCTAATTCTATTCTATGATCCACGACAAAAATTAAAAACAAACATATTTATCAAAACTACTCGTATTAGTTTTAAAATTATAAACTTCAACATATTTAAGCAAGTACAACATAATCATAACATTAACAATAAAAACTCTATGAACATCAAAAACATACAATCATATATGTCAAATGACATTGATAATGTGTAGTTTAGTTTAAAATCACAATCTAAGCTAGCGGCCCGTGCCTTGCACGGATTTTTATGCTAGTTATTATATATATAATAGAGCAACTAGGGGGTTGCTTGAGACAATTTAATCAGTGTGAAATTACCAAATTACCCCTACTTATTATATTAATGATAAAAAAATTGTTTACAATGGGAGTTGAACCCTAGACCTCTAAATTAGAGAGTACACTTCTAACCACTATGTTAAACATCAATTTTGGTTATATCATAAAACTCTTTATTAATATGTGCAAATACTCAATATGTTATATTCTATTTTGATCTCTTCTTGTAATCTACTTGGTAAGATAGATAATCTATTTTCACAAGTGCCTTAAAATCATGTATTTGACCATATTAGAGAAAAATTCATGCAAAATAGATATACAAAATGTTATAAATTGAAATTGGTCCATTGGAAAAAGAATTATATTAATATCTTCTTCTATATATTAAAAGCCAACCAAGGGCAAAATATGCCAATAAAATGGTTGTGAAATTACAGCTTTACCCTTATTTATCATATAATTACAAAAATGTCACCCCTCTATAGTTTATGCAAAAATTATATGAAATTTTGTTGCTTTCAGGATTCGAGCACAAACCTTCCACTTACAAATAAAGTTTCATGACCATTGTGCTACATCAATTCTTGAGTTAACTTTAAAAATCTTATTAGATAAGCTACATGTTCCCTTTTAATCCTATTTTCTCTTTTTTACGTTACTTTTTGATTAAATATATTGTTGGTTTATATTTCTTATAAAAAAGAAATTCTAAATTATTCATACATGTAACCAAATTCAAATTGGGAAAATATGAATTTGTTAAAATTCGTCTCTATGTATATACTAGCCTATAACCCGTGCAAGGCACGGGCCTTAAAAATAATAAACTAAAAAAATTAATGTGAACGAAAAATATTAAAATAAAAGTAAAAATTAATATGATAAATTATAAAATGAGAAACTTAAATATTCATTGGAACATAAAAAAATATAAAAAAAATACAAATGAGACCGAGGAAGATAAATGAGGTATTATTTTTAATTAAAAAAAGTAATTGACTGTGATATTTTTATAAGTGTTTTAATTATATTAATTGTATTTATTAAAAAATACGTTGGCATGTTAAAATAAGTAAGTTTTTGTAATAAGGACAAATAGAAAAGTTAACATGTTTTAATTAAAAAAAAGTAACTACACGTAATATTTTTAGATGTGTTTTAATTATATTAATTTTATGTGTTAACAAAATACGTTCACTTGTTAAAATAGGTAAGTTTTTTTAAATAATTAAAAGTATTAAAATAGGTTTTAAAATATATAAGTTGCACTTGATATTTTTGGAAAAAAAGAGATTTTAATGATAACAAATATAAAAGGTAATATACTTTAATTTAAAGGTAATTGCCCGTGATATTTTTGGAAAAGAAGTAGATTTTGTTAGAAAAAAATGTTTTAACTATAAAAGGCAATCAGATAGTTACTATTTTTATATTATTTTATTATTTATTAAATAGAGTATTAAAATAGGTTTTAAAATAAATAAGTAAGGATTGCACCTCATATTTTTGGAAAATAGGGATTTTAGTGATGATGTTTTTTAATTATATTAATTGTATTTGTTAAATAAAATACGTTCACTTGTTAAAATAAGTAAGTTTTTTAGTTTTTTTGATTAGATTTCAATATTATTTGATTTTTATGTAGTAAAATATAGTGAAATATTAATATAGAATAAAATTTTCCCGAATTTTGATTATATTATTAATTTATTAATTAGAAAAAGTACCGAAAACCAAAAACCGACCGTTAACCGAAAACCAAAACTTTCAATGTTTCGGCTTTAATAATATAGTATAGATTAGATTATTGGATAATAATAGGATAATATTTTAAGAAAGATAAATATTTCATTTATGTGTGGATATAATTGCATCATATAATTTTTAGATATATAAATTTAAAGTTGAGTTAAAAAATAATTCTACATCATAATCTAAAATATGTTTCAATTTACTTAATTTCTAAACTAGGCTGTTAGATAATGTGTGTAATGAATAATAGACTTAAAATAGATAATTGAATTTAAAATTATATAAATACGAAAAAATATAAATATATATATATATACACATGGAAAAAAAGAACAAGACAATCTAAATGTATAATTTTACATACATAACCAATTTTTTAAAAAATCTACTTTTATATATTAAAAGATCATCAGAGGCAAAAAGAACCCAAAAAGTGTTCATGAAATTACAACTTTATCTTTATATTTTTAAAATTACAAACATGTCACCCCTTTATTATTACTGAAGATAGAAAATGTCAAATTTGTGTGTAAACATCGAGAATCGAAATGTTGGCCTCCTCGTAACAGTTTCATGTCATAATCGAGTGCCCTACATTGAGTTTTGAGTTTATTTTAAAATTATTATTAGATAAAGTATATTCGCTCATCATATTATATTTTATTATTTCAACTTTTGAGTAAATAATATGTTGTTTTATATTATTTATACAACATGCTTATTCAATTTTTTAATAAAAAATGTTAGTTTATATTATTTTATAGCTCCATTTTTTTAAGTTTTCGTAGTTTTAATATATAATTATGTATTTCTTTACAAATTTTATTATTTCACCCTTAATTTTTTTGATTAAATGTTAATTGTTATACGATTTATATTTTTATACAATACTATGTCACTTATTAGCTTTATACGAATTATTCAAGTATTGATAAATCTATAATCAAAATTTGATCTAAAATAAGTAACATATTATACGTAACTTTTATATTTTAGAATTACACAAGGGACTGTAAAAAATGGGAATCATAGTTTGGGGTGTTGATGGGTTAGGTTGTTTGGGGTTGGAAGCATTTTTGCAACCCAGTCTAATTAAATAAGTTTGAAATTTTTTAATCCAGCTCACAAAAAATTAATTCATGGCCCAACCGTACTTATCATCCTTAAGTTTGTGCCGGGTTGGGTTGGTTTGAATGTGTTAAATAATTTTTATAAAAAATAAATATTACACAATGTCCTCGTTTCAAAAATTCAAGTAAAGCTAAAATACGTATAACTTACGATTTTAGTGCTAATATGTTTTTTTATTAACATAATAATTTTAGTTATGTACGCGTCTATAAATAAGATGATACTAGCTTAAAACCCGTGCGATGCACGGATTGTTATTAATAATTATTATTTTTATTATTTATGTTTTAATATTTTATTAATTTGCGTTTGCTAAAAAAATAAGTAGGCGTGTTAAACTTTTTTAAATAATTAAAAGTAATAAAATAAATTAATAACTGTTTATCCATTATATTTTTGGAAAAGTAGGGGTCTTACTAATGAAAAATAGAAAAAATAACATGTTTTATCTGAAAAGTTAAGTGCCCGTAATTAAAAGTATTTAAATAGGTTTCAAAATAAATAAGTAGGGATTTACCCGGGATATTTTTGGAAAATGAGGGTTTTTAGTAAAGAAAAATAGAAAGAATAACATGTTTTAGTTGAAAATGATAATTGCCGGTGATTGTTTTTAGAAAAATAGAGGATTTTGTTAGAAAAAAAATAGAAAAAGTAATGTATTTTAGCTGAAAAAGTAGTTAGTTATAAAATGTTATTATTTAATAATAATTTCTTTAGAAAATGAAAAAATTGAAAAAGTAACATGTTTCAGCTGAAAAAGTGCTCATAATTAAAAGTATTAAAATAGATTTTAATACTTTTAATTATTAAAATAAAAAAATAGATTTTTAAAATAAATAAGTAAGGGTTTGCCCGTGATATTTTTGGAAAATGAGGGGTTTTAGTAAGAAAAAATAGAAAGAGTAACATGTTTTTGTTAAAAAAGATAACCGCACGTGTTTTTTTTAGAAAAAGAGAAGATTTTGTTAGAAAAAAAATAAAAAAAGGTAATGTATTTTAGCTGAAAAGGTAATTGGTTATAAATAATGTTATTATTTAGTGATAGTTTTAAAAAAAATAAGTAAGGGCAATTAAATAAAATCACTAAGTACCGACCGTCCGTCCATCCGACTACCAAACTTTTAATGTTTCGTCTTTAATAATATAGCTTAAAACCCGTGTGATACACAAATTGTTTTTAATAATTGTTAATTTTATTATTTATTTTTTATATTTTATTAATTGCATTTGTTAAAAAAAATAAGTAGGCGTGTTAAATATTTTTAAATAATTAAAAGTATTAAAATAGATTTTAAAATAAATAAGTAACTGGTTGCCCGTGATATTTTGGAAAAAGAGGGGTTTTAGTAAGAAAAATAGAAAGTAACATGTTTTCGTTGAATTTTAAAATATAAAAGTAACGATTTGCCCGTGATATTTTTGAAAAAAAGAGGGGTTTTAGTAAGAAAAATACCAAAGGTGACATGTTTTAGTTGAAAAAGATAATTGTCAATTAAAATTATTAAAATAGATTTTATAGTAAATAAGCAAGGGTTTGCCCGTGATATAATTGGAAAAATAGAGATTTTAGTAAGAAAAATAGAAAATATAACATGTTTTAGCCGAAAAAGGTAATTGTCCGTGATTTTTCTACAAAAAGAGGGGAAATGTAATTACCAATTAAAAATATTAAAATATGTTTTAAAATAAATAAGTAAGGGTTTGCTCGTGGGAAATGAGGGACTTTAGTAAAGTAAATAGAAAAAGTAATATGTTTTAGCTTGAAAAGGAAATTGTTCGTGATTTTTTTAGAAAAAAATGGTAATGCATTCTAACTGAAATGATAACTGATTATAATAATTTTTATAATAATTAAATAAATAATTAAATAAGGCAAGTACCGTACCAAAAAAACAGGTACCAAAACTTTCAATGTTTCGTCTTTAATAATATAGTATAGATAGATATATAGATTTATAATATTAGTATTTTATGTTACTAAATGGAATAGTCCGTGATATTTTTGAGGTTTTAGTTAAGAGAAATATTAGTTATGAAATATAAAAATGAATATACGTTTTGGAAAAAAAAGCTAATCGGTTAGTCATTAATAATTATAATATTATTATTTTATTTTATTAAATAGATCTGTTCGTGATATTTTTGGAAAATGAGAGGTTTTAGTTAGGAAAAATAGGAAAGTAGAAATTTTAGTTAGAAAATATAGAAAAGAATATACAATTTGGCTAAAAAAGGTAATGAGTTAGTTATTAGCAATTATAACTTTATTATGTTATTTTAGTAAATGAAATTGTTTGCAATATTTTTGGAAAATGAGTTGTTTATTTAGGAAAAATAGAAAAGATATTCTATATAATAATTTTAATATTTTATCTAACGGTTCTCATCGATTTGATCAAAAATATCTAACGGCTATGAATTGAGTGACCAGACTACAAAAACTTTCATGACCAAACTACAAAACTTTCAATGTTTCGTCTTTAATAATATAGTATAGCTACTGTATTATATAATTAATGTACAGTTACATATAATATATATATAAATTATCGAACATTTTTAATTTAAACAGGGTTAGGTTAGGTCGGCTGAAATATATAAAACTGATATGCAACCATTAAAATCGGTTTGAAATTTTTTTAGACCCAATTTAAGTATCGGGTTTTTTTGTCGTCTTGGTTGGTTGAAAAAGGGGTTGGGTTTATTTTGTTCATTTTAATCGGTTCGTAAGCCAATTTTCGACTGATTAAACCAATTTGTGCCCAGTTAATCCAAATTATATGATTTCTAGATCGATTTCTATAAAAATTGATTTTTCGATCTGATTTTAACACATTCGGATTGATTAGTCACCGTCTAGTGGTTAATCGTCAGTATTTAGAACATATATTATACATATAAATACAACTGAGTCTACACAGATGTTAAATTATTTAGGTATATTATGATTCATATAAGATCAAACACAAGATAATTTATAATTCAAATATTAAAATCGCATGGAATAGAATTTTATGGTTGTGTTAAAAAAAATGAGTTTAATTACATATATATAAATTTTCAATTTGTGTAATTTTTAAACTACGATATTAGATATTTTATAATTAATACTAGACTAAACATATACAATTGAGTTTAAAAGGGTACAAATATGTACATGTGAAGGAAAGAGTAAGACAACTTCAAGATTGACTTTTACATAAAATAAAAAAAAATTATAATGTGTTCACTCTATAATCTTACATGAATGACCACTTTTATATTTTATAAATAACTTTTATTTCATTAAAATTATATTACTTTATATACGTCTTATACACGAAATTAAAAGTAAGAAATTTTATGATGTATTTAAAGTAGATTCGTACATTTGTGACCAATATTATATTACAAATATATTGTTATTTTATTAACAATACATGAGTTTACATACATTCATTTTATATACAGAGAACTCTGATAAAATAACCATTTAAATTATCTTGAATTTTTAAATTTGATAAAATTCACTTCACGACATTCAAAACTAAACTTATATTTTGAAGATTAAAAAAATCATTTGATCTTTATCTTATAGGAATTTATCCAAATTTTATGAAATCTTATTCAATTAAAAATATATATATATAAATACTATGCATATATAATATAAATTCAAAATACTATCATTTACCATATTTACAAAATTATTTTGATATGTATATATATTGGTACGAATTTATTTTTTAGTATATAAACAGCTCGCACGGGCTTTTACGCTAGTTTTTATATTATAAATCATGTTTATTTGCAATAAGTATATATTTGCTCATATTATATACTCCCTCTGTCCCATCCATTTGTTAACATTTGGAATGGAGGGCTCGACACGCATTTTAAGGCTCCTATAAAGTATAGTTCTATTAATTATTTTAATTTTTTTTTCTTCTAAATAAAAATTTAAATTTTGGATTTCTATTCAAAAAAGAAATTTTTTAAAAATAAGTAATGAAACTATATTTTATATGAGCCTTAAAATGCGTGCCCAACCCTCCATCCCAAACGTTAACAAATGGATGGGACGGAGGGAGTATACTATTAGATTACAAATTCTATATACAATCAATATATATCTATCTATTATATATATAATAGAGCAAATGGGGGGTTGTGTGAGACAAAAAAATCATAGTGAAATGACAATTATAGCCTCTAAATCAGAAAATGATGTTATTACCTCTTCCTTAATTATTTCATATTAATTGTCTACAATTATTACATATTAATACACTTGCACATTAATTACTCATATTCATTAAAGTATATTAATTGTTTTGTAATTAATACTTATTGTTTATATACATGTTATTTTAAATGAAACATATTATTTAAAAAATAATAGAATATAATTTTAAAAAAAATTAAAGATTTTGGAATAAATATATACATAACATGATTTTATAATATCAAATGGTTGGTAATGTGACATGATTTCATGTTATCTTCGTTGTGGTCGAAGTGATTTGTGTGAGAGTTATTCATTGTTAACTAATTAAGAATACATATGTAAAATCATATCGAATTTTTGAAAACAAATTATGCAATAAAGAAACATCAAATACTTACTTACTCGAAAATCAACAGCACTCTCTTCACATCCAACTCTTCACATCCAAATCATAGATATGTATCACATGAACTTACAGTTGAACGAACATAATACAATGAACAATGAAAAAAAGGAATACTAACTTTACAACAACTATTGCTAACTTCAATTTTCAAATATCTCAGTCATCAAACCGTCAACACTAATTAACAATATGTATGAAAAATCATATCGAGTTTTTTAAAGAACAAATTATGCGGTAAATAAACATCAATTACTTACTTACTCGAAAATCGAAAGAAAGGTATTCATATCCAAATCATAGACGTGTATCACACGGACTTTCGATTAAACGAATAAAATATAATAAAAAAGAAGAATGTTAACTTTACAATAATTATTGCTAACTTAAATTTTTAAATATCGCAGTCATTAAATCATCAACACGAATATATCATAAACAAATATACTGAAATTAATGATAAATTATAAAATATTGCAGAATAAACCCGTGCCTCGCACGAGTTATAAAGCTAGTTTTTGATCAACACTCTATTTAAGATTATTAAGACCAACAACCAAGAGACGGTGACTCTTTAGACATATATTTTTAATTTTTCATACATATTTAAAGGATGTTTATCGTCACATAGGATCATCTAACATTAACATTAACACGCAAAGAGAAAAACAACAATAATAACGGTAAATTAAAATAATTTTGTGCAAGTACTGAAGCTAGTTAACACTAAAAAGTAACAGAAAAAATTGTAACTATTAACCAAAGCCACCCATACAAGCTCAACTAACCACGATTATCCTAATCATCGATATCAATCAATACTATTATATAATAGACGAAACATTAAAAGTTTGGTTGGTCGGTATGGTACGTTGTGATTTTACTTAATTGTCCTTACTATTTATAGAAATATATTACTAAATAATAATATTACTTATTTATAACCAATTACCTTTTTCACCTAAAATACATTATTTTTTCTAAAACATTCCCCTACTTTTTCAAATATATCACGGGCAATTACCTTTTTTTAACTAAAACATATTAGTTTTTCTATTTTTTCTTACTACAACTCTCCTTTTAGAAAAATATCTCGGACAAATCTTTAGCTATTTATTTTTAAACATATTTTAATATTATAATTATTTTTAAAAAATTACCTATTTTAACAAGCCTACTTATTTTTTTTAACAAATGCAATTACTAAAAATATTAAAAATATAAATGATTAAATACCTATTTATAATCAATTACCTTTTCAGCTAAAACACATTATAGATTTTTTCTAACAAAGTCCCTCATTTTCTAAATATATCACGGGAAATTACATTTTTCAACTTACTTTTTCTATTTTTCTCACTAAAATCTATTTTTTTTCTAAAAATATCACGGGCAAACCCTTTACGTATTTATTTTAAAACGTATTTAAATATTTTTAATTATTAAATTTTAAAACCTCATTTTCCAAAAATATCACGAATATTTTCCTTTTTTAAACTAAATATATATGTTACATTTTTTATTTTTCCTTACTAAAACCCCTCATTTTCCAAAAATATAATGGGCAAATCCTTACTTATTTATTTTAAAATCTATTTTAATGTTTTTAATTAATTAAAAGTGTTTACTTATTTTAACACGCCTACTTATTTTTTTAACAAATACAATTAATAAAATATTTAAAAAAATAATAAAATAACAATTAACAATCTGTGTGTTATGGATTAAAAAACGTACTTTGTGAATTTAATGAGCTTCGAGCTTTAATGGCTGCACTCGTGTTTCCGGACTAAATTGGTCCTCGCAAGATGCCTACGTATCTCAATTAATGTTGAGAATCAAGCCAAAGACGTAGTTCTGATTGTAGGATCAGGGACCTTATATAGGCGTCTGGAGCCTAGTATTTATGGTATGTTTGGGAGACTTAACGGATAAGTCTTCTTTTTGATATTGGATAAGTATTGTATTTCTTGCTGAAGAATTCGTTTCCTTGTTGATAAAGGTTATGACTCATTGATTGCCTTTAATTGGGATTCCAGATCCTTCTTTGACTAATTTTCCATAATCAAGGCTCTTTTCATGAGCTGTATATTTTCCCTACTCATTAATTACGAAATTAATGAATAATTAGGGTGTCGGGCCTTAAATATCGGTCTTTTGTTTGAATAGTCAATTATATTTCTATAATTACTTTTCTGACCATATCATTTGCCCCCCAACTTCTGGGAAAATCTCCCCGGGATTTTCGTAGAAGTTATAACAGTCATTTTTCGAGATCTTATTTTTCACGGATTTTTGTTCCACTTTCCTGGAAAATGATTAATAATAATTTTCCCCTTTATTTTTTGGAAAATCTGTGTTCTGGGCGTGCATACCCCCGCCTAGGAGACATCCTAGGTCGCCACGCCTAGGAACTATGTCTCCTGGGCGTGGGTCTTTGAAGATTGGCTCAATGAACTTCTGGGCGTGGGTACCCCCGCCTAGGAGACATCCTAGGTTGCCACGCCTAGGAACTATGTCTCCTGGGCGTGGGTCTTTGAAGATTGGCTCAATGAGCTTCTGGGCGTGGGTACCCCCGCCTAGGAGACATCCTAGGTTGCCACGCCTAGGAACTATGTCTCCTGGGCTTGGGTCTTTAAAGATTGGCTCAATGAGCTTCTGGGCGTGGGTACCCCCGCCTAGGAGACATCCTAGGTTGCCACGCCTAGGAACTATGTCTCCTGGGTGTGGGTCTTAGAGGCCCTGCCTTAATCAGTTTCTTGGCGCGGGTACCCCCGCCTAGGAGACGTTCTAGGCTGCCACGCCTAGAAACTATGTCTCCTGGGCGTGGGTTTTAGAAGCCCTGCCTTAATCAGTTTCTTGGCGTGGGTACCCCCGCCTAGGAGACGTTCTAGGCTGCCACGCCTAGAAACTATGTCTCCTGGGCGTGGGTTTTAGAGGCCCTGCCTTAATTGATTTTCTTGGCGTTGGTATCCCCGCCTAGGAGACGTTCTAGGTTGCCACGCCTAGAAACTATGTCTCCTGGGCGTGGGTTTTAGAGGCCCTGCCTTAATTGATTTTCTTGGCGTTGGTATGAACGCCAAGGGAACTTTGAACATAAGTTTTTCGAAATTGGTCCTTATGTTAGATATAATTGCTGACGTTTGTTCATCAGTGTTTAAGTACCAGGTACATATCAGAGTTTATCTAGAAGCCAGTCAGAGTTTGATAAAGTCTGACTGGGTGAAGAGTTTACACGGAAGCTGGTCAGAGTTTGTTAAAGTCTGACAGGGTGATAGTTGACTTAGCTGTCGGTGCAAAGATAAAGATTCTAGAAGCAATATATTCTGAAGATGGAAAGAAGCAGAATATATTGATACAGCTAAGGAGACTGGACAGAAGACTGAAGCAATCCTTAATTGATAATAATTGTATAGCTAATTTATAGGAGTATCAATTAGATAAGGATTGTATGTAGCTGTGTACTATATAAACACAGATAGGTTATCCCTAGAAGGGATGCGAACATTGAATATATTATTCTTGTAACCTAGTAGCTCTTTGTGATTCATTAACATCACTAAGAGAGAAACTGTTAATATAATTACAGTTTGTTGTTTTATAAAAAGAGTTCTTGATTGTTATTCTCGTATACATACTTGATTATATTGTGTAATCGGCCTAACACCTTATGTCGGATCTTTTTCCTTTGTTTGGTTAATATTTAAACCATATATATTTTTATATGTTGAATGTTCTAGATTCTTCTAGAACTTTCAATTCGAATTTATTTGGGCTTCCCGCCTAGCGATTCTCCAGGTTCTTCTAGAACTCGTAATTCAAATTTTGAATTTATTTGGGCTTCCCGCCTATGAAAGGCCCAGTGACCTGTTCTCGGTCCATATACCGTCTATAGACGGTTTATTGGAACGTTGTCACCGGCTACTACTCCTATAAATCAAGTGGAGTAGAACTTCCATTTTCATACTTCAAAGTCATTCTACTAAATTTTCTCAGAAACTTTCCTTAGAAAAGCTCTGCTAGGGTTCCACGGCAAAGCGATTTCCGGCGTTTAAGCCACCGTGCATTTTCCAGTTTCCGTTTAAATCTTCATCTTCTCCATCAAGTTTTCTGGGTTCAAGCATTCTTCGGAAGGATTTTAATGGCGGATTCAAGCTCATCTCAATCTCAGCTATCTCAACCTTCTCGCCCTGCCAGAGCGAATCGAGGTAATCCACCTCCAAAGTCTCTAGTTCATGCAAACTTTTTTTCCCTTAGAGATTTACTTTCTGATTTTGGGGATGCTTTCCCAAATCTTCTCCATTTAGAGGCCCATAATATTCCTTCTAAATACAAACAGAGTAGGGTTGATGACATTTCCGTTCTTTTTGGCATAAAGGCCCCATATAGGGCCGTAGCACCTGGCCTAAATGACAGGGCTTGTTATCCTAAGCCCGGGGCCATTAGGATATACAAAGAGACTTTTTATTCTGGTTTTCGCCTTCCTCCTCACCCTTTTGTTTGTCGTTTATTAGCTGAGGTTAAAATTTGTCCTACACAACTAATGCCCAATGGGTGGAGATTTATATATTGTTTCCTGGCCCAATGCATGAAACATAGGGTAGAGCCCAGTGTCTCAGTATTTCGATACCTCTTTAAATTTGTAAATGCTCCAGATGATATAGGTTGGGTTAAGATTCAATATCGAACCTTAAACCGTAGTTGCTTCGTTTCTGATTCAATTTCTTTTAGAAAGTGGGTTAGACTCAAAAACTATACATGTTTGATTTTTATGCTCATGATTCCTTGCATGTATTAACTGTTATGAGTACCAGTGTCATAAACTCTGAAAGTAAACTCTGATGCTAAACTCTGTTAGTCATAAAGTGTTGGTCATACTCTGTCGGTTAAAGTCTGATGTCATACTCTGATTATAATTTTGTCTGAACCATAAGGACCAATGAAGAAATTTATATGGAACATAATTCTCAGTAAGTAACTGTGAATCCTTAAGAGTTATATAGATTCTGATCTCAAATATGTGCAGTAAGTTAACACAGCATGATACTGTCTCTATATTTATAGCATCTCTTAGTTTATTGATCCTATACACTGAGTCTGTATTAGCTGTTTGCATTTTCTCTCATAAATTAATTGTATTAACTGATGAAAAGTCTAAACTCTGATTATTAATTGCAAATAATTCATCCTCAAATCAAAAGATGCCAAAAAGAGCACAAATTCCTTTGAGATCATGTTGTGCCTAGGAAGATCCAGGAACTTATTGTATGAAATAAGGGCTAAAATCTTTGATTTTTGGTGACTAGTGCCAACCACTGATTACTGGAAAAAAAAAATAATAATAATAATAATAAAAGGGGGTGAAAAATAAAAGATATATCCAAATGAAAGGATATCAGAATACAGAGTTTAGATATAAAAATCAGATTTTATTTTATACATGAGAGTTTAGGCAACCAGTTTTTACTGCTTTAGTTTGTGGATTTTATGCACTTTGAGATGATTTAAATATTGATTTCGGTAAACTCTGCTATAGCACACACAATTATTCACAACTGTACAGTTTGAGAAAAGAGTTTATTGACAAAGAAGGACAAATGGTAAACACTGATGTATTGTGTGAAATACGCCGAGGTAATTTAATTTTAATCTCTGATGATTAAAATAAATTTTATTGGTTTCAGACATTTTATAATTTTGAGATTAGACATTTGTTTTGAAATTCAAAAGAGTATGATAACAAACGGTTCATATTTGTATTAAACAGAGAGAGAGAGAGGTTGAGTGTTTTGAACAATGTGATAAGCGGTAATTATGGCTATTTTTACTGCGCATGTGTATTGAAAGTTGTTACATACAGCTGTCAGCGTATACACGTTTGACACCTGTCCCACTCACACACTTTTCAAAGACGCCTGCTGTGTGTAGTAATGATTAAAACGTTTGAGTTTTAATCTTCACAGTTATTATTTAAATATACTACACATAAACGGTTCAATCTTTTACACACCTCAACTTTTCATAAGCTTTTACTCACACACATTGTCTCAAACACTTTCACTGCATACACTATAATCTATTCTCTGTTTGTTTTCTTCTAAATTGTTCTAATGGCTACAACAATGTTTATTGCTTCTGGGTTAGAATTTGTTCCTAACAATTACTCAGCTCCTTTAGCAAATGAGAACGCACCGGAGGCGTTTCATTTGATTCAGAGTTTCTTGTCAAACTCTGATATCGGCACTGCTCTCACCGCACCGTCGAAGCTGTATGCGTCACAAATAAGGACTTTTTGGCAGACAGGTACTTATGATGATGGAGGAGAGTCTGGATCTCCATCTATCATTTTTGAGTTTCAAGGAGATGATTTTACTGTTACTCCTATTACTGTTCGTGATGCTTTGGGTCTTGAAGATTTTAATGCATTCACAACTGTTGGAGACTTTGAGTTAGTCAGAATGATGAGGGAGATAGGATACTCTGGACCTTTGACAAAGATAGGTCAACTCAAAAGGCCATTTTTGCGCAAGGAGTGGAGCTTCTTTTTCGATTGCATTACTCGGGCTTTTGGAAAGAAGTGCACGAATTGGGATGCGATTCCCACGGATAGTCTACAGATCGGGTATTCTCTTCTCTATGGCAGTCATTTTGATGTTGCTAGATTAGTTTTAACTAATATTGGTGAGAAAATGCTAGAGAATAGAAATGTTGTTTATTTCTCTAGATTTTGTCAATTGATATTCAATTTTTGCTGCCCTAATGTTGAGATTGTAGAGGATGATGTTATCCTCTCATTTAAATTGCATAAACGCATATTTTCTGATCTCACTAACAAGGATAACAAGAAAGGAGATGTTGGTGTTTTACTGTTGCCTGAGTCTATGCAACAACAACAGCAACAGCTAGCAAACACTGAAGCTGGACCTTCTGTGTCTCAACCACAGAGGTCAAAGAAATCTAAAGTAAGGGCTGTTAAGTCTGTCAGGATAAACTCTGAAGCTGGGGCATCAAATGCTGATGATATGCCTCAGAAGAGAAGAATGAAGAAAAGAAGAGCCAATAGGGCAAAGACTGATGCTATTGATGAAGAGACTGAAACTGATGAAGAAACTCTTCATCAGAGAAAAAGAAGATTGGTAGCAGCACATTTGTTTGGTGCTGAGAATATCTCTTCCAATGTTGTTGATGATCGTGAGATTCCAGATGATGAAGCTGTTCCTGAGGACAGAGTTTTTATGGAGACTGTTTTTCAAGATGAAGCTCCTACATCAAATGCTGATGATGTAGTTGAGGAAGCTGCACCTGAAGATGCAGATGAAGCTCCTGAAATTCTTATTCAGGAGGCTACAGAAAATGTTGAGGCTGAGATTTTTGAGCCACAGGGATGTGATATGGATTTTGAAGCTCACAACTCTGTAAACTCTGATCATCTTGAAGTTTTTGATGAAACAGAGGGTGTGGAAGCTGATCAAGACACAGTTATTCTTGAAGATTCTTTGGCTACCCACACAGAGATTCTATCTGTTACTCACCAGGTAATTGAGAAGGGTGAGGAAGTCGATCAGACTTTGGATGCTAATGCTACAGAAACTGTTGTTACAAATCCTGATGTTGCTGATAAGGATGCAACAGAGAATGTTCCTGTTGAAGCAGAGTTTATTGTAAACTCTGAGGATGTTCTTGTTCTTGAAGCTCTACAACAATCTGTTGTTGAGATTGTAACAAAAGAAGCAGAGTTCCTGCATACTGCAAACTCTGAGATTCCAGAACCTGATGTTGAGAATATTCCTGCAGAGAATACATCAGAGAATGATAATGATAATGATAGTTCTGATCATTCTCAAGAGGAGTTATTTGAGAGTCAAGCAAACTCTGATGAGCTAAGAGAGGTCAATCGAGCTACAGCTGAGCATTTTCAAGATATGTACTACAATAGATGGGCTGCTGCGGATTGTATCTTTTCAGCACAGAGGGCTGCTGATTTTCTTGGAGATTCTGTGAAGACAATTTCAAGTCCTGATATTCTTACAAGTCTGAAGGCTACTGTGATTCAAATTAAATCTCTCCACAACAGATTTGATGAGTCTCATAAGGAAGTCACTGCTTTGAGGAATGAAGTTGGTCTGAGAGATCTCACTCTGAAGAATGATAGGACTTACTACAATTCCATGTTTAAGAAGCAAGCTAAGGACTCTGATGACATTCAGAAGAGGCTTGGGAAAGTTGAGGACAACCAGACTGCTATGTCTGCCCAACTGACATCAATTTCTAATGCTATTGAGTTGTTGACATCAGTACTACTTTCTGATGATGTCAAAAAGGGGGAGAGTGTACCAATTAAGTGACAAATGCAAAGACACTCAAACTCTGAGACGGAGGGATGATGGTAATGATGGTGGAAACAAGGGAGGAGATGGAAAGAGCTTAAGATCAAATGATGATAGAAGACTACTTTCAAGAAGATCAAACTCTGATAAAAGATCAAACTCTGGAAAGGGACATGTAAACTCTGCCAGTGGTTCAAGATACAAAAGTTTGATAATCTCTGATAAGCCATCTACTGATGAGGAAATTGCTGCTAAGATGTTTATGGCAGAACATGGAAAAGGTATTTCAATTGAAGATATCCAAGCTGAAGAGCAAATGCTTGCTGAGGAACACAAGAAGAATGTTGAAGCTGGAATCTACAAACAGAAGGTTATCAAGGCTCCAAGGAGAAAAGAAAAAGGAATTGTTATCAAAGAGAATGTAAACTCTGATTAGAGTTTACAGTACTCAAGGAGGCCTAGTGGTTCAAATGCTGATAAAGGTAAAGGCGTGATGATTGAAGAGCCTAACCTGAAAAAGAAGAATTATTCAACCTCTGACATTGCTCAAGTTGAAACAAGATTAGCTAAATCAACCTCTGACGCTGCTCAAGTTGATGTTTCTACTAAAGTTATGACAACCTCTGACGTTGCTCAAGTTGTACAGAAATCTACACAACTTCCAGGATTCAGCAAACCTAAAATTCTTGAAGAATTAAAGCTTGAAGCTGTGAAATTCTCAGAAACCAGAACTGTATTGGGAAAAGAAGCTTTTGATAAATCTGGACTGGGATCACACAGAGAGAGAAGAATAAATAACAGATCTCAAGATAACATTTCACTGGAAGAATCTGGTATTGGGGTTACACAAGAAAACCTTGATAAGTTAGAATCTGTTCAGTTGATTTTTCACAAAGTTTTGAAGAAGCGGTTTTTGTTATACTTCATGAGTGATGGAAGAGTTTATAAAGTTGGAGAATATGATGTTAATCTCAAATCATGGGAAGAATTGGAGTATGTACTTTATCTTTTAAAAGTCAAAAACAGATATACTCATGATGTTGCTCAAGTTTTGAGAGAAAAGATGCTGAGATCTAAAGCTATGCTTGGAGGAGGAGTATCAAGTGTTTATATTCCAAAGTATAGGGATCATACTGGAAAGTTAGTGGAGATGAAGAGAAATAGTGCTAGATTTAAAACAGCACTTGGAACAAAAGTTTTAGAATTCAACCTAGAGTCAGACAAAGCTCATTACATTCGGCTAGGAAATGATATGAGAAGAAACAGCATATATTCTCTAAGAGCTGCTATCTACCAAACGGGGGAGAGTGATTCAGAACTTAAAGAGCTAAAAGAGATTATGGTGGATGAGCTAGAGAAGGCTGAAAGAAGACTACTGATTGATTATCTCAGGACAGTACCTGATATTGAAGAAGTCAATTAAAGTCTGACTGTAAGTTTTTATGTTTTCTGTTCTAAGTTAAATTTAAACTCTGTTTTAAAATTAAACTCTGACATATTTTAAACACTGCATTTGTTATATGTTTTGACATCATCAATTATCTTTTTAACTTGTACATTTTAATATGAACAAGTTGGGGGAGATTGTTAGATATAATTGCTGACGTTTGTTCATCAGTGTTTAAGTACCAGGTACATATCAGAGTTTATCTAGAAGCCAGTCAGAGTTTGATAAAGTCTGACTGGGTGAAGAGTTTACATGGAAGCCGGTCAGAGTTTGTTAAAGTCTGACAGGGTGATAGTTGACTTAGCTGTCGGTGCAAAGATAAAGATTCTAGAAGCAATATATTCTGAAGATGGAAAGAAGCAGAATATATTGATACAGCTAAGGAGACTGGACAGAAGACTGAAGCAATCCTTAATTGATAATAATTGTATAGCTAATTTATAGGAGTATCAATTAGATAAGGATTGTATGTAGCTGTGTACTATATAAACACAGATAGGTTATCCCTAGAAGGGATGCGAACATTGAATATATTATTCTTGTAACCTAGTAGCTCTTTGTGATTCATTAACATCACTAAGAGAGAAACTGTTAATATAATTACAGTTTGTTGTTTTATAAAAAGAGTTCTTGATTGTTATTCTCGTATACATACTTGATTATATTGTGTAATCGGCCTAACACCTTATGTCGGATCTTTTTCCTTTGTTTGGTTAATATTTAAACCATATATATTTTTATATGTTGAATGTTCTAGATTCTTCTAGAACTTTCAATTCGAATTTATTTGGGCTTCCCGCCTAGCGATTCTCCAGGTTTTTCTAGAACTCGTAATTCAAATTTTGAATTTATTTGGGCTTCCCGCCTATGAAAGGCCCAGTGACCTGTTCTCGGTCCATATACCGTCTATAGACGGTTTATTGGAACGTTGTCACCGGCTACTACTCCTATAAATCAAGTGGAGTAGAACTTCCATTTTCATACTTCAAAGTCATTCTACTAAATTTTCTCAGAAACTTTCCTTAGAAAAGCTCTGCTAGGGTTCCACGGCAAAGCGATTTCCGGCGTTTAAGCCACCGTGCATTTTCCAGTTTCCGTTTAAATCTTCATCTTCTCCATCAAGTTTTCTGGGTTCAAGCATTCTTCGGAAGGATTTTAATGGCGGATTCAAGCTCATCTCAATCTCAGCTATCTCAACCTTCTCGCCCTGCCAGAGCGAATCGAGGTAATCCACCTCCAAAGTCTCTAGTTCATGCAAACGTTTTTTCCCTTAGAGATTTACTTTCTGATTTTGGGGATGCTTTCCCAAATCTTCTCCATTTAGAGGCCCATAATATTCCTTCTAAATACAAACAGAGTAGGGTTGATGACATTTCCGTTCTTTTTGGCATAAAGGCCCCATATAGGGCCGTAGCACCTGGCCCAAATGACAGGGCTTGTTATCCTAAGCCCGGGGCCATTAGGATATACAAAGAGACTTTTTATTCTGGTTTTCGCCTTCCTCCTCACCCTTTTGTTTGTCGTTTATTAGCTGAGGTTAAAATTTGTCCTACACAACTAATGCCCAATGGGTGGAGATTTATATATTGTTTCCTGGCCCAATGCATGAAACATAGGGTAGAGCCCAGTGTCTCAGTATTTCGATACCTCTTTAAATTTGTAAATGCTCCAGATGATATAGGTTGGGTTAAGATTCAATATCGAACCTTAAACCGTAGTTGCTTCGTTTCTGGCTCTTCTCCCAACTCTCTTCCCTTGTGGAAAAAAGAGTGGTTTTATATTTACTTAGATGGGGATGATTGGAACAATTATTTTTGTCCTAACTTTACAAGGGCTACGGACGGTTCTTTGAGGTCCCTTAAATTAGGGGTAGACGATCTTGCGGCAATTCAACTCCTGACGGGTGATTGCTTGCATCATTGCAATCTCCTAATTTCTGAGGATAACCTTCAAGCTATGGGGCTTAGCACCCTTGAACCTCGGGGTATATAAACTTAACTTCCTTTCCTTTATTCTTTGTCGTCATATAATATGATTGTAACGTTTGTCTTTTCTTTCCAGCCAAAACCGCTTTGAATGCTATTTTCAAGAGGAGGGAGGACCATGCCTCTAAGGCGGTGATCGTGGAGATAGATAGGCCTTCAAAGCGGAAAAAGGCCATAGATGGCTCCCCTGCTATGGAGAAGGTGCCCTCTTTTTTGGCTGAGCGGACTGTCCTTGTTGACGAGGATCCCAACCCATTTGTGGTTAAATGGGGTTTACTTAACAGGGACACCATAGTTGGTGATTCCAGGGCTGCCGCAGAGTGGTCCAGAAATGTGGTAACTCCAAGGGACGTGGCCCATGTTGTGGAGTCCTCGGAGGATCTCCAGATTGAGCTTCTTGGGGCCCAAGCCCTTGCTTCTGTAAGTAATTTTCACTTTAGTTTAATCTTTCATTCTTTAGTTCACTTTTTGAAATATGTGCCTTTGTTTTATAGGCTAACACCTATCATCAAGCTGCTCTTCACAACTTGAAGGCAGTTCGAGCTGAAAAGCTGATAGCTGAGAGGGATAGAGACAGGTATTTCGCCTCCTCTACCTCAAACTTTGAGATGTTTAGAGGGGTTGAGAGGGAGCTTGTAGATGAGAAAGAGAAGGTCAGGCAGCTGGAGGCCCAACTCCAAAGGGGTCGCGAGGATGTTATTGCTGAGTACAGAGCATCTAAGGAGTTTGATGACCTCCTTAATGCTGAGTATGATGCTAACTTTCCTAGCACCTTCAAGGATTGTTGGGAATCCATTATTGAGGAGCTGGGGACGAAGATTGAAGGGGTGTCTTTGGATAAGTTTCCCGTTCCTGACTTATCTGGAACATCCAAGGATACTACTGCCAACCCCTCATCTCAGCCTTTTGATGATATTCCTGAGCTCTTTCTGGATTCTGAGCCAGTTAGAGATGAAGATTTAGGGGATGCTGCTAAGGATGATGTTCCCCTTAACTTTGAGGAGGAGACTCATCAGGATGATATAGCATAGGTTAGCCCTGTGAGGCTATTTATTTTTATGTTCTTTTCTGAACTCACCCTTCGGGGTTTTAATTTAACTTTCTTAGTAAGTTTATTTCAGCTTTTCTAGCTTTTCTTGATTTTGCATGCTTAGTTCACATGTCTAACATAATGCGTTGCATATTTAATGAAATCATAAGAATATGAAATTCATAATTTAAAAATGGGATCAACCCTTACATAGTACTCAAGTTTTTTTTAAAAACTTGGGCTGGTTTCATCGAACCTTATTTCTAGTAGTAAGTCCACTTGGGAAACACTTTTAAACATAATAAACTTTCAAATTGGAGGCATGCCAAGTCCTCGGCACCTCATGCCCTTCAAGGGTTTCTAACTTGTATGAGCCTCGACCAAATACGTTCTTGACGCGATATGGTCCTTCCCAATTTGGGGCCAGCTTCCCTTTTTGTCCAACTCCGGATGCTTCAATTTTTCTGAGAACCAAGTCCCCTTGACGAAAGAACCTTTCTTTAACCCTTAAGTTGTAGTAGAAAGAGGCTTTCTTTTGATGTTCAACTATCTTGGCGTTTGCTTCATCTCTAACTTCGTCAATTAGATCCAAAGCTAGCCTCAAGCCTTCTTCATTTTCTTCTGGTTCATAAGCCTCAACTCTTGGGGAGGTGTGAGTAATCTCCACCGGGACCACTGCCTTTGCTCCATAAGCCAATAGAAATGGAGTTGCCCCGGTGGTGACTTTACAAGTAGTACGATATGCCCAAAGTATGGGGAGTAATTCGTCTACCCAAGTGTTTCTGGAGCGTTCAACTCTTTTCTTTAGTCCATCCAGGATAATTCGATTTGTAACCTCAGCTTGCCCATTTGCTTGAGGATGGGCAACAGAAGTGAATCGCAACTTGATATCGTTCTCATCACAATACTTCTTAAACTCATCGTTGTTAAACTGAGTTCCATTGTCCGTGACCAGGACTCGTGGAATTCCATATCGGCATATCACATTTTCCCAGAAGAATTGCATTACTTGCTTGGTGGTTATCTTAGCTAAGGGCTTAGCCTCAATCCACTTGGTGAAGTAGTCGATTGCTACTACCAAGAACTTTCTTTGAGCACTTGCCATTGGAAATGGCCCGAGTATATCCATTCCCCACATGGCAAAGGGGATAGGTGAGTTAATGGATGTCATCATCTCTGGTGGTTGTCTAACCACAGGTGCATGTTTCTGGCACCGTTCACATTTCTTCACATAGCTTTTAGCATCAGCAAGCATGTTTGGCCAATAGAAACCTAGACGAGTGATTTTATGGGCAAGGGCTCTGCCCCCCAAGTGCTGCCCACAAATCCCTTCATGTACTTCCTTCAGGGCCAATTCTGCCTCTTGAGGTCTCAAACACATCAGATATGGAATGATGAAAGACTTCTTGTATAGGAGTCCCTCAATCAGGGTATACCTTAGTGCTCTGACGTATAGCTTTCGTGCCTCTGAAGTATCGTTGGGTAGCCACCCAGTTTCCAGATGAGCTTTGATGGGATCCATCCAACAGCTGCCAACATCAATGGGTGCTACCAACTTTCCGTTGATGCTTGGGGTCTTCAAGACTTGGAAGTATACACTCCCTGCATAGTTTTCAATTTCAGAAGAAGCAAACTTAGACAGGGCATCAGCCTTTATGTTTTCTTCCCTTGGAATGTGTTCCACATAGCATTCGTCAAACTGAGTCATGATGGCCTTGACAAGTTTCAAGTACTTGGCCATGACCTCATCTCTGGCCTCAAATTCCCCATTTACTTGAGAAACCACTAGCCTCGAGTCTCCACATACTTTCAGAGTTTTGACCCTTAAGGCTCCAGCCAGCCCTAAGCCAGCTATAAGAGCTTCATACTCAGCCTCATTGTTTGTCGTTGGGAAGTCAAGTTTTAGCGCATACTCAATGAGGAATCCATCAGGACTTTGTAGCACTAATCCAGCTCCACTTGATTTTGTTTTTGATGCTCCATCAAAATAGAGCACCCAACATTCTTTGAAGTCCATTTCTTGATCCTTCTTATCTTCTACTATTACTTCCTGCCCCCCGACTTCTTGGTTGTCAATGGTGCATTCAACCATGAAGTCAGCAAGTGCCTGAGCTTTTATGGCCGTTCGAGGCTTATACTTGATGTCGAATTCGCCCAATTCAATGGCCCATTTGATCAATCTTCCACTGACTTGAGGGCTATGCAAGATGTTTCTTAGAGGTTGATCAGTCAAAACCTCTATCTTGTGTGCCTAGAAGTACGGGCGTAGCTTTCTTGAGGCCATTATCAAGGCTAAGGCAAACTTCTCAATCGTTGAGTAGTTTATTTCTGCCCCATGAAGAATCTTACTCACATAGTAGACGGGCTTCTGCACTTTCAATTCTTCCTTTATCAAAACAGCTCCAAGGGCTGTGTTAGAAACTGCCAAGTATAAGTAGAGAGTTTCCCCTGTCTTGGGTTTTGCCAATAGGGGTGCTTCAGCCATGTATTTCTTCAGGGCCTCAAAGGCCTCTTGGCTTTCAGTTGTCCATTCAAAATTTTTCACTTTTTTGAGTGCTTTGAAGAAGGGTAAACACTTCTCTCCTGACTTGGAGATGAACCTTCCCAATGTTGCCACTCTTCCTGTCAATTTCTGCACATCCTTAACAGACTTGGGAGGTTCCATGTCTAGGATTGCTTTGATCTTGTCGGGGTTAGCTTCAATTCCTCTCTTGGAGACCATCAGGCCTAAGAACTTTCCCGAGCCTACACCAAAGGCACACTTAGCTGGATTCAACATCATCTTGTGGTGCCTTAGCACTTCGAATGCCTCTCGGAGGTGCTTAATGTGATCGGCCTTATCGAGACTTTTGACTAACATGTCATCCACGTAGACCTCCATGGTTTTTCCAATTAGGTGCTCAAAGATTTTGTTTACCAACCTTTGATAGGTCGCTCCTGCATTCTTAAGCCCAAAAGCCATGACTAAGAAACAGAAGACACCAAAGTCAGTGATGAATGATACCTTGGCGATGTCATCTTTGTGCATCTTAATTTGATTGTATCCACTGAAGCCATCCATGAAACTTAGCATCTCATGCCCAGCAGTGGCATCTATCAGAGCATCAATCCTTGGTAAGGGAAAACAATCTTTAGGGCATGCATCATTCAAGTCGGTGAAGTCGACGCACATCCTCCACTTCCCGTTAGCTTTTTTGACCATTACGGGGTTAGCTAACCATTCTGGGAATTGGATTTCCTCAATGAACCCAGCTTCCAAAAGCTTATTCACTTCTTGCTTAATGGCTTCAAGCCTCTCTGGTGCAAAATTTCTTTTCTTTTGTTTCACTGTCTTCCTTTCTGGATCCACATTCAATTTGTGAGATATCAATTGGGGGTCAATCCCTGGCATGTCGGCCGCTGTCTAAGCAAAAACGTCATTGTTTTCTTGAAGAAAAGACGTGAGTTTGCTCTTCAATGGTTCGGGCAGTAGTGCCCCAATATAAGTCACCTTCTCTGGTTCACCCGGGACTAGGGGAATTGGGACTAAGTCCTCAGCCGGTTTCCCCCTTCTGTCCTCGTTGTCGCTGATATTCATGTCTTCAATTGGGAGAACTTGCCCCCCGATTCCATCAGGCCTTAACGCGGCTACATAACAACTTCTAGCCATCTTTTGGTCTCCTCGTTCTTCACCAATCCCATTCCTCGTTGGGAACTTGATTTTTAGATGATAAGATGAGGCAACAGCCTTGAACGCATGAAGACCAGTCCTTCCCAGGATTGCATTGTAGGTTGAAGTCGCTTTTATAACTATGAAGTTCAACATCTGAGTAGACGTATTCATCCCTTGCCCCATAGTCATTGGGAGTTGGATAGTGCCTTCCACTTTTGATTCCACCCCGTTGAATCCATATATAGGCATATTTGAGGGTGTTAACTGAGAGTCTGTGTAACCCATCCTGATAAAGGCATCGTGGAACAAGATATCCACTGAAGCTCCATTATCAACCAAGACTCTTTTTGTTTCGGAGTTGCCTATCACAGGTATTATGACAAGAGGATCATCATGGGGGAACTTCACCCCTTCCAAGTCTGAATCGTCAAAACCTATTGACACTTCTGTCCTGGCACGTTTCGGTGCTTCTCCGACCACAGTCATTACCTCTCGGGCATAAGCCTTTCTTGAGTTTCGGGAGGATCCAGCAGCAGTTGACCCTCCGAATATCATGTTGATCACTGGCCCTCGGGGCTTGGGATTCCGATCTTGATCGTTGTCCCTTCTATCATAATCCTTTCTTTCATAGTTCCCCCTTTGGCTCCCTTGGCTCCCATCCTTAGTGAACTTGCTGAGTTTTCCTCTTCGTATCAGAAACTCAATCTCATCTTTTAGTTGTCTACAATCATCGGTGTCATGACCGACTTCTTTGTGGAACCGACAAAACTGATTTTGGTTCCATTTGGACAATTCATCCCTCATTGGCTTTGGCCATTTGATATCTTCTTCCTTGGCTATCTCCATCAGAATTTGACTCCTGGGAGTATTCAATCTTGCATATTCCGTGAATTTTGGCCCAAAATTGTTTCTCTTGGGGGGAGAATCGGAGTTCTTTGATGTTCTGGGGAACTTTTCCTTGACGTCGTACTCCTGAGTTTCTTTTCTTTTCTTTGAGTTTCCACCGTCGCCAGCGGTGGGTTCATATTTTCTCATGCTTTCCTCAGCATTGATGTACTTTCTGGCTCTATCTTGGAGCTTCAACATGCTCTCTGGTGGATGTTTAGCCAACGACCTCCTGAAGTGGTCATCAGTGGTTCCTTGTTGCAGGGCTATCATAGCCACTTTGTCATCTAAGTCCGGGACTTTCAAAGCCTCCCGAGTGAATCGATTGATGTAGTCCCTTAGGGCTTCATTCTTTCCTTGACGTATTGCCATGAGTGATGCAGAACTTTTCTCATGCACCCTTCCACTAATGAACTGATTGATGAAAGCCTTGCTTAGTTCCTTAAAGGACCCAATAGAGTTGGGAGGTAGACGGCTATACCAACGTTGGGCCATGCCTGCCAAGGTTTGTGGAAACGCCCTACACTTGACCGCATCGTTGGCTGGCTGCAACAGCAGTGCATTGGAGAATGTCCTTACATGATTTGCGGGATCTCCCGTTCCATCATAGGCTTTGATCGAAGGCATCTTAAACTTTCTGGATATAGCCGTTTTCATGATGTCTTGAGTAAACGGTGGTGTAGGATCATCAGGATCTCCTAGGGGCAACAGAATACTAGGATCACCCCTTGGGACTTCAGCCCTCTTGGTCCTTCTTGGTGGATCCAAGTTAATTATTGGGATTCCTTCAGTCGTTCGGCCCCGAGATTGAGCGGCCTCTTCTTCAGCAAGGAGTTTTTTTAGCCTTGCAGTCTCTGCCTCATGGGCTGCAAGTTTCTCCCTAGTAGTTTGGGGTTGCTCCCGATTTGTCTGTGAAGAACGTCTCCTTCTTGGGGCGACATCCTCCCCAGTTGTATAACCCTCATCCTCAGTGTATGGGCCAGAGTAATCTTGAATGAGAGGGGTCTGACGAGTTTGTTGATTTTGGGGTCCCAGACCTTGAATATAAGGGGGCACATATGCCTCATGGTAGATTGGATTAGTTCCACTACCGCCCGCCATGGGTCGAGGGGGCATGCCATAGCTTGGCATCTCCAAAGTCTGATTCGCGTATTGAGGGAGATCAGTAGTATGGAGTTGAAGGCTCCTTGGTGCACTCATGAGCAGCGGGGAGGTCGTGATTGGTTGCTGGTGAACGGTCTCTTGTGGATTAGATCCATGAATGATCATCTGCAGGGGATTCGTCCCTTCAACCAAAATCGGGATTTCCGGTCCTTGAGTGTTGGTGGGGATATTCGCCCCTTGTGTGCCGGTAGTCGGTGGTGGCTGATCAGCCTCAGAGGTGTTAGGGTTATCATCGGGAGTTTGAGTATCCCGAGCTGTTCTTCGTGTGTTTGCCATGGTTGATGTTGTTTTCCCACAGACGGCGCCAAATGTTATGGATTAAAAAACGTACTTTGTGAATTTAATGAGCTTCGAGCTTTAATGGCTGCACTCGTGTTTCCGGACTAAATTGGTCCTCACAAGATGCCTACGTATCTCAATTAATGTTGAGAATCAAGCCAATGACGTAGTTCTGATTGTAGGATCAGGGACCTTATATAGGCGTCTGGAGCCTAGTATTTATGGTATGTTTGGGAGACTTAACGGATAAGTCTTCTTTTTGATATTGGATAAGTATTGTATTTCTTGCTGAAGAATTCGTTTCCTTGTTGATAAAGGTTATGACTCATTGATTGCCTTTAATTGGGATTCCAGATCCTTCTTTGACTAATTTTCCATAATCAAGGCTCTTTTCATGAGCTGTATATTTTCCCTACTCATTAATTACGAAATTAATGAATAATTAGGGTGTCGGGCCTTAAATATCGGTCTTTTGTTTGAATAGTCAATTATATTTCTATAATTATTTTTCTGACCATATCACTGTGCATCGCACGGGTTTTAAACTAGTTATTATATAATAGACGAAACATTAAAAGTTTGGTTGGTCGGTATGGTACGTTGTGATTTTACTTAATTGCCCTTAACTGTATTTCGTGTTTTTACTTAATTAACCTTACTTATTTATAGAAATATATTATTAAATAATAATATTACCTATTTATAACCAATTACCTTTTTCCCTAAAATACATTATTTTTTCTAACAAATTCTCCTACTTTTTCAAACATGGCAATTACCTTTTTTTTAACTAAAACATGTTAGTTTTTCTATTTTTCCTTACTAAAACCCCTCATTTTCCAAAAATATCACGGACAAACCTTTAGTTATTTATTTTTAAACCTATAATATTATAATTATTTTTTAAAAGTTTACCTATTTTAACATGTCTACTTATTTTTCTTAACAAATGCAATCACTAAGAATATTAAAATATAAATAATCAAATACATATTTATAACCAATTACTCTAAAACACATTATAGATTTTTTCTAACAAAGTCCCTTCTTTTCTAAATATATCACGAGAAATTGTCTTTTTCAATATACTTTTTCTATTTTTCTTACTAAAATTCATTTTTTTCCAAAAATATCAGAGGAAACCCTTTATTTATTTATTTTAAAACGAATTTAAATACTTTTAATTATTAAATTTTAAAACCTCATTTTCCAAAAATATCACGGGCATTAACTTTTTAAACTAAATATATGTTACATTTTTTATTTTTTCTTACTAAAACCCCTCATTTTCCAAAAATATAACGGACAAACCCTTACTTATTTATTTTAAAATTTATTTTAATGTTTTTAAATAATTAAAAGTATTTAGTTATTTTAACATGCCTACTAATTTTTTTAACAAATACAATTAATAAAATATTAAAAATATTATAATAAAATAACAATGAACAATCCGTGCATCGCACGGGTTTTAAGCTCGTTACTCCTAATACAAGAAATACTTAATGGTAATCTCAATTGCAAGAGTAGCTCTGAAGTCCGAAGTTAAAATAATGGGAATTGTGTAAAAAATGCTCTAGTTTTTTCTTGAAAATACTTAAAAAGTTTAACATGGCTTATTTGTGCACTTTCAAGTCAACTCATAATCTCCGCCTGGCTTATTTTTTTTTTTTTTTTGCCACCATCTCCGCCTGGCTTATTAGTTATTAGCAAGGTTGTAAAAATCGGAACTCGATTTGATTAGGTTTTGTTTCCGAAAAACGAATACTCGGAACTCGGAGAGTACTTGGAGAATAAATTGGATATTTTATTTTATTCTCATATATTAAATTCATTCATTTAAATTAGTGTATATATGTGTTAAAAATTAACGATATTACATATTATATATATGTACTAATTATATTTATCTAATAATATTAATACCAATAAATAAACATTAAAGATCTAAATAAGTCAAACTCGATTTGACTCCGAAACTCGGAACTCGAAACTCGAAACTCGGATCGGATGAGGGTTAAAAACAAGTACTCGGTCTACTCGACGATTTTTAAAACTCAGTTATTAGTGCACCTTCAAGGCTTCGACCTTTGTAATTATATCCATAATGACCATCAAAAAATATGCTTAAGACGGTAAACCTTGGTGTGCTGAGTTGATTATAGGGCAAAACACGGTAAAACAAGCTAATGTCGGTGTATCACGTATTACTAGCTTATAACCCGTGTCAAACACGGTCCGAGCATGAGTCGACATTAAAATATTAGTATTAATAAATATTATTTAAAAATGTATTTATCGAGAATTGAATGATAAAAATATATAATAAATAAATAGCTATTTAATTATGTAGTTATATACAATCAAACTGTGCATGAAGCTAAAAAAATTAAAATAAATAAATAAATCTTGTATGATTACGCAAAGAATCTAACGCTCGATGAAACTATTGAATTTAAAGTAAATAAATAAATCTTGTATAATTACGTAGTTGTAAGGAATCGAACCTGGATGAAACTAAAAAATTTAAAATAAATAAATCTTCTATAATTATGTAGTTGCGAGGAATCGAACCGGGTTAAGTGATAACCAAATTTGGTACTTTGGTACTTTAGTACCACCAGTGGCGGATTCAAGACCCCAACAAAGTGGGGGCAAAAATTATATCTTGATATAGTAAACAAAATTTTTTTATACAAAAGTAAGGATATAATAGATTTGTTTTAAAGTTTTGCCCCCTTTGAGACCATGTTTACTACTTTGGTATTGTCAACTACCCACTAGTTTGTATAAATTTAAATAATAATTTTTTGTCTATGCCCCCACTATATATTTTAGGCATTATTAATTAAAAGAATTTCTTGCATATTTCTCATATATATATTGGTAATTTTTTAAAAAAAAATTCAAGTGGGGTCAAATGACCCCACCTGCCCCCTTTGTATCCGTCACTAAGTACCGCGCGCTATTTTCATATTATTTTGCTTATTAATAAAGAGAATAGATTATATTATATTATTGTCGAGATCTTAAACTGAGCCGATGTTCTTACTTAACTAAAGTTAGTTTCCTCTGAGTTTCAAATTTAAAGCCTTCTGCAACTATACTGACATATCATTGACAGTATCTCAAGCTTACTAAAGCAGCACGTATATATAAATTTATCAGTTTTCTGCTTCATCTTGTAGTATTCACCGGGGTCAAATCCAGACACATGTTGTAGCATAACGTTTGTTATCCACAAAAAGGTGTAAACCGGCTTAGCCAAAAAAAAAGGCGTGAACCGCTACTTTTTCTTGCCCATGTATTCAAACAAAACGCATGGCTTACTTTATTCGCGGATAAAAAGCGCGGAAATGCTCATATGCTCCGACATGGACATGAACCCTTACTTTTCAGATTACATATTATTAGGTTGACATGTACATTGTACTAATAGTTTTCGACTCATGGAAGTTGGTAGGTGAGAAGATGAAGATCATTTCTTCATCATCTTTAGAGAGAAAAATCAGTGAAGAAACATTATCATTACTCGGTGTGTCAAGTTACATCTAAGAGTTGTGTAAACTGAAATGAAAATATATACAAAACTCTAACTAACTTTCCTTCCAATATTGACTCTAATTATCCGACAGATAATATTTACAATATTCTCTTTTTACAGTAATAATAAAATAGAGAATATATTCAATATCCCCCCTTCAAGCTGGACTTGGATGCTGCGACACAAGGTCAAGCTTGGAACAAAAGAATTGAAGTTGATCATGACTTAAGGCTTTTGTAAGAGGATCAGCTAGTTGAAGAGAAGTCTGCACATGATGAATTTTAAGAAAATCAGTCTCCACATAATCTCTAATAAAATAAAAATCCACTCTTAAATGCTTAGTACGTTCTTGAAAGACTTGATTCTCAGCAATATACCGTGCATCAATATTATCACAAAACAAATTAACAGGAAGAGGAACTTGAATCTGCAAATCAACCAACAAACTATGTAACCCAGTAATTTTAGTGGTGGTGTAACTCATACTCTTATACTCTGCCTCACAAGTACTTTTGCCCAGAAATATAGCATAACTAGACAAGGATTTGGCAGAGAAAGGGCAATTAGCCCAATCAGCATCACAATAACCTTCAAGTACGAGTTCAGACTTGGAAGGATAAAAAATCCCCATGTTTATTTTTCCCTTGAGATATTTTAAGACATGTACAACAGCTTGGAAATGAGAAATAGCAGGAGCATGAATAAACTGACTTAACTGTTGAACACGTTCAACAGTAAGAAATATTCGGCCTGGTCATATTCAAATACAAAAGTTTACCAACTAGCCTCCTGTAAGGCTCTGGATCAGTCAATAATGGAGTATCCTTAGTATTGAGATGCAAGTTTTTAGGAAATGGAGTAGAAACAGATTGACATTCTTCAAGTTTCGAATCCTTCAAAAGATCAAGGATATATTTCCTTTGATTAAGAAGTAAACCTGAAGAAGACTTGGTAACTTCAATTTCCAGAAAATAAGTCAATTGACCAAGATCCTTTATAGTAAACGCTTCTTGAAGAGATTGTTTGACATACTTAATTTGAGATAAAGAACTTCCAATAGGTAGCAAATCATCCACATAAGCAACTATAGCAGTAAAATCACCATTTGGTTCAGACTTTGTGAACAAAGAATAGTCTTGTTTGGATTGAACATATCCAATTTGAATCAGATGTTTAGTCAACTCAACATTCCACTGCCTTGCAGCTTGCCTAAAACCATAAATTGATCTTTTTAACCTACAAACCATACTAGGTGGCACATTGTAACCAGGAGGAGGAACCATATATAATTCTTCCTCTACATATCCATGCAAAAAAGCATTTGTTATATCACACTGATGAATTTCCCAATCCTTGGAAGCAGCAATAGCAATCAAAACCCATACAGTGGTAAACCTAGCCACTGGACTAAAAGTATACTTATAATCCTTTCCTTTGATTTGTTTATCACCTCGAGCTACCAATCTTGTTTTACATTTATTTAACGACCCATCATGATTAAACTTAGCTTTGTATACCCATTTGCCAGCTGGCAAAGGGACCAAATCCCAAGTATAATTCTTTTCAAGAGCATGAATTTCAGAGTTCATAGCATCAATCCACTTAGGGTCATGTCGAGCTTGAGAATAACAAGATGGTTCAGTGACAGACAAGACCTTAGAAAAAGTAGTCAAATAGACAGAACTAAAATTAGATAACTCAGACTGAGTAAAAACATTGAAAACTTGAGAATGATGAGCTTGAGATTGAGGTAACAGAAAATCATTATATTTCTGAGGAAGAACAACAGATCTGGAAGATCTTCTTAGTGGTACAATTACAGAAGTAGTAGCAGTAGGAACAAAAGAAGTAGAATTTGTATCAAGTTGTTCATTAACAGGGACAGAATGAGAAGAATCAGACTGATGAACATCATTATTAGAATTAACAACTGGAAAAGAAGGAATAGAATCCAAAGATGCATCTGAAGATTCAGTTGATAAATCAAGAGGTGAGAATATTGGATTAATAGAAGAACTAGTATGTTCAGAAAAAGATTGTTTATAAGGAAAAATGTGTTTTTTAAAAAGCACATCCCTACTAATCACAATTCTATGATTATCAAGATCATAAAGCTTATAAGCTTTTTTAGCATAAGGATATCCCAACAAGATACATTTGAGAGCTCTTTGTGCCAATTTGTCAGAAGTTCTATAAGCTGCATAACAGAGACAACCTATCACTCTTAGCCTAGTATAATCAGGTGGTTTTTGCATCAAAATCTCAAAAAGAGTTTTCCAAGAAAGAACAGAACCGGGCATAAGATTGATGAGGTAAGTAGAAGCTAAAATACAATCACCTCATAATTTTGTAGGCAAATTTGCATGAAACTGAATAGCTCTAGCAATATCTAACAAATGTCTATGCTTGCGTTCTACTCTACCATTTTGCTAAGGTACACCAGCTACAGTGGTCTGATGAACAATTCCTTTAGAGGCAAAAAAATCTTGGCAGAAATGCTGAACTATTTTTGTTCCATTGTCACTTATGATGGTCTTAATAGCACCAAAAAAATGAGTGTCAACATAGGACACAAAATCAGAGATTATTTTAGGAACTTGAGATTAAGCATGAACGAAATGAGTCCATGTAATCCTAGAATGGTCATCTAGACTTGTCAGAAAATAAGAAGCTCCAGAAAAAGTAGGAGTTCTATATGGCCCCCAAAGATCAATATGCACCAAATCAAAACATGTTGTGGCTACAGAACTAGATGCGGTGAATGACAATTTATGAAGTTTTGCTAAGACACAAGTTTCACAATCATTATGTTGATTGCTTTTATCAAAAGAAATATCAGTCAAATATGGAAATTTGGAAACAAACATATGTCCCAGTCTGGTATGTAAAAGATCAAAAGAAACATTACATTGAGAAGTAACATCATTGACAGAATAAACAGAACTGTTCACATGTGAACTAGAAACAAAAATAGAAGAAACATCAGATAGAAACTTATAGAGACCTCCACATCTTATGCCAACATCCTTGACTTGACTAGTTGTAAGGTCCTTGAAATAACATGAATATGGTTGAAAATTAGCAACCAATTTATGATGATCAAGAAGTTTGGCGACAGAAAAAATATTATGCTTGAAGTCTAGGATGTAGAAGACATTTGAAAGTGTGATATGAGGATTTAAAACGACAGTACCAACTATAGTGACAGTTTTGTAAGTACCATCAGGTAACATTATAGTCAAAGGTTGAACAAGAGGTTGTGTAGATGAAAATATGTCTAAATGTGTTGCCATATGATCACTAGCACCAGTATCTATTATCCAAACATGTTTATCATTAGGCAATTGAAAACGATTTGCAGAGAAGGCAGACATAAAGTCCCTGCAAAATTGATAGTTAAAACCGTTTCTGAAGAACCTACTGCTCCTTGCTGATTCAATTGCATAAAAATTGAGAAATTCCTTATAGAGAACTGAGTTAGAACCATGAGAATCAGAACAAGAGGAATTAGCACCAATCACCTCATCAGATACAATAGTAAGATCCAATGGAGAATGCCCTAAACCACTAGAAGACTCCTGAACACTTCCAGCAAATCTGTTATCAGAATTCCTTGAATTACTTTGATTAGTACCTGGCTTCCCTTTGTACCAATCAGGAAAACCAATAATTTTGAAAAACTGTTCCTTGTTATGACATTTCATATTACAAAAATCACAAAATCTATCCATCTTAGGTTTCCTTGAATCCCTCTGATCCTTTCTTTGTGAACCAAGAGTAAACCTAGGTGCAAATTGAGCATTTCTAGCTGAGAATAAAGCACTTATTTCAACATGTTGTGAATTAATAATAGAATTATGTCCCTCAATCTGTTGTAACATATGATAAACCTTATTGACATAAGGTAATGGATCCATACTCAGAATGTTTATTTTAGCTTGATCATAAGATTTATTCAGGCCAGCAATGAACTGAATCAATTTCTGAAGTTGAACAGCTTCAAGAATCTTCTTCATTAAACCACAAGTACACTTAACAATAGCTTCACAAGTACAATCAGGGAAAAGATCAAGAATTTGCAACTGATCCCAAACTTTCTTAATTTTTTATAGTAATCAACTATAGAATCATCATTTTGTGCAATTGACATCAAAACCTTATGAAACGAGGAGCATTAGAATGACCATACATCTCCTGAATTTCAAGCCACAAAGCCCTAGTAGATGGAGTAAAAATAAAACTCTCAGCAATAGATTTATCAATCGAATATAAGATCCAACATGTAACAATATAGTCATTACGGATCCATTTCTGTAAATCAGGAGAATCATCACCAGGACGAAGCAAAGAGCCGTCAATGAAGCATGTCTTATTCTTCGCTCCAAGAGCCAGAGTGACACTGCGATTCCAGTTAATTACACTACTAGAAAAACTGGAATAGACATCACCCATTTAACATCGATTCAAGAAACCGCCGATGTTAAAAATCTTTTTAACATCAATATTTCTAAAATTGATGTTAAATGTCTTTTAAGACATCAAATGTTAAAACAACCGATGTCTTTATGATTCCTTTAAAAATATGAAAACACGCGACCATGTATTCCCTCTCTTTAACAAAAACATTTCCCCCTTAGAATTTATATTTCCCCGCTCTCCCCCAAAATACTTTCCCCGCTTCCCCCAAAATACATCTCATAGCCTCCCCCAAAATACATCTCTCTCTCTCTCTCTCTCTCTCTCTCTCTCTCTCTCTCTCTCTCAATCAACCTCTCACACGACCCTCTTGCACAATCCTCTCACTCGACCCGATTTAACATCTTCAAACCCTATCTTCAGTTACACGAACCCGACTTTCAATTTCACGAACTCTAATTTTAATTTGTGCATAAATTGGTCGTTTTTTATTAATTAAACGAAGAGGAAACATGAATAGGTAGATTCTTTTCAATATCTAGCTTGAATCAGCTTGAATTTGTAAGTGGGTTTTCAATTACTTTTCAGATTTCAGTTTTTGATATTTAATTGAAACTCTTTTTACAGATTAGTTGATTCTTCAGCTTGGGTCATGTGGAAAGTAAGTGATTCTTTAATTTTTGTGTTATGTATACATGTATATTGTTTGTATATATTTATTCTTGTTTGTAAGCTTGGTCATATATATATCAAGTGTGTAATTTTTTTATATTTCATTGTCGATATTCAGATCAGTGTTTATATTTTATAAATAAAAATGCCATGTTCATGTAATTATATTTGTTTATATTTTTAATTTTGTTGATGATGAATATTGCTGCTTAATTGTTTTTAATTTCCTTGCTTTCGTTGTCTTTGAGATTTTGAACTTAAAACATGAGGGAAAGAAAAGCAGCACCAGAAGTGAAGAATACATATACTAGGACATTGAATTCATTCTCCACGTTAATCATTGAGGTACAGAACATATCAATAACGAATCCACCAAGCTTACCACACTCGGACTGTTTTAAAATTGCTTATAATTAATAATTAACTAGCAGTAAATGTTTTCTTTGTTACTCAGCATGTAAATTTTAACCTCGTAATGACCATCTCAGTTTCTGATATGCAGATCTTTGAATATTGGGTCATTTATGTGTATCAAGTATTCTGGAGTAGTTTAGTGCACAAAATCACAGGTATGTAGTTCCAAGTATTTCCAAAGTCTGGTTATATGTGCATTTGATTATTATGTTAACCAAGTAACAAACACTTTCTTCTTTCAAGTTCGATTATATGTTCAGGTCCGGCCATTAATGGATCTGTGCCAAGATCTCTGACAAATTTTTTCAACCATCTTATACTGTTCTTTCAAACATTTTTTCCTAACAGGTTGAACGAGAAGAACGCCCGGATGTTGATAAGGTAAGTGTACCACTTAAATATTTACATCTAGGAGTTACCTCATACCTGGTATAACTTCTCTTGACCACGACTCTAATTTTGGTTTGAATATACAGTCAGCATCATTATTAGTCTTAGTAGCTTAAGCTGATATTGTTATCTGCACTGTCCCCAATATTGTTGTGTTTGCTGAGCTATGAACCATGTATTTCTGTATCTTCAAAGCAAGATGGCATCACATATTCTTGTTTTTAAATTTCAACCATATGGCACATGTGTATACTTTTAAAAGATGGCCATACAAATACTTAGATGGCGTGCTATAAATGTATGTTCATCCACGTATATGTCAGGGAGATCATAAAATATGTTAGATTGTAGTTTTAAGTTCTTATCTTTTGTGTTTGGAGTATTTGAAGATGTAGTTCTCCTGCTGAGTTCTTTTTCCCATGAAAGTATACATGACATATGTGCAGGCATTGTATGGGCATGGAGGATGGCCTCTAAGTGCATTCCTTTCACCTGATACCTAGGTAAGACAAGTTTGGAAGGCCTGGGTTCAAAACTATACCTAAGTAAAAGAGGCTATAATGATGGAATTGCAATATATAAAATTTACAGGATTTTGTATTTATATGATGTTTCCCTGTTCTCATACTAATGTTGTTGTAGAAAGGTAAAAGATGCTTGGGATAGTAAGAGGGACGTGCTAATTCAAAGTGGTGCTTTTGTCATCAAACAACTGTCAGAAGCCATGTCTGTGAAGGCAGAGTCCTATAAACTATCAGAGGGAATAACTCAGAGTGTGTTACGTAAGTGTGCAAAGCAGGTAAGAATAAAATGAAACTTTTATACTAAGTTGTATGGAGTCGGAGCTTAAAAAGGGAGAATAGGTATGAGCTCAATTCCTTTATTTAAGTTGATCCTGAATATTGCTTGTTTAACTGAGAACGTACTGTTTCATTTTGCAGCAAATCCCGGGAATGGTCTGTATCCAGGTCATCATCAAAGTCTAGATCAGCATCTCCTGTCAAATCATCCATGTATCAAAATCTTAATTATAAATTATTTTTCTGTTTTCATTTTGCAAGTTCTTGCAGATTAAGCTTATGTTCTTTTTATCATGTATGCAGGTCTAACATACATGACTAAATCCAGATCCATGTCTGCATCGCCAAAACAGGTGAACATTCTTTTTTTAAGTATATAGATGTTCTGTGTACACAGCTTAATAATTAAACACTTGAAGCTAGTTAAAGTTGAATGCTATTAGTGTGAGCATGTGGAAGGAGCAGAACTAGGAATTAGGTACCGAAGTTAATCCTGTAATGACTATAGACATAGATAAAAGTAGTAGAAAGTTCCATACTAAGTAGTAGAAAGTTCCAGCATATAGCTTTTATATGTTTAAATAAAATGACCAAAGATAAATGAAATGAGATGCAACTCAAGAATTACTTTCCTAGTAATAATGTTGTAGACTCACTGCCAATCTACTCTAGGATAGAGATGTTTGTGGACATCATAAAAAAAGCTAAGATCCATACATGGCTGGAGATAAATAATAAAGATTCGTGATATTGTGCATAGAAAAACAATTATTGTTATCTTTGTACAGACGGAAAATTCTGCCAAACGTCTTACAGGTGTACTATGATTGTTTACATGCTAATGGTTGATATTAGTGAATTGCATATGGTGAATGCCTTTTTAGTGCTATTCGTTTATCACTTGTCAACTGCATATAAACAATTCCTCTGGAAGAGGACACACAATTCAGTTTGGTGTCTTCTGTGTAATAGCAGTTATAGATGAATAAAGGATGTTGGTGCCACAAATCGTCGTCAACTGCAGCTCTGTATTGTGGTGTGTTTTGATATATGAATATAATTGTGTAATCAGTACATATAAAATTATACATTTGAAAATTAACATATTTATGCAATTTTTTGCTTTGGATTTTTAAATGTTTGTAGTGACTTTGTAAGACTTGGATATCTACAAGACTGAATTGCTTGAAGAAGTGCGGCTCAAGACTTAGCTAGTTTGTACTTAATGAAATTGTCGAACAATTAGTTTGCTTGTTGAAGTACAGTTAGTTTGTAAGCTAGTTAATTACAATTTCTAGTTTGGTACTTTGATGTATTGTTTTGGTTATGCTAGTTGGTGTTAAGATTGTATATTTGGTGTTTGGTAATGACAAGTGTTAACTATTTTGTTTTCTTATTTTGGTGTTTTAGTTTGATTTGAGTTTTGGGTGCATATGTAAAGAATACTGCATGCTAAAACATGAATATGAGACATCAGTTTTGAACAAGAAAATCAATGTTCAAGTAAACTGATGTGTTTAAGTATATACCACACTATTTTTCCCAAAACATCGATGTATATGACAGCCTATTACATCAAATATTTTAACAAAACTGATGTCATATGCTGTAATTACAATGAAACTATTAAAAAATCGATGTAAAATAGGGGAAATTATGTTAGATCTTTATACAAAACCGATGTAAAAGAGGTGCAAAGACATCGTAAATTTGGTAGAAACTGATGTCTGAAGACTTCTAATACATCGGCTAAAAGCCGATGTCTATAGTCATGATCTTTCTCTACACCCACATATATATCGGCCGTATTTTTTCCAGACATCGGTTTTTAGCCGTTGTCTATTAACGTTTTTCTAGTAGTGTAACGTAATTGTTTCCATTAAAAATGATATGTCCTAATTGAGCATTAGAATTATCACTATTAGATAAGAAGTATGGATCATTATAATTGATCATAGTATTGTTGCTCGAAATCTGAGTTTGAGTAGCAGTTTGAGATTGAGCCATAACTGTTTGATAAAATGTCTAAAAGAAAAAATCTTTAGAAACAAGATGAATTGAACAAGAATTGAAGAAGATTGATCAAAAACAATGATTTGATCGAAACAAGAACAAGATTAAGAACAATTCATTTTGGATTTTCTATAAGAATCAACAAGAAACAACAATTCGTTTTGGATTTTCAGTAAGATGAACTAAAAACCAAAACGGAAATGAAGAAGAAGAAGCTTAATCAAGAAGAAACACTTATCGATTAACACCGCTCTGATACCATGAGAAGATGAAGATCATTTCTTCATCTTTAGAGAGAAAAATCAGTGAAGAAACATTATCATTACTCTGTGTGTCAAGTTACATCTAAGAGTTGTGTAAACTGAAATGAAAATATATACAAAACTCTAACTAACTTTCCCTCCAATATTGACTCTAACTAACTACAGCTAATATTTACAATATTCTCTTTTTACAATAATAATAAAATAGAGAATATATTCAATGGTAGGAGCAGATCAGATATGGGAAAAGTGTTTGAACTCTGGTTGACTTGTAGTGGAATTTTTCTTCTGTTATTTGTTCCTACTGCTATGGGCTGGGGATTTGAAGGACATTTTACAGTTTGTAAGATAGCTCAGGTAATTTATTTTTATTGTTTTGAAATGTTAAGTTATTGTGTTGAGTATCTTTGTGTATTGGAAGAAATGTAGCATCATACTTAGTTTTTTTGTTATTTGTTAAGCAGTATCTTAGTTTTGATGTCTTTCTGCATATAGTTGAGCTTTGACGCATAAATCTATTATTTATGGCACTATGAACTACCTTGATTTTGTCTATGACTGGCCTGTTAAAATTTATCTCCGAATATCTCTCAAACTAGTGTTGGGTTTGACCGGTTGTTCAACCCAATATGGTAATATGAATTTGGGTGATTAAGACTGTTTTGGTAATAATTGTATGGGTAGACAATTATTATATATGGTAATAATTGTATGGATAGACAATTATTATATATGGTATGTCTTGATCATGATTAATTTAGGAATTAGGTACCAAGAATAAAAAGTCTTGTATAAAAAGTATGGTAAGTCTTGTAAAACAAGTATGACAAGTCTTGGTGGCTAAGTTTTGGATGGCTATATAAACATAGTCATATTGTATTTGTTTGATGAGTGCTTAAGAGATGTAATCGTCTTAGGTATTGTTTGGGAGATGTTTGATCATTGTTTGGCTTGAGTATCGTGTGAGTGATACACCGTTGGTGAGATTGATTGTATTATTGATAACTGTTTTGATTAATAATACAAGTTGGGACGTGGGTGTTTCCACGTCATATATATTTTGTGTTTGTTACTTGTCAACTAATTGTGTTTGTGAGTGTGCTCTGCATTGATGGATTGTGAATCTCGAATTTGTGTAGTTCCTCAACCTAACAAGTGGTATCAAGAGCCAAGGTTCGTGGATCGAGAAGGATGGGATTGAGGGAAAGTTCAAGATTCAATTGGTATGGCAGAGCATGAAGAAGGATTTGCTGACAAGGAGACTAAAGCGAGAAGAGGCAAAGTTACACGCGGTATGACGGTTGACTTGCACCGTGGATCAATTTGTTCGGGTTCAATATGGAAGAAGATGGAAGAGATCATCGCAATTGTTTCAATGGTTTGATCAACCAGGTGAAAATTTTGGATGATTCTAGTGATGTTCTTCTAGAGGCCGATGGATTGAGAAAGCAAGGATCAGGTGACTCAACTGATGGAAGGGCACTTGTGGTGGATGATGCACATGATTTTGTAGATGGATACATCGTTATGCTGAAGAACGATGGTTTGAAGGTCACTATACGGGTTTTAATGATTCTCAAGATTGGAAGAGCAAGAGCAGGAGATTCTTGTTCGAGGGGAGGTATGGCGGATGGACGTTGATGTCTTTGATGGTTACTGAAGGTTTGGAAGAGCAAGAGGATTCTTGTTCGAGGGGCATGACGGAGGGACGTCGATGTCGTTGATGGATACCGTTCAACCTGATATGGGTATTGGGTTGAAGGGGAGGATTGTTGGGTTTGACCGGTTGTTCAACCCAATATGGTAATATGAATTTGGGTGATTAAGACTGTTTTGGTAATAATTGTATGGGTAGACAATTATTATATATGGTAATAATTGTATGGATAGACAATTATTATATATGGTATGTTTTGGTCATGATTGATTAATTTAGGAATTAGGTACCAAGAATAAAAAAATCTTGTATAACAAGTATGGTAAGTCTTGTAAAACAAGTATGACAAATCTTGGTGGCTAAGTTTTGGATGGCTATATAAACATAGTCATATTGTATTTGTTTGATGAGTGCTTAAGAGATGTAATCGTCTAAGGTATTGTTTGGGAGATGCTTGAGCATTGTTTGGCTTGAGTATCGTGTGAGTGATACACCATTTGTGAGATTGATTGTATTATTGATAACTGTTTTGATTAATAATACAAGTTGGGACGTGGGTGTTTCCACGTCATATATGTTTTGTGTTTGTTACTTGTCAACTAATTGTGTTTGTGTGTGCTCTGCATTGATGGATTGTGAATCTCGAATTTGTGTTCTATTTGAATCTAGTAAACTTTTGTTTCCCAGTAGGACGGACACTAATCTAAAATATTACTCCATCCGTCCCTCTCATTTCTTTACAGTTTTTTCTCACTGTTTGGTACACATTTTAAGGTATATATAAGGTATACTTGTATAACTTATATTTAAATCATTTTTTCTCTTAATACAAATTTAAACGTTAAATTTTAATTCAGAAGAAAAAAAATTTAAATTTTTTTTATGAAAGTATAGACTTAAAATGCGTGTTGAGCCGTCGTCCCCTAACGAGACGGTTAGGGAGTATGATATTTAGTGGTTCCTTACCAACAAAGCACAAAGACTGGAGTGAAAGCATTGCTCCCTGATTATGCTGGCGGCGAGCTTGCAGCTGTTTGCTCCTGGCCTTATGAGTTTCGGGAACTTATGCCCTGGAGCGCGGAGTTACATTATTTGAATCAACCTGATAACAGTTGTAACTATAATTACTCTAGTAAGTTTGCAGTCGATCTTTTTATCTACTGTACAAAGATGTTCCTGTACAAATAAGGATTAGAATGTATATGTAAAACCTCCACAATATTAGTTTAATGGTTTAAAGTTTAAAGCTTGGTTATCTTCCGTTTGTAACGAAATGATTGAGGTATCACATCAATTAAAATTTTATGAACCAGGAACTGGATTGTTACTAGGAGACCAAACATTGTGCCTATTGACATTGTCGAAATAATCATACCGGTTTAAGTAAAGTCCCTATGTCAGATATCAGCGTTCAAAAAAATCATGTCTTCAGGATAATACCTATCTCCATGATAAAGCCTACTTCAGAGTAAAATGGTTTAGCATTTTAATCTTAACCCTGTCTTGCATCACCCTACTGAATTAAGAGTTGAAGCAGAGTTGGAAGTACTAGGAAATTCAAGGAAGTGCCTAACATGTTACGTATCAATGACAGCCTCTACATGCTGGGTTCCTTGGAGATGAAGGAGGAAACACGATTAATGTCCGCTGGTATGAGAATGAAACCAATTTGCATCGTCTAAGTGCTCATTAAATTTGCCTCTTTTATCATTTTTTCAAAGTACATGAAGTCGGCCTACAATAAGCTCATTGACAGCATCCATCTGTCCAACCAAAAATAGGAAGTATTTTTTACTTAACTTACGTGATGAGGCTATTAGTTCATCTAGAAACGGGGAAATAATATATGTGAGCTCCAAATAAAATTAAGTAAAGGTTTAATATGGAAGGAGTTTAGCTGCAATCCATGAGAAGGTCATTGGTGCTACCACTGATGTGTTTCTGTATGCAAATCAGTTTTTTCATTTATGCTTTTTCGGGGATACAATTGTAGTAACAAATTACTTTGCTTTCATTCTAGGTATGGGATACTATGATCATAGAATCCTACCTGAAGACAGTATATGACTCAGATCTTTCTCTTTTCGTACAAACTCTTCTGTATGATACTGTGGTATGGTCTCTTTCCTGTAGTGCTTATGTTTTTTGAACGTGCAACTGTGATTGCAATAGTAACACTACACTGTACTCCAGGCACTTGCTGACTTGCATTAATTGAGCAAGTTAACTATTTGTTTGTTTACGGTTGATACGTACCATCCCGTTTTACAGTTAAGGTCCTTCGTAGAAATCCATATAATCTATTGTGCAAAGAACATCAGTCGGATATTCTTTACCTACCAAAAGAAAATTTGAAAGATTCCGAAGTTGGGACTCATTGTAATGAGTTGAAATCTTATGCACACCAATCCCTCCTGCCTCTACTTTGGACTGCAGCAATTTTCGTATCGGGCTAAAGCTTCTTAGCTCAGGCATTTCATTGACAACTTCATCACATACACTTATCTGAATCAAAGAGTATCCTTTGACACAAGCTGTGAGCATAAAAATCTAAACTAAAACTCGTACCTAATGGCGATTGACGTATTGTTTTAAAGCAATCGAGTCATCGTAGTCCGCCAAATCTACTCAAATGTCCACAAAAGCCGAGGCTGTAATATTGCATAATTTAATTAATTTTCTAGTACAGCTTAATTGGGTTTTTAAACATGACATCTATTAAATTGCTATGTAGCTACTGCACACTTATGTGTTTTTATTAGTCTTAACATGTAGAGTAATTAGTAATAGATTCTTCATTCTGTTGTTGATCCCTGAACTTGTTGCAATCAAGCGAGTTTCCTTAAATGGCATGAACTGGAACATTAATTAATGTCTACTACGAGAAGACAGAGATGTTACATTCGTCTTAAAGATGATTACCTTGCCTTATTCTTTCTACTCTTAGTTCTAATTACCTTTAAAATAGGCGTCTTCTGACAGGTCATCTTGGGGAAAGTGCACCGCTGATCAAGTGGTTTGTCCAGACACGTAAGTTTATTTGATTTCTTTTCTCAAGATCATCCGACTTCACATTGCCTCCCCATGAACTTATATGCATCTGTGCATAAATGAGAATCAGTCAACTGACTCAGAAAAGCTATATGTTTGGTGCGGTTTTCATGAATTCAATATAAAGGTTCAGAATTTAAATACAATGTCATTGGATGGTTAGTAAAATTGCAGGAGTTAAAGACCTGCTTGATTTCTTGTTCTCGTTGTTAAAATGAAACACTGCACATTGTCGTTCAATACATAAGTAACACACAACAAAGCAGTCTTAACCCTCTTGTAGGTTGGCATGCTACAGGTGTGAGTTGCGCAATTTCAATCTTACTTGCACATCACTATTTCAAATTTTATTGCTTGTTGAATTCGAGAGCTCTATTAACAAACTAAAGGTGTTTCCAGAGTTGAATGATCTGATCCCAACATGCTTGCTACAGGATTAACTAAGGCTGATATTTCGTTTCTTTTATCAATATATACTAGTCGGTATTTTTATATAGGCAAAACCACACATCAAAACTTATTTAGTTTAGAACCCCTTTCTTTCGATATAGGTGGTTGTGGTGGTTATCAAATTTGTTGAATGTTGATGCGATATCTGTGTAAAATTTGAGTAGTTTTATGGTACTCGTGCAAATAGTATATAAATAATGTTGGATTAAATTTTGCACTGTACATATCACAATTAGTGCATAATTTATTATGTGGGAAACTGGTAAACATGAATAATGTGTACTTTCAGGTATGCTTTAGAAAGCAGTGAGTTGGCCTGCGAGTTTGCCTACAAAGATGTCACACCTGGAGCTACTTTAGGAGGTGCATGTGTATCTGATTCATCGTAGACACTTGTTGAAAATCATTTAAGTTTTCTTGTGGTGGTCTATTAGCTTGTTAAGACCAAAAACATGTCTAGGGAAAAAAATCTACTCCATTCGGCAATGGAGTTAATCTCAAACTAGTTGTGGTAGACTGGAACTGAAACTCGTACGAAGTGTAAAGAGTAAAAAGAGAGAAGGAAGGAGAACAAAGAGGGTAGATGCTAAAAGTAAGAAAGAAATGTAAAGTCCTAGAACTAGATGTACAAAATTCTCTAGTCTCCGATTGGTTCTTGTTTCTTATGGGTGCCTGTATGCGGATTGCACAGAACATGATACAATGACGTCAATAGATTTGTGTTTCCATGTCTTTTAGGATTTATTTTCTTTTATCAATTGTTTAATTTACAAAGAGAAACTATTATCACTGCTTGAAATAATTATAGAAATAAAAAACAGATTCTATGATTAACGGAAATGCAAGATTTTCATGCTCAAGCAATTGGGTAACTTTTTAAGCATATCCTAGAATCTTACTGTGTATGCATTTTCTCAATGGTGACAGATGACTACTTCATCTCTCGGTTGCCTGTTGTGGAGAAGAGGCTATCGCAGGCTGGGATCCTCTTGGCTGCTACTCTAAACCGAATCTTCAGTTCAACTCCATCAGTATCACAAGAATGAATGTTAAAGACCTCTTATCTACCTAATCAGATTCTACTGAAAGTAAGTTATCAACGAAGCTCGTAAACTTTCCCTGACCATTGTTGTATCTTGTATTAGATGTCTTGACACTTCAGAATAATCTCTTCTAGAGTTGTAGCTGATCTTCATTTGAATTGGCGTGTTTTACACTAGTCTCTTATTCTCACATTGATATTTTCAGAAAATACTTGACTAATTGCTGAAGCCGCAGAGTGGAATATGAAAAATGGCCAACATCCACCGAAAATTACACATAAATTGAATATGAAATATGAAACTGTAACCATATGAAATAGGAAACTAAACTGAAAAGATTTGGCGACTTACAACTGAAACCCCTGTTAAGAGCTCAACTAGTACTATGAATACAGATATTATCCTGATAAATAAATACTATTGCCAAAATTCAAGAGTAGTCCAAATGCAGACAAGTTCAAATTATTAAAGTAAAATTAAAATCTTTTTACAGAGTAGATATCATCACAACTCAAAATAGATTACGTATGATTTTGAATGTTGTATCTAGAATAGCAAATAATCCTCTCATCTATACAACAAATAAATAGAATTTTTTTTATGAAATGTAGTATACAGCTTCAATCAACAAGACCCTGCTGAAACACAATTTTTACAACCTGCAGCAGTTTATGTAACCTGGTTGCTCAGCCATCACTATTACGGAGGGATCGCTTATTAACTCTGCTCAGGATGGGACAAGGTTATATTGCATTTCTCAAGGCTCCTCTTGCAACTTCACGCTGCATCTCCGCTGCCTTGCCACTACCTCGGAAGTACATGTAGACTTGCTGCATTTTTGTACAGGAAACAAATGCACATAAGAATAGAAAGATTGCATATAGCATATAGATTGCAATGTTCCTAACAGTCCAGCTTTGACATATTAATTATCCGCTTAAGAGCTAGAATGTTGCCTGACTCTTGTTATTTGAGGTATTTAATGGTTTGGTCCATGATTATTCATTCGATGGAAGAATTAAAGTTATGAAGTATTTTTTACCGCTTTATGTATCTTATAACACTGAGTTCACCAGATATGGAATAAGGAATAAATTGAACATACCTGAATAACCCAAATGCTGAGCACAGATTCCAGACCGAATAGTCCAGATCCAACGAAGTAGAAAATCTGACAAAAAGATACATAATTAGAATATTTACATGGAAACCTTACATTAAATATATCATTAGTGACTGATTCTTCTTGCAATATGAAAAAATTCATATATATGAACAGAAGAAAAGAAGAGAAACTTGCATATCTAGCTAGTAAGCTCTTTGAAGAATAGTGACAAAAGGGTAATACTTACTCCAACTATTGCATGATCACCAACGAGATCTACAGCAGGCAAGATACCTCTGTGACAAATTCCAAAATAGGAAAATTAGAGTTGATGTGCAAAAAGTTACTAGTGCGATTAATACGCTAGAATATGAAAATGTAAAAATCTATATTTGTTAAGAGAATATCACTATACAGTTATTCCATGAACTGCATAAGAGGGGAAAAACATGTGTGCTATTTCAATAATAAGTCATCATTCTGTAGCTACTATCCGCTTAAAGGAGATCTTGTTGTAAAGGAAAATTTTCATTATGCAACACTTACGCAAGTGATTTTCCTTTCAAGAATATTGGAGGAGCCACTGCAGCAAAGATGACGAAACCAATATGAACCTGTAGGCCAGAGGGAAAGTAAGGAAACCTCCAGGACACATTAATAGCCTTCGGACGTAAACCTAAATGAGACTTACCAGGTAAAATAGGAAAAACCTGCTATACTTGAGAGCACTGTCAGTCCTGTAATCATAAAGTTTTATGAGAAGTAAATCGCTCATAAGTACTATAAGTATAACCAGGCACAAGATCAGTTTCTCAAAATATAAATGCATGCCTGCAATAATAATGTTAGTTTGCGTTTGGAAACATGCATTTCATTTCAATGACATGATTTGAGTTGTCATTTCAAATTCTCAAATTTATAGTACTAATATTTTGAATGTCTTGGATTTCAAATGAAATCCAAATCCAAATTCTTATAGTTATCCAAACATGTTATTTGGCCAAATTCAGGATTTGAAAGGATTCCAAGTTCGCAAACGGGCCACTGCGGATTTTGTGTACTTAATGATATTCATATGGTCAACCAGTCATATATGTCAGATTGGCCTTCAGTTTTTGAAAAGAACATGTTTTGAAAAATCTAATTAGGAATATGACTTCCTTTTCTAGGTGGATGGATTTGTCTCCTCTGCAGATAAAACTATACACAGTCATAAACCTCACTTGTACTTGGTCCAGATCACAAACGTGTGCTATCATATGGTCTGAGAGTGGAGAAGAAGGCAACAGTTCTACTTGCACCTTGGATTGTCATTAACTTGTGGAGGATAGTATATATGAATTGATTTGGGATAGTATACCTAAAAGCACGGTACAGCGGACGATACCACAACACATAGCCTCCAGGAACTCCTGATATAAAGTAAATAATAGCAAGGAACCAGATTTTTGGATCTACAACAGAAACAAAATTATAGTTTAATCAGTACTACGACATCATAATAAACATAGCCGACAGTGATACAGAGAAAAGTTGAGAATTAAAGTAATTGGAGTTTATTAATTAACCTTCTCCTTTAATCCAAGCTGAAGTTGTGGCAATTATATTCCAAAAAAGGCAGAGTACTAGTCCTGTTTAGCATGCCATCAAAAATAAAGAGGTTAAGTGCAAATTAGGGTCGAATTTTGCTCTCCAGAAGCATCTAGAACAGGTGAATGAAGTAAGTTAAATGGTCGCATAGAATGATAGAAGTAAACAAATAAAATAAATTGATCTTTCTTCATGGAACCATCTTTAACGCCAAATTACCTGATCTGCGGGGACCAATCTATGACAAGAGGGTGCTGGGACTAGGATGTGTTGACTGCTATGTTATATGGACTTGAGTTCACCGTAGAATATGGTGTCAAGTAGATAAATACACACAAATGAGATATAATAGGTCACTTTAGTTCCAAACTGCCAATTAACTCTAAGTCGATACTAAATGCAAATTACAACAGGATAGCGGTGTTATTCATTAAATTACTAAATTAGTGTAGTTTACATCTTAGAGGGGTGTACATGAATCATCTTACAATGATAAAATATTTTTAGGAACTACAGAACTACCGCCCATCCCCTCCCCAGTGTCTCTCCCGACGGGGGGAAAGATACTGGAGTATGTTAGAAAGCATGTAAAAAAGTATCCCGCATAATGTTTATTAAGTTGCCTTCCCTCTTATTCATCATTAATTTATCTTTCTCTATAAAGTGGAAAACTAACACAAAAATTATAAACTCACACCACTTTGGTATATTAAAGGATTAAGAAGTATCATTCGTCAGAAGCATGCAACCTTAACAAAAATGAAAGATAGACATACCTAAGTACGTAGAAAATGCAACATACTGCAGTCTCTGTAGATGAATTGGTATTTCATTAGCAATATCGTGATGGATAATTGGGAAAAATGGTGGCCAATTTTTATCCTCCAGAACTATACCAGCTGCAATCGGAATAATTAAGTGTAACGATTAGTTGCAAACGTAGACAACAGCAAAATTCATATACAGTGTTGCAATGTTATATATGGCAGTTAATATTGTCTACAGATAGATAACATTTCAGAAAAAATATACTGATAGAGGTCTAGAAATGTGCAATCTACAGGAAATGAAAATAGAACATAGCAATAGAAAGTACCTCGTTGTGCAGCTTCTTCTTTCCGTCTAACAATCTGTAAGATATCAAAAGAACAATAAGATGATGACAGTACTGATGTAATAATTCTCCTAAGAACTAAGTGTCTAATATTATTTACTCCCTTAGTCCCTTTGTTCCCTGTAACTTCTTCTTTGACTGCTTAGAGGTTCTTAGAAAATGTACTTGCACATAATATTTTTCCTACTTTCTATTCGAATTAAAATTTAATCTGAATTTTGCTACTAAGAAATGAGAAGCTTATAATTATGTAGACAGAATTTCAAAGGAAAGCCTGATATTTTGAGGATAACAACTATCCTACAATGTCCATCTTTCCTCTTCTAAAACTAAGGTGTCCAGGTTCAGCAATTTTTACGCAACTCAGCCAACAGATTGAAGATACTTATACTGCAAAGTTTGCGACCCTTTCATTTTAAGGATGTCACAAAAAGTGTAAAAAAAAAAAACTTGCTAATTTTCCTATGTCCAAATTTACCTAATCTTAACATTTAGTACATTTGTGGCTCCACCACTCTCCCTCGTTCTTAAACTAGTCAGGAGTGTAAATTTTTGTTTAAATAATTATACATGCAGTACATCAGAACTGAGATTTATGATCACACATACCTGTTCTCTCTTTTTTAAATCAGCCTCTCTGGCTTGCAGCTCCCTCTCTTTCTTCTTTAATTCCTAATTTAAAAAGAAAATAATTGAGATCCTAACATAGTGAAGGGAATAAGACACAAAAGCTCTAGGGAGCACTGCAATTATGAATTCTTTTACCGCTGCTGAATTAAGTGGAATATCAACTGTTGCACTACCACCATAGTAACCGGCAGGTTCATGAGGAAGAGGTGAAAGCTTTGAGTTTCCTCCTGTATTCTGGAAACCCATCAAGATCATGATCTATGTGAGAGATCGACAAAGGGCTGAATTTAAAGTACAATAAACTCCCTGGGTAAGAGAAACGTTCATAAAATCTTTCATGCTTCTAACAAATGATAAATTTTGTGTTCTTAAAAGCTGTAGAGTAAACTACAAAACTTGGTCTAGTAAAATATGAACCTCCGCCATAGTTTGACATACCAGAATGCTTTCCTCTGATTGCAGGATCCTGGTTACTAACAATCACTAAAGTAAGCTAATCAAAATAAATCTTATTTTTTAGCAATGAGTACTGAGCATTCTAGTAGACAATCTCATCAACCTAAAGTGGGTCACTACAAGGTTCACAATTACTTATCCCTTGCTCTGTGTAGCTTAGCCTTCAATGCATAGAAAACTCAATCGAAGTGGTACAAATCTCGACAAATGCCCGCACTTGTCTTCTACATCTTGGCCCCCTCAAAATGAAAAAATTAGATGTACCTAGGCAGAATTGACAGACACGGAAAAGGTTTTCCCCCATTTAATGATGCAAAGTTCTTTCGACATTAGTCTGATTTGGTAGAATCACATGATACATGATACATGCTCTAGTAATAGTTTCATGCTTCCTTCGTATCTCTCTTGAGTCTCATTACACACACACACACACACAAAAGTTTAAGAAACAAAACCGATTATAAGTTACAAGGAAGGCTTAAAATCTATATCATATTTATGTGTCGAAAGCCCATTTCTTGCAACTGAAGAGTGGATCACTTGGCGCCCATATTTGGGACAGTATCGAACCTTGGTATCCAATCATAATTTTGAGTAGATTGGAGTTCCAAGAATTTAAACTCGAGGACGGCAGGATCAAAAGAGCTTTAACATGTTAAGTTACTAATCCTCGTAAAATATATATGCAATTCTAACAAGTAACAAGCAACTACAGAGTCAAGCCTAAGAATTAGAGTACTACACAGAGGACAAACTAAGCATGATCACATACAATGATGATAAGAAAACGAGTAGAAAGAAATCTTACAGAAAAGGGATTAACTTCGTCCTCTTCTTCTTCAGCAAAAGGGTTGTCACTTTTGTAACGACCGGCCATTTTTCACTACTAAAGTTTAAACAAATGGGACACAAAGATTAGGAGATTAAACAGAGAAAATAAAGATCTTAAGGTGATAAGTTGAATGAAAAAATGAAGAGGAAAAGAAGAGACTAGAAGGAGGAAGGGAAAAAATGTCAAAAAATGGAGGCTAAAGAGAATAGCAAGAAAAATTTGAAAAGTAATTTGGGTCAGAGCTTTGAAATAGACGGAATGACTTGTTAATAATTTTGGAATCTTCTATTGTTGTTGCATGTCTGCGTTCTTTACATGTATATCTTGTTCAACATTCATCCTATATTTTATTACAACAACCCTGTACTTTTTATTTTTGTATACACATTTTAAAACAGGGTGACACCTCACGCCGTACTGTGTTACATATTGGTTGTGGGCTCCTTTGGCTTTTTAGTATAATTTCCTCCGTCTCTAAATACTTTTCTTATTTTCCTTCTAAAGCAATTCAAATAACTATTCTTATTTTTATTTTGGGCCATAAAAAACAAATAAGTTTATACATATATATTTACAATTTTATACATATATATCGACACCTGTTAAAAAAACAAAACAACGATAATATATACAGTTTCCCCACCTACTCTCATTTTAATCCCTAATTTATTTTCTCTCGTTCCTCTCTTTTCTCTTGTTCCTCTATTTTCTCTTCATTTTTTCAGTCGTCTTTTGTTTTAATCTATCGAAAACATGAGTTTCCATTACGGATTTTCAGATTTCGATGATGAATCTGTTAATACTGTTGATTATGCTTGCTCTGATCCCGATTACTATGACAAAGGTGTTTGTTGTGATGGAGAACACAATTATAGTCGTGAATATGTTCGATTGAGATGGGGAAGTGATGGTGAATCGCTGGATAAATCGGAAGTGACAGTGGAAAAAAACCTTCGATCGTCGTTTCATGCAAGTGTAATTGAAGAACCCGAGGTTGAAGTGTCCCCTCCGTCCCCTCTTTCTTCATATCCAGATCAAGTGTCCATCGTTGTTGCTCCAGAACCGTAGATCGATGACTCCGACGACGACGTTGAGGCTGATTCAGAAGATGCTTGCTCTCGTTCCCAATTTGTAAGTAAATACTCCATTTGTTATTAATTGGAGATGTTTTTAAGTAAAAATTTGTTAATTGTCTTGTGTGTGCTTAGGGACAAATTGGCTTGTGTGTGCTTAGTGCTTAATTGACTTGTGTGTGCTTAGTGTTTAATTGGATTGTTGTATATATAAGTTCTGAGATAATTGTTTGACTCGTTATGTTTCATTTTGACTAGACTATATGCAATATGGAAACTGAGATCAATGTTCGTATTTGCAGTCTTTGTTAAGTCCCTTGCAGTGATGTTTATATCAGTTGGGAACTTTTGACCAAAATATTAGTTTCGAGATCTTAGTTAAATTGTGTCTTTTTGTAATAATTTTACTAATCTGAGCATGAAGAATTAAAGGTGGAATTTAGACAGTTGTTGAATTTAGATCCCCTCTTGGAGAGTTCTTGGATTTGTAATATACAAAGCCTTGGGATTTTGAAGTTTTTTGAAAATCCTGAAGCTTCTTCTGTTACATTCAGTATCCGAGCTTCAGAAGTGAATAAAAAAACACATTCAGTATAATCTCTAATATAACAGCTAGAGACTACAAATCATTTGCTGTCTCTGTAATTTTCTGTTATATAAGTAACATTGTTGTCTCTATAATTTTCTGTTATAAATCATTGCATATCTTTGTAATTTTCGGTTATATAATTTTATGTTGTAATTTTCTGTCTCATTGTTATATAATGTAGCTGCTATGTATAAACTGCATAAAAGAAGGTTTAAGCAATTCTTAATGGTTTGTAGACAGGATTGACAAATTGGCTTGTGTGTGCTTAGTGCTTAATTGACTTGTGTGTGCTTAGGGATAACCTGAGATCAAGTACTTATATATACATTGGAGTTGTTTGAATTACATGTACTGCTTATAGTTAAGCTTACTTTTAATACATGTCATTAAAACACAAAAGTATGCATGACTCCCATGTTCCATTGCACTTAACCTGTTGAATTTGATGCTCTGTTTGTTCCATGTAAGTAATTACATGCCTCATGGATATCCCACATTGGTGCAGTGACTTGAACTGGTAGCTTACCCTCAACTGCCAATTTTTTCTTATTAACATGGGGCATAAGATAATCATTGGAACCTTTCACTTTTAGTACTTCATTCATGACATATTGATAGGATAGCCATACATTTCCCAGTGTTGTTGCTTCTAGTTCAAAGTATGCCTGATGTACTGCCTCCATCATATCATCAACGTCTTTTGGCATTTTTTTATGCATTAAAGATTGAATGCTTCTAAAAAAACCTAAGTCCAAAATATTTAAATCTGGACTGTTTGGTGGTTGTTGCACAAGAATAAATGTGAAGTCCCCTTGTCGATGAACTTGTTGCCACTCTAGGTCATCTTGAGTTATATGGGTCCTTGCATTGTCTTGATGTATGTATATAGTTTTTGGACCTTCACTTATTGGCCATTTCTGCATGATTGATGGTATGATCTCATTGATTAACATGCTTCTTGTTTCCTTTTTCCCAACTGATTCAACAACCTTGGTGATTACTGTCCCCTTAGCTCTGTATTTGGAAGCCCTCTTAGCTGGTTCTTGGTAGGTGAATGGGAAGATACCTAATTTTTCATCAAAGGTGCACTCATTTTCTGCATTAAATTGTGGTCTTGCTATAGCAGCTGTAAACATAACTTTGGCTATGAATTTGCTTGACTTTCCAACCCTATACTTGCCCTTTTCATTTCTTTCTAAGTAAACCTTTTGTGATTTTTTGCTTAAATAGAACCACTTCTCATCAATATGAACAAAGTTGTACATAGGGTAATAATGCCTCTTTGTTGTTGGTGTGTCTCCCATTAACAAGTTTAAAACCCATTCAACTCTTTGCATTAGGTTTGCATCTTTCAAAGCTGGGTGTAAAGGATTTGTGTGAGGTTTAATGAGTCCCCTCTTTACCATTCCGTTTGTTGTACTTGCACACACTTTCAGTTGTACTACCAAGTCTCTTATACATGATCTGTCCCCCATGTTGATGTCAGTTATTGCATCAGGTTGCAATTGAATTCTTTTTCTCCCTGAGTTATGACCCTTTGTTGCCATGTTGTATGTTTGCCTTGCTGCCTTTTGCCTCCTTGCAGTGCTCCATATTGTGCTGATTGTTCTTGTTGTTACATTGTAGATTTTGGCCACCTCTTGAATTGCACCTCAGGTTAGTTTTCCATTTGTCTGGTTGTTCAAAAGCCACATGAGTATTTGCATCCTTGAGTCACAGCTGAGCTTTGGCCTTTTTTCTGATGATGAGCATTTGTTGGTGTTTGTTGTTGATGTGTTTGCCCTTCCGTGTCTCCATCTGCAGGCTGATTTAAATCAAAAGGGAAGCTGCCATCTGCTGGTTCATTGAGATCAAAAGGAAAAACATAATTCATTTCTGAACAAACAGGGCAAAGCAATGATGCTGGCAGATTAATTTTTCAATTTATATTTTCATAAGTTTTGTTGTATAAGTGTGAGATTTTAGCACAATCCTTGTATATGTAATCTTAAGCTTTGATTGGTTGTTTAAAATTAATCTTGTAAGCTGATTGGTTGAAAGCATTAGTGGTGGATTGGCCATAATTTTGAATTACTCAACCACTAATTCAAGTACTCCAGTTCCCCATGCATTAACTCAACCCTTAATTTTCTTAAAACCTGTGTCATTCACCAAACCAGAAAAGAATTTAGAGACAGAGGGAGTACAACTTTTTCTTTTCAAAAATGATATAGCTGAAAATATGTGTGCGAAAATGGTATATGGCGCCATCTCATGTGGCGACCCCTTGAAAAAACACCACATGAAGCGGCGATCCCCTGTTAATATTTTGTTTTTCCTTTCTTTTTTCTTCTTCTCGTGTGTGTTAACTTAGTAAAAAAATGGTAAGTAGTAAAATTGTCTTTTAGTAAAATTGGCTAACTGTCAAGTTTGAGGGTTTAAAAAATATAATTATAAAATTTATTAATTAATTTTTTTTTGTTCCGTATCAAAGCTGAACCGTTCAACTTTATAAAAAGTAAAAAATTGAGAAAAAATGTCAAACATTACTATGACTTTTTTTCAGTTGAACATGAGACTATAGAAATACAAAAAGCACACAAGTTGTTATAATATGGTAATTATTGGTCCGAAAATGACAAGAACGCATAATTATTGGTCCGTGAATCCACAGGAAATTGTCCCATGATCAAAATTATTTGCTTGAACTGTTACGAATTTGGGTTAAATATCAAACTGGTCATTGAAGTGAAGACCATATATCACTTTAATCACTGATATCAACGGGGTATCACGTCAATCACTAAAGTCATCATAAATATCAAACGGATACCTCTAAATATATGTTCGAAAAATAAAAATAATTTATATCGAGTTCTACACATATTTCTTGAATGCTACCGGAACCAAATAAAAAGGTGTGAACTCTAGTATTTAAGATATTATATTTAGATTTTAAAAAATTTATTTACTATTTATTTTCAATTTTATAGTTATTTACTCTGATTTAATTAAAAATAAATAGTAAATGAATTTTTTAAAATCTGAATATATTATCTAAAATACTAGAATTCATAACTTTTCATTTGGTTGTAGTAGCATTGAAGAAATATGTGTAGAACTCGTGAAAAGTTATTTTTACTTTCCGAACACATATTTAGAGTTATATGTTTGATGTTTATGATGACTATAGTGATTGAAATGATACCCCGTTGAGATTAGTGATGAAAGTGATATATGGTCTTCACTTTAGTGATCAATTTGATGTTTAACCCTTACGAATTTTAATGCTCATGTCTGCTATAAAATCTCCCATGATTGTGCACTTGCTTATGGTCATTATTATCAAAATTTGAAAAAATGGTAAATAGTTATAGTACAGGTGATATTTTTAGAACCATGGGTAGAAAATGTTTATGTGACGATGATTTTGTGTACTCGATGAATCCTAATAATCATTACTCAAGTCAGTCAATAACAACATTACAGAGGGAGTGTGAATGGCGTACGCAATGCATTTCTTGTTGTATTGAGCAATGTCGGCTGCTACGACTTAGAATACCGAAACAACGCGCTATAATGATGCAACACAATACTCCACAACAACTTGAAGCTGCATTGTTCCGTGCACGAGAGAAATAGAACCGAATGCGATTGCGCATACATCGACACAGTCTAGCAGCAGATGCAAGAATGTTTGCAGAAGATGGAGACGTGCTACGTGCAAGATAGTATCATCAATTGAGCATAAGTGTTGATAATGACTCAGACATCTTCATATCCGACGATGACTAAACTAATGTACTTTTGTATTTCAAGTATGAATAATAGTTCAATTTATGACTAGTTTTCCATTGTTCTTAAATTTGCATGTGATTAAGTTTCAAACACTTGATATTAGAAGCACACAAATTAAAATGAAAAACTACATAACAAAAGTACATGTAGAAAATTAAATCACACAAAGCAAGTAGCACAAATTCATAAGAAAAAATGCAAAGTAAATATAGCAACGTCAAACCCTATCGGGACGCTGTGGGCAAAGTTTGATCCGTTTCGTATGTCCTTCTTGGTTGTAGTGGCTGCACTTTATCCCCGAACGCGATTGGTCCATCTCAGTACGTATTCTTATAGACTCCCACTTGTTGCCACGTTTTTTCTTCAATTTTTTGCAGGCTTCATCAGGTACCAATGTACCATACATTTGCCACTTGACCTGGTAAGACGTAGTTCCAACACTCTGGAGATATAGTTCGGATTATGTTGAAGATGATATTGTTCGCGTTCTGTGAGCTCTCTTCCCATAGCACGAACGGAATCTATGACAAGTTGATACATATACTGACGACCTCTACGCACCAATATTAGATTATTTTCAAACTGTATCTGTGACACAGCACCAATCACTATTTTCCTATACTTATTCCAATTGCCACATTCCCCGGGATCAGGATACATGATAAGCGAATCACGAGTGGGAACCCTTGCACCAATACGAATGAGATCATTTCTCAATCGTTCGGATTCCTCACGCCTGCAAAATACTCTTTCGAATCACTTCGTTTTAACCTATGGTAATCGTCATCTCTTTCAACAAGCAACCAAACACGACACTCGTACTCACCCATTTTTTTATTCCAAATTTAACAATACAGTTTGATTCCTTTCGTAAGGCACAGAATGAAGCTATAATCATCAAATATATATTACCTACTTGAAGTGGAGTTATCATGTCTTACTGGTTATGCAGGTCTTGAAGTGACTACTCATCTTTTCCAGAAAATTAAAGCATTCTATTAATTGTCATTTTTTTCAGAAATAATTGATCTCAAAAATAAAAGATGTATAGTCATGTCAAAATAAAAATGAAACTTTAAGATGTCATACTATCAGAATACAACTGTTGACATTATTATTGCTCTGCAAATGTAAAAGTGGTGTAGTCACGTCAATATAAAGGTTGCATTATTAACATGCTTGCAGATGTTGCGTGGTGAAATCAAAGTAATAAATTGCATCAAGTTGAATGTTATCTGGGATTGAATATGTGAATTCAAAGTAAGCATACGTGACTCGGATTCATTTGGTAAATGAATCATCCTAATAGATGACATAACGCGTCACGTTGAATGTTATCTGCGATTGAATAAAAGTTTTGTTCTAGTCATTTTCGGACCTAAAAATACCATTGTTCTACATAAAAAAAATTCATAATTTTGGCTCGTATAGAAGTACAAGGTTTGAAGTTTAATGCGGAACCCGGAAAAATAAAAAATATTATATAGAAGAATATTTTTTATACCCCTAAAAGTGCCTACATAAATTATAATTATGTGTATTCCTCATTTTTGGAGTAAAATTTTACATAGTTACACTTAATTGTTTTTTTCAATTTTTGATTAGTAGCAAAGTAGAACATTTCAAGTTTAATATAGAAAAGAAAAAAATGATATTTTAAATTTTGTAACTATATTTTTTAAACCTCTAAAATCTATTATTGAAAACCATTTTTTACTAAGTAACAAACAAACACAAGTGACAGAAAGAGGAAAAAAGAAAAAAATATATATAAGGGGTCGCCACTTCATGTGACGGATTCTTCCCGGGGTCGTCACATGAGATGACGCCATGTACCATATTTGCACGCTCCAACTTGGATGTACCATTTCTGCACAAATTCTGTTCAGGTGTACCAGAAAACTAAAACAGACTTGGTTGTGGAATGGTTGGGAGCGAAGTCTTATCATAAATATATTTTATAAATATTTTAATGTATATTTAACGTTTATTTATCATTAAAATTTTAAAAATATATGACCCTGAACAAAAAATTTTGGATCCGCCCCTGCCTTCGAAAATGATAGCTGACCTTGGTACTTGGTATCGATATTCTAAAAGCTCCTGGAGCCACAGGGGACTATTTTACCCTTTTAACATCTAAAGCAACTGCCATGTCTAAGGCACTTTCAGCTCCTCTGGACTCTTGTCCCTATGTCTTTTTTTCAGGCGAAGATGAGCACAGACCTGGTCGATCTGATGGACTTGATTTTGGCTTCCTTCACAGTAAGGTTGTTACTTGGGTGCTGTCTCCATCATCGATCTTTATAGAAAGTATCAGAAGTTTGTGATTAACACAAATAGGTTGAGGAATTAAATGCAGGCAGAAAAGTGATCAATATAATTGTTTCCCATATTTGTCAAAACACAAAGAATGCAAGAGTTGTTTTCAGCTAGGGAGATAAACCAAGAATTCTCTGTGGAGAATTATTGTAGCTATTTTCTTTATCTTTTCAAATCTATTGGAGCTTGAAGATGCTTGTTATAAACTCTTTACATGACGATCATTCCAATATGAAGTTCAGACACTGTTGGAATCCCTAGTTAAATTGGTTTATATGTGCTTCACTGGTCATGGATTGTTTTGTTGTATTCTGTCTTTTATTGTGAATGTCAAATCTGGTTTCCTGATATTGCAGGCCTAGACCATATATGATGCAGGTCATGATAAAGAACTGGTTTTCAAAATTAAAGGGTTGGAAGCTGTTGATCCGGCTATACGGCAACTGACCAGCCTTCGTTGGCAGCAACAAAGTACAGGAGTTTTCCAAAACTCCATTTGCATCATCGGAGACCACTCAACCCCAGTTGAATATGGCGATTACAGCTTTAAACCTGTAACATTTCTCTCCTGTTCATAAAGGAAACTATATAAACTCTTCTCTGTATTCTTCTATGTGAACCTAGCATTACTCTTCTATTTAAATAGAAAGGACAACAATGTCCTACAACATGCCCAACAAGATCAATTTGCAAACATGCATGTTCATAGAGCTAAACAGCGACACAAATGTGCTTTGCTATCATACTATATCCAGAAATCTTGTGAATTATACAAATATTATTACTTGATAGAGTATAATACCAGAAAATCACGTGAAAATTCATGTGAAAATCTACCAGAATTTAACATGAAAACTCGTGTTCATGATTCAAAAACAACGATAGTAGATACTAACATTATTTGACCACCTCCTACAAGCACCCGCCAAAACACTTAACTCCAAAAAGGCCAAACTTTCGATTTGATGCCCATGCACGACCTTTTTTGCTGGAAGAAGCCTCGGAGTTAGCTGTACCAGCGACTTCTTGGTTCACTATTGGTAGAACCTCCCCTTCATCTTCTTGCCTTCCAGCATCTCTGACACTGGCATCCCCGGCTTCAGCTTCAAGCTCACATACATTGATATCAATAACTAACGATCTCCTGTTCAACCTCAACAAAGCCTCCGCTTCACTAGTTACTGCTGGACACCTTTTTACAATTAACTTTTCAAGATTGGGACAGCCCTGAACAAAAGCTTCGATTCCCTCATCCGAAATAGGACAGGACCTTATTTGCAACTTCTTTAAAGCTGCACATTTTGCAGCAATGCAAGACAATTCAGCATCAGCAACTGTCTCAGTATGACAGACACTCAACCTTTCCAGCTTTTTACAACCCAAAGCAATAGCTTCTATACTAATAAGACTTGGGTTAACACCATTGAGCACCAATTCTTGAAGCTTAGCACCATGCTTACCAATCGAAGCAAGACCCTGCTCTCCAATCTGATCAGTGCTCCACCCATCAATACGAAGCTTCCTAAGTAACCTGCACTTCTCCAACACCGACACAATCCCCACATTCGTACAATCCACAATTTTAATTATATGCAAAATCTCCAATTCCAAACAATTCGACAGAGCTGAAATACCAACATCACTAACTAGCACATTATCCAAATAAACCTCAAACAAACAGCTATTCTCTCTACTCGCAACCATTTTCAAAACATTATCCCAGTCACCTGAACATTGCAACAATTTCAACGACCTCAACTTCTTTGATCCAACTATAAGCGGCATAAAGCACTGCCCGTAATCAAGCCCCTTCAATTGAATAAACTTCAAAGATGATGCCACACCAGGACCTATCATTTCACCACCACTTTTCTTAAGGCCATCTAGGCTCTTTACGAATAATTCCTCGAGAGACGAGCAATTATTAAGCAAAGCATTCATTCCATTAACTCCAAATGTACATGATCCACACACAAACTTCTTTAAACCCTTAGCATACACACCTAAAGCTGCCATACCAATCTCCGTGACATTACGACAACCACGTAGATGAATCCAAATAAGTTTATGACACTTTCTAGCTATCAAACACAATGCATAATCATCAAGAGTACTTTCCATTGTCCGATTGCAACGGACAGTGAGCTTCGTGATCGAATCAAACCGAGAAAACAAAGTAGGAATAACAGATAAATAACTTGACTGAGATTTTATATTGAGTTTTTCCCTGCTTTGACCTTCGATAACAAACCATCTACGACAAACAAGCGAGCAAGCTTTTCGATCACCAGAGCCAAGAGATTGAAAAATCAAGGCCAAACACTCGTCAGGAAGCTCCGAAATCAAGCCATCGCCTGAGTTCAAGAAATCTTTGAGATTTAACGTCGGTGTTTGGATTTGGACTGCATGAAAAGAGGAACATTGGCCCATGCTGAATACAAAGTAACCTTCATTTATCTTACGTGCCTATATATATCCTACCAGATGGAGACTATATGTTTGGTTTGATTTGATTTGTGAAATTGTAAAATAATGTAGCTTGATTCATGCAAAATAAAATTATAATTTATCCAATATTTAATATGAATGTCATGTTATTGTATTATCTTGTGTCGAAAAATTGAAAGATACGAAAGAATCAGTGGTAAAAACTAAAAACGGACATGATCCTGCATATCCTCTGTCCCGTATGTTATGGAGTAAATTATTCGTATTTATGATCACAAAGATAAAATTTTATCTTTACACGTCTTGGTTTCGTTCTATGCAAGTATAACAGTGTAATACTTACTCTCTCCTTCCCCCTAGATTTTTTATATTGAGATTAAAAAAAAGTGTAATTTAGTGAAAAAAATTAAGAAAATATGAGTACAGTAGAACCTTGATAAATGAATCCACTTGGGACCAAAAAAATATATTCGTTTAACGAGATTATTTATTTATCGATTAATGAATATGTTATGGATTAAAAAACGTACTTGATGAATTTAATGCTAAAGTTTAATGAGCTTCGAGCTTTAATGGCTGCACTCGTGTATCCGGACTAAATGGGTCCTCACAAGATGCCTACGTATCTCAAATCGTTATTGAGAATCAAGCCAAAGACGTAGTTCTGATTGTAGGATCAGGAACCTTATATAGGCGTCTGGAGCCTAGTATTTATGGTATGTTTGGGAGACTTAACGGATAAGTCTTCTTTTTGATATTGGATAAGTATTGTATTTCTTGCTGAAGAATTCGTTTCCTTGTTGATAAAGGTTATGACTCATTGATTGCCTTTAATTGGGATTCCAGATCATTCTTTGACTAATTTTCCATAATCAAGGCTCTTTTCATGAGCTGTATATTTTCCCTACTCATTAATTACGAAATTAATGAATAATTAGGGTGTCGGTCCTTAAATACCGGCCTTTTAATTGAATCAGCAATTATATTTCTATAATTACTTTTCTGTCCATATCATTTGCCCCCCAACTTCTAGGAAAATCAATCTCGGATTATCGTAGAAGTTATTTTATTCGGGATTCACGAAATTTTCTTCCGTATTGTGACCTGGTTTGACGAACATATAGTTCTAAATCAATTTTAAAACAGGAATCGGGATTTTTCATCAATTCCATAGAAGATAAATCAATTTTTGATTTTTCAGTTTATTTTCGACCAGGATCCTGGTCGAATTCGACCTTGATTTTAGCTCCTGGTCGAACTCCTTCGACCAGGATTCTGGTCGAAATTTGCTTTCATTTTGCATCCTGGTCGAATGATTTCGACCAGGTTTCTGGTCGAATACTACTGTCAGTTTGCCTCCTGGTCGAATGCTTACGATCAGGTTTCTTGTCGAAGTAAAGCCTCATTTCCCCTCATAGTCGAATAATTTCGACCAGGATTGTGGTCGAACAGGACTTTCATTTTGCATCCTGGTCGAATGATTTCGACCAGGTTCAAGGTCGAACATGGCTTTCATTTTGGTGCCTGGTCGAATGATTTCGATCAGGAACATGGTCGAACATGACTTCAATTTTGGTGCCTGGTCGAATGATTTCGACCAGGATTCTGGTCGAATACTTGGTTCGTTACAGACTTTTAGGGCCCACATATATTGGGCTTCATTTGGGCCCAAGGATTTTATTTTAGCAATTGGGCCTTTATCTTTTTATTGGGCCTTTAGCCTTTTTTAATAATTGGGCTTTTAGCCTTTCGACGAGATTTTTGGTCGAATACAAGAGCCATTTTGGGCTTTATTCGAACTTATTTGATCAGAACTTTGATCGAAAATGTGGTTTGTTTTTTGTAATGGGCTTAGTTGGGCCCAAGGTTTTTCACTGTTCAAACTCAGTGATTTGGGCCTTTAGCCTTTTATGGGCCGTACCGGCTAATGCCGGTTGCCCTTCCTTCAACCGCCCCATTTACCGGCTGTCATCCTTATATAAGGGTGAGTTCTCATTTGTTTCCATTCATTCTTCACATTTTATTTTCTCAAAGTTACTCTGCTAAATTCTTTCCAAAATTTCTTACAATTTGCTCTGTTAGGGTTCTGTCACAAGGCGATTTCCGGCGAACTTTTCCGTTTGATTTTCACCGTTTTTCTGGGTTTTCGCTTGAAGATTTGAAGATTTTCTTTGAAGATTCTGGGTTTCTTTGAAGATTCTGAGTTTTTTGTTGAAGATCTAAAGATTTTCTGGGTTAGAAATGGCTGATCGAGCTTCCCAACGCCTTCAAAAGATGAATTCCGCTTCAAAAAGAGGTACCCCCATTCCTATTCGTTCAAAATACATGTCTTTGCATGATATGATTAATGAACGTGGGGATGAATATCCGTCAGTGTCTGCTTTAGATTCGTATGATTGTAGTAATAAGTTTCATGAAGTAGATCTAATTAGAAATTATAATAAGATGTATAGGGTAAAGGCCCCTTTAAGGCTAGTTCCCGCAGGTGCCGGTGACCGTTCATGTCACTGGAGGCCAAATGCTTTGTGTATTTATAAAGATGCCATTGTTGCCGGCCTTAGGTTCCCATTCCATGAGTTCATTCCTAGACTCTTGGCAGATGTTCAAATTAATCCTTGCCAATTACCCCCAAATGCTTGGAGGATAATCCATTGTTTTATGGTTTTATGCCTTCGTAAAAACTTTCCTCTTTCTGTACCTTTGTTTAGAAAGATCTTTCAGTTTAAGAATAGCTCAGCCAACAACTTGGGTTGGGTGTATATAAGCCATAGGGTAGGCTTCCCTTTCATTTTTCACCCCAAGTCAATCCCAGATAATAACCCCAAATGGAAAAATGAGTTTTTGTATCTTGTATGGGAAGGAGGGGACTGGGGAACCCTATTCCGTACATCTTTTGGGAGAGTCTCTGATGGTAGTCCCGGTAACATTGTCTTGAATGAGGAGGAACTTCATGCCTACTCAGAGCTCATTAAGGATAATGGGACTACCGTGGCTTGGGAGCTACTAGACGAGTTTGTCCTCAAGTCCGTTGGGCTCTCTACTGTTCATGATAAGGGTATTTTTGCTTATCCCTTTTCATTATGTCTATTTTTCTTTCTTTGTGATTTTCTGTTAACCATTTTCTGGCTTTTCTTGTAGCCGCGGCCTTTATCAACAAGACCAATGAGCCCAAGGATGTAGAGACATCCAGGATGAAAAGGGCTAGGATTGGGGATGATCCAAGGGGGAAAGCCAGTGCTCCCAGCTTCTTGATCCCTTCTGTGGATGAGGTGGACATTCCTGTGTCTGCCAAGTCCTCAGTGTGGCGCCCCAACTGGGGTATCAGGAAGAAGGACACCATTACTGGGGTGTCCAAACATGCTGTGGCCTGGTCGTACCATTCTCTTACCCCTTGTGATTACAAGGATTTCGTTGCAGATTCCACCCTTGAGGGTGCTGAGCATCTTGGGGCTCAAGCTATTGCTGCGGTAATTTTCTTTACCTTAGCTATTTCTTTGAAGTTTCTGCTTATATTTTTCTAACTTTTATCTTTTGGCAGACCAATGCCAACTTTCAGGGGGTATTGTTCGAAGCTAAGGCTTGGCGTACCTCCTCTGAGGCCAACAGAGTCAAGCTGGAGAGGTCCGAGGAGGAGGTGAAGTCTCTTAAGGAGACTCTTGCCAGGAGGGAGAAGGAGCTTGCTGACGCTCAGGCTGATATTGTTGAGCTGAGGAAAGGCAAGGATGATTGCATTGATGAGTATCTTGACTCTCAGGAGTACAAGGACTTGATCGAGAAGCATGACGAGGTCCTTTTCCCAGTTCAGCATACTTCAGGATGGGAGGATGTTGTTCAGGCTATCTTGGCCAAGCATCCTGGAGTCTTTGATGCTGCTGACTTTCCTGCTCCTCACCCTCCTACTCCCTTGGAGCGTATCTTGGCTGGAGTAGATGACATGGAGGAGGATGATGCCAGGATTTTAGACCCAGGACATTCATCACCCCTCGGTGACACTTCTGCTGATGACCATGATGCTGATGAGCATTCTTCTGGCTCTAGCTCAGGGGAGGAGACAGATGCGGGAGTCAAGGATGGTGACGCGCAGCCGTAATTTGTAGTTTCTTTATGGCCATTCATGGCTTTGTATTTTCTTTCTATGTATTTCCAGCCTTTGGGCTTAACTTAAACTTTTGTAAGTTTAGTTTTATTTATATTTTGTGGCCATTCATGGCTTGTGTTGTTTTCTTGCCTTTTGCACGTTTAGTTAGCATTTTGTACATATCTATCAGTATGTAATGCATTCAAAACATGATGAATAGGAGTATATAATTCATAACTTTGAAGAATGGGCTCAACCCTTACATAATACTCAAGTTTTAAAAACTTGGTTTGGTTTTATCAAACCTTATTTCTAGTAGTGAATCCACTTAGGAAACACCTTAAACATAATAAACTTTCAAGTTGGAGGCATGCCAAGTTCTTGGCACCTCATGCCCTTCAAGGGTTTCTAGCTTGTATGAGCCTCGACCAAATACGTTTTTGACGCGATATGGTCCTTCCCAATTTGGGGCCAACTTCCCTTTTTGTCCAACTCCGGATGCTTCAATCTTTCTGAGAACCAAGTCTCCTTGACGAAAGAACCTTTCTTTAACCCTTAGGTTGTAGTAGAAAGAGGCTTTCTTTTGATGTTCAACTATCTTGGCATTTGCTTCATCTCTAACTTCATCAATTAGATCCAAAGCTAGCCTCAAGCCTTCTTCATTCTCTTCTGGTTCATAAGCCTCAACTCTTGGGGAGGTGTGAGTAATTTCCACTGGGACCACTGCCTCTGCTCCATAAGCCAATAGGAATGGAGTTGCCCCGGTGGTGACTTTGCAAGTAGTACGATATGCCCAAAGTATAGGGAGTAATTCGTCTACCCAAGTGTTTCTGGAGCGTTCAACTCTTTTCTTTAGTCCATCAAGGATGATTCGATTTGCAACCTCAGCTTGCCCATTTGCTTGAGGATGGGCGACAGAAGTGAAGCGCAACTTGATATCGTTTTCATCACAATACTTCTTGAACTCATCGTTGTTAAACTGGGTTCCATTGTCCGTGACCAGGACTCGTGGAATCCCATATCTGTATATCACATTTTCCCAGAAGAATTGCATCACTTGCTTGGTGGTTATCTTGGCTAATGGCTTAGCCTCAATCCACTTGGTGAAATAATCAATTGCTACTATCAAGAACTTTCTTTGAGCACTTGCCATAGGAAATGGCCCGAGTATATCCATTCCCCACATAGCAAAGGGGATAGGTGAGTTAATGGATGTCATCATCTCTGGTGGTTGCCTAACCACTGGTGCATGTTTCTGGCATCGTTCACATTTCTTGACGTAGCTTTTAGCATCAGCAAGTATGCTTGGCCAATAGAAACCTAGACGAGTGACTTTATGAGCCAGGGCTCTGCCCCCCAAGTGTTGCCCACAAATCCCTTCATGCACTTCCTTTAGGGCCAATTCTGCCTCTTGAGGTCTCAAGCACTTTAAGTACGGAATAACAAAAGATTTCTTGTATAGGATTCCCTCAATTAGGGCATACCTTAGTGCTCTGACGTATAGCTTTCGTGCTTCTGAAGTGTCGTTGGGCAGACACCCAGTTTCCAGATGAGCTTTGATGGGATCAATCCAACAACTGGTGATACCAATGGGGGCTACCAACTTTCCATTGATGCTTGGGGTCTTCAAGACTTGGAAGTATACACTCCCGGCATAGTTTTCAATTTCAGAAGAGGCAAACTTAGACAAGGCATCAGCCTCCATATTTTCCTCCCTTGGAATGTGTTCCACATAGCATTCGTCAAACTGAGTCATGATGGCCTTGACAAGTTTCAAGTACTTGGCCATGACCTCATCTCTGGCCTCAAATTCCCCATTTACTTGAGAAACCACTAGCCTCGAGCCTCCACATACTTTCAGAGTTTTGACTCTCAAGGCTCCAGCCAGCCCTAAGCCAGCTATCAGAGCTTCATACTCAGCCTCATTGTTTGTCGTCGGGAAGTCAAGTTTTAGTGCATACTCTATTAGGAATCCATCAGGACTTTGTAGCACTAAACCAGCTCCACTTGATTTTGTTTTTGATGCTCCATCAAAATAGAGCACCCAACATTCTTTGAAGGTCATTTCCTCATCTTTCTTATCTTCTACTATTACTTCCTGCCCCCCGACTTCTTGGTTGTCAATGGTGCATTCAACCATGAAGTCAGCGAGTGCCTGAGCTTTTATGGCCGTTCGAGGCTTATACTTGATGTCGAATTCGCCCAATTCAATAGCCCATTTGATCAATCTTCCACTAACTTGAGGGCTATGCAAGATGTTTCTTAGAGGTTGATCAGTCAAGACCTCTATCTTGTGAGCCTGGAAGTAGGGGCGTAGCTTTCTTGAGGCCATTATCAAGGCTAAGGCAAACTTCTCAACCATTGAGTAGTTTATTTCTGCCCCATGTAGAATCTTGCTCACATAGTAGATGGGTTTCTGAACCTTCACTTCTTCCTTTACCAAAACAGCTCCAAGGGCAGTGTTGGATGCTGCCAAGTATAAATAGAGAATTTCTCCTGGCTTGGGTTTTTCCAACAGTGGTGCTTCAGCCATATATTTCTTCAGGGCCTCAAAGGCCTCTTGACTTTCAGTTGTCCATTCAAAATTCTTCACTTTTTTGAGTGCTTTGAAGAAGGGTAAACACTTCTCTCCAGACTTGGAGATGAATCTTCCCAAAGCAGCCACTCTTCCCGTCAGTTTCTGGACATCCTTGACAGTCTTTGGTGGTTCCATGTCTAAAATCGCTTTGATTTTGTCGGGATTAGCCTCGATTCCTCTCTTGGAAACCATCAGGCCTAAAAACTTTCCCGAGCCTACACCAAAGGCACACTTGGCTGGATTCAACATCATCTTGTGGTGTCTTAGCACTTCAAAAGCCTCTCGGAGGTGCTCAATGTGATCGGCCTTATCAAGGCTCTTGACTAACATGTCATCTACGTAGACCTCCATGGTTTTTCCAATCAGGTGCTCAAAGATTTTGTTCACCAACCTTTGATAGGTTGCTCCAGCATTCTTAAGCCCAAAAGCCATGACTAAGAAACAGAAGACACCAAAGTCAGTGATGAACGACACTTTGGCGATGTCATCTTTGTGCATCTTGATTTGATTATATCCGCTAAAGCCATCCATGAAACTTAGCATCTCATGCCCGGCAGTGGCATCTATCAAGGCATCAATCCTAGGTAAGGGGAAACAATCCTTAGGACATGCATCATTCAAGTCGGTGAAGTCGACGCACATTCTTCACTTCCCGTTAGCTTTTTTGACCATCACAGGGTTAGCTAACCATTCTGGGAATTGGATTTCTTCAATAAACTCAGCTTCTAAAAGCTTATTTACTTCTTGCTTAATGGCTTCAAGCCTCTCTGGAGCAAAACTTCTTTTCTTTTGTTTCATTGCCTTCCTTCCTGGATCCACATTCAATTTGTGAGATATTAGTTGGGGATCAATCCCTGGCATGTCAGCCGCTGTCCAAGCAAAAACGTCATTGTTCTCTTGAAGAAAAGATGCGAGTTTGCCTTTCAATGGTTCTGGCAGTAGTGCCCCAACATAAGTCACCTTCTCTGGTTCATCCGGGACTAAGGGAATTGGGATTAAATCCTCAGCTGGTTTCCCTCTTCGGTCCTCATTGTCACTAGTGTCCATATCTTCAATGGGGAGAACCTGCCCCCCAACTCCATCAGGCCTCAACGCGGCTACATAACAGCTTCTAGCCATCTTTTGGTCTCCCCGTTCTTCACCAATCCCATTCCGAGTGGGGAATTTGAGTTTCAGGTGGTAAGATGAGGCAACAGCCTTAAACGCATGAAGACCCGTCCTCTCAAGGATCGCATTGTAGGTTGAGGTTGCCTTTATGACTATGAAGTTCAGCATCTGAGTGGATGTATTCGTTCCTTGCCCCATGGTCATTGGGAGTTGGATAGTGCCTTCCACCTTTGATTCCACTCCATTGAACCCATCTATGGGCATATTAGAGGGTGCCAACTGAGAATCAGTGTAACCCATCTTGATAAAGGCATCGTGGAACAAGATATCCACTGAAGCTCCATTATCAACCAAGACTCTTTTTGTTTCGGAGTTGCCTATCACAGGTATTATGACAAGAGGATCATCGTGGGGGAACTTCACCCCTTCCAAGTCTGAATCGTCAAAACCTATTGACACTTCTGTCCTGGCACGCTTCGGTGCTTCTCCAACCACAGTCATTACTTCTCGGGCATAAGCTTTTCTTGAGTTTCGGGAAGACCCAGCAGCAGTTGGCCCTCCGAATATCATGTTGATCACTGGCCCTCGGGGCTTGGGATTCCGATCTTGATCGTTGTCCCTTTTATCATAATCCTTCCTTTCATAGTTCCCTCTTTGGCTACCTTGGCTTCCATCCTTAGTGAACTTGCTGAGTTTTCCTCTTCGTATCAGAAACTCAATCTCATCTTTCAATTGCCTACAATCGTCGGTGTCATGACCGACTTCTTTGTGGAACCGACAAAACTGATTTTGGTTCCGTTTGGACAAATCAGCCCTCATTGGCTTTGGCCATTTGATATCTTCTTCCTTGGCTATCTCCATCAGAATTTGACTCCTGGGAGTATTCAATCTTGCATACTCCGTGAACTTTGGCCCAAAGTTATTTCTCTTGGGTGGAGAGTCAGAATTCTTTGATGTTCGGGGAAACTTTTCCTTGACGTCGTACTCCTGAGTTTCTTTTCTTTTCTTTGAGTTTCCACCGTCGCCAGCGGTGGGTTCATACTTTCTCATGCTTTCCTCAGCCTTGATGTACTTTCCGGCTCTATCTTGGAGCTTCAACATGCTCTCTGGTGGATGTTTAGCCAACGACCTCCTGAAGTGGTCATCAGTGGTTCCTTGTTGCAAGGCTATCATAGCCACTTTGTCGTCTAAGTCCGGGACTTTCAAAGCCTCTCGAGTGAATCGATTAATGTAGTCCCTTAGGGCTTCATTCTTTCCTTGACGTATTGCCATGAGTGATGCAGAACTTTTCTCATGCACCCTTCCACTAATGAACTGATTGATGAAAGCCTTGCTTAGCTCCTTAAAGGACCCAATAGAGTTGGGAGGTAGACGGCTGTACCAACGTTGAGCCATACCTATAAGAGTTTGGGGAAACGCCCTACACTTGACCGCATCGTTGGCTGGCTGCAACAGCAGTGCATTGGAGAATGTCCTTACATGATTTGCGGGATCTCCCGTTCCATCATAGGCTTTGATCGAAGGCATCTTGAACTTTCTGGATATAGCCGTTTTCATGATGTCTTGAGTAAACGGTGGTGTAGGATCATCAGGATCTCCTAGGGGCAACAGATTACTAGGATCACCCCTTGGGGCTTCAGCCCTCTTGGTCCTTCTTGGTGGATCCAAGTTGATTATCGGGATTCCTTCAGTCGTTCGGCCCCGAGATTGAGCGGCCTCTTCTTCAGCAAGGAGTTTTTTGAGCCTTGCAGTCTCTGCCTCATGGGCTGCAAGCTTCTCCCTAGTAGTTTGGGGTGGCTCCCGATTTGTCTGTGAAGAACATCTCCTCCTTGGGGCGACATCCTCCCCAGTTGTATAACCCTCATCCTCAGTGTATGGGCCAGAGTAATCTTGAATGAGAGGGGTCTGACGAGTTTGTTGATTTTGGGGTCCCAGACCTTGAATATAAGGAGGCACATATGCCTCATGGTAGATTGGATTAGTTCCACTACCGCCCGCCATGGGTCGAGGGGGCATGCCATAGCTTGGCATCCCCAAAGTCTGATTCGCGTATTGAGGGAGATCAGTAGTATGGAGTTGAAGGCTCCTTGGTGCACTCATGAGCAGCGGGGAGGTCGTGATTGGTTGCTGGTGAATGGTCTCTTGTGGATTAGATCCATGAATGACCATCTGCAGGGGATTCGTTCCTTCAACCGAAATCGGGATTTCCGGTCCTTGAGTACTGGTGGGGATATTCGCCCCTTGTGTGCCGGTAGTCGGCGGTGGCTGATCAGCCTCAGAGGTGAGGGGGCGATCGTCGGGAGTCTGAGTATCCCGAGCTGTTCTTCGTGTGTTTGCCATGGTTGATGTTGTCGTCCCACAGACGGCGCCAAATGTTATGGATTAAAAAACGTACTTGATGAATTTAATGCTAAAGTTTAATGAGCTTCGAGCTTTAATGGCTGCACTCGTGTATCCGGACTAAATGGGTCCTCACAAGATGCCTACGTATCTCAAATCGTTATTGAGAATCAAGCCAAAGACGTAGTTCTGATTGTAGGATCAGGAACCTTATATAGGCGTCTGGAGCCTAGTATTTATGGTATGTTTGGGAGACTTAACGGATAAGTCTTCTTTTTGATATTGGATAAGTATTGTATTTCTTGCTGAAGAATTCGTTTCCTTGTTGATAAAGGTTATGACTCATTGATTGCCTTTAATTGGGATTCCAGATCCTTCTTTGACTAATTTTCCATAATCAAGGCTCTTTTCATGAGCTGTATATTTTCCCTACTCATTAATTACGAAATTAATGAATAATTAGGGTGTCGGTCCTTAAATACCGGCCTTTTAATTGAATCAGCAATTATATTTCTATAATTACTTTTCTGTCCATATCAGAATACTAGCTTATAACCCGTGCAAGGCACGTGCCTTAAATAATAATAAACTAAAAAATTTAATGTGAACGGAAAATATTAAAATAAAAGTAAAAATTAATATGATAAATTATAAAATGAGAAACTTAAATATTAATTGGAACATAAAAAAATATAAAAAAATACAGATGAGGCTGAGGAAGATAAATGAGGTATTATTAATATTATTTTATAATAAAATAATATTAATAATAAGGACAAATAGAAAATATAACATGTTTTAATTAAAAAATAATAATTGTCCGTGATATTTTTAGATGTGTTTTAATTATATTAATTGTATTTATTAAAAAAATACGTTGACATGTTAAAATAAGTAAGTTTTTTTAATAAGGACAAATAGAAAAGTTTAATTAAAAAAAGTAACTGTCCATAATATTTTTAGATGTGTTTTAATTATATTAATTGTATTTGTTAAAAAAATATGTTCGCTTGTTAAAATAGGTAAGTTTTTTAAATAATTAAAAGTATTAAAATATGTTTTAAAATATATAAGTAAGGGTTGCACTTGATATTTTTGGAAAATAGAGATTTTAGTGATAACAAATATAAAATGTAATATATTTTAATTTAAAGGTAATTGTCCGTGATATTTTTGGAAAAAAAGTAGATTTTGTTAGAAAAAAATGTTTTAACTATAAAAGGCAATCAACTAATTATTATTTTTATATTATTTATTAAATAGAGTATTAAAATAAATTTTAAAATAAATAAGTAAGAATTGCACCTCATATTTTTGAAAAATAGGGATTTTAGTGATAACAAATATAAAAGATAATATGTTAAATAAGTAAGGATTGCACCTCATATTTTTGTAAAACAGAGATTTTAGTGATAACAAATATAAAAGGTAATATGTTTTAATTTAAAGATAATTGCCATGATATTTTTGGAAAATGAGTAAATTTTGTTAGGAAAACAATATTTTAATTATAAAAGGCAATCATCTAATTACTATTTTTATATTTTTTTTTATTATTTATTAAATAGAATAAAAGACCGAAAACGACCGAAAATCGAAAACCAAAACTTTCAATCTTTCAGCTTTAAATTTAATTATAAAAGACAATCATCTAGTTACTATTTTTATATTTTTTTTATTTATTAAATAGAATAAAAGATCGAAAACCGACCGAATACCGAAAACCAAAACTTTCAATGTTTCGGCTTTAATAATATAGTATAGATTTTATTCAATTATCGATAAATGAATATTTATTTATTTAGATAATATTTTTATTTTTTTTAATATGATAATGATGTTTTAAAATTTAATATTCGAATGTATCTAGAAGATAATAGTTAAAAATTTAAAATTATTACCTATATATTTTATTCACTTTCAATAATATGCATATATGAATCAATATACTTATATAAAGGAGAAGACGGGGGCGATGAGGTGGCGCCTCTAGAATCGTTCCGTTCTATTTTTCTAATTTTCTCAATTTTTCATAATTTTTAATTTTAATAATTACAACTTCCTTTATTATTTTCGATTTTGTAGGAAGCAAATTGAAAATTACACTTTTATTATTTTCAAACTTGATAGAACTTTCTTTTATTATTTTCAAAGTTGATAGAACTTTCTTTAATTTAGAAAATTACAACTTCCTTATTATTTTCGAATTTGTAGGCTTGATAGAACTTTCTTTTATTGTTTTCAAACTTGATAGAACTTTATTTGATTTAGAAAATTACAACTTCCTTATTATTTTCGAATTTGTAGGACTTGATATAACTTTCTTTGATTTAGAACATTTCTTTGATTTAGAAAATTACAATTTCCTTATTATTTTCGAATTTGTAGGATTGATAGAACTTTCTTTGATTTTGAAAATTAAAAATTCCCTCATTATTTTCGAATTTGTAGGATTGATAGAACTTTCTTTTTTTATTTTCAAACTTGATAGAACTTTCTTTGATTTAGAAAATTACAACTTCCTTATTATTTTCGAATTTGTAGGCTTGATAGAACTTTCTTTTATTATTTTCAAACTTGATAGAACTTTCTTTGATTTAGAAAATTACAACTTCCTTATTATTTTCGAATTTGTAGGACTTGATAGAACTTTCTTTGATTTAGAAAATTACAACTTCCTTATTATTTTCGAATTTGTAGGCTCTTATGTTAATAATTGCACTTTTCTATTTTATTATTTTCAATCTTGATAGAACTTTCTTTTATTATTTTTAAACTTGATAAAACTTTCTTTTATTATTTTCAAACTTGATAGAACTTTCTTTTATTATTTTCAAACTTTATAGAACTTTTCTTTTATAATACTTCTTGACTTTTAAACATAATGGATTTCCGTGTTATTCACCTTACAAACACCTATAAATTAAAGGCATTCATAACAAAAAATCTACGCCGAAACGTTTTTACATAGCTTCAAATTTTTACAATCATATTTACAATCAATACAACTATGACCTACACCATGTTGGATATTTTGAACGACAACAACTATACCTGGATGGATGATAAGAGTACGAGTGTGTAGAACGTGGGAATCTGTCCATCCAAATACTGAAGAACTGATCAGTCTTGACATGATTTTGATCGATGAAAAGGTTAATAAATCAATATACTTATAACTTATTAGTTTGTCAAATTGTACGATATTATTAACTTTTCTAAGATATGTTGTATGACAGAAAAATTTGATCCATGCTACGATCCCGAAGATTCTGGTCTCTCGGTTCAAAAATCTTTTAGAGGAAGGCTCCGTGTACAGCGTCAAAAATCTGAAAGTTGTTTCAAGTACAGGAAAATATAGACCACTATCACATGGGTCTAAATTGCTCTTCATACGCATAACGTTGCCTAAGAGATTGGAAGAAGGCATCGTCAACATATCACTGCATGGATTTCAGTTCATATGTCCAGATATGATTGATGCATGTATTAATGACACCAACATACTCTCAGGTTTTTGATGCAGTAATATATTAGAGTAATATATAAGTAATACTATTATATAAGTTATAATTCAAACTATCATGTTCTAATATTATTTTTTCTATGTTGATTTAGATGTTGTGGGATGTTTGACCTACTTGGGTGACATTGAAGTTGTCAAATGCAGTTGGAAAAAAAGAGATCTCAAAATTGTCACAAATTAGTAAGTTATGCATTATATTAATTTTAATATAAATGTTAATTGTTTTTTATTGTTCTTGTAATTTTATATTACTTCTTTGGTTACCCCGATTTATTTGTTTTACTTATTTAATTTGTTCTAATTTTTTTCTTAAACAACTCCATCACTAGTACCATAACTTTGTGGGAAAAGTTGGCCGAGATGGTTGATACAAATTTATACAAGGAGGATGGTGGACCCTATATAATAATTGTCACATCTACCCAGATTAAAAAAATTTAAAAGTAATTATCTTTATTAATATTTTTTATAATATATAGTTTTAGAAATTGCACATATAGAAATCTTTCTTATCTCGATTGAACGAATATCATTAGATATTATACAAATATTTGTTTCATTAATATTATTGATTTAATTCTTATATTAGTTTTTTAACCATTTACTTACTCTTATATGCAGATACAATTAGCTTTTCTATCACAAGAAATAGTAAATTTATACAAATTTGGATACACCGTATGTGTCGTCCCTAAGTCATTTTCCAAAAATATCACGAGTAATTATATTTAAATTAAAATATATTACCTTTTATAATAACTAATAAAATAATATAAAAATAGTAATTAGTTGATTGCCTTTTATCTTTAAAACACTTTTTTATAACAAAATCTACTCATTTTTTCAAAAATATCACGGGTAATTACCTTTAATTTAAAACATATTACCATTAATAATAAATAATATAAAAATACTAACTAGCTTATTACCTTTTATCATTAAAACACTTTTTTTAACAAAATCTACTCTTTTTCCAAAAATATCACGGGATGCTTTAATTTAAAGGTAATTTCCCGTGATATTTTTTGAAGATGAGTAGAATTTATTAGAAAAAAGTATTTTAATCATAGAATATATTTTATTTGATAATTTAAATAATTTTATAGATATTAATTTCACAATTTTTATTCTAATATTCTTTAGTAACCTAGTTATACATATAAATTAAGTATAGTATGCTTGTAATATTTTAATATTGTTCATAAGATTATATTAGTAATATACTTAAAGTCTATTAAATTATACATGAATTTATAATTTTTTTTACTAGATGACATATATCATAAATATATATTGTTTTCATTTTTAGTGTATATTCATTTATGTTTACATAGGCCTTTAAAGATTTCAATAAAATTTATTCATTAATGATTATTCATTTACTCCATTGTTCCAAGTTGGTACTGGAAAAAAATATATTCATTTGACGAGTTTATTCATTTATCGAACATTAATTTACAGAGGTTCTATTATAAGTGGTTCATTTATCGAACATTAATTTATAGAGATTCTATTATAAGTGGCGGGACCAATCAACATTTAATGTATAAAGTGGAAATAGTGGGGGAAAGTAATGGATGTAGTTAATTTTTATATTATAAAACTTTACTATTTTAGAAAACTTTTAGAATGAAAAAAATTGAGAAGGACATCGAAAAAGTAAAGTGTAAAGAAATAAGATGGACATGAGGAGTACTTTACAATATAAGAACATAATTGCTAAATACAGTATATTTTTACTTAATACAGTAATTAGTAATTACAAGAATATCTTTAAGTTATTTTTATGTAAGATTGTGTAAGATTTGTTATGATGAATACATTATATACATGCATTTAATAAGATATTCATTTAATATACGTCTTTCTAAATGCATTTAACAAAGAATATGCTATATTTTATTTACTAGTTTAGATTTGTTATTATTGGAAAAAAATGTAAAAAAATTATAGAAAATTGATTTTTAATTTAAAAATTTTGCTTTCAACAAAAATATAATAAAATTTTATATTTTCTTATAAAATTATACTTTCAACAATATAATTAAAATATATACTTTCAACAAATATAATAAAAAAATTATATAATAAAATATATACAACAAAAATATAATAAAAAATTATGTTCGATTTTTAAAATTATAGTTATATTATCTACAAAAATATAACATTTTTAATAAAAATCTTATTTCAATTTTTATTATAAGTATAGTTCAAACTTATATTTTATTATAAAAAAATATCTACGTGATACAATAATTTTGTTATTAAAAATGTTAATTTTAGGAAAAAAATTAATATAGAAATTGATTTTAATAATCCTTTATTGTTCATAACATTTGTTTATTTATATTTTGTGTTTTTCTTTATTAAAAGTAATGTACATTTGTTGCATCTTGTTATCTAAGCTGTTCACCTATGGACTAGGGACTGAAGAGGAGAATTTGATGTATCTATTTATCGTGTTAACATTTGTTAATCTCAAAATTTATTTTTATTTATATTGTAACTTAAACTTTTTTATTTAAAATTGCCTGATGTGTATTTTGATTTCAGTCCAGTCAATTACAAAATGTTAGTCATCTATTTCAAAACGAGTAGCCATTTCAGAATCGACAAGATTTAGAAAGATTTGTGAGAGACGTGGAACAAAAAATTAGTATTGGCAAGATTTGTGAGAGACGTGGAGAAAAAAATTAGTATTGCCATAGTCGTTATAAATTCTAAAGAAGGCATCATTAACCCGACTAAATTCATGTAGCGTTCCTAAGAAATTAAGTATGTATTACTATCAAGTATTTTCATTTTTGAATTATTATTTCGTGTTATACTCTATTAACATTATTTATTGTTACAGGTCATTATGGCGGACAATTGCCCAGATATTGAAGATTTTTGTACAAATTTTGTGAAATTTGATGAGATGCTCCTCTAACAAATATAATTGAAAATTATTAGGTGGTTAAATGATAATGTGTAATTTAGAGCATAATTACGTGTCTAATTTTTTATAAATAATTTGAATATGATTATTTAAAAATATATTATATATTAGCAAAATCATTCGTTATTGCCCAATTAAAATATGTATTTAATTTTCAAATTTTAATATTAAACAATTAAAAATTGTAACTACTATTATTAAAAAAAATTAGCACAAAAAATACTAAAAAATAATTAAGTAAAATTATTTATTTGCTCTTAAAATATTGACATAATATAATTATTAAAATATAATAGAAATGTTAAATAAAATATTTGAATATTTAAATAAGATAGATATTCCATTAAATAAGATATAAATATGAAATAATATATTAAAGTAGATATACTATTAAATAAGATAGAAATATTAAATATATTTTAAGTACATATGATACTAAATGTGATAGATATATTTGTCATTAATTAGTCAAAACAAACCTAATAAAATATATATGAGCATTTAATGCAGACAAAAACATTAGAGTAATTATTGATTACTGTATTAAGTAAAAATGTAGTGCCTTTAATAACACCTTATAAGAATCATCAAAAAAATCCATACTTATTTTTTTTGAAAGGCAAAAGAAAGCATAGCATAGATAAAATAGAGGGCCAGGCCCTGATCAACATCAGTCAAGCATAGTAAAAGGTTGACAAAAGAAAGATAACACTTACCCACTACAAACCACTAGAGAGCCCAAAATATAAAAAACATAAACCCATAAAAACATAACCCAACAAACTAAAAGCTCAATCCTGATCTTCAACCTGCAACTACAAGGCACCCTCGCAATTCGGCTCCAGGCACTTCCACAAACTGCTCTGCCAAAGGCCCCAATCTCATATCATTCGACCAAATCTCACGAACAAACGGAGCTTGAATGATGACCATTCGAGTCCAAGTATGAGCTTCATCAGAGGCGGACGCAGAAAAATTTTCTGGAGGGGCCATTTTTACATTTTAATTTTAAGGGACAAACTAAGATTTGCAATGAAAATTTTCGATATGTGAAAGAGGAGAATAAAGAACACAACTAAGAGTAGAATTAAATGTAGAGAAAAATAGGATAAAGTTATATATCTTTCTCTGGGTTTTACAATGTTTATATAGAATACAGAATTCTTCTATGACCCGTACAATATCTAAATATGAAATTACAAGTAAAAAGATATGAGTAGTTGTACAACATATTCCAAGAATAACTAGAGGATATTCAGGGATGTAATTGGAGGATATTCAGGGATTCTACACTCCCCCTCAAGGTGGAGCGTATATATCAAATATGCCCAGCTTGACAAGAGAATCCGCAAAGTCTGAGTTTGATAAGGCTTTTGTTAACATGTCTGCAAGCTGTCCTTTTGTACTAACATGAGGCACTTCAATTTCCTTATTCTCCAACTTCTCATATATGAAGTTTCTATCAATTTCCACATGCTTTGTTCGATCATGTTGCACGGGATTTTCAGCAATTTTAATTGCTGACTAATTATCACAAAATAATTTCATAGGACTTTCAGAAGAGAAACCCAACTCCCCCATGAGTCCTTTTAACCATAGTAATTCACAAACACCTTTCACCATTGCCCTATATTCGGCCTCTGCACTTGACAATGAAACAACCTTTTGTTTCTTACTTTTCCGAGTCACAAGATTACCTCCAACAAATGTAAGATAACCACAAGTTGATCTTTGATCTCCTTTACCAGCCCAATCAGAGTCTGAGTATTCAAGAATATCTGTATTGCCATGTTTTGAGAATAAAAGACCCTTGCCTGGTGCTGATTTTAAGTACCTCAAAACTCTTACGACTGCATCCATGTGTTGCTTACCAGGGTTATGCATGAACCTGCTCACCACACTTACAGCATATGCAAGATCAGGTCTAGTATGAGATAGATAAATTAGTCGACCTACTAATCTTTGATATCTCCCTTTATTTGCTGGAATTTGGTCAGCACATTCTTCCAAACCATGATTATGTTCCATTGGAGACTTAATTGGTTCACAATCAAGCATACCCGTCTCTTTTAGTAAGTCAAGCACATATTTGCGTTGTGACGGAAAAATACCTTGATTGGAACGATTAACCTCAATACCTAAGAAATACTTTAGGCTCCCCAAATCCTTCATGTTGAACTCTTGAGAGAGGTAATCCTTCAAATTTTTCATCTCGGTAGGATCATTCCCTGTCACTATCATGTCATCTACATATATAATAAGAGCTGTAATTTTATCACCCACTTTCTTTAAGAACAGAGTATGATCAGCATTACTATGTTTATATCCATATTTTCTCATAACAGAACGAAACTTACCAAACCATTCTCTTGGAGATTGCTTCAAACCATATATAGTCTTCTTCAACCTACACACCAATCCACTAGAATTGTTAGGGGCACTATATCCTGGTGGCAAAGACATGTATACTTCTTCCTTTAAATCTCCGTGAAGAAAAACATTTTTGACATCGTATTGTTGTATATGCCAATCAAGATTTGCAGCTAGTGATAATAAAACTCGTATGGTATTAATTTTTGCAACAGGAGCGAAAGTCTCCTCGTAATCAACACCATAGGTCTGTGTAAATCCCCGAGCAACAAGCCTGGCCTTGCGTTTATTAATTGAACCATCTGGATTTTGTTTAATGGTGAACACCCACCTACAACCAACAGTTTTCTTTCCTTCTGGCAGCGGTACCAATTCCCATGTATTATTCTTCTGAAGAGCTGTCATTTCTTCTTCCATAGCTTCAGCCCATTTTACATCAGATAATGTGTCACTGACTTTACTCGGAACATGTATTGCAGAAATATTATCAGCAAATGCTTTAGAAGATTCTGTTAGTCTATGAGTAGACACATAATGAGCAATTGGATATTTGGACTTTTTGATAGGTTTTGGTGAAAATCTCTCTGCTGGTATCCCACGATTACTCCTCGGTGGTAGATGATATCTGTCACAACTAGCATGTTCAGGAAAAACATTAGTATTAATTACCGAATTTTCATTTACCTCATAATTATCAGCTTGAGGAAGATTAGGCGTGGGTTCTGTTGATGAGAGAGAGAGTTCTTCAGCACCACTGTCACTATTCACATTATGGTCTTTAGAAGCATCATCACTATTAGAAGAAAAAAATGGCCAGACTCCATATTTCTTATTGATTCAGAAGGTTCGTGAATGGTCTCCTTAGATACACCTGCATTTTCCACTGCATTTTCCACCTCCAAGTTATCTGGAAATAGTTCAATCCAATTCACATCTTCAACATTACTACTCCCTCCCGGAAGATGTGAATTTAATATGGATGAGTCATAAAACATTTCTTGTTCAGAAAATGTAACATCCATAGAAACATAGAATTTACGGGTAGGTGGGTGGTAACAACGATATCCCTTTTGGAATGGTTGATAGCCCACAAAAACGCATTTTAAAGCACATGGATCAAGCTTGCTACGTAAATGTTTTTGTAAATTTACAAATGCTACACACCCAAAAACACGAGGAGGAATAGTAAGACAAGATGGAATGTCTATAAAAGAAGCAAGCTTATCTAATGGTGTTTGAAAGTTTAGAACACTTGTCGGAACACGATTAAGAAGATGAACAGCAGTAGTAATGGCTTCTTCCCACCAATGTGGCCTCATATTTGCACCAATTAAACTGGCACGTGTAATCTCAAGTATCTGTCTATTTTTTCTTTCAGCCACACCGTTTTGTTGTGGGGTATCAACACAAGTAGTCTCATGAAAAATTCCATGCTCCTGAAAATATCCTTTCAAATAGTTGTTTATAAACTCTCCACCATTATCAGAACGAATAACTTGTAACTTACCAGAAAATCGTGTCTCGATCATCTTATGAAAGTTTTGAAAATGTTCAGCTACTTCACTTTTGTGTTTCATTAAATAAAGCCAAGTCATGCGTGTACAATCATCAACAAATATAACAAACCATCGGAACCCTGAAGTAGTCGTAAATGGAGACGGTCCCCAAACATCTGAATGAACCAATGAAAAAGGTGTATTCTTTTTATTAGGACTAGGTGGATATGAAACACGATGACTTTTTTGCCAAAATACATGTTTGACATTGAAACTCTGAAGGTTTACATTTAGAAAACAATGGAGGAAACAAATATGCTAAATAGCCAAAAGAAACATGACCCAGACGCCGATGTCACAACCAAATTTGGTCTTTTTCACCAGAAAATGAACCTTTTGTAGACAAGGAACGACTCGCACATACATCATCAACATAGTATAAACCCTCTCTCTTAGTACCACGCCCAATTATCTCCCCGCTGCTGATATCCTGAAGAAGACAAAAATTGGGATAGATTAATACTAAGCAATTTAATTGTGAAGTTACTTGTGGTACAGATAAAAAATTATTAGAAAGAGTAGGAATCAACAAAGTGTGCTCCAAACATAAAGATGGAGTTAGCTCAACTCTTCCTGCTCCAGTTACGGGATATGAAACACCGTTATCATTAACGATTGTTGAACATTTAGGCAAACAATGATCGTGCAAAATAGACAAATCAAAAGTCATATGATTTGTAGCTCCCAAGTCAAGAATCCATCCATGATCTCTTACTAAATTGGTAGCAACTAATGCCTTACCTTCACCAGTTGATTGTTGCAAAAGAGTAGAATCTACTATGGAGTGAGAGGTTGTTGTTGAATTTGCTACAGGACGAGGTGTTGGTGCTGAGGTACACAAAGCCACTTTTCCCTTGCCTCTGGACTTTAGTCGTTCTTTATGATCATTCCACCAATCTGGATACCCATTTTTCTTGAAACAAGACTCAACAAGGTGTCTGTTACTTCCACAATAAGAACACTTTCCACCAACTGTAGTCGAAGGACTTTGTTGAGAGAAAAGAGATGGAGCAAATTTTTTAGCCACCATGGCAACTTGAGATATATCTCCCTGATTCAGCATTGTATTTCGACGTTGCTCTTCATGTCGTAATATTGAAAAAACAGCTTCAGTGCTGGGAAGTGGATCCATACGTAAAACTTCACCTCGAATAGAATCATATATGTCATCTAGTCCTGCAAGAAACAAATAGACACGCTCTTCTTCAATTTCAGTTATTCGTACCTTGATAACATCTTCCTGGGTAAAAGTAATCGGTTTACGATGATCAAGTTCCTGCCAAATAAACTTCAGATCTGAATAGTAAATTGATGTTGGTCTTCCTGCCTGCTTCGTTGACATGGCCTTACGAGATAGATCATAAATTATTGATTTATCAGCACCCTCAAAAAAGGTGCGAGAAGCAGCATCCCATACATCTTTCGAAGTAGGAAGACGAATGAATAACATCATTACATCAGTTTCCATAGAATTGATAAGCCAACCCTTCACAATAGCATCATCCATGACCCATTTATCGTAAGTTGCATCACTCGCACTAGGTCGCTTAGTAGTACCAGTAATATATCCTTTTTTTCCTCTGCCAACAATGAACATAGTTACAAACTGAGACCAAACATCATAGTTAGAGCCTCCTTTCAGTTTTATCCCACCAGGAATTGACATAGGTTCGGATGGCATCATCAAGTTCATTGTCTGAGGAGTAGTAGTATGTGTGGAGACAACAGATTCACTTGTTGTTGAAGAGATGAGAGAAGTGTTTGTATCGGTGTTTTTGACATTTTATGATAAACAGACTGTTGTAATAAGCAAACAATAGGTTTGCTAGGGCAGTGGTTAAAGCAGTAGACTCGTTTGCTCTGATACCAAGTAGAATTAAATGTAGAGAAAAATAGGATAAAGTTATATATCTTTCTCTGGGTTTTACAATGTTTATATAGAATACAGAATTCTTCTATGGCCCGTACAATATCTAAATATGGAATTACAAGTAAAAAGATATGAGTAGTTGTACAACATATTCCAAGAATAACTAGAGGATATTCAGGGATGTAATTGGAGGATTTTCAGGGATTCTACACTAAGTCGTCACATCTAATTTTCGATATGTGATTGATCTAACAAGTTGATAAAGATCATCCACAATAAAAATGTAGTTTCGTCTTTAGTGTCTTTGGGCTTCATAGACATGATGAAATAAATAAAAAATGAACTCACTTGAAATTTAAATTTGAATTACTTATATACATTTGGTTAAAGTTGAAAAACAAGAACCAAAATCTTACCCTTTCAAAATGTTAAAAAGACAAATTTATAATTTATATACACCAGAAGCAAAAAGGAACCAACCAACTCAACATGTATATACCGAGTTTGAAAACAAAGAGAGTAACTAAAAAGAAAGTCCAAGAGATTGGAACCTTGGTCTCAAGAAAGAAAACACTTCAATTAACCCCCCACCCCGAGCTCCATGGTGAAACAATTGATTTGTCTCTTCACTGATGGGCTTAATTAATTTCCAAAATTATGTTTTTGACAGCCTTCCTATGATGATTTAGCTGATTAACAACATAACTGTGCTCCGGTATCACTCCCCCACTAGAAAGTCTCCATTCCCAGTACGCTCCTTCATTGTCTGTCTCAAGAATGACTTTCAAATGATCCTTCAGATACAACCTCCTTAGACTGAAAGGCATATGTCTAGTCCTATTTGTAAACACCGAGGATTCTACTCAACTTTAATTAAGATGTAATAAGTAAATAATAAAAATCAATTGTCACAGGAATCTCAGAAGGTTATATCTGTCAAAGATTGAAGATTAAAGTCATCTACAGACTTGAAGTGATTCTACATTGAAAGAAGCTCAATTTATTGATCAAGCCTCAATGAAGTATTCAAGCTCAGTGGATTTATTAAAGTGACAGAGATTTCAAGTGGTGACAGAAAAAGATACTGATTACGGAGTTCTTGAATGAGAAGGAAGTGAATCACTGCTTAAAGTCAAATAGATAAAGAATAGACATTGTCGTTAGTCACTCATGAACCAGACAGTGCATCGAGTGTCAACGTACTATTGTGTTTGTTATTTATCTAAGTTTTAAGTGATTCTGGAATTAATTGTGAAGGCAACTAATTCTATTTATTCTCTTATAAATAATTAATATTATTAAGTATATTATTTATTAATTTAATTCTGCAAAGAATTAAATTAATACATAATTTATTTAGTTAATTATTTAAATTAGAATAAAAATGAACTAGGAAGACTTAGATTTAAACTAGGAAGACTCAGTTTATTTAACTAGGAAGACTCACAAGTGAGTCTTCCCGATTGTCTTCCTAGAGTAAATATAAGTCTTACCGATTGTCTTCCTAATACATTTCTTGTCTTCCAAGACATAATTAATTGTTATTCTGTAAGTCTTCCTAGTGCAATCTAATTTCTGTGAAATGACTTGCACGTGGGTTGAATATAGAAATGCAATTAGTTTAAATAGAAAGGTAGTTGACATTAAACACAACATACAGAAGAAACATTACAAAAGACACAGGAGAACAAAAAGCATTACATTCCTTCACCTGTCTTTATTTCTCAACTGCTAAGCATTCAATTTCTATCAGAGATTTAATTCTTGTATTGATTCTTAACATTTAATCCATAAGAATCATTTCTCTTGTACTGCTTTAGCTTTCTAGCGGATCATAATCCCTAGATTTTATATCGAACTACTTTTTAGTATTCGATCCTTTTTATTACAAAAATAGATAAATTCATGTCGAATTTATTCTAGATTTGTTTTATTAAGTTCTTTGTAATTAGTGATCAAAGTTGTAACACTCCTCAAGTTTAATAGAGTTTCTATTTAACTTGAATATTGTTTCAGTTTTTATTCCGCATTAATTTGTTCTAAAATTGTTTATTCTTAAACGAACAAATTTCGATAAAACAGTATAGTTTGTATTCAACCCCCCTTCTACAAACTTATCAGGACCTAACAATTGGCATCAGAGCCTTTTGATTGATATACAAATCAAAGATCCAATTGTTTTGAGATTTTTCTTTTAAACTCTGATTTTTTATCTTATTCCTAAAAATCTCAAAAGATGTCTACTACACAGAAAGTTGGTACTGTCAAAATCCCTATGTTCAGCAAGGAGCATTATCCAATGTGGAAGAAGAAAATGCTTCTATTTCTTAAGGTTGCAAATCCTAAATACATTGATGTGCTGAAGAACGGTCCCAAAGTCCCTATGATTATTGAGGGAGAACTCATTGAGAATAATGTTGTGACTAGGGCTGCCAGAATGTACCCTAAAGATGCAAAGGATTACACTCCTGATGAGAAAGAGGATGTTACCTTGGATTCCTGTCTTCAGTTGATCCTTATTGATTGTCTTGATCCAATCATGCATAATCATGTTCTCAACTGTGATACTGCTAAACATATTTGGGCAACTATAGAGATAATCAATGAGGGGACAAAGGAAGTTAGGGAGAATATGCTGGAGATTCTCACCTCACAATATGAGCATTTCAGATCAAACCCTGGTGAAGGTATCTCTCAGGTTTTTGAGAGATATAACAAATTAATAAATGATCTGAATCTCAATGGGAAGCACTACACCAACAAGGAGATTAACAAGAAGTTCCTTCTTACACTTCCACCTCATTTGGAGCACAAAATTTCTGCCATTAGAGAAGCAAGAGATATGAATGAAATTGCTTTGGAGAGATTGTATGGTGTTCTGAAGACCTATGAGCTGGAGCAGATTCAACAAAGGGAGCTGTATGGAACTGGGAAGATTGTTGGTACCTCTACTGCATTGGCTGCTGAAGTCCCACAGAAACTGGAAGTGAAGCATGTTCAACCTTCCAGTTCTAACATGAATGTTATTGATGCTGAATATGGATTAACATCCATTGATCAATCTGGTGGTGACTTCTATTCCTTAGAAGAACTTGATCAGCTGGAGGATAGTGATTTGGCTTTGATAGTCAGAAAGTTTGGGAAGTTCAGATTCAAGAGGAATCCCAATCTTAAGTTCAGACCCAGATTTCAGAGAGGTGGATCTTCCTCTTCAAGTGGCTCAAGGGGTGGCTACAAAACTGGAACTGTGGAAAGGAGCACAATCAGATGCTACAATTGTAATGAGTTGGGTCACTTTGCTACTGAGTGCAGAAAGCCAAAGCAAGTGACTAGAAACACATTTGATTCTAGCAAGAAGAACAAGATTGGGAAAGCTTATGTTGCTGAAGGAAAGAGTTGGGATGACACTGACAGTGATGAAGAAGCAGGTGAGATTGGGAACCTTGCTTTAGTGGCTAAAGAGGCAAGCACTTCATCTGCACACATGTCAGAGGTAATGTTTACCGATACTGAAATGATTCGTCATCTTGGTGGCACCTTAGAATGTGCTCGCACTGAAAATGATAGAATAATTCTTTTGAACACAAATCTTGAAAATGAGATAAAAGAATTAAAACTAGTGCATGTTAATCAGGATGAACTTGTTGAGAAAATAGCTTTTCTTGAGAATAGGGTTAAATGTTATATTCAACTGGAAACCATTCTTAAGAAAGAGATTAGTGAGCTCAAGACTAAAGCTAATGCCTATTTTAGCTCTTGTAAGACGGCTAAAGAGATTCTCAATAAACAAGCTATTGGTAATCATGTCAGTATAGGTTATGGTTATAATGAGGCCATTGGATTGCTTGGAATTAATTCCCCTTGTAGATTCAAATCTGAAGGAAAGGTTGTTCCATATGTGCTTAAGGGTATTGAAACACCCTTCTGTAAGGAGTCCGAAGCAGAACCTCTGAATGAAGACTCTATCATCATTGCAGAGGAGATTCGTGAAGAAGATATTGCTTTGGAAATTGAACAATCCAAAAAGTGTATATCTGATAATCCAGTCAAAGTTGCCACAACTAAAAAGACTAGATCAGATATCCATAAGTTGGATCAAAACAACTGTAGAACTAACATGCCTGCTGTTAATTTTTCTCATAAAGCATGTGGTGTGAGTAATTGCATGTCTTGTGCTTTTAATGTTATGTATGCTTTCTTTAATAAAAAGCATGTATCTAGTGATAAGACTTCTCCACGTCAACATGTTAATAATAAGAAGCATGTTAAAGCAAAGACTACTAGTCCTCCTCAGACTAGAGTGGATTCATTTATCCCGAAGCCTACTCAGAAATGTGTTAAGGCTGGCTATAAATGGAAACACTCTTATGTGAAAGAGGTTGAAGTAGTTTTAGTTAAAAATGTTGTTTTGCCTGACAAAGGCCAATTCTTTAAGTATGCCGGACCCAATCAAGTGTGGGTTCCGAGGAAGGACTAATCAATCTGGTATTGCAGGGAGTTAAACAGGTAAGCCGTGTTATATGGGTTCTTGACAGTGGCTGTTCAAGGCATATGACCGGAGATAGAGCCCTGCTATCAGATTTGGTTGAGAAAGCTGGCCCAGTAGTTAGACCTGGCAATTGGACCGTGTCGTGTACTTTCGTGTCGTGTACTTTCGTGTTTTCGTGTACTTAATGTAAAACCCATATCCGACCTGTTTTGGATTCGTGTACTAAATTCGAAACACATATTCAATTCAAAACGTGTCGTGTACTTTACGTGTCGTATTCGTGTACATTAAACAAAAATATAAATTTAATTTAATTAAAATTTATATATTATAAAACTATTTTAATTATGTAAATTTTTATGAAATGTGTATTAAATATGTAATACATACAATTTTACAAAAATTTGTAAATATAACTTATATATATAAATGTATACTTATTATATATAAATGTATAACTTATTGTTAATTAGTCGTGAAACTTTTATTTATTGTTCACATGTAATTCCTTATATATTTTCTAAATATGCAATACTATAAATAATATATATTTTTTAAAATTATTTATTTACTTCATTAATTCGTGTACTTTCGTTTCGTGTCGTGTACCTATTGTGAAAACCCAAACCCAACACTAATTATATTCGTGTTTTTTCGTGTTCGTGTACTTTCGTGTTCGTGTACCAAAATTTTGCACCCAAACACTAATTATCCGTGTCGTGTTCGTACCGTGTTCACGTGTCGTGTATCAAATTGCCGGCTCTACCAGTAGTAACCTTTGGAGATAACAGCAAGGGTATTACGAAAGGATATGGCTGTTTGAAGTACGGAAATGTTATCATTGAAGATGTTTCATTTGTGGAAGGTCTGACGTTCAATCTTCTCAGCATCAGTCAGTTCTGTGACAGAGGATATTCTGTTTCCTTTGAAAGAGAGAAGTGCCAGATCCTTCACAAGAAGAATGGAAAGCCTGCTCTTCAAGGAGTGAGGAAAGGTGACTTGCTCATAGCTGATCTGAACTCGGGATTCAAAGATGAAGTTAATTGTTTTTATGCTAAAGCTTCATCAGATGATAGTTGGCTATGGCACAAGAAGATGTCTCACCTTAACTTCAAAACTATGAACTCTTTAGTCAAGAGGGAATTAGTTAGAGGTTTGCCTCAGATGGAATTTACACAGGAAGGACTGTGTGAGGCATGCCAGAAAGGAAAGTCAAAGAAAGCTTCTCACAAGGGCACTGATACATCATCAATAATTGAACCTCTTCAGCTACTGCACATGGATTTGTTTGGTCCAGTTAATGTGATGTCCATGTCAAAGAAACAATATGCACTTGTGATTGTTGATGACTATTCAAAATATACATGGCTTTTATTCCTACATTCCAAGGATGAGACCCCATTCCTGGTGATTGGCCACATAAAGTTGATTGAGCTGGATTCTAGATTCCCTGTTAGAGCCATAAGGTCAGATAATGGTACTGAATTCAAGAATGCCATTCTAACTGATTTTTGTGCTGATAAAGGAATAACAAGACAGTATTCTGCCCCTAGAACTCCTCAACAAAATGGAGTAGTGGAAAGAAAGAATCGTACATTGATTGAAGCAGCTAGGACTATGCTAAGTGAGTCCAAACTTCCGACGTACTTTTGGGCTGAAGCAGCGAATACAGCTTGTTATACTCAGAATCGAACTTTAATCAACAAGGACTTAATGAAGACTCCGTATGAGATCATGAACAACAAGAAACCAACTGTCAAGTACTTTCATGTATTTGGAGCAAAATGCTTTGTGCTTATAGATGACAATGTTAAACGTGGCAAGTTTGATGCAAAGGCACAAGAAGCTATTTTTGTTGGATATTCCAGAAGATCTTACAGGGTCTACGTGGTTGGCAGTCACACAGTAAAGGAAAGTGTCAATGTTACTTTTGATGACACTAAGTTCCCCAGTATCCAAAAAGAAGACTCATCTGAAAAGCTGAAGTTTGATAACTTGCCAGACTCAGAATCAGATGATGAAGCCCCACCTGAAGTTATTGCTGGTGATGATAATAATAATGATGATAATGATCATGGTGATGGTGGTGGAAACACTGGTAACAATGGAGATACTACCAACACTTGAGAAGAATCATCAAGGCAATCAAGCAACAACTCAGGGGGAGCAAATGAAGGATCAGCTAGTCACTCACAACATCAAAGTGAATTTCAAGGTGAATCATCAAGATCAAATCTTCCAAGACAGACTGTTTGGAATAGAGCTCATCCTTTTGAGCTGATCATTGGTGATCCAGATGTTGGAGTTAAAACTAGAAGAGCTTCTCAGAATGAATGTCTTTTCTCAGCATTTCTATCTAAAATGGAGCCAAAAAAAACTGAGGAAGCACTGACTGATCCAGATTGGGTGATTGCTATGCAAGATGAACTCAATCAATTTGAACAACAACAAGTCTGGAAGCTGGTACCCAGGCCAAAGAACAAGAAAGTAGTTGGTACAAGATGGGTATACAGGAACAAGCTAGATGAGGAAGGCATTGTTACAAGGAACAAGGCATGACTAATTGCACAAGGGTATTCTCAAGCTGAAGGCATTGACTATGATGAAACCTATGCACCAGTGGCTAGACTTGAGGCCATCAGGATGTTCTTAGCATTTGCTGCTTATTCCAATTTTAAAGTCTATCAAATGGATGTTAAGAGTGCATTCCTGAATGGTGAACTTGATGAAGAAGTGTATGTGGAACAGCCCCTGGCTTTGAAAATCAGGAGCTGCTGGACTTTGTGTACTTTCTCTTCAAGGCTATCTATGGTCTCAAACAAGCCCCAAGAAAATGGTATGACACTCTCTCTGGTTTTCTTTTAGAAAATGGTTTTGTTAGAGGTATCATAGACAAAACTCTTTTTTCAAAGAAACACAAAAATGATATGATATTAGTCCAAGTCTATGTGGATGACATCATATTTGGGTCTACTAATGATAATCTCTGTAAGAGATTTGCTGAGCTTATGCAGAGTAAGTTTGAAATGAGTATGATGGGTGAGCTGAAGTTCTTTCTTGGATTACAAGTAAGTCAAAGGTCAAATGGTATATTTATTTGTCAATCCAAGTATCTTAAAGAACTCCTCAAGAAGTATCATATGGAGGATTCAGCATCAGCAAGGACTCCATCTTCAACAGCCATCAAACTTGGAGCTTCTGACAAATCTATCAAGGTAGATGTTACAAGCTACAGAGATATGATTGGCTCCTTACTCTATCTTACTGCTAGTAGACCAGATATTATGTATGCTACATGCTTGTGTGCAAGGTTCCAAGCGGACCCTAGAGATGTTCATCTCGTTGCTGTGAAAAGAATCTTGAGATATCTTAAGGGTACACCTAATCTAGGTATCTGGTACCCTAAAGATTCTGGTTTTAATCTTGTTGGATATACAGATTCTGATTATGCAGGTAGTGTTGTGGATAGAAAAAGCACCTCTGGGAGTTGTCAATTCCTAGGAGGTAGGTTGATTTCCTGGTATAGCAAGAAACAGCAAACAGTTTCCAATTCAACAGCAGAAGCTGAATATATTGCTGCTGGAAGCTGTTGTGCTCAGATCTTATGGATACGGAATCAATTAAAGGACTATGGCTTTGCATTAGACAAAATTCCCATATTTTGTGATAATACAAGTGCCATAGCAATCTCCAACAACCCTGTGCAGCACTCGAGAACGAAGCACATTGATATCAGGTATCATTTTATCAGAGAGCATGTTAGAAATGAATACTACTAGAAACTAGACAGAGGGGGGGTGAATGGATAGTTTGATATATTTTTCAATTCTTGAAAACTAAGTAACAGACTGTATATGATTGTGATATGTAATATGCAGAAAGTAAATAACACACACAATCACTTTAATCTACTTTGTATAAGCAAATTAAATACTACAGCTTTCCAAGAAATTCACAATAGAATTTCTGGCTTCTAAACAAGAACAGTTTGAACTTGCTTGCTTACAGAGAAAAGAGCTTAGCAAATAACTATGTGTATCTCTCTTACAGCTAACAATAGGATGTGCATGATATATATAAGCCCTATACAAACTAGTGCACACACATATTTTTACACAGTTACCCCTTGCTGAAAGTCCAACTTGTCCTGCCATAAGACGTTAACTGTGTCAGGAAGGACCACCTGCTTTTCGGAGTCTTTCCCGTTTCTGTAGCTGCTTGTCTCTTATCTTTCTCTCCAAGTTTAGCTGTAGATTTGCCATCTGTTCTTTGGACCACCTTGCCAGAACAAATGCTTCAGTATTTGTCTCTTTTGATTCTTGATTATGTACCTTGATTTGTCTTGTTGTAAACGGCTAAGTGTTGATATCGTGAACTCCACTTCATTCCTGACTTCGCGATCTCACTTGTGAGGACTTCGCGATATAGCCTTTGAAGACTTTGCGACATAGGTCATTTGAAGACTATACGACATAGGTCATTTGAAGACTATGCGACATAGGTCATTTTAAGACTATGCGACATAGGTCATTTGAAGACTATGCGACATAGGTCATTTGAAGACTATGCGACATAGGTCATTTGAGGACTTCACGATCTAGGCTTCTTTGACTTTGCTGACTTCAACACTTCACGACATGTGTCTTGAGGACTTCTCGACATAGTACAAAATGGACTATGCGATATAGTACTTCACGACATGGATATTGGTGACTTCACGACATAGCTTTCTTCTGACTTTGCTATATAATGCCTTAGACAAATTTCTGCAACTTATTCCTTCATAGCCTTATTTATCTCTATCCTGCTGCATGAACACTTCTGAACTTCTACCAGGACAATTATTCAATGGCCTATATACAATCTAGATGCAAGAAACTTTACTAAGCTCATTATAACTTTGAGCATACATGATCAAGCTAATGTTCATGAGAACAAGACAAGTACATTTAGAGACCTATACTATATCCCAGTGATAGAACTCACTAGGTCTTGTAATGTGACATAGTCACAAAGTGTAGGCTTGTTAATAGTGGTGTTCAGACATGTCTTGAGCCTAACAATCTCCCCCAAATTGTGAGTAAGACCCTTAGGCACAATTTCATGTCTGATAACAAGCCTAACTAACATAAAAAGAACAAGTATAAAGAAGATAAAGTTAAGAACAGAATTTGATAACAACTTGGAAATTTGGTCTTACAGAATTTCTCCTTGAGCTACATAGCTTCAGTTTCCAATTGTTTCTCTAAGAAATCATCATAGACTTTCTTCTTCCTTATTTCTTCATTCTTCTTTATTTCAGAGATGGCCAGTAAAATTTCATCCCTTGCAATCAGTTCTTCAATGAGAGGAGAACCTTTTAGATCTTCAGCTGCTGTTCTGAGGGCACTTTCCACATATGAATGTATGAACTCCATCCTTATCTTGCTTATTCCTCCATAATGATTTTTGTACTCAACAGTATAAGGATTTTGCTTTACCCTGCACAACCCTTTCTTCCTTAGCTCCTTTGCTCTTTCTTCCATCTCAGCCATCTCCTTTTCTTTCTCACACCTCTTTTCTTCATTCAGCTTCTTTAGATTTTCTTTATATTCAGAGTGCATTTTCATGAATCTGGCAATCTCTGTTTTCCACAACCTTTCTTCCTTTTCTTCAAAATTTAACAAGGCATTGATTCTTTCTTGCTCATAGGTGTCAAAATGTTTCCATCCCCCTTGCTTCATTATTCTTTCTCTTCCATCAGTGTACTTGATCTCTAGATGATTCAACTTCACTTTGACTTCAAAGATCCTTTGAGCCCTCAAAAATGCTAGGGCATCTTCATCATAGTCCTCATCTAGTGGAAGCACATTGATGCCAATAACATTTGTGAGTTTTCCAGTCTTCTTTGTTATCCTTATCCTTATGGGTACACTCTTGATCTTCCTATGTTTCACAAGAGACACCTTTCTGGAACAAGGAGAATTAGTCTTCAGTGCCACATCACTTGGAAGAAGCTTCATTCCTTTACCCTTCATCCACTGTAACACTCCACTAGCTGTAACTTTGTGGAAGTGTTTTCTTGAAATTACTTTAGTGGCTTCATCTTTCTTCTGTGGCAATTCAGGTTCAGAAGTCATGGATAATGATTTTGGAGGATCATTGCTAACAGTACCCACCCTAGACTTAGAGTCTTGTGTTGTGGTTAAAGTACTGCTGGCAATGTCCTTGACTTGCTGAATTCCACTTCTTGTTTTCCTGGTTGTTTCCTTTGTCCCTTTTGAGTCCCTCTTGTCATCACCAGCATCTTTTGATTTCTTTTGATATTTGCTCCTGCTGCTCTCACTAGATCCATCCTTATTTCTCCTTGTCTGAGATCTCCTTTCATAGGTTTTCTCCTCATCATCATCCTCCCCATCCTTCTTTTTGCTCTTTTCTTTGACAGATTCAGGAATGACTCCATGAATCAGAAAAGATTGTAGAGTTCGAATCATCTCTAGTTCCTCAGCTGTCCTAGCTCCTCTCTTAGCTCTCAGCATTTGCAGCACCTGGTTGATCTTTGCATTGTTCTTCATTAAAAGGTCTGAGGGAATTACTAGTTGGTCAATACTACTGTCTTGAGATAGGCTTTGGTAAATTATTGTCCTTGGCTTGGATATAACCTCAGGCAATCTTTTATTCTGGTCCATCTTCAAGTCATTATAAAGACTTTCATTGTTCATCCCATGCTTTTCAATCAACTCCAGAATGATTAACAGCTCAGTAAATCTCAGTTTCTCTAGAGTTTGAAAAGCTAGGTGCCACAAGTAGTTGTCCTTGTACACCATGATTATCTCTCTTAGATGGACATCCTTGATTTTCCTTACTGCCACTGTGAAATACTTGATGCTTTCCTTGATCTTCTGTCTGTACATCCTTGCATCTCCTTGAGCACTGCTGTAGATGGCTTTCAGAAAGGCCTCATTATGATAGATGTTTGAGTTGGCAACTTCCTGTAGCTTGGCCTCTGTGATTATATCAGCTTTGACAGGTTTAGCATTGGAAGTAGGTTGAGTAGGTTGAGGATTTGAGATATCTTTAGGCATTGTTGATGGATAGTAGGTGGTTGAGATTGTGCTCTTCTGACCTTCTGCACTTATGACCTCTACAGGGGGAAGAATGATTGGCTTTATGGTTTCTTCAATGAGTATGCCCTTGCCCTTATGCTTTGACTGCTTGGCAGGTACTCCCCCTCTTTGTTTCAGAATGACCTCCTTTTGTTTCTCCCCCTTAGGCTTGGGATCAGACAAGATGACTTGAGCTTCCCCAGGGATAGGCAGGTTCATTTGTTTCATCATTGAAGTCAGCATCTGTTGTTGCACCAGCAGGATATTGGAGGTGTTGTTGCCTTGGTCATCCAGTTTGTCATTGAGTTGTTTGAGAGAGTTGGCAAGCTCCTTGTTTTCATCTTTCAGAGAGGCCACTTCTCGTTCAAGACCATCCACCGTTGAGAATAGCTGTTGAGACTTGAAAGAATTGAGAGATTGCTCCTTGAGCTTGGCAAAGTCAAATTTGGAGATGTTTGACAGAGGGACCTCATCCACCAATTTGTCACCATACTGATTCTTCCAAATTACATTCAGCATTGCATTTGAGTTGATATTGGCCTTGACTTGATTTTCCAGGGTTGTAGCCAGCTTCCTGATGTTGTCTGTGACCATGGCCAGAGAGAGGTCCATCATGCTTACAGTAGAGTTTGTCTTCTGGATTTCTTTAAGGATGCCTTCCACCTTGGGAAAATCAGAGAGATATGAATTTCTGAGCTGAGTGAGGGATCTGTCTGTCGCCTCCTGGATAGAAGAAATCTCTGATTGAAGCCCTTTCCCAAGATAGTGCAGAGCCTTTAATTGATTCCTGTAGACATCATTAACAGCATCATAGATGGCAGCAGGAGAGAGATCTTTTGCATTGGAGCCCAGAGAAGTTAGGTATTCTTCTCTTAGAAAAGCTAGGGCATCCTTGAGCTTGCGAGTCCTCTTAGCATCCAACCAGGCATCCACATTTCCCTCTGGTTCAGCTGCATCCACTATCTTCTCCTGCTGAGCTTCAACATCCTCCTTGTGGCAGAGTAAAATGGCTTCATAATCAGCATTTGGGAGATTTGAGGTGAGGAGATGTTGAGCTATCTTTGAGAACTCATCAATATGTGCCACATGGAGATCTTGTATGGCTTCTTCTGTCATTTTGGAAGGCACAGATGATGATCCTGAAGGCCTGTCATGGTGCACAGGCTTCAGCCATTCTGACATAGTGGCCTGAGCCAAGTGAGAGCTAGTGCTAGGCACTTCATGAGATGTAAGGTTTTGAGTCTCCTCCAGCCTTGGAATGGCTGTAGGGTCTAATGTTGTCTCCATTGAAATGGGATGTGTTACAACATTAGCCCTATTTGTCTGTGAAGACAGTTCCACATCCCTAAGGATGGGAGAATTTGGCATAGAGTCTCCAGTGAAAACGGGTGAATCCTCCATGTTTTTGTTGGTATCATTAGGATATGCCCCAGCATGCATTCCCTGACCAACTAGATGTGGGTCCTGGGTGGTGAGCATAGTGTCATGCACCATGTCACTTGAAATTGGCTCAATCACAGGAGAGAATTGTGATTGATCAAAGGCAAGATTGTCATTGGAATGACTCTCTTGTTCAGAAGAAATTTTTATGGAAGAATCTGAGAGAGAAGTGGGGTTTAGATTAGATTGTGGCAACTCCCCCTGAGAAATAGGAGGAGTTTCAACAGTGATGTGCTCTCCACTCTGTGTATGATCAGCCTTATCACTCCTAGGGTCAAGAGTGAGTTCTTGACCCTGTGCAGACTCTGTACAGGGTGCAGTGGGGAGACTGCTCTTTTCAATGCCAATGACCTGTTGAGAGGCCATGGACAGTAACAGGTGTACCCCTTTTTCCACATCTGAATCCTGTTGGGAGGATCCAGTGGTAGGTTTGGATTTGGATTTCTTACTTTGTCTGGTGAGAGGTGACTCAGGATTCTCACTAGCTATCTCTACAGATTCATTTATCACTGCTAGGGCTCTCTTCTTTGACTTCTTTTTAGTAACACCAATCTTTTGAGAGATTGATGCACTTGGCTGCCTAACTTCTATGGTACTGTTTACAGTGGGGTTGCTAGATGGGATGGGAAGGCTGGGGTTAGACTGTGTAGCTCCTTCAGTCTCAGCCTCCCCTGTCTAGGAAAGTGCATGGTATATTGGCTTATCAAGTGGATAAGACTCAAATGTGTCATGCATATGCTTGGTCACACTTAGAATCACATCCACTTGATTCCTTGTGTCCAATGAGCCAAATAGAACTTTGGACATGGACTTGGAATAAGCCATTTTAGTTTTATCTATACCCTCTAATTCATGGACATTTGCATCAAGAAAATTTAAAATTACTTGAAGGAAACGAGGGTAAAAGATGTCATTACCTCTACCACGAACAGTCCTGCCTAGCCTCTGAGCCAATTCTTTGAGAATTATGGCTCCCACATTGATCTCCTGGTTGTTGGCCAAGGAGTAGGCTAGCTTCACAGCAATGTGACTGATATGGTCCCATCCTGTCTTCCTGCAGAGAAACACCTTCTGGAGTGCGTCAAACAGAAATGACCACTCCCTTCTTACAAACTTCTTATTTAGCTTTCCAGTATCTATCTCTTCAGCATACCGAATGAAGGTCATGAAATCTACGATTTGAGCATCTGTAGCTTCTTGGTCATGACCCTCAACCTTGAACCCCAAAGCTTCATTGATTTCCCTTTCACCAAACTGAAAGTGTTTGCCTCCAATTGAACAACTAACCTCCTGGAATGAGGTTCCATCTTCCCTAGCCATTGTTGATAACAACGCCGTTCTCCAGAATCCTTCCAACACATCGACATACAAGGTAGGGTTCAGGGTTAGGGCTTGGCGTAGGTAGGAAGTGTTCAAGAACCGGACAAAACACTTGTACCTTGGGTTAGCCTCAGCCTCAGAGGGAATGGTGAGAAGATTGGTTTCTTTGGGAATGGTTAAAGGGATAGAAGATGATACTGTTTGAGATTTGGGTGCCATTTCGAGAGAGAGAGTGAAGGAGAGAGTAGAGAATTTGTGCTTAGGTTTGAGAGTTTGAGAGCAATAGACAAGATGAAAAGTTGTGAACGGTTAGAAAAGGGTATTTATATGATAGAGACACTGCGATATGGAGTTATGAATTTGTACAGTCTATTTGTATGTCGCGAAGTCAAAAATGGCCTGTACCGCAAAGTCTTGCACAGTATATCACATAGTCTCAGAAATGAACTATGTCGCAAAGTCCTCAAGATGAAAGGATCGGGGAGACTTTGCGATATAGTAGAAATACCCTGTCTAAAGCTCTCTATTAAGAATTTTAAGCAAATTGTCAGACTTTTATCAAATTTTGAAATAAAATTAATTTAAATCAAAATTCTATCAAATGTGGAGACTTGTCGATATAGTTATTCTAAGTCGCGAAGTCATAAAATGAACTATGTCGCAAACTCATGAAATGAACTATGTCGCGAAGTCTCACAATCTCAACAGTTTGCGACATAAGTCTGTTTGATTTGAACTGTGTCGTGAACTCTGAAAATCATCTATATCGAGATGTCTCAAAAACTCACAACTTTACCAACAAATGTGATTGTGAAAAATATGCAGTAAAATACTGAAATATTTATAAATCATATCTCAGCTAATTTTCACTCCAAACAAATAGAGCATTTAAATACAGTGAAAATTTACTGCTGCAACAATTTACTGGCATACTTACTTAGAGCAACTAAATGAAGGATTGAGCATTCCAATTTCACTCACAAGTCTGTTGAAGACTGCTTCATTCAGAGGTTTAGTAAATATGTCAGCTAATTGTTTCTCAGTGGGAACATAAGAGACTTCTATGGTACCATTTGCAGCATGTTCCCTAATGAAATGGTACCTGATCTCAATGTGCTTTGTAGTAGAGTGATTAACCGGATTGGCAACTATGGATATTGCACTAGTATTATCACACATTAGTGGAATGTGTTCTAACACTAGCCCATAATCCATGAGTTGATTTCTAATCCAAAGCAATTGAGCACAGCAACTTCCAGCAGCAATGTATTCAGCCTCAGCTGTGGATGTTGCTGTGGACTGTTGTTTCTTACTAAACCAGGACACTAACCTTTGACCTAGGAATTGACAGCTTCCAGAGGTGCTCTTCCTGTCAATTCTGCATCCAGCATAATCAGAATCTGTGTAACCAACCAGGTTGAACCCAGTGCCCTTTGGATACCATAGCCCAAGATTAGGAGTCCCCTTCAGATACTTGAAGATTCTTTTGATAGCCATCATGTGAGATTCCTTGGGATCAGACTGGAACCTTGCACAAAGGCATGTGGCAAACATGATGTCTGGCCTGCTAGCTGTGAGATAGAGTAAGGATCCAACCATTCCTCTATAGACCTTGATATCAACTCTCTTGCCTTTCTTGTCTTCATCCAGCTTGATTGCAGTAGACATAGGAGTTTTAGCTGGGGATGACTCTTCTAAACCATATTTCTTTAAAAGATCCTTGACATACTTAGATTGGTTTATAAAGATGTCATCCTCCCTTTGATGTACTTGCAGGCCTAGAAAGTAGGTTAACTCTCCCATCATACTCATCTCATATTTGCTTTGCATCAACTTAGAGAACCTTTCACAGAGTTTTTCATTTGAAGAGCCAAAGATAATATCATCCACATAGATTTGAACAAGAATGATATCATTTCCATGCTTCTTGAAGAATAGGGTTTTGTCAATTGTACCCCTAGTAAATTGATGCTCAAGAAGAAATTGAGATAGAGTTTCATACCAGGCTCTTGGTGCCTGTTTGAGTCCATAGAGTTCCTTGAGCAGTCTATACACAAAGTTTGGGAAGTCTTCACTTTCAAAGCCAGGTGGTTGAGACACATAAACTTCTTCAGCAAGATCACCATTGAGAAATGCACTTTTCACATCCATTTGATACACCTTAAAATCTGAGTGAGCTGCAAAAGCCAGGAAGATTCTGATGGCTTCCAGTCTAGCTACAGGTGCAAATGTCTCATCATAGTCAATGCCTTCCTGCTGACAGTATCCTTTGGCAACCAGTCTTGCTTTGTTTCTTATTACCACTCCTTCTTCATCCATTTTGTTTCTGAACACCCATTTGGTGTCAATAACATTCTTTCCTTTTGGAGGAGGTACTAGTTCCCATACTTTGTTTTTCTCAAATTGATTCAACTCTTCTTGCATGGCAACAATCCAATCAGAATTCTTCAAAGCTTCTTCAATTAATTTAGGTTCCTCTTGTGACAGAAAGCAGCTATACAGACATGTATTTAATGTTGCCCTTCTTGTTCTAACTCCCTCACTAGGATCTCCAATGATTTGATCCCTAGTGTGGGCTCTGTCCCATTTCCTTGTGTGCCCCTGTTCATTTCCTTGATCTGTTCCAAGCTCATTTTGGTTGATAGGTGCATTCTCTTCTTCTCCCCCTGTGTTTGTGAACCCTTGCACAGGTGTTTGAAGAAGATTGTCAACTTCAAGGATATCATTCTCTAGAACAGTTTGAACAGGGGGTTCATCTTCACTTTCAGAATCCTCAAGATAACCTTGATTCTCAAATCTCAATGGCACACTGTCTTGATCACTTGTTTTCAGTCCAGGAGTTTTCTTGTCATCAAAGGTAACATCCATGCTTTCCATGACTTTGTGTTGCTCAGGTACAAATACTCTGTATGCTGTCCTTTCCAGAGAGTATCCAATGAAGATACCTTCAAATGCTTTTGCATCAAATTTTCCAACATGCTCAGAGGTATCTGTTAGTCCTTGTGTATTGCAGAAGGGGGGGGATGAATGCAATACTGATAAAATTCAATCTAAATTTCAACAACTAAAATCAAGATTAAACGTTATCAGCAATATATGCAATCACGAACAGTATTCAGTAAGAACAAGATTCACAAAATAAATGTTTTATTTATTTTGCAAAGTGTTGCTACAACCTCAAGAAAGAATTCTCGAGCTTCGGGTTTTCTTCAAAGACACTTGCTTGTCTTCGTTACAATTCTAGAATGAATTGATAGTAGGTATAAGACTAACCCTATCACTATCAGTCACGGGTTTGTGAAGCTGCTGTCACTGTCAAGTGGCAGCTTCTTACAGATTGTCTTACCCATGTGACTTTCCTAAATTGCTAACATGTCAGATATACATTACAAAGAAAGCAACCTAGATTCATTCCATTTCCAGCTAAACCAATTCAGCAGATAAAGACTTGACCTTGCTCTTGAATTGATTCGCTTTTGTTTTGCAGTGCTTGAAGCTTCTGTCGTAGTCTTGCAGACTTGGTGCAGCTTAGGGATACTGCATCACGCCTGTTTCTTGAACATTTAAACTGTCACGGGATTTGACTGAGAAAGATACCTAGCATAAGGATCTTTATTGAGACAGTTACTTTTGCCGCAAAGCTTGCTGTCACAGGAATGATCTTTTGGTGACAGTATGAGTTCCCCGCATAGAGTGCTGTCGAGGATCCCAAACTTGCTGTCGAGGGCAATAGTTGTTGTCGCGTAGTCTTCCGCCAATGTTGCTATCAGAGTGAATATGTTGTCGTGACTTGCAACATTCTGTCTTCTTGTAATCTTACTGTCACAGCTTTAGGACAGTAACCTTTATTCATGTTGTCATCCAAAAAGCATTCTTTGAGGCTTGAACACATAAGTGAACTTCTTTCAAACAATACAACTAGAATAACATTACATACTGATTACAAGAACATACTTTGGCTATGACAGTATGTTCTACTTAATTTGAAAAATTAAGTACAATCAAAGTTAAGTTATTTCAATGCTATCACCCATAAATCCCAACAATCTCCCCCAATTTGTTTTTATGGAAAATAACAACAAATTTACAATATGTGCTGACAACTTAACTAACAAGATCAGAATTTAAGAATTTTCACTTAGCTTGAGATCTCCTCTTCTGTCTTGCTGCATCCTCTCTTTTGAGAGCTTCTGCCAAGCACCTTCTTAGACTTTCTACAAGAGAAATTTCAGCAGCAGACACTACATCATCCTCTACTTCATCAATGATCTTCTTTATGGAAGGGGATATGAGAGAACTAACATCCCTGAGATTCAGCCATTGCTCTATATCATATGGATAGGTTCTGAAATGAAGTTCTTCATTAATGAGCTTGAATCTACTTCCAGGATAAGCATTGAGAGACTTCCTTCTTTGCTTGTCCAGTTTTGAGTCTTCTCCTTTTCTCCCTTCCAATAACTTCTCTATCTCATCAGAACAAATCTGTTCCAAGGGATGAATTGAACCAGCTACCATATACTGTAAATCCTTCAGAGTGGATGTTTTAAGCTTATGCAAGCTGCAAACATAGATTTCTTCTTTTAGGAACTTGACTCTTAGGGGATTTTCCAGCATATATGGTTGATAATTTGGAGCTTCACTTTCTGCCTTGTTAGAGGCCTTGTGTTTTTCCAGTAATTCAGCTTCCTTCTTATCAAGTTCTGACTGAGTTTGAGAATATTCAGAAGATTCAGGTTGTTTGCTTGGCTTGGGTTCCCCTTCCTTAGTTGGTTGGGTTTGCCCTTCTTCTGTGGGTAAATCATCAAACTCATAGTACCAGTGGTATGGTATAGGAGAGGCTGGGAGATCAGTAAGAATATCAGCATCATCAAAATCTGCAAAGTTATAGCCAAATTTCTGATAAAATTCAGCACCCCTATCTGCCTGATATTTTAGAACATGTTCCATGACAGCCTTTGAAACATCATCATAGCTCTCCAGCAACTCTACCATTCTTTCCAGGTAGAAGAAATCAATTCTTCTTTTATCTATGGTTGATGTACTTTTCTTGGTTGATGTGGCTACCAGATTGAAGTCCTTGTCAATCTTGGCTGACCTTGATTCTTCCCACCACAGAATGTACTCAGTGGCCTCTTGATTTGCATCCAGCTTAACCTCAACGCTCTTGATTTCTCTTGATTGCATTTGTTGAATCTTGAGACTGTTGGGAGGAATTGATTGAATTGGCTTTTTGAGATTCCTGCCAAATCCAGTGGCCTTTTCCTTTCCTGAGTACTTGTGCTTCCCTGTAGGTTTCTGTCTAGAAAACCATGCCTTAGCTTTAGCTTTCAGTCTTTTGGACTTGACAGTAGCCTTGGCTTCATCCTTGACAGAACCTTCCTTGACAGTACCCTTGTCGACATCATCTTCCAAGACAGCATCTTCTATGACAGTATCCTTGTCGACAGTACCTTTGGTGACAGCATCTTTTTCAGCATTTATGCAGTCAATAGCACATCTAAGAATGCTTGCCTCCAAAGCTTCCAGTATTCTTGACTCCTCTTCATCTGTTGCACCAGCATCTTTCTTTTCCTGGCTAGGAGTTTCTTCATTGCCTTCATTCTGGGATTGAATACCAGTATTCCCAGAATTACTTCCACCAGCATTTCCAGCATTTCCAGAAGCTTCACCACCTCCATCCTCACCATCTTCATCATCATCATCATCATCATGGGGAGGAATGTTATAGAAGCAACTTCCACCTTGATCATTTCTTTTGGCATTGGCTCTAGTGATTAGCTCCTTCATTCTAGCTCCCAGTGCCTTGTCTCTCAACACCAGCATTTTGTAGATTTCTTGAACAGCATGAACTCTTCCTGGATTGGCATTTGAACTGAGTATTCCATCTAGTACCTTCAGAATTGACTTGGTTTCCATTCTGGATGGGCTACCCAAATTCATGAAGCTGTTCCTTCTTGTGCCATCCTTAGTTTTGGATCTGTAAAAAACACTTGGTGGATTTGAGTAGACTTCAGGTAGCTTCTGTGTGATCAGGTTCTGGATTTGCATATCCAATATTTCATTGAATGGTGTTTGAGTTGCCCTGATCATTCCCTTCAAAGCACACAACACCTTTGCTGGCAGACTCTGCAATAGCTGCATTGTGATGAAATAAGATATGCCAGAAGTGAGATAAATACTTACAGCCCATCTTTTCTCATCATTCACCATTACACTGACACTAGTAATTTGTTCCTTTAACAGTTTTGTGGTGTTGGTTGGACGGTTGCTAGGAGCATTCATTGCTTCTTCCACAAAACTGCTAAACTTACTGTCATGGTTGTGTAATGTGCTCTCCCTGTAATCCACCATCAAGACATTGGCTTCCTCTTGATCAAATTCAGTGCCATTTGTCCAAATAATTCCACCATGAATGGATTCAGGCAGTTTCCCTTTACCTTTCCCAAGTTTGTTTTGTTCCTCCATTTCTCTCCATTTCTTCTGTAAAGTAGTTTCTTGAGTTTCTGGAGTAGGTTCTCTAATCACCACAGGAGGCAAGATTGGATGTCTAGATGCAGGTCTTCTTTGCAATGCATCTTGAGTTTCCTTTGACATTAACACCCTTTCTCCATCCATTTCCACTTCAACAGGCTTTTCAGCTTTATCCTGTGGTTTTGCACTGCTTGGTTTGACTTGCTCCCCCTTAGACATTGCTTTCCTTTTAGCTCCCCCTCTGGTCTCCACAGCTACAGGCTCCCCCTGAGTTCCACCTGATTCTTGAATAGGCAATGATTCTGATCTTGCTACCTTCTCCCCCTTAGTTGAGTTGGCAACTACCAGGTCAGTAAGGAACTGAATAGAGAGTTGAGTAGCAGCAAAACCATCAACCACCAGTTGAGAGAGAGAGTCCAGTTTGGAGTCCAAAGTAGCACACTGTCCTTCAAGAGCTGCAATCCTGTTACCAAAAGTAGCAGAGGGGCCACCAGACCTTAACCTTCTTGGAGGGGAAGGAAAAGACAGGGGCCTGGAGGCTATGGGGGTTCTCACACTCTCAGGGTGTTTTTGAGTGATCTCATCACCCCTCACAGTTTGACTCTCAAGGCCTAGTGCCTGAATAGTGTGGGCTCCCTCAATATCTCTCTGGACATGCTCAAGTCCCTCTCCTTTTGCCAGCTCATTTGGATGCCTCTCATTTTTATGCTCACCTCTCTTTTCTTTTATCTCTCTTTTCTTTTGCACACCCTCACTCAACCTAGATGCATGGGTATGAGCAGTACTAACATGCATGGAAGGAGAAGATTTAGAATGTACCTTTAGGAGTTTGGCAAGAGGTAGGTCATCATCAGAGGCATCCTCAACAAGTACAGCATCAAAATCAGGCTGGGAGGGCTGGACAGCATCTTGAGTAGGAATGGTACTGTCAGTTGGAGTCTGGACAGCAGGTTCTAGCATGACAGCATCTTTGGGAGGTGGAGTGACAGTAGGTTCTGTAGTGACAGTATCTTTCTCTCCACCTTTGACAGTAGCTGTGTCCAGGACAGTAGCATCCCCAGTGTCTTTGACAGCAACAGAGGCTGTGACAGCATCTTCCTGAAGGTAAGATGCTCCTTGGAGTTTAGACAAAGTGTTGGCTGTTTCATTTTCTGACAAAGTACCACTTTGCCCTTTCTCAGTGTTTGGAGGGGTGGTATCCATTTCACTTTGAGAAATGGGTTCTTGTGGACCACTAGATGGGGGCTCATCCATGATTGGAGATGGATGATCAAAACCTGAAGGGTTGGGACTGTCCCCTTCTCTAGGTTGTGGAGAAGAAACAAAAGAATGTGTAGGGAAGGAAGAAGGTGAAAGTGTAGTAGAGAGTGGGGGCTGATTCACAGATGAAACATGTGAACCATCAATAGGAGTAGAGAAATCCTCACTGTGCCCTAACTCACTGTGTGTTTCTTCAAGTGGGGGTATCTCAGGTTGGGAACCATGAGTTTGTGCAGACTCTGTACAGGGTGCCTTGGGAGACAGGCCAATTTCAATAGATGTCCCTTATTGAGAAGGCACATCTAGGGAGGAGTTTATTTCCCTGGTTTCCTCTACAGTCTTTTGGGAGACTGCAGGGTGGCTGACAGTGGTTTTGGTCCTCCTAGCTCTCTTCTTCTTAGGCTCAGGGGGAACCACTGTGGGTTCTGTTTGACTACCTTCCTTATTTGCTGCACTAGGTGCAGTGTCTCCCTCTTGACTAACAGAGCTACCACCAACATCAGCTTCTAAGGATATTTTTCTGGATTCTTGCAAGGCTTCTCTTTGGGCTTTGGGAAGTCTAGAGGGCCTAGGCTGAGTGTATGGTGTTGAATGGGGGTTAACTGAATTTGGGTCTAATTCAGTTTCATTCTCAAGAGAAAAAGAATCATAACCAGAAGGTAATGGATAATCAAGGTTGGACACTTGATCAACTATGTGCTGAGTGAAACAAATTGGAATATGTGCATTGAGATTTTGTGATGATAATAGTGTGTGTGTGTTCTTTTTCAAAACTGAGCAAGCCTCTAAACGAGGAGCAGCATCATTAAAATCACAGAATGAATTAATGCACAACATAAGAAAGCGAGGGTAGTGTGATACCTTCTTACCTATGGCAGCTGTGAGTTGTGCCATGAGGAGAGCTCCAACATTCACCTTGTATCCATGGACAAGAGAATGTGTCAGTTTCTTGATGTAGGAGGGTATCCCATTCCAGCCTGTGGACTTGGTAGAGAACACCTTGACCATTGCATCAAATATCATGCTCCACTCCTTCCTTAGATACTTCCTGTCCATTTCACCAGACGGGTACCACTTGGTTGTTCCCTCTTCGAGAATAGGGCCTGCATACCCAATCTTCAAGAAGAGCTTCTTCAGAGTGTCATCATTAGCAAGTGGAGCAAAGTTTTGGCCTGCTTCCAGTGTAATTCCAAGAGCAGTATTGATGACCTCAGCTGTGAGAATGTATTGTTGCCCAGAGATTGTGAATTGAATACCAGGGTTCTCACCCTCAGTTTGAGCAACAGCAGTTTGCCAAAACGCCTCAAGTCTGTCTAAGTCGGGAATGGGGGTTGAGGTTATGGCATAACCGAGATAGGACTTGTTCAAGAAAAACACTAGTCCTTTGAAACCTTCACCAGCATCATTTGGGGAAAAGATGCCAGCAAAGTTTGTTTGAGAGAGAGTCTGTTTGGGGGCCATTGAGATTTCAAGAAAAGAAGAAAGTGAGAAAGTAGCTTTTTGCTTGAAGAAAAGTATTTTGCCTTGAGTTTTGTGAGAGTGATATGTCTGAGTAACTGGAGAATAAATATGGGTATCTCAAACGTTTGCTCAAAAAGTGGAGTTAAAGGACGTGTCTTAACCCCACTCTCTTAACACGTGAGTTACTGCCCGTTATTCACTGTCAATCGTGGGGTGAATATCCAATTACAACGGTCCACTATTGTTGACAGTAACCTGTGCGCTAGAAACAATCTGTCAGTAATAAGTGGTGGTGACAGTAGGTTTTGCGCGACAGCAACTATTGCGCAAAAACATGTTGTCACCGTTAAGCATTTGAGTGACAGTATCCTTTAAAGGTCGTGACAGAAAGTCTTTCCCTGCTGTCAAGAAGGTTGCTGTCAAGAGACACGGGACAGTATCCTTCTTTGTGACAGTAATTTAAATGGGAAATTGTTTCTGTCAGGAACTAATTAGAATGCGTTGCTCATATACTTAACCTAAAATTAACAGAATATGAATTTAGCAATGTAATCTTTCAAACACAGATATTAAGCAAGTTACACAGACAAGTCATAAACTCAGTAACCACATAAACAGGAACTTTTATTATTGTTAATAAAATCATTAATATTGAACATTGAGTACATCATTCTATGATTTTATCAACTAGTTCTAAGACTTCTTCCTTAATCTCTTCTTCAGAGCGGCCTTCTTTTTCAAGAAGTGCCTGAAGCTCCTTCTCTTCTTCCATAGCCTTGGCCTCCTCTTCCTTAGCCTTGGCCTCCTTTTCCTCGTCTATCTCATCCATGGCGTCCAACAGCATTTCAAAGAGCTCATCGATCTCTTCATTGTCGGGTTCACTATCACACTTCTTTAGACCAACTTCGATTCCTACTTTGTTTTTCATTATTTACTTTAAAACTGAGAGCAGACTGGTGAAACCTAAGGTTAATTTATAGGCAAAACCGTCTAAGGATCAAAGTCTAATGGTCAACAGTTAGAGTACCCATACAACTACCACAAAAGTAATTAATGGTCGTGTCCTCCTTTAATCCTACAGATTAATGCAAAAGAGTGTGAAAGTCCAATGGAACAGATTTTTAACTCTCAAACTTAACGGATAACCACATTAAAGTCATACACGGTTTAAAAGTATGAGACTGGCACAAAATACTGACATGAAAAGTCAAATCAACACATGCTGTCACATAACAGACAAACCAAGTAGACAGTAACTTCTCTTGACAGCAGGTTTGAAGTTGCTGTCATGAGCTTCAATAAGAATTGAAAATTTAGAAACCTTAGTAAATTAACATACCAGATTCAGCATTCCCAATTCACTTACCAACCTGTTGAAGGTTGCTTCATCCAATGGCTTAGTGAAGATGTCAGCAAGTTGCTTGTCAGTTGGGACATAAATCAGCTTCACAGTTCCTTGTTCAACATGCTCTCTGATAAAGTGATGTCTTATATCAATGTGCTTTGTCCTAGAGTGTTGAACTGGATTGTCTGAGATGGCTATGGCACTAGTGTTGTCACAGTAAATAGGAATTTCTCTTAACACTAGACCATAATCTAGAAGTTGACTTTTCATCCATAGAATTTGTGCACAGCAACTGCCTGCAGCAATGTACTCAGCTTCTGCAGTTGAGGTAGAAACTGAATGCTGCTTCTTGCTAAACCATGAGACCAATCTTCCACCAAGAAATTGACAGCTACCAGTAGTACTCTTTCTGTCAATCTTACATCCAGCATAGTCTGAGTCTGAGTAACCAATTAGATCAAATCCAGTATTCTTAGGATACCAAAGGCCTAGGTTAGGAGTGCCTTTTAAGTATCTAAATATTCTCTTGATGGCTACCAAGTGTGACTCCTTTGGATCACTTTGAAACCTTGCACAGAGACATGTAGCAAACATGATGTCAGGTCTGCTAGCAGTTAGGTATAGGAGGGATCCTACCATGCCTCTATAGGTGCTTGAGTCAACTTTCTTTCCTTTAGGATCAAGATCCAGACTAGTTGCTGTGGACATTGGTGTCTTTGCAGGAGATGAATCTTCCAAGTTGAACTTTTTGAGAAGTTCCTTGATATACTTAGCTTGACTTATGAAGATTCCATCAGTTTGTTGAAGAATTTGTAACCCCAGAAAGAATGACAGTTCTCCCATCATGCTCATCTCATATTTGTTGCTCATGAGATGGGAAAACTTCTCACACAGCTTCTCATTTGTAGAACCAAAAATGATGTCATCCACATAGATTTGTACCAGAATGATGTCCTTGCCATGATGTTTGTAGAAAAGTGTCTTGTCCACCACTCCTCTGGTAAACTGGTTTTCCAGAAGAAAGGTGGAAAGTGTGTCATACCATGCCCTGGGTGCTTGCTTTAGTCCATACAAAGCTTTGAAGAGTTTGTACACAAAATTATGCATTTCAGCATCCTCAAACCCTGGTGGCTGTTCCACATACACTTCTTCTTCCAGCTCTCCATTTAGAAAGGCACTTTTGACATCCATCTGAAATACTTTGAAGTTGCAGTGTGCAGCATAAGCTAGAAAGATTCTTATAGCTTCAAGTCTTGCAACAGGAGCAAATGTCTCATCATAATCTATTCCCTCCTGTTGACAGTAACCTTTAGCCACTAGCCTTGCTTTGTTCCTTGTCACCAATCCATTTTCATCAAGTTTGTTTCTGAAAACCCACTTGGTCTCAATAACTGACTTTCCCTTAGGTCTTGGAACCAATTTCCATACATTGTTTCTTTCAAACTGATTTAGCTCTTCTTGCATGGCTATCACCCAGTCAGAATCCAACAATGCTTCATCAATTGTCTTGGGTTCCATTTGTGACAGGAAGCATGAAAACATGCTGTCAGCAGAGACTTTGTTCCTTGTCCTCACTCCAGAATTAGGATCACCAATGATAAGGTCATTTGTGTGATCCTTGTTCCACCTGGTGATTCTGGGCAAGCTACTTGATTGAACAGGAACATTTGCTTCAGCTTGTTGAGTTGAATGCTCATCAATTCCATTGTCTCCACCATGTTCTTCATTGTCTTCAGAGTCATCACTGTCATGAATGTTAGAGGATATGGTCTGTGACTGAGCTGGAGTTTGGTTGACAGTAGTGGCATTGACAGTATCTTTATCAACTTCAACAACTTGAGTGAAGCTAGGTTCTTCATCCACAATCTCCTCAGCTTCCAGGTATCCTTGATTCTCAAATCTGAATGTCTGCATCTTTCCTTCTTCATGCAGTCCTGGAAACTTGGTTTCATCAAATGTGACATTAACACTTTCTTCAATAATCCTGTGTTCCATAACATAAACTCTGTAGGCAGTCCTTTCTGTGCTGTAACCCATGAATAGTCCTTCAAAAGCCTTGGTGTCAAATTTTCCTTTCTTCTCATGATTGTCCTTCATCATAAAGCATTTGCTTCCAAACACATGAAAATATTTGACAGTAGGCTTCTTTCCAGTTAGCAGACAGTAAGGTGTGCTTGCATGAGTTTTGTTGATCATGGTTCTGTTCTGAGTATAACAGGTTGTGTTGATAGCTTCAGCCCAGAAATATGTTGGCAGCTTAGCATCATGCAACATAGTTCTAGCTGCTTCAATGAGAGTCCTGTTCTTTCTTTCTACAACTCCATTCTGCTGTGGAGTTCTTGCAGCAGAGAATTGTTGTACAATTCCTTCATCTTTGCAGAAATTTCCAAGTGTGGCATTTCTGAATTCTGTACCATTGTCACTCCTCAAGATTTGAACTTTTGAGTTTGGGGTTCTATCAAGAACTCTGACTTGATCAATAATCACTTGAGCAGCTTCATCTTTGGATTCAAGAAGTTTCACCCAAGTGTACCTTGAGTAATCATCCACCATTACTAAGGCATATCTCTTTCTGGCCATAGATGGTACATTGACTGGTCCAAAGAGATCCATGTGAATTAACTTGAGTGCTTCTGTGTTGGTGTTTACTTGCTTGGACTTGTGCACAGCTCTTCTCAGTTTGCCCATTTGACAATCTTCACACAATCCTTCTTGACAGAATTCCTGTTGGGGCAAACCTCTCACTAACTCTTTCTTCATTAGAATGTTCATTGTTTTGAAGTTGAGATGTGAAAGCTTCCTGTGCCAAAGCATACTGTCACCAACAGTAGCTTTGCTGTAAAAACAGTAAACTTTATCCTTCTTTGTTGAGCTTAGATCAGCAACAAACAGGCTTCCTTTTCTGACCCCTTTTAGAGAGAGGCTTCCATCCTTCTTGTGATAGATGTTGCACACCATCATGTCAAAGTCAACCTTAAATCCTCTGTCACTGAATTGGCTGACACTGAGTAGGTTGTGCTTCAATCCATCCACAAGAGCAATATCTTCAATGACAACATTTCCAATTTCCAGACAGCCATATCCCACTGTGTAACCCTTGCTGTTGTCTCCAAAGGTTATGATTGGGCCAGCTTTCTCTACATAATGTGATAGCAGGGCTTTATCACCTGTCATGTGTCTTGAGCAACCACTGTCAATAATCCACATGACCTGATTTTTCTTCTTACCCTGCAAAACAGAATGTTTCTAAGTTGCATATGGTACCCAATCTTTGTTGGGTCCTGCAGTTTCAGTGTTTCCTGAGTTTCTTTCAGTCACAACATCACAAGCATTATCAAAGACTTCCTGTTTGACTTCTCTTTTCACCCACTTAGGTTTAGAATTGGACTTGGTCCTTTTCTTAGTGGATGAAGCCTTTTTGCTGTTGCCAGCAGGCTCAGAAGTCTCAACAATGTTTAGGTATGAGCATTTTTCAGTAGAGAGAACAGGTAAGTTAAAGCATGTACTCATGGCAGTGATTTTGCATGGCATACAATCAATGTTATTACAGACACTCATAGTTCTATGCATAAGGGGGGTTCTGTGTAAGTTACCATTGAGTTCAGTAGCATTGATCTTATCCTCAATTGGTTTCTTACAAACATGTGTTAAGTGATGAGTAGATCCACAGTTATTGCACAGTTTCCTAGAAGCACCTCCAACATTAGTGTATCCATTTCCTTTATTGACACCTACCTTACCATTTCTGTTTTTAGACTTGGGAGTTACTGGATTGACAGTATGTTCAGAAGTTGCTGTCGAACTTTCCTTGACAGTATCTTTTATTCCTATTGTCTTGACAGAAGGTTTGAAAGTTGTTGTCTTGGAACCATTCTTGACAGTATCTTCGAAAGATTCTGTCTTGCCAACTATGACAGCATCTTTTGAACTTACTGTCTGATTGCTTGGTAAGTTTACTGTCTTGGGGATTGTGACAGTATCCTTTCCATCCTTGAATGTGCTGTCAACACCTTCATCCTCATCAAGAATTTCTTGTTTGATGAGCATGGCTTCTTCATCAAACTCAATTTCAGCAGCTTTGAAAATAGGAGTTTTAACTTTCTTGAGAATGGTGGGTTTGACAGCAGCATTTCCAGGACAATCTTGAATCACAGTTTCCTTTCCAGGTCTTCTACCATAAGAAAAACCTATACCAACAGACTGATTTTCTGTATGCTTATCATTGTAATCCTGAACTATCTTTGATGAGTTTCTATAGGCCTTAATCTTAAATTCATTTTCAGCAATCTCATTCCTCAGGAATTCCTCAACCTCCTTAGCACATTTTAATTCATTTTTAAGTTTAGCATTCTCTTGAGCTAAAGAGCCTAGTGAACTGGTTTTGAGAACAAGAGAATCATTTTCAGACTGAAGTGTTTCATTTAGCTTACTTAGTCTAGAGATTTGCTCATTAGCAGCAGACAAGCTAGTATAGACATTGAACATTTCAGCACTTAAGTCTTTAATGGTTTTCTTATACTCATCAGTAGACATATCAAGTAAGACAAGTGAAGGTACCTGACTTGAAGGTGTTGATGCTACCTCATCAGTGCTAGCCATGAGAGCTAGGTTGACATATTCTTCCTCTTCTTCATCATCAGAATCATCCCAACACTTTCCTTCAGCCACATAGGCTCTACCTTGATTTTTCTTGGAGTATCCACCAGTTCCTTTCTCATATCTTTGAACCTGTTTGGGTCTTTTGCATTCAGTAGTAAAATGACCAGGTTCTCCACAGTTGTAACATTTGAACTTTGATCTATCCACAAATCCAGTTTTGTATCCTCCTTTGGTTGAACTTCCCACAGCAGCCTTTGATGAGCTTCCTTTGCTGAACTTGGATGCTTGGCCTTGAGGCTTGTATGACCTATCCTTCTTGAACCTAAAGTTCTTGAACTTTTTGGCCATGTAAGCCATAGTAGGGTTGTCCATGCTTTCCAGTTCCTCCATTGTGTAGAAGTCTTCATCTTCCACATCTTTGAGCTGTAGTACCACTTTCTCATCATCTTCAACCACCTCTTCTATCTTCAAGGTCTGTGTTGGGGTTGATGGTGTGATCTGTAGTACTTCACTTGGCTGTGTGATCCTTGGCACATGTGCTACTAGGGCACTTGACATATTAGCCATCTTGTTCCTTGTTCCACTTTGTATGGCTCTCTTTTGAAAGAGTTCGAGTTCATAAGATTTCAGAATACCATAAAGTGTCTCAAAGGTTATATTATTGAGATCTCTTCCTTCTCGTATGGCTGTTGTCTTGTGTTCAAGGTGATCAGGCAGTGTGAGCAGGAACTTGACATTTAATTCTTTTCTGTCATAGTACTTGCCATGTATCTGTAATTCAGTTAAGAGCTTACTGAACCTTTCAAACATGGAGGTTAAGTCTTCACCAGGCTTGGCCATGAATGCCTCATATTGAGATATTAGAATTTGCCTTTGGTTGCCCTTAACCTCTTCACTTCCTTCACAGAGTAAGGCTAACCTGATCCACATCTCCTTGGCTGATGTGCAGCTTATCACACTTCCACACATGGCTTTATCCAGCGTGAGAGAATCGAGCAAGATAAGTTGCAAATGATCATCTAGCACCATTTTCTCCTTTTCAGGTTCCAAGATTTCTGAGGGATCTTTGGGAACCCAATGTGCAGGAACAATCTCACCATTCACTGTTGTGGCTTCAATTTCCTTTCTTGGTATGAAAGGACCATTCTCGAGTATACCTGGGTATAGTGGATTTGCAGCTTTGATAAACAACAAGATTTTTCTTTTCCAAATGCTGTAGTTCTCTTTATCAAATGCTGGGATCTTGATACTGTTTGATTTCTGCATTTTCTTCGGGATCTCAGATATGTATGTTAATCTGAAAGCTCTGATACCAGTTGTTAGTCCTTGTGTATTGCAGAAGGGGGGGATGAATGCAATACTGATAAAATTCAATCTAAATTTCAACAACTAAAATCAAGATTAAACGTTATCAGCAATATATGCAATCACGAACAGTATTCAGTAAGAACAAGATTCACAAAATAAATGTTTTATTTATTTTGCAAAGTGTTGCTACAACCTCAAGAAAGAATTCTCGAGCTTCGGGTTTTCTTCAAAGACACTTGCTTGTCTTCGTTACAATTCTAGAATGAATTGATAGTAGGTATAAGACTAACCCTATCACTATCAGTCACGGGTTTGTGAAGCTGCTGTCACTGTCAAGTGGCAGCTTCTTACAGATTGTCTTACCCATGTGACTTTCCTAAATTGCTAACATGTCAGATATACATTACAAAGAAAGCAACCTAGATTCATTCCATTTCCAGCTAAACCAATTCAGCAGATAAAGACTTGACCTTGCTCTTGAATTGATTCGCTTTTGTTTTGCAGTGCTTGAAGCTTCTGTCGTAGTCTTGCAAACTTGGTGCAGCTTAGGGATACTGCATCACGCTTGTTTCTTGAACATTTAAACTGTCACGGGATTTGACTGAGAAAGATACCTAGCATAAGGATCTTTATTGAGACAGTTACTTTTGCCGCAAAGCTTGCTGTCACAGGAATGATCTTTTGGTGACAGTATGAGTTCCCCGCATAGAGTGCTGTCGAGGATCCCAAACTTGCTGTCGAGGGCAATAGTTGTTGTCGCGTAGTCTTCCGCCAATGTTGCTGTCATAGTGAATATGCTGTCGTGACTTGCAACATTCTGTCTTCTTGTAATCTTACTGTCACAGCTTTAGGACAGTAACCTTTATTCATGTTGTCATCCAAAAAGCATTCTTTGAGGCTTGAACACATAAGTGAACTTCTTTCAAACAATACAACTAGAATAACATTACATACTGATTACAAGAACATACTTTGGCTATGACAGTATGTTCTACTTAATTTGAAAAATTAAGTACAATCAAAGTTAAGTTATTTCAATGCTATCACCCATAAATCCCAACAGTATCTTTCATCACAAAGCACTTGCTTCCAAACACATGTAGGTGCTTGAAGGATGCTCTTTTTCCAGTCATTAATGAGTAAGGAGTTTTGCCAGACTTCTTATTGATTAATGTTCTATTTTGCACATAGCATGCTGTGTTAACAGCATCAGCCCAAAAGCTAGTGGGTAGCTTTGCATCCAGCAGCATTGTCCTTGCAGCTTCAATGAGAGTTCTATTCTTTCTCTCAACTACTCCATTTTGTTGAGGTGTTCTAGGAGCTGAGAATTGTTGAGAAATTCCTTTATCTTTGCAAAACTCATACAATGTTGAATTTCTGAACTCAGTCCCATTGTCACTTCTCAAAGCAACTACAGAGGAACCAGTGCTTTGTGCTTCTTTATCAACTCTCTTGATATGCTCTATTATGACTTGGGGTGCTTCATCCTTGGAGAATAGGAATTCCACCCAAGTATATCTTGAATAGTCATCTACCATCACTAGAGCATATTTCTTTTTGGAGAGGGACATTACATTCACAGGGCCAAATAAGTCCATGTGAATTAGCTGCAGAGGTTTTGAATTTGTATTGAGCAATTTGTTCTTGTGACTGGATCTTTTAATTTTTCCTTTCTGACAAGCTTCACATGCTCCATCTTGCACAAACTCCAAGGCAGGCAAATCCCTGATAAGTTCTCTCTTGGTTAGAGAGTTCATTGCCTGAACATTCAAGTGAGACAGCTTCTTGTGCCATAGCCAGAATTCCTCATTTGTGGCTTTTGTGTAGAAACAGCAGATTTCTCCCTTATCTGCAGCCTTGAGATTAGCTACAAACAAGCTTCCTTTCTTCACACCAGTTAGAACAACTTCACCACTTTCCCTTTTTGAGATTGAACAAAGGTCTTCATCAAATTCCACTTTGAAACCTCTGTTGGTGAATTGTCCAATACTCAAGAGATTATGCTTCAGTCCTTCAACAAATGCTACATCTTCAATAATGACATTTCCAGATTTAACACTGCCATATCCCATTGTATAACCAATGTTGTCATTTCCAAAGGTTACTGATGAGCCAGCCTTTTCCTCAAAATGTGATAGCAGGGCTATATCACCAGTCATGTGACTTGAGCATCCACTGTCCAAGATCCATATGACTCTTTTATTCCTGTTGCCCTGCATTCACAAAATGACTAAGTTGTTTTTGGTACCCACACTTGGTAGGGTCCAGTTGATTTAGAAACATTTTGATTAATAATTCTTCTGTCATAAATTGCATTTCTCATAGTAGGAGACTTCACTTTTTCTGTGGCTTTGGAGTTTACACTCTTAGGCTCACATGAAGTTTTCACCCTCTCAACCCTGATTGGGGACCCTGTCCTATGAGAATGCATATGTGTGTGTGATTCACCATATTGTGCAGAGTCAAGTTTATGTTTAAGAGATAAACAGTTAGCAATCACAGTCACATAGCATGTCATGCAGTTTGGCTTACCACAGAAAGAATCATGACTAGAATTTATGCTAGCAGAATGGTTACTCAGGTTGTCAACTTCAACAATATCAGGCTTACTACACTTATGAGTCAAATGATTAACAGATAGGCATTTTTGACATTGTTTCCTGGGAGCATTTGGCACATAAGCATAGTTGTTTCCCTTGTTAACACCAACTTTACCATTTCTGTTTTGTTTCTTTTTCTTAACAACTTCTTTCTTTGCTTTAGGACTCTTGACAAGATTGTTTTTGGTCTCTTTCTGATTGACAAGTTCAGGAAAGGAAGAAGTGTTTTTAGCAGCCTCATCTTCTTCAAGTAGTTGTTGCTTGATGATCAGTAGTTCCTCATCAAACTCAATAACACTCTTTCTGAAGATGGGCTGTTCAACACTTGACAGTATGGTTGGGGCATTTTTGTTTATAAAAGTTTCCTTTCCTTTGCCCTTGACCTTCTTCCTTCCCTTGTCATTATCATAGTCAAAACCAACTCCAACCTTGCAGTCTTCAGTGTGTTCCTTGTGATAGGTTTGAATAAGTTCAGAGGAGTTTTTGAAGCTTCTTAGTTTCAGTTCAGTTTCAGCAATTTGTTCCCTAAGGGCTTTCTCTATCTGCTCAGCACAAATCACTTTGTTTTTAAGATACTCAACCTCCTTTTTCAAACCATCCAGGTTCACAGCCATTAACTCAAGTTTCTCATTCTTTTCTGTAAGCTCAACATTCTTAGCAGTTAGTCTATCAATTTCTTCATTAGCTACTAACATGCTAGTATGAATATTAAACATCTCAGTGCTCATGTCTTCAACAGTTTGCTTATATTGAAGGGGAGTCATATCAAGAGAAGTAAGAATGGGTACCTGACTTGAATCACCATCATCAGAAAATGCCATCAAGGCATAGTTTGAGTACTCTTGTTCTTCTTCTTCATCAGAGTCATCCCAGCATTTTCCCTCAGCAATAAAAGCTTTGCCCTGTTGTTTCTTGAGTAGAGCCTCATACTTAGCTTCAAGCTCTAAGTATGCTTTGTCCTTCTTGACTTGTTTAGGCTTTTTGTACTCAGTGGCAAAATGCCCAAGTTCATTGCAGTTATAGCATCTTATTTTGGTCCTATCCACACTTCCTGTCTTGTATCCACCCTTAGCAGCACCAGCAATCCCTTTTCCTTTATTGAAGGTGTTTGAGCCACTAGATCCACCAGTGTTTCCAGTATTGAACTTGGACCTGAATGGCTGCTTTCTTTTAAACCTTATGTTAGGATACCTCCTAGCCATATAAGCAAAAGATTTGTTTTCCATTTTGTCCAGTTCCTCCATGCTGTAAAACTCATCTTCCTCAGGCAAATCATAGACGACCTGGACCTCATCACCAGTGTCTTCAACTTCCAGTTCCTCAATCTTGACCTGACTGATTTTAAGAGAGTCCATTCTTTGACTTAGGTTGTCAGCAATAAGTGCACAGGAGGTATTAGCCACTAATCCTTGCTTTGCTTGAATAGATCTCTTTTGAAACAGCTCCAACTCATATGTCTTCAAAACACCATATAACACATCAAAACCAATCTTTGTTAGATCTCTTTCTTTTAGGGAAGAGATTCTTGGTTCCAAGTGATCTGGAAGAGTTAGTAGAAACTTCATATTGAGCTCTTCTGTTTCATAGTGTTTGTCATAGAGTTTGAGCTCGTTTATCAGCTTGTTGAATCTCTCAAACACTTCTGTGATTCCCTCTTTTGGCTGAGCCATGAAGGCTTCATATTGTGAAACAAGAATCTGCTTCTTGTTCTTTCTTACTTCAGTAGTTCCTTCACAGAGCACTTCTATAAGATCCCACATCTTCTTGGCACTAGTACAATGAGCAACAGTGCCATACATGTTGAAGTCCATAGATTCACAAATGATAAGTTGAAGATGTCCATCCAGTGCTACTTTTTCTTTTTCAGGATCAGTGTATTTTGAGGGATCTTTGGGCACATGTTTAGCTGGTACAATCTCAGTGCCATTGGTTGTTTCACCAATCTCGATCATTGGAATGAAGGGACCATGCTTTAGAATATCTAAATACATGGGGTTAGAAGCTTTGATGAAAAGCAACATCTTCTTTTTCCATAAACTGTAGTGCTCCTTGTTAAAGGGGGGAATCTTGATACTGCTTAGTTTCTGTGAACTCATTCTTGATCTTTTCCTGTTTGTACGTTAACAGCCTATGCTCTGATACCACTTGTTAGAAATGAATACTACTAGAAACTAGACAGAGGGGGGGTGAATGGATAGTTTGATATATTTTTCGATTCTTGAAAACTAAGTAACAGACTGTATATGATTGTGATATGTAATATGCAGAAAGTAAATAACACACACAATCACTTTAATCTACTTTGTATAAGCAAATTAAATACTACAGCTTTCCAAGAAATTCACAATAGAATTTCTGGCTTCTAAACAAGAACAGTTTGAACTTGCTTGCTTACAGAGAAAAGAGCTTAGCAAATAACTATGTGTATCTCTCTTACAGCTAACAATAGGATGTGCATGATATATATAAGCCCTATACAAACTAGTGCACACACCTATTTTTACACAGTTACCCCTTGCTGAAAGTCCAACTTGTCCTGCCATAAGACGTTAACTGTGTCAGGAAGGACCACCTGCTTTTCGGAGTCTTTCCCGTTTCTGTAGCTGCTTGTCTCTTATCTTTCTCTCCAAGTTTAGCTGTAGATTTGCCATCTGTTCTTTGGACCACCTTGCCAGAACAAATGCTTCAGTATTTGTCTCTTTTGATTCTTGATTCTGTACCTTGATTTGTCTTGTTGTAAACGGCTAAGTGTTGATATCGTGAACTCCACTTCATTCCTGACTTCGCGATCTCACTTGTGAGGACTTCGCGATATAGCCTTTGAAGACTTTGCGACATAGGTCATTTGAAGACTATGCGACATAGGTCATTTGAAGACTATGCGACATAGGTCATTTTAAGACTATGCGACATAGGTCATTTGAAGACTATGCGACATAGGTCATTTGAAGACTATGCGACATAGGTCATTTGAGGACTTCACGATCTAGGCTTCTTTGACTTTGCTGACTTCAACACTTCACGACATGTGTCTTGAGGACTTCTCGACATAGTACAAAATGGACTATGCGATATAGTACTTCACGACATGGATATTGGTGACTTCACGACATAGCTTTCTTCTGACTTTGCTATATAATGCCTTAGACAAATTTCTGCAACTTATTCCTTCATAGCCTTATTTATCTCTATCCTGCTGCATGAACACTTCTGAACTTCTACCAGGACAATTATTCAATGGCCTATATACAATCTAGATGCAAGAAACTTTACTAAGCTCATTATAACTTTGAGCATACATGATCAAGCTAATGTTCATGAGAACAAGACAAGTACATTTAGAGACCTATACTATATCCCAGTGATAGAACTCACTCGGTCATGTAATGTGACATAGTCACAAAGTGTAGGCTTGTTAATAGTGGTGTTCAGACATGTCTTGAGCCTAACAGAGCATGTCATGAATGGAACTGTGGAGTTACACTTTGTACCCACAGAAGAACAGACTGCAGATATATTCACTAAATCTGTTGACGAATCCACATTTATCAAGTTAGTTGGTAAATTGGGTATGTTAAACAGTCTTAGTGATTAACAATATCTCTGTCATGTTTGTTCTTTAAAATTCATTTTCTCTTGTCATTTAACTGATATTTTCTGCCAATTCTCATTTAATAGTACATGCTTGTGTATTTAAATAGCTCTAAATATTTTATTTTCTTTAAAAATATTTTTCTCATATTTTTTAAGTAGAGAAATGTATTTTTATTGAAAATATATTTATTTAGAATTATTTTATATATTTTTCAGATTGTAAATATTGTTGTTTGAATTTTTCTGCAAGTTTATATTAATTTTATGCATTTCTAATATTCTGCATATTTTTCTAGGATTTATGGAATTTTCTGTGAATTTTTCTAGAATTTTATATATTTTTCATGCATTTTTCTAAGTTTTTCAGCATTTTCTGTTAATATTCGAATTTATTCTGAATTTTTTTGTAAGTCTTCCCAGTTTTACACTAGGAAGACTACCGGGAAAACAAGGGATATTTTCTTTTTGATTTTTTGTTTTTTCCTTTTTATTTTAAGTCTTTTTCGAAGTCTTCCCAGTTTTTTGAACTAGGAAGACTCTCGGGAAGACTATGCATTAGTTATTTTAATTTCTGTTTTTTATTATTTATTTATTTATTGTATTTTCCGGAAGACTTCCTAATTTGAACTAGGAAGACTACCGGGAAGACTATCCTAAGTCTTCCCGATTGTCTTCCCAGTTCAAATTTAAAAAAAACCGTTCATATTTCTTTTCTTTTCAGTTATTATTTTATTTATATATATAGATACACACCAGTACATACGCATCTTCTTATTTTTGCCTTATCAGTTTTTCTTGGTTTTTCAAATTCCCCCTCTTCGAATTCATTCATTCCTGCAGAACCTATCTTTGATCTCTGTTCATATTGCTCAAGTTTTTACTTAGCAAAATCATTTTATTCTTCAAAATCAAGTTTTGAGTCGAATTGCTGTCAAAATTTTGACTTGAGTATTCTTGGTTTTCTAAGTGATTCTTGAGTGATTAACTGATCCTTGTTTGTTTTCTGTGTGTGTTTACTGTGTGTGTTCTTGAGATTCATTTGCCCAATTCATTTCTGTTCTTCAAGTGTAATTCGAATTTTTAGGATCTAAAATTTGCAAATTAATTAATTTTGGTAAAATTTAATTTTGTGGATTTTTGTAATTTTAATTAATTCTAAAAATCCCTAAAATTTTATTTTTATTTTAAATTAATTAAAATTTTAAGTGTTTTATTTAAAATGGATCCTAATAATTTTGAATTAGTGTTAAATAATTTTGTTGGGTATTTTGATCCGGCTAGGTGTAAAGTGGAACGTTTTAGACCGTGGATTCAATTTTTAAATAGCAATACATGTGTTAGTTATGCTATTTGTGCCAATGCACTTCTGAAAATTGATCCATTAAGGATGTTGTGTTCAAGTGCTGTTATTGCTGAAGATTCAAAATCTTTTACTTTCAATATTTTAAACCAGCAATATACAGTTACTTTTGATTTATTTTGTGATGTGTTGCATTTTCCAAAGGACAGGTTTGATCCCTTACCCACTGATGATGAGTTATCACAGTTCTTTGTGAATATTCATTATCAGGGTCTCTTTCAAATGGTTAAATTGTCCAAGAGTTTTGTAGTAAGGGAATGAGATCTGTTCTTTGATACTATAGCTAGGGTATTTGGTAACTGCACAAAAACAAACTTTCATTGCATTACCAGTCTTAATCAGTACATTGCCTATGCTATAGTATTCGGTCGTAGATTGAACTTTGCTGAGATTCTGTGGAACCTATTGCTCAACAGGCTTGCTCACTCTAGGAGAGATTCTGATAATGGTGAGAAAGTAAAGTGTTGGTACCCTCGCTTTCTAACTCTTATCATTAATCATCTTCTCACTGCTGAGCAGGTAGAACTGTTTCGAGAAGCTAGATTTGAAACCTCTCCAACCACAGACACCAAATTCTACACCAGACTTGATGTCTCATCCAAATTCCTCAATATACCTGTTCTTGTTTCACCATTGATGAGTCAATTCATTAATCTTCCTATCTTTGGTGAACAAGTTCCCGAACCACATCCAGTTCCACTGCAGGTAGTTATTCCTAACTTTGGTTCTTCTTCTGGTACTTCAATTGAAACCCAAGTGGTTGTTAGGGCTGACCCAGAGACTGTAGAACCACAGTCTCTGACCCAGGTCATAGAGCCAAACAGAGAGTCAAACACTCCTGAAACACAACCTGAGCCTAATGTACAAACCAGTTCAAGAAATGTTAGTGATATACTTGAAATGAGTTTTCCCACAGCTCTGTCTCCACCCTTAAAGAAAAGAAGAACCTATAGGGAGACAACTGTAAGCCCATCTGTATCCTCTCAAAAGGATATGGACATTGATATGGCCACTACACAGTCTCTGGAGACATCCTCTCAACAGGATGAATCTATTGAAATTCGCCATAGGGCCATGGCATCTTGTACTGAGTCAAGCATACTCCCATTACTCACAATGGGAGAAGATATCCATATAGATGACACTCAGGACACCATGCCAGGAGAGCACTTTACTTTTGACTTTGAAACAGAGCCTACCATAGTTACGGTAGAAGTGCCTTCACAGGCATCAGAGGGAAAATCTGATTCTTCGCCACCAATAATAGAATCATTTTCTCCCCTCCCAGAGGGAACATCTCTGGCTCCCCTAAGGGATTTTTCACTCGCAGTTTATACTGGAGAAAGTGAAAGGCAACTTGATGAGTCTGTCCCTGAAGAAATTCAGTATACAATGTCAAATATTTTGACAGACTCATTCAGGGATCGGGAATTGCGAACTCCCATTGCACCACCACTGACCTCTCTTGAAGGGGCTAGGGTGATTTTTCCTGCAGGTACATCTAATGAGAATCTTGACAGACAGTTAGTGGTGAGAGATATGAATCAAACACCGAGTGAAACACAAGCACGTGAGTTGAGTGAAACACCACTGAGAGCAATTGAGGTGAGTGCACACACTGACACAAACACTGCTTTGTTGAACCAGCTAGCTGATCTACAAAGGAAGTTACAAGAAACCCAGGCTGAGAACAATCTTCTGAAAGCACAAGTGGTTGCTCAATCTTCCACCTCTGTATCAAATCAGCTGGGTACTGTGAAAGATGACCTGGAAGGATTGAAGAATAATTTACTCCCGAGGCTGAATTCAATCCAACAATCTCAAGTACTGGTGGCTTCAGACATCTCTGATCTTACAATGTCAAATGCTCAGATATCAGAGAGTGTCAAGGAGATTGCTTCTATTTCTACCAAGGTGGACTTTATTCTGCAAACATCTGATGAAAACCAGAGGTTTAATGAACAAAGGATGTCTAGGATTGAAGGCGGAATGGAGCATCTTAATGAAGGAATGAAGCACCTATACAATATGATCAAGAATTCACATCAACCTACTGAAGAGCAAAGAACATTCTTTGAGGGAGATGATGATGAGGATGATGATGCTGATGAAGGAGGAGATGTGAGAGAAAGAGGAGAGATAAGGAGAACATCTGAGGTGAATCCTAGGGCTTCCACAGCTCAAACTGTAGAGGATTCCTCAACTAAGGGGGAGAAGGAGAAGAAAGTAAAAGAAGGAGGAGCTTCTGGAGGAGATAAGGGAAAAGGTAAACAATCACTGGAGGATACTGTCTTTGATGATGCCTACTACTACCACGGTGAACAGGATGACTTCCATTATGACACATCTGGTGATCTGGAGAAGACCATACCTGAAGAAGCTTTTGGTGAGGAGGAGGTTGAGGAGGCAGCAAACTTTGAGGATTGGGAGGATGAAGCTGATCTATATATACCTGACCCCTTGTTTCAGAAAGAGTTGAAGAAACAGCAAGCAGAGCTAAGGAGAAAGGAGGATGAGAATGCCAAGGTCTCAGACATCATATCTCAGAAGCTGAAAATTCAAAAGGCTGAACATGAAGACAAACAACGTCTTCATAGTATTCATGTCAAAGAAAGGAGATTGGATGTGAGGATGAAGCAAGGAAGCAAGTGGGACAAGGCAAGGGAGATGTTTGATATCCCTCAGAGAGGCACAAACAATGATGCTACTTTTCTGAAGCTGCTTGAGAAGATCAGAACGGTTAATCCAGACAACTCATTATATATGAAGGCATTGAAGGAAGATATCCTAAGGATTACGGCTGCATTTGATCAAGTGAGGCAAGAATTGTTCATCTATGTCTCAAGTGCGCTTGAAGGGTCATTCACCATTTCTCTTGACCTCCTACAAAGAAGATCTCTATCTGAATTGTGGATTCTGATGAGTAAAGTAAAGAGATCTTCTTGCTTGAATGAGCTTCTATATGACCGGCTTAGAGATTCTGCTATGAAGGCCAGTCCTCAAGTAGTACATTTTCCTTATGAGGTCAAAATCTACAGAGGTACAACTTTAGAGACTGTGAGGCTGGATCCTGATTCCATGAAGCTACAGACTGCTATGCAACTGGTGAAGTTGGAGAATCTTCTTAGAACTTCTGGGTTTGCTTCTGTAGAGAAGTCTGAAGTTGCTGATATGATTTCAGACTACTGCACGGAGAAAATTCCAAGATATGCTCAGATGAAGAATAGATTGAAGAAGATCACCAATCAACCAGTAATGCCAAGTGGTGTGGTTTCTGAAAGTGATCGTGTCCTTGACAAAGATCTTCTAGTCACCTTACAAGAAGCTGAAGAAGGTGAAATTAGAGACTAAAGGCATGATGTAGTTAGCTCATTTGTAAATGTTATATCTTTAGAGCTAGGTAAATCAAGATAGGGAAATGTATTCATATGTTCAGTCTAGAGGAACATCTATCTTGTATTTATCTTTACTGTTTGAATCTGGAAATTGTTATATTTAATCCAGAACTTTTTATTATTTGTTTGGCTCTTAAAAGTCTTATCTTTTCTTGTTTTAGTTGAGTTATCCTCTAGAGGTATTTGGTTGTTATTGTCTAACAAACAAATAGGGGGAGATTGAAAGGCATATGTCTAGTCCTATTTGTAAACACCGAGGATTCTACTCAACTTTAATTAAGATGTAATAAGTAAATAATAAAAATCAATTGTCACAGGAATCTCAGAAGGTTATATCTGTCAAAGATTGAAGATTAAAGTCATCTACAGACTTGAAGTGATTCTACATTGAAAGAAGCTCAATTTATTGATCAAGCCTCAATGAAGTATTCAAGCTCAGTGGATTTATTAAAGTGACAGAGATTTCAAGTGGTGACAGAAAAAGATACTGATTACGGAGTTCTTGAATGAGAAGGAAGTGAATCACTGCTTAAAATCAAATAGATAAAGAACAGACATTGTCGTTAGTCACTCATGAACCAGACAGTGCATCGAGTGTCAACGTACTATTGTGTTTGTTATTTATCTAAGTTTTAAGTGATTCTGGAATTAATTGTGAAGGCAACTAATTCTATTTATTCTCTTATAAATAATTAATATTATTAAGTATATTATTTATTAATTTAATTCTGCAAAGAATTAAATTAATACATAATTTATTTAGTTAATTATTTAAATTAGAATAAAAATGAACTAGGAAGACTTAGATTTAAACTAGGAAGACTCAGTTTATTTAACTAGGAAGACTCACAAGTGAGTCTTCCCGATTGTCTTCCTAGAGTAGATATAAGTCTTACCGATTGTCTTCCTAATACATTTCTTGTCTTCCCGATTGTCTTCCAAGACATAATTAATTGTTATTCTGTAAGTCTTCCTAGTGCAATCTAATTTCTGTGAAATGACTTGCACGTGGGTTGAATATAGAAATGCAATTAGTTTAAATAGAAAGGTAGTTGACATTAAACACAACATACAGAAGAAACATTACAAAAGACACAGGAGAACAAAAAGCATTACATTCCTTCACCTGTCTTTATTTCTCAACTGCTAAGCATTCAATTTCTATCAGAGATTTAATTCTTGTATTGATTCTTAACATTTAATCCATAAGAATCATTTCTCTTGTACTGCTTTAGCTTTCTAGCGGATCATAATCCCTAGATTTTATATCGAACTACTTTTTAGTATTCGATCCTTTTTATTACAAAAATAGATAAATTCATGTCGAATTTATTCTAGATTTGTTTTATTAAGTTCTTTGTAATCAGTGATCAAAGTTGTAACACTCCTCAAGTTTAATAGAGTTTCTATTTAACTTGAATATTGTTTCAGTTTTTATTCCGCATTAATTTGTTCTAAAATTGTTTATTCTTAAACGAACAAATTTCGATAAAACGGTATAGTTTGTATTCAACCCCCCTTCTACAAACTTATTAGGACCTAACAATTGGCATCAGAGCCTTTTGATTGATATACAAATCAAAGATCCAATTGTTTTGAGATTTTTCTTTTAAACTCTGATTTTTTATCTTATTCCTAAAAATCTCAAAAGATGTCTACTACACAGAAAGTTGGTACTGTCAAAATCCCTATGTTCAGCAAGGAGCATTATCCAATGTGGAAGAAGAAAATGCTTCTATTTCTTAAGGTTGCAAATCCTAAATACATTGATGTGCTGAAGAACGGTCCCAAAGTCCCTATGATTATTGAGGGAGAACTCATTGAGAATAATGTTGTGACTAGGGCTGCCAGAATGTACCCTAAAGATGCCAAGGATTACACTCCTGATGAGAAAGAGGATGTTACCTTGGATTCCTCTCTTTAGTTGATCCTTATTGATTGTCTTGATCCAATCATGCATAATCATGTTCTCAACTGTGATACTGCTAAACACATTTGGGCAACTATAGAGATAATCAATGAGGGGACAGAGGAAGTTAGGAAGAATATGCTGGAGATTCTCAACTCACAATATGAGCATTTCAGATCAAACCCTGATGAAGGTATCTCTCAGGTTTTTGAGAGATATAACAAATTAATAAATGAAGGAAGTTTAATAAAAGTGTCATTTTTAATTTCCTTCCTACAAAATCGAAAATAATAAAGGAAGTTGTAATAAAGGAAATTGTAATTATTAAAATTAAAAATTGTGAAAAATTGAGAAAATTAGAAAAATAGAACGGAGCGATTCTAGAGCGCCACCTCACCGCTCTCCTTTATATAAGTATATTGATTGATGGTAGAGATGAATTTATTATTTTTCGTTAAAATTAGTTTAAGTCATTAATCATTTCAAAACCACATATTAATTTATTTATATATTAAATATTTATATTCATCCAATGGATTTTTAATTCTATAAAACTTGTAGATTTATAATTTTTAAACATTAAATAATCAACAGTTTGGTAATAAACGAGTAAAATCAAAATGGAGAGTTAAAATTCAGTGAAACATCCTCAAACAGATAGACTGGAGTTCCATTACAGACAATGATTCCTCGGCTTTGGCGATTTTCCATTCGTTTACAAAAACATCCCCCTCTTCATTATTTCCAATCTTCCCCTTTTTCAAGTAAGCAGCATACATGTATTTTCAATCTTTGTATCCATCTCTTATGTGTTTGTATGTATAATCTTAAGATTTTTTAATTGTTGCCTAGCAAGTAATTGTAAATTTGTAATCTTACAATTGTTTTTATTCTCCAATACTAGAAGTAGCTAATGGGAAAACATGTGCTATAATTGATGGAAAATCGATTGCGAAAGATATAAAATCAAGGGTAGCTGATGAAATTAACAAAATGAAGAATTGTATTGGGAAATGTCCTGGATTAGGCATTGTTTTGGTGGGTAAAAGGGAAGATTCGAACACTTTTGTTCGACTTAAATTACGGGCTTGTCAAGAAGTTGGCATTGCTTCTTTTCTGGAACAATTGCCGGAGGATTGTTCACAGGATGAAGTTTTTGATGTTGTTTCCAAGCTGAATGATGATCCCGATGTGCACGGTGTTATTGTGCAGCTTCCGCTACCTCAAGTAATTTCTTTAACTATGGTTATATGTTTTGGATGATTTAGTGGGATTATTAGTTTAGGATGGAGCAAGAGGTGTTTTAATGTTTTTTTAATGTTGCGTGATTACTGAGTGTAGGAATGACTGTATAAGGTTTTAGAACGTGGTGATAGTATGGACCCATTGGAGTATAATATTTGTAATTAATTTGAGTTAGGAGTGAAAACAAATTAGGATTAATTCTTTAAAGTGTTATAAGCATGAAAGAGTTTGAATTTGAATAAACTTAAACGACTAGTTCAAGACTCGAGAAAAGGCCCTCAATATCACAATTTTAAGCTAAATGGCCCCAAATATCACAATTGAAAAAAATGGCCCCAAATATCACTCTAAAACACCATTTCGTGTGGTGTTTTCTTTTTAGCCCAAAACACCATTTCGTCTGGTGGTGTTTTGCTACTGAAAAATGTTTTTTAACTAGCATTTTGTTGTTGCAAACAAAAGACTAAAGTGTTGTCAAAACACCAGTTCATTCGGTGTTTTGCTGCAAACACCAGTTCATTCGGTGTTTTGCTGCAAACACCAGTTCATCCGGTGTTTTGCTTCAAACACCTGATTAAGTAGCGTTTTGAGCTTAAATTTAAAAAAGAATAACGTTTTGCACTTTACAAAACACAAGTTTATATGGTGTTTTGCTGCAAACACCATATAAACTTGTGTTTTCAGCACCAAACACCTGATTAAATAGCATTTTGAGCTTAAATTTAAATTAGTCGTTCCCTTGGGGGTTCAACAATTAACTTTTGGGGTTCTATAGTTCCATTTTGGGTTTTAGAAATATTCCGAATAAAACGTATACGGACTTAGGGTTTAGGATTTAGGGTTTAGGGCAACCCTAAAATCAGGCCGCCGGATTTTGTAAGAAAACACCATTTATGATTTTGTGATTTTGTACATGTGTATGTTTATTTGTTCAAAACACAAGTTCAACCGGTGTTTTGGACAGAAACACAAGTTAAATAGGTGTTTTGGACTGAAACACAAGATGAAATTCAGTTTTCCTTATTCAAACAGCAGTTTGGTTAGCGTTTCAAAAAGAAAAAAGATTTTATTTTTAGCTTTTTGTGTTCAAAACACAGGTTCAATAGGTGTTTTCGACTGAAACACCAGTTAAACATGTGTTTTCGACTGAAACACCAATAACATAACACAAGATTAACTGGTGTTTTAACTCTAACACTAGTTTAACCTGCGTTTTACCTTCTGAAAACACATGTTCAACCAGCGTTTTGGGGTTTAAGTTTTTAAAAAAAATTGAATTAAACCGTAACGTTAGGCGATATAGCGTTGTGGTAATTGATCAGCAAACACCATTTCATCCGGTGTTTTAGAGTGATATTTGGGGCCATTTTTTCCAATTGTGACATTTGGGGCCATTTTTTCCAATTGTGACATTTGGGGCCATTTTGCTTCAAATTGTGATAGAGAGGGCCATCACCCTCAAGACTCACTCATGTTGAGCCAAATTAATGAGTAATTAATATACGAATTGGAGCAGAATCTGATTGAGGCATGAAAAAATAGTTCGAAAATGAGAAAGTAGTTATGAATACTGAATAAAAGCTGACCATATTAATATTCGTGGATATTCAACTCGATTTCACTCCTAAATTTTAACTTGAAGGTGTTAATTATGTTCATGACAAGTTTTTCGGTTTGAATAATAAAGATGAAATGTGTGGTACAGCATTTAAATGAAGACAAGATTGTAGAAATTGTGAGTCCAGAGAAAGATGTTGATGGTTTGCATCCACTTAACATAGGAATGCTTGCTATGGGAAGAGATCCTCTTTTCATCCCTTGTGCCCCCAAAGCTTGCATCGAGTTATTACTCAGACAGGGTATTGAAATTGCTAGTTCTAGAGTTGTGGTACTTGGGAAAAGCAAGATTTCAGGATTGCCCGTTTCCTTATTATTGCAAGTAAGACCGTTTCTGTTTTTTAACTTTTTTAATTATATATATCATTCATTTGCTAATACGTTTATGTGAATGTTTAACTTATGAACAGAGTCACCTCGCAACTGTTAGCACAGTGCATGCATGTAGTGAAAACCCGGAGCATATAACTCGCCAAGCTGACATTATAGTATCAGATGTAGGAATTCCTAATATGGTTCGAGGTCATTGGCTGAAACCTGAAGCAGTTGTCATTGACATGGGGGCCAAACAAGTCAAAGTAAGTATATTCTCAATTATATTAATTTGAAATTCAAATGTTCTGCTTGTCTCATCTAGGCGTTCACTTCCTTGAAATTGGCATCTTTCTGCAACTGCAAACATTTACTTCACCTACATAGGTCCATCGCAATAGAGGGGTTGACATTTTCTCTGTGTGCATTCACAATTTTTTTTTGATATCATGAATATAGAAAACAGGAAATAATGAAATTGGGTAGGAAAAGAATTAAAAAAAACCGAGCATTATCTATTCAAACCATGTTCTTAAGAAAATTATGTTAATGATACTTGTCTCCCAAATAAAAGGATGATTACTCTGCAGAAACAGTAGCACTTCAAATTTTACATACTCCGACTAGCATAATTTAGTCTCTTTTTTTTCATTATTATTGAAGGAAATAGCAGGTAATCCAGATATATTAGAACGAATAGTAATCATGATATAATACTAAGTAGTGGAATCATGTGCTATACATATACGGTTATATATTTATATATAAATTGTGGTGTGTCGCACAAAATTTCAGCAAAATGACAACAATTTGAATTCCAATTTTTAATGATAGAGTTGTATACAAACATTGTTGGTCAAACAATGCTAATCAGAAAGGAAAAGATACAGTTTTACTGGAAAAGAAAGGGATGAAAGGTAGGCAACTACTACAGTGAGCCAGCTGTGTCCTGTCCAACTGTCCATACACCGCCATTGTCGGTTCTGTGACTTATGCTACTTGTAGTTCTCAGAGATTAGGCTTTTAGATCCGGTCCTCAAATCCATGCTAGATCTGACACGGCCTGGGAGGGTCAGTGGGTGCCCATGGTTTGAACAAAAGGCATATGTGGATGTGTTCTTCCCCTTCTTAAAACTTGGATTTCCTTTGGGACCTAAACAAATATCTTCTTTTGCACATATGTATTTTATCATTTTCTTATATAGGCAGTGTACAAGAATTTAAATACTCTCACGTGCACGCACACATGCACGCGCGATGCCTCCTCCGAGGTATAGTCATAATCCTATGTGTTCACTTATATGACAAGAGGGGTCTTTGCTGCACTTAGATTCTCAATAGGTTTAACAATCATCTCTATAGTGTACAATTTCACTATTCTTTAAGAAAAGTTCCATTCATGTTGTCTGCGTAAAATAGTATTACATTGATGTTGTATAACTCCTGTACCTTGTCAGTCTAAGACAAGAATAACTAGCGACTTCTAAGTTTCTACACGTTTTTCTTTGATCAAGTGTGCAAGATCTTATCTATTGGGATAATATAACTAGGGTATGTGAATTGTGAAGTTAGTTACAAACTCGTAGAGTGAGCAACGCCACAAATTTTTGGAGCTCAAAATTTTGCTCCTAGGTATGTTACTTGTATAGTACATCTTAACTGCTTCAGTATTGTGTTTGATTATGAAAGGAATCCACCCATAGGTCTTGAGGTCTGTGCCAACACATTTTGGTCTTCTAGTGGTACAAGAATATTTTTACTATTTCCACTCTGCTCAAGTATAAATCATTAACTAATTAGCAAAAATAACATTGGTAACCCTTCATAAAAAATGATAGATTAAACTGTATATTTCTTAATTGATGCAAAATGCTCGGAAGATCCTTCAAGCTCCCATCTATGCCCTGTAGTATTAGTCAAAATTTCCTTGCCAGGCTACACGAAACATACATAGAGCTGTTCCGTACTTCAATTTGCCTTCCCTTGTTGCAGTGAACTTCAACTCTAGGCTCTAGCTTGTAGTGAACCTCGTGTACCTTGTAATAATGTTTTATAAAATATTTAATGTTGCTTCATAATATGTTTACATGTATATAACATGTATATAACAGTGAATCAAGTAGACAACATAAATATGTCCTAGGCCTCTCGAGCCAGCACTAGATGCCTCCATTTCCTTGGTCCAATTTGCAATTTTTACCACATCAAGGCAATTCATTCCTCATTATGTTTATGCAAATGCAAAACTTGTTTGGATAATTTTAACTTTACATACCCCATATGTGAACTGACATCGGTGGCTTGAGCCATCAATTTGTAACGTGGGCAGAGTTTCTTTTCCATTTTAGTTTGTATATTTGATTTTGGACTATTCTTTGAGCATAACTCCTTAATGTGAAGACACATTCATTAACTTTTTTACGTGACTATGCGTTGTGCAGGACCCCAGTAGACAGCGTGGTTTTCGTATAACAGGAGACGTTTGTTATGAAGAAGCTATTAAAGTAGTCTCAGCCATTACTCCTGTGCCTGGAGGAGTGGGACCTGTTACAATCTCGATGCTGCTCTCAAACACTCTCGAGTCTGCTAAGCGTGCATTCAAGTTCACTTGAACACAGAAGTAAGGTTCTTAAATAGATTTCTTCAGCACTGATAACGAGCTATTTCCCAAAAAATATCCTCTCATGGTGTCAGTTCAAAGAGTTGAAGTCTTTATTCAAAAATGACACATGAATGGAACTGCAGATGCTAGGAGAAGATTATGAGTTGCTGTAAGTGAACACTCTGGGATTTGATAGGATTAGAAACTAGCAAAATTTTGAAAGAATCGTGTACATCAATGTAGTTTTCTCCTCAGCATCAACAATTTGATGTTACCTTGGAGATCCTCCTAGTAGTTCAGTTATTAGGTTTCAGTTATAAGAATTTTTAGATTTCTGGATAAAGGTAAATTTACCCTTTATTAAACTACTAGTTACATCAAAACCAAAATTTTAATTTACTCTCTAGTAGTTCACTCAAGTACATGTCTCCATAGGGTTTCAAAAAAAAAAAAATACAACATTAATAATATTATCTCCATGACTCCATAGCATAAATATCACAGGCAAAGCATATGTATTATCAACACAAGTTTGTCAAACGCAGGGCTGGTCCAAAGGAGACCTGGTGCGCAAAAAATTTGGACCTCATGCTAGGAAAAATATAAATCTAAATAGACAAAATTAATAATTATTTAAAAGGGAATTTGATACCTAGCTGAAAGATGTAAAATGAAAATGAATATTCTCAAAAATGGATTATTCTTGTATACACAAAGAAATAACTGATAATTTATAACAAAAATCAATATTTCAAAAATGAAATATAAAAAAGGACCAATCTATGTTTAACAGCAAACTTGTTAAATTAAAGAAAGTAAAAGCAATACTAACAAATAATGTTTAATTATTACGAGCTATAGTTAATATTTTAATGTTCATTTCTCTTTATAATTTACTTTTATTTTGTTTATTGACAATAGTGTGTTATGAAATAAATTTTAGCAATACTAACAAATAGTGTTTAATTATTACGAGCTATAGTTAATATTTTAATGTTCATTTCTCTTTAAAATTTACTTTTATTTTGTTTATTGACAATAGTGTGTTATGAAATAAATTTTAGCTTACTCCACTCTCTCAAATTTTTGCATATCTATTGTCATTTATCATCACTAAGATAGGAATACTTATTTAAAAGGTGAAAATTAATAGTTGGATCACAACCCTTTTTCATTTTGGTTAGGTATGGTAAAACATATGAAGTTTTCTGCATGATCTGCGAAACATTTGAATTGATGTGATAATTCATATTGATAGTTTTTTTCTCAAATATCACTTACTTTTTACAATTGATAGGAGTGATAATTGATTAAATGTATACGCACATGAATTTTATTACTCTTATTTTTAAAACTTCTCATTTTACCGATTGACAATTGTCATATCAAGTTATTTTAAAAAAAATTAGTGAACCTTCTTTAGATTCTCAAGTATTACTCGTGAATAAAAGAAATTTTACAAACAAATACATGATAACTGAATTATTTTGATAAATGTGTTTTTTTCAGAAATACATGATTCCAGAAATTTTTTTACAAAAATATTATATTTTTTAAAAATATTTTGAAAAAATGCCGACATACTTGCAAATTGTTTTGAAAATATTTACAAAAATACGGTCTGCAATTTTTGCAATCATATCTACAACTTAATCAATCAAAATCAACCACTAATGCAACTTGTAAAAAATTAATAATTGAAATCGTTTTTGATTTTGCATAACGAGTTGTATAACATAAAAGAAAATTGCTAATAATATAGGAACATGTGTGCATACAAATCATAACCAACTAGTTATCAACTGTCATTATTTGGAAAGAGTTTTGAGAACACTTTTGGGATAACTAGCATTACTCTATATATAATCAATCGTATTTTGAATTTATAATGAATTTATTGCCTTGCCGGGGTCTAACCACAAATTAACCACAAATGATCTTTACAACTATTTTTGTAATTAAAATTAACCATAAAAGCAACCCTCATTGCAACTTCAAATTTTAAAATGATTTAAATTAAATTAGTTGCGCCAATTGCGGAACAAGTTGCACAATGCTAATCAATCAATAGCAATTATTTTACGACTAAAATCAACCACAAATACAATTTTAATTTTTAATTAAAAAACCCATAACAACTAAAAAGTACCCAAAATCAACTTTGATTTAATTTGATTTCCATCGATTTGCTACACATTAACCTTCAAATTAATTCTAGGCAGTTGCTTCCTCATCGAGAATTTTTGATAATAATTATGAATTTGTTTGATAATAATTACGAATTTGTCGGAATTATCCACCACTGATACCAATACAAGAGAGAACTTATTATATAGAATCTGGGAGAGAACCATTACATAAATATTCATAATATATATTTTATCACATTTTTTATTAGATATGATTATAAATTTCAATTTTTAAATCAAAAAATGAAATTAAACTACTTTTTTTAAAAAAAATCAAAAATTAGTCCAATAGTCCAAAGTGATTCTACAGCAGAATCAAATCTATCCAAAATGATTCTGCAGCATAATCAAATTCAAAATCAATGTTTTTTTTCAAATTTTATATGTTAATTTTTTTTATAAAATTTGTATATGCTAATATTCTACATTAGAATCGGATTATATATTTTATGTAAAACATTTAAAATTATTTATGAAATTTTATAATAGAATATATGTTTCTCCCCAATTCTCTATATAAGATGGTTCTCTCTTAAATAATGGCCCCCATCTATACTATATTATTAAAGACGAAACATTAAAAGTTTTGGTCGGTCGGTCGGTCGGTCGGTATTTGGGCCGATTCACGGGCCTATCTATAATCAATTTATTAATAATCAATTACCTTTTTCACTACATTACCTATTTTATATTTTTTTTAAACCAAACCAACTCATCTTCTAAAAATAAAACGGGCAACATATATATAATATGGTAATATTATTATATATTTATAACCGATTACCTTTTTCAGCTAAAACACATTATTTTTATATTTTTTACCTAAAACAACTCATCTTATAAATAGGACACATAGGGGGGGGCGGAACGATAGGCTTTGTACAAGTATTACACTAAAACAAAGGCTATATAAAACAAAGGCTATAGATATAGAAAATAGTACCTTGAATATATTGCTAGAATAGATAAAAGCTTAGAAAGTAGAGTTTCGGATGATTTCCGTGTACTCTGCAATCTATGAGATTACAAGCTATTTATAAGGGAATTTCTGAATTATTGCCGAGTGCTCATGGGGCCTCATCGTCACAATAATCAAGATTCCTTATCTACACGTTAAAGTAATAACGCGTATGAGTCATACTAAAAGACATAAAGACACACTTAGTGGGATATAAAGTAGCCACCCACACACTTAGTGGGATATAAAGTAGCCACCCACCCACTATCTTTACAAAAAGCAGATTTAACAAATCTGCTGACTCTTAATAAAACAAACAACTTTTAAAGATGCTATCTTATCTTTTTGAAAAAGTAGGATAGCTCTTTTGACGTTTGAGCCGACAAAGCCTGATGGACGGCTCCTTTCCATCTTTTATTGCTGACCGCACACGTATTGCTTCTAGATTTTACCAGTCCTTGGTTTGGTTTTTCAGAATTTCAACCTGGTCAAGGATAAAACTTAACCTGTTCACGTGATCTGTTCGGGTAGGTAATATTTCCCTAATTCCTGGGTTTGAACTTCCTGATTTATACCAACTGAACTGTTCCTTCTGGATTAGTATTTGGTACCACTGGGCCAAGGCTTTTGAGGCCTGTTGGGCTGCCTTTTGTTCTTCTTGGGCTGCTTGAATTTGCATGTTGTAAGTCCTGTCGATTGAGATGGGCCTTCTGAGTGATTGAATAAGGTCTTCTTTATGGGCCATGACAACTGGGCTTTGAACAATGCTTGGATCGTCTGATGGAGTTCTTCTAAATGGGTCGGCGAATCCTGGATTCCAGTTAGGTCTTGAGCCTCCTGGAGCGTCTCTTCTAGAATAATCAAATTCTGTTTCGTAACTTGGTCCACCTGACATTCTTCAGTATTATCTGCACAAAGAAACATAGTTAGTCTGGACAAATAATCAGCTAGAACATTATTCTTCCCATCAATGTGTTCGAACTCAATTTTTACGCCTGATCCTGTGATATAGTCAGTGAATCCCATCCACCTGACTCTTGAGGGTTTGTTATTACTAGACTTGTTGTAGAAAGAAATTATTGCTTGGCAATCAGTTCTGAGGGTGATTTCTTTCTTGTCTAAGTAATGGATCTTTAGAGCTTCCATGGTCTCCATGCAGGCATATATCTCTGCATCAATTGTTGATTTTATAACTGGAAATTTTCCACTTGCGTATGCGCAAACTCTCTCAGTGCTCCTTGGATCTTTCTTCTTTGGCTTCCACTTGCACACTCCTCCCCATCCTTCCATACATCCATCGGTTTCTAAGATGATATGGCATTCTTCTGGTGCAATATCCAGGTCTGGGAGGTTTTTTACTTGTTCCTGGACTTGTCTGACTAGCTTCCAGTCAGATTCTTTCATGCGTTTGTCACCATGGGGGCTGGTTTTTGTATAAAGAGGTCCCAATGTTCTTCCTAAGTTTGGAATATAACTTCGTGCGTAATTTAGCACGCCCAGCCATGACCTTAGTCCCTTCTTTTCCTTTAGCTGATCATCTGTGACAGCGATGATCCTCTTGATTATGTGAGGTTGCAGTTTAATCTTCTTCTTTCCAATTATAGCGCCTAGGAATTCAACTTCGTTGACCGCTATCTTCATCTTTGTTGGTGATAAGATTAATCCATGCTTTTCACAAATCTGAAGCATTTTTGATAAATGCTTAGCATGTTCTTCTTCATTCTTTGAGAAAACCAGTATATCATCAATATATACTGATATGAATTCTTCAGTGCCTTTGAAGCAATGATCCATCTTTCTTTGGAATACTGCTGGTGCATTTTTCAATCCAAAGGGCATTACCAGCCACTCATATAGTCCTCCTGGAACTATGAAGGCTGTCCAGGGGATGCTTTCTTCAGTCATTGCTACCTGGTGAAATCCACTTTTCAGATCAAACTTTGAGTAGATTTGACTATTACCAATTCTTTTGATAATAGTATTAATTCCTGGGAGGCTGTATTGATCCTTATGGGTGTTGTCATTCAAGGTCCTGTAATTAAAGACCATTCTTTCTTTTCCTTTCACTTCTCTCCCTGTTTTTGGATCAATCGTTGTTCCTGAGCTGACAATCATGGCCATTGTTCTGTGCCTGCTATTGCTTTTTCTTATTACACCTAGCTCTAGTAGTGCATCTATGTGTTTTTTGAATGTCTGCTCCATTGCTGGTGTAACATGCTTCAGAGGTTTATCCTGTATAAAAACATCAGGGTTTATGATTTCTAAATGACATTGAACCTGATTATTCTGCCAGTGCCTCAGAGGATCTTCTCCTATGTATCCCATTTGCTGAAGCCTTTCCAATAAAGGATTAAACCTTTTCTTGAAGTTCGGACTTCCTGTCCCCATATTGAAGTATATAGCTTCCTGAATTGTCTGAAATTCCTCATAATCCATGTCGAGTTCTTGGATTGCTTTTGTTGTGAAGCTTACTTCTGGTTGTGTGTTTATTGTAGTCAGATTTTTGTAGAAGGTTACTGTGTTTCCTTCAATCCTGACTCCTCCTTTCATCGATCTTATGAAGTTGCAACCAATGATCATTTGGATACCATCCTTTAGCTGCATATCCATGCTGTAGGTAAAGGGGATTCTGAATTTGTTTTCCCCAATCTTCATATCTCCATCTTTCATTTTCAGCCTGGTTTCCTGTCGCGAGTTGATGCCTGTTATCACCACGTTGTAATTAAGGCCTTCAACAGCTTCTTTTGGGATGGCATTACTGTCTACACAGCATACTGATGCTCCTGTATCTATAATTGCTCGAACATCAAACGCTGGAGCTCCTGGGATATCAAAAGATACCATACAGTTGAACAATTTATTGATTATTGTTCTTGGTGCCACCAATTTTTCTGTTCCTGCATTCTTTACCATTGCTTCTTCCATTATTACCAAGAAGCTTTCTTCTTCTACTGCAAGTTCATTTGCATAAGGAATCCTTTCATTGGACGAGCTCATCTGTCCTTTTTGCTTTAAGTCGACCAGGTCTTCCATCATTCTTTGATCAAGGTTCTGTTGTAGTCGACCATTCTCTGCTAACAAATACGTAATGTATTTTAGTAGCTCTTGGACCAACTGATCCATGCTGTGCGGCATTATATGGCCAGGGGGTTTAGGGCTGACTTCTTTATTAAATTGATGCCTCGCACACATAGGGCAAGCCGTAACTTCGCATGATGAACAGTGAATTCTCATTCGCTCATTTGTTGGGAGTTTGCATATCGTACATGCAGTTACTACTTCTCCAGTAATCGCTTGATTCTCTTCCCATTCATGCTTGCATTCTTCTTGCTGTGGGGGTAATTTTACCTTATGCCTCCATGAAGGTTGGGTTGCTACTGCCTGCATCATGAAAATTCCTTCCTCTCCTGGTATATCCATTAATGCTTTCCTTACTTCATTGTTATATCTGAGGTAAGGCCATCGATAAATTCCAGCCTTTTCTTCTGGGTAAATTCTGCTACTTCTTTCTGTAAGCAACTTCGTTCCCTTTAGTGGGGCTTCTTCTTCATCTTCAGAATCATCCCATCTGATTTCCGGTTCTTCTTTTTCTAAGTCAGAATCTAGTTTTTGCATCACATATTGAGTAACCGATTCTGCTACTTCTTCTCCAATGACTTCTTGTTCTAAATCTGCGATTACATAGTCCACTGTGGCCTGTGTAATTTCTTCAATGCCTGTTGGCGCTTCAATATTTTGGAGAATATCTTCGTTCCCTTCTTCTTGAGAAAAGGAGTATAAATCCTTATACTCAGTTGTTGGAAACCGGGGTAAATTTGCAAGATATTGGAGATATTCCAATTCTTCATCCTCCTTATCTGATTCTTCCTGATCTCCGCATATTATGGGGTAAGTGACGTCATCATCATCTTCATCAGATTCCCATCCTGTAGGAACTATCTCCTCTAGTGGGATGTGTGCATGCGGGCTTGGACTGTACCTTACATAATAGTCATATTTTCCACTTGGTTCTCCCAAGGTGTCCCAAACTTCTTCGGATTGTGCCACTGCTATCATTTCTTCCTCATCATCTGTGTCTACTATGGTTGACATTCTTGGAGGTTCTCTATGATAGTTTCTGAAACTCAAAGCTATTGAGCTATCAGATCTTGATCTTGTGAGTACTTGTTGTGGGACTGATGTTGTAGAATCTGCACTTGGTTGCAGAATCCATTGTTGTCCTTGAAGTTCTTCTATTCCTCTATTTTCTCCAGGTACTGCCATAATTCCATTACTGGCCAGGTACTCTATTGCACTTCTGACGTTGTATCTGAATCCAGTGTGGCTTTCATTAGTTAATCTTCCAACCAAAGATCTGGTTAGTAGAAGATTACTTTCTCCTCGCCAATCTTCATATCCTCTAGTCTGTATTGCCAGCTGTATGTGATTGTAGAAGTCATGAATACTTAGGGTGAATCCTGGCACTATGTAGACTAGCTGTGACCCTGTTGTTAGGTCAACTTCCATTGTTCCTAGGATTGACCTCTCATCTCTTAGTCTTGTATCTCTTAGAACAACTAAGGCATTTGTGCCAATATTTGTTCTATGAAGGGCCTGTACTCTTACCATTATGAGTCCCATATGGATATGCTGCAATCCTTCCCTTCTAAGTGCCGCATAACTTTGCTGGTTAATAAATCTCCTATTAACTTGGGCACCATCCCCAGCGCATAATATTCTTTCCTCCATGTAGTGTTGGTACACTCTTCTCATCCTAGATGTGGACCAGGTGTCCTCATATAGGGTTTCTGCTGGTACAAGACTTGCTCTTCTGTTTTGAGATATCTGCAGCTCGTCCTCCGGATTTAATTGTCTTTCCAGAGATCGCCTGTAGCCATTTCTCCATGCTTGTGGCATTCTTCTTTGGACTTCGTACCGCATCCTTGCAGTATTTCTGTAACTCCGTATTTGATCCTGTTGTGTAGGGGATCCTTCTTGAATGGTCTCAGTGATGCTTGGTCTAGGCATCATTTCTCTGACTTTTTAATCTCTTGCTTGAGAATTTCCAAAGGATCTTGAAATACGTGAAAGGGTCCTTTCTTTCTTTTTGGTATCACTGGTTCTCCTAGAGAGACTTTGTCCAGTCTTTCCGTTAAATCTTTCAAGGCTCCTTCAAAGTTAGCAGGGACCTCCTTTCCCTTACTAAGGCTGGCTCTTAGGAGTCTTATATTCTGAGAGCAGTCCTCCAGATGCTCGTTGGTTTTTACCAGGAGTTGGATAATTGCCTAGCTTAACGAGGCTGGCCCTCCTATTTTCTGGATCTGTGTGGGCTTTACAAATCCTTGTGATGGTGATTCAAGACTTTCTGTTGCCTTTAGAGCGTCTCTGTATTCTGAACTTTCAGCTGTTTGTGTCCAGCTGCTCATGAAGCTTATGAAAACCTTTAGGGTCTGGCTTGAAACTTCTTGCTTCTCCTCTAAAACTTGCCGTTCAAACTCTATTAACTGGATAGCTAGTAGGCTGTTGGTTATTTGATGCTTTGTAACTTTGGGTTTATTGGCTAGGCTTAGATACTCGATATTGATTGTTGGTTCGTACCACCTTTGTGATGACCTTTCCCAGTTTTCTGACATAAACTAGGTTTACCTCAGTCTATCCTTCTTCAAGACTTACGCCTCCTGCTGCTCTACTACAGGTCTGACCTTTACTTCCACCGGATTTTATGTGTTCTATTGGGAATAGTGGGGGTGTTTTCTGGGTTTCAATATCTTTCTCTAAACCTATAGGGGGTTTTAGTTACTGTTTGTCATACAAGCTCTGATACCAGGGGGGGGCGGAACGATAGGCTTTGTACAAGTATTACACTAAAACAAAGGCTATATAAAACAAAGGCTATAGATATAGAAAATAGTACCTTGAATATATTGCTAGAATAGATAAAAGCTTAGAAAGTAGAGTTTCGGATGATTTCCGTGTACTCTGCAATCTATGAGATTACAAGCTATTTATAAGGGAATTTCTGAATTATTGCCGAGTGCTCATGGGGCCTCATCGTCACAATAATCAAGATTCCTTATCTACACGTTAAAGTAATAACGCGTATGAGTCATACTAAAAGACATAAAGACACACTTAGTGGGATATAAAGTAGCCACCCACACACTTAGTGGGATATAAAGTAGCCACCCACCAGGGGGGGGCGGAACGATAGGCTTTGTACAAGTATTACACTAAAACAAAGGCTATATAAAACAAAGGCTATAGATATAGAAAATAGTACCTTGAATATATTGCTAGAATAGATAAAAGCTTAGAAAGTAGAGTTTCGGATGATTTCCGTGTACTCTGCAATCTATGAGATTACAAGCTATTTATAAGGGAATTTCTGAATTATTGCCGAGTGCTCATGGGGCCTCATCGTCACAATAATCAAGATTCCTTATCTACACGTTAAAGTAATAACGCGTATGAGTCATACTAAAAGACATAAAGACACACTTAGTGGGATATAAAGTAGCCACCCATCATATATCTATTTAACTAAAACAAATCATTTTCTAAAAATAAGACGGGCAATATATATATAAAATGGTAATATTATTATATATTTATAACCGACAGCTAAAACACATTATGTGTTTTATATTTTCTAACTAAAACAACTTATCTTCTAAATATAATACATGCAAAATAAATATACAATGGTAATATTGTTTTATATAAATATTAATAAATAACAAGTTATTCTTTTTAGCTAAAACAAATTACCTCTTTTATATTTTCTAACTTAAACAACTAATTTTCTAAAAGTAATGCAGACGTATATATAAAAAAATTAATATAATTTTATATAATTGTTAATAAGTAATTAATTGTCTTTTTAAGGATATTACCTGTTTATATTTTTTAACTGAAACAACTCATGTTCAAATTAAAAATAACACGGGCAAAAGATAGATATATTGATAATATTATTATATTAAACTTATGAAATTCATGTTTATTATAATTTTTTTAACATTCAATTTAAACGAGATAATTAATGAAAATAAAAGTAACAGTATATTCAAATAAACTCGGTATATTGAACAAGCACATATTTTGATATTTGCACTTGAGTCCCTTTTTAGATTTTTAAGAGTAAAAAAATATGAATCATTAGATATATTATTTTAAAATATTTTATATTTTAATATCTAAAATACTAATATTGATTACGTCAATAATATATTAAATTTAAATATTATATTGTTAGATTTATAAATCCAATATATATATATATATATTAAAATTTTATCAAATTATATATAATAACTAAAATCTAAATAAAAAATAAGAAAATATTAAAGAAGACCGTGCATCGCACGGGATATAAGCTAGTATGTATATATAGATGTGTGTATAAATAAAATGTAGATGGGATAAGAAATAAATAGAAATGGAAAGAAGATGAAATGAAGAGAAAAAAAACGTGCACAATAAAAAAAATGAAAAAGATCGTATAATTGCAACAAATCTTGAAAGATCGTATTATTGCAAATAAAATTCAAAAAATTGGTAAATACGGTAATTTCTCTTGATAAATTCATATTTTCTTTGACCTCAGTAAAATAAAAATAGTGTATCAATATTCTTTTATATATATAAAGGAAAACCCTTATCTACTCCTCAATTTTAAATACTTAAAATTAAATTTCCTTTTTTAAGCCCTATTTTTTAGAAAAGAAACTCAAATTTTTTTGTAAGTTGTATAAAAGAAAGTATTGTATAAATGGTAAGTATAACCTCTAATTTATATTAGATCATATTTTTTTATTTTTCTAGAACTCCTTTATTTTAAATTAGAATTTTGAATTTCATTTTATAACATCTAGAAATTTAAATTTCCTTTTATAACTCTTAATATTTAGAAAAAGTAATACTTCTAAAAGTTAAGTCGTTGAGAAATTATACTAGAAATTTGAATTTCCTTTTATAACTCCAAATATATAGAAAAAGTAATATTTATAAAAGATAAATCATCGAAAAATTATATATCTAATCAAATTTTATAATCTTCTTTATCTTCTTTATTATACATATAAAGGAAAATTTCCAAAAACTCTATGATCTTTTGAAAAATATTTATCTATTTTTCTCGAGTTCCTCAATTTTAATTCAATAAAATTAAATTTTCTTATTTACATTCAAATTTTTAGGGAAGACATTCCTAATTTACACTCAAGTTTTTAGGTAAGCCAATAAATATTAAAAAAAATCAATCCTATTTAAAATTTAATCAAATAAATATTACATTTTTTTAATATTCCAAAATTCTAAATAAAAAAATTTTGAACCACAAGAATAATACGTCTCCATGCCAATGTATATGATCGAGGAGTCAATACTATTATATAATAGACGAAATATTAAAAGTTTGGTCGGTCGGTATGGTACGTTGTGATTTTACCTAATTGTCCTTTCTTAAATTCGTGTTTTTACTTAATTAACCTTTTTTATTTATAGAAATATATTATTAAATAATAATACTACCTATTTATAACCAATTACCTTTTTCACCTAAAATACATTATTTTTTTTAATTTTTTCTAACAAATTCCCCTACTTTTTCAAATATATCACGGACAATTACCCTTTTTAACTAAAACATGTTAGTTTTCTATTTTTTCTTACTAAAACCCCTCATTTTCCAAAAATATCACGGACAAACCTTTAGTTATTTATTTTTAAACCTAATATTATAATTATTTTTTTAAAAGTTTACCTATTTTAACATGTCTACTTATTTTTCTTAACAAATGCAATTATTAAAAATATTAAAATATAAATAATCAAATACTTATTTATAACTAATTACTTTTTCAGCTAAAACACATTATAGATTTTTTCTAACAAAGTCCCTCTATATTATTAAAGACGAAACATTAAAAGTTTTGGTCGGTCGGTCGGTCGGTCGGTATTTGGGCCGATTCACGGGCCTATCTATAATCAATTTATTAATAATCAATTACCTTTTTCACTACATTACCTATTTTATATTTTTTTTAAACCAAACCAACTCATCTTCTAAAAATAAAACGGGCAACATATATATAATATGGTAATATTATTATATATTTATAACCGATTACCTTTTTCAGCTAAAACACATTATTTTTATATTTTTTACCTAAAACAACTCATCTTATAAATAGGACACATATATGGAAACCGAGTTATTGATAACCAATTACCTTTTTCAGCTAAAACATATTACCTATTTCATATATCTATTTAACTAAAACAAATCATTTTCTAAAAATAAGACGGGCAATATATATATAAAATGGTAATATTATTATATATTTATAACCGACAGCTAAAACACATTATGTGTTTTATATTTTCTAACTAAAACAACTTATCTTCTAAATATAATACATGCAAAATAAATATACAATGGTAATATTGTTTTATATAAATATTAATAAATAACAAGTTATTCTTTTTAGCTAAAACAAATTACCTCTTTTATATTTTCTAACTTAAACAACTAATTTTCTAAAAGTAATGCAGACGTATATATAAAAAAATTAATATAATTTTATATAATTGTTAATAAGTAATTAATTGTCTTTTTAAGGATATTACCTGTTTATATTTTTTAACTGAAACAACTCATGTTCAAATTAAAAATAACACGGGCAAAAGATAGATATATTGATAATATTATTATATTAAACTTATGAAATTCATGTTTATTATAATTTTTTTAACATTCAATTTAAACGAGATAATTAATGAAAATAAAAGTAACAGTATATTCAAATAAACTCGGTATATTGAACAAGCACATATTTTGATATTTGCACTTGAGTCCCTTTTTAGATTTTTAAGAGTAAAAAAATATGAATCATTAGATATATTATTTTAAAATATTTTATATTTTAATATCTAAAATACTAATATTGATTACGTCAATAATATATTAAATTTAAATATTATATTGTTAGATTTATAAATCCAATATATATATATATATATTAAAATTTTATCAAATTATATATAATAACTAAAATCTAAATAAAAAATAAGAAAATATTAAAGAAGACCGTGCATCGCACGGGATATAAGCTAGTATGTATATATAGATGTGTGTATAAATAAAATGTAGATGGGATAAGAAATAAATAGAAATGGAAAGAAGATGAAATGAAGAGAAAAAAAACGTGCACAATAAAAAAAATGAAAAAGATCGTATAATTGCAACAAATCTTGAAAGATCGTATTATTGCAAATAAAATTCAAAAAATTGGTAAATACGGTAATTTCTCTTGATAAATTCATATTTTCTTTGACCTCAGTAAAATAAAAATAGTGTATCAATATTCTTTTATATATATAAAGGAAAACCCTTATCTACTCCTCAATTTTAAATACTTAAAATTAAATTTCCTTTTTTAAGCCCTATTTTTTAGAAAAGAAACTCAAATTTTTTTGTAAGTTGTATAAAAGAAAGTATTGTATAAATGGTAAGTATAACCTCTAATTTATATTAGATCATATTTTTTTATTTTTCTAGAACTCCTTTATTTTAAATTAGAATTTTGAATTTCATTTTATAACATCTAGAAATTTAAATTTCCTTTTATAACTCTTAATATTTAGAAAAAGTAATACTTCTAAAAGTTAAGTCGTTGAGAAATTATACTAGAAATTTGAATTTCCTTTTATAACTCCAAATATATAGAAAAAGTAATATTTATAAAAGATAAATCATCGAAAAATTATATATCTAATCAAATTTTATAATCTTCTTTATCTTCTTTATTATACATATAAAGGAAAATTTCCAAAAACTCTATGATCTTTTGAAAAATATTTATCTATTTTTCTCGAGTTCCTCAATTTTAATTCAATAAAATTAAATTTTCTTATTTACATTCAAATTTTTAGGGAAGACATTCCTAATTTACACTCAAGTTTTTAGGTAAGCCAATAAATATTAAAAAAAATCAATCCTATTTAAAATTTAATCAAATAAATATTACATTTTTTTAATATTCCAAAATTCTAAATAAAAAAATTTTGAACCACAAGAATAATACGTCTCCATGCCAATGTATATGATCGAGGAGTCAATACTATTATATAATAGACGAAATATTAAAAGTTTGGTCGGTCGGTATGGTACGTTGTGATTTTACCTAATTGTCCTTTCTTAAATTCGTGTTTTTACTTAATTAACCTTTTTTATTTATAGAAATATATTATTAAATAATAATACTACCTATTTATAACCAATTACCTTTTTCACCTAAAATACATTATTTTTTTTAATTTTTTCTAACAAATTCCCCTACTTTTTCAAATATATCACGGACAATTACCCTTTTTAACTAAAACATGTTAGTTTTCTATTTTTTCTTACTAAAACCCCTCATTTTCCAAAAATATCACGGACAAACCTTTAGTTATTTATTTTTAAACCTAATATTATAATTATTTTTTTAAAAGTTTACCTATTTTAACATGTCTACTTATTTTTCTTAACAAATGCAATTATTAAAAATATTAAAATATAAATAATCAAATACTTATTTATAACTAATTACTTTTTCAGCTAAAACACATTATAGATTTTTTCTAACAAAGTCCCTCTATATTATTAAAGACGAAACATTAAAAGTTTTGGTCGGTCGGTCGGTCGGTCGGTATTTGGGCCGATTCACGGGCCTATCTATAATCAATTTATTAATAATCAATTACCTTTTTCACTACATTACCTATTTTATATTTTTTTTAAACCAAACCAACTCATCTTCTAAAAATAAAACGGGCAACATATATATAATATGGTAATATTATTATATATTTATAACCGATTACCTTTTTCAGCTAAAACACATTATTTTTATATTTTTTACCTAAAACAACTCATCTTATAAATAGGACACATATATGGAAACCGAGTTATTGATAACCAATTACCTTTTTCAGCTAAAACATATTACCTATTTCATATATCTATTTAACTAAAACAAATCATTTTCTAAAAATAAGACGGGCAATATATATATAAAATGGTAATATTATTATATATTTATAACCGACAGCTAAAACACATTATGTGTTTTATATTTTCTAACTAAAACAACTTATCTTCTAAATATAATACATGCAAAATAAATATACAATGGTAATATTGTTTTATATAAATATTAATAAATAACAAGTTATTCTTTTTAGCTAAAACAAATTACCTCTTTTATATTTTCTAACTTAAACAACTAATTTTCTAAAAGTAATGCAGACGTATATATAAAAAAATTAATATAATTTTATATAATTGTTAATAAGTAATTAATTGTCTTTTTAAGGATATTACCTGTTTATATTTTTTAACTGAAACAACTCATGTTCAAATTAAAAATAACACGGGCAAAAGATAGATATATTGATAATATTATTATATTAAACTTATGAAATTCATGTTTATTATAATTTTTTTAACATTCAATTTAAACGAGATAATTAATGAAAATAAAAGTAACAGTATATTCAAATAAACTCGGTATATTGAACAAGCACATATTTTGATATTTGCACTTGAGTCCCTTTTTAGATTTTTAAGAGTAAAAAAATATGAATCATTAGATATATTATTTTAAAATATTTTATATTTTAATATCTAAAATACTAATATTGATTACGTCAATAATATATTAAATTTAAATATTATATTGTTAGATTTATAAATCCAATATATATATATATATATTAAAATTTTATCAAATTATATATAATAACTAAAATCTAAATAAAAAATAAGAAAATATTAAAGAAGACCGTGCATCGCACGGGATATAAGCTAGTATGTATATATAGATGTGTGTATAAATAAAATGTAGATGGGATAAGAAATAAATAGAAATGGAAAGAAGATGAAATGAAGAGAAAAAAAACGTGCACAATAAAAAAAATGAAAAAGATCGTATAATTGCAACAAATCTTGAAAGATCGTATTATTGCAAATAAAATTCAAAAAATTGGTAAATACGGTAATTTCTCTTGATAAATTCATATTTTCTTTGACCTCAGTAAAATAAAAATAGTGTATCAATATTCTTTTATATATATAAAGGAAAACCCTTATCTACTCCTCAATTTTAAATACTTAAAATTAAATTTCCTTTTTTAAGCCCTATTTTTTAGAAAAGAAACTCAAATTTTTTTGTAAGTTGTATAAAAGAAAGTATTGTATAAATGGTAAGTATAACCTCTAATTTATATTAGATCATATTTTTTTATTTTTCTAGAACTCCTTTATTTTAAATTAGAATTTTGAATTTCATTTTATAACATCTAGAAATTTAAATTTCCTTTTATAACTCTTAATATTTAGAAAAAGTAATACTTCTAAAAGTTAAGTCGTTGAGAAATTATACTAGAAATTTGAATTTCCTTTTATAACTCCAAATATATAGAAAAAGTAATATTTATAAAAGATAAATCATCGAAAAATTATATATCTAATCAAATTTTATAATCTTCTTTATCTTCTTTATTATACATATAAAGGAAAATTTCCAAAAACTCTATGATCTTTTGAAAAATATTTATCTATTTTTCTCGAGTTCCTCAATTTTAATTCAATAAAATTAAATTTTCTTATTTACATTCAAATTTTTAGGGAAGACATTCCTAATTTACACTCAAGTTTTTAGGTAAGCCAATAAATATTAAAAAAAATCAATCCTATTTAAAATTTAATCAAATAAATATTACATTTTTTTAATATTCCAAAATTCTAAATAAAAAAATTTTGAACCACAAGAATAATACGTCTCCATGCCAATGTATATGATCGAGGAGTCAATACTATTATATAATAGACGAAATATTAAAAGTTTGGTCGGTCGGTATGGTACGTTGTGATTTTACCTAATTGTCCTTTCTTAAATTCGTGTTTTTACTTAATTAACCTTTTTTATTTATAGAAATATATTATTAAATAATAATACTACCTATTTATAACCAATTACCTTTTTCACCTAAAATACATTATTTTTTTTAATTTTTTCTAACAAATTCCCCTACTTTTTCAAATATATCACGGACAATTACCCTTTTTAACTAAAACATGTTAGTTTTCTATTTTTTCTTACTAAAACCCCTCATTTTCCAAAAATATCACGGACAAACCTTTAGTTATTTATTTTTAAACCTAATATTATAATTATTTTTTTAAAAGTTTACCTATTTTAACATGTCTACTTATTTTTCTTAACAAATGCAATTATTAAAAATATTAAAATATAAATAATCAAATACTTATTTATAACTAATTACTTTTTCAGCTAAAACACATTATAGATTTTTTCTAACAAAGTCCCTCTATATTATTAAAGACGAAACATTAAAAGTTTTGGTCGGTCGGTCGGTCGGTCGGTATTTGGGCCGATTCACGGGCCTATCTATAATCAATTTATTAATAATCAATTACCTTTTTCACTACATTACCTATTTTATATTTTTTTTAAACCAAACCAACTCATCTTCTAAAAATAAAACGGGCAACATATATATAATATGGTAATATTATTATATATTTATAACCGATTACCTTTTTCAGCTAAAACACATTATTTTTATATTTTTTACCTAAAACAACTCATCTTATAAATAGGACACATATATGGAAACCGAGTTATTGATAACCAATTACCTTTTTCAGCTAAAACATATTACCTATTTCATATATCTATTTAACTAAAACAAATCATTTTCTAAAAATAAGACGGGCAATATATATATAAAATGGTAATATTATTATATATTTATAACCGACAGCTAAAACACATTATGTGTTTTATATTTTCTAACTAAAACAACTTATCTTCTAAATATAATACATGCAAAATAAATATACAATGGTAATATTGTTTTATATAAATATTAATAAATAACAAGTTATTCTTTTTAGCTAAAACAAATTACCTCTTTTATATTTTCTAACTTAAACAACTAATTTTCTAAAAGTAATGCAGACGTATATATAAAAAAATTAATATAATTTTATATAATTGTTAATAAGTAATTAATTGTCTTTTTAAGGATATTACCTGTTTATATTTTTTAACTGAAACAACTCATGTTCAAATTAAAAATAACACGGGCAAAAGATAGATATATTGATAATATTATTATATTAAACTTATGAAATTCATGTTTATTATAATTTTTTTAACATTCAATTTAAACGAGATAATTAATGAAAATAAAAGTAACAGTATATTCAAATAAACTCGGTATATTGAACAAGCACATATTTTGATATTTGCACTTGAGTCCCTTTTTAGATTTTTAAGAGTAAAAAAATATGAATCATTAGATATATTATTTTAAAATATTTTATATTTTAATATCTAAAATACTAATATTGATTACGTCAATAATATATTAAATTTAAATATTATATTGTTAGATTTATAAATCCAATATATATATATATATATTAAAATTTTATCAAATTATATATAATAACTAAAATCTAAATAAAAAATAAGAAAATATTAAAGAAGACCGTGCATCGCACGGGATATAAGCTAGTATGTATATATAGATGTGTGTATAAATAAAATGTAGATGGGATAAGAAATAAATAGAAATGGAAAGAAGATGAAATGAAGAGAAAAAAAACGTGCACAATAAAAAAAATGAAAAAGATCGTATAATTGCAACAAATCTTGAAAGATCGTATTATTGCAAATAAAATTCAAAAAATTGGTAAATACGGTAATTTCTCTTGATAAATTCATATTTTCTTTGACCTCAGTAAAATAAAAATAGTGTATCAATATTCTTTTATATATATAAAGGAAAACCCTTATCTACTCCTCAATTTTAAATACTTAAAATTAAATTTCCTTTTTTAAGCCCTATTTTTTAGAAAAGAAACTCAAATTTTTTTGTAAGTTGTATAAAAGAAAGTATTGTATAAATGGTAAGTATAACCTCTAATTTATATTAGATCATATTTTTTTATTTTTCTAGAACTCCTTTATTTTAAATTAGAATTTTGAATTTCATTTTATAACATCTAGAAATTTAAATTTCCTTTTATAACTCTTAATATTTAGAAAAAGTAATACTTCTAAAAGTTAAGTCGTTGAGAAATTATACTAGAAATTTGAATTTCCTTTTATAACTCCAAATATATAGAAAAAGTAATATTTATAAAAGATAAATCATCGAAAAATTATATATCTAATCAAATTTTATAATCTTCTTTATCTTCTTTATTATACATATAAAGGAAAATTTCCAAAAACTCTATGATCTTTTGAAAAATATTTATCTATTTTTCTCGAGTTCCTCAATTTTAATTCAATAAAATTAAATTTTCTTATTTACATTCAAATTTTTAGGGAAGACATTCCTAATTTACACTCAAGTTTTTAGGTAAGCCAATAAATATTAAAAAAAATCAATCCTATTTAAAATTTAATCAAATAAATATTACATTTTTTTAATATTCCAAAATTCTAAATAAAAAAATTTTGAACCACAAGAATAATACGTCTCCATGCCAATGTATATGATCGAGGAGTCAATACTATTATATAATAGACGAAATATTAAAAGTTTGGTCGGTCGGTATGGTACGTTGTGATTTTACCTAATTGTCCTTTCTTAAATTCGTGTTTTTACTTAATTAACCTTTTTTATTTATAGAAATATATTATTAAATAATAATACTACCTATTTATAACCAATTACCTTTTTCACCTAAAATACATTATTTTTTTTAATTTTTTCTAACAAATTCCCCTACTTTTTCAAATATATCACGGACAATTACCCTTTTTAACTAAAACATGTTAGTTTTCTATTTTTTCTTACTAAAACCCCTCATTTTCCAAAAATATCACGGACAAACCTTTAGTTATTTATTTTTAAACCTAATATTATAATTATTTTTTTTAAAAGTTTACCTATTTTAACATGTCTACTTATTTTTCTTAACAAATGCAATTATTAAAAATATTAAAATATAAATAATCAAATACTTATTTATAACTAATTACTTTTTCAGCTAAAACACATTATAGATTTTTTCTAACAAAGTCCCTCATTTTCTAAATATATCACGGGAAATTACCTTTTTCAATTTACTTTTTCTATTTTTCTCACTAAAATTCATTCTTTTTTTAAAAATATCACGAACAAACCCTTTACTTATTTATTTTAAAACGTATTTAAATAATTTAAATTATTAAATTTTAAAACCTCATTTTCCAAAAATATCACAGGCATTTACCTTTGTAAACTAAATATATGTTACATTTTTTATTTTTCCATACTAAAACTCCTCCTTTTCCAAAAATATAACAAGCAAACCCTTACTTATTTATTTTAAAATTTTGTTTTAATGTTTTTAATTAATTAAAAGTGTTTAGCTATTTTAACATTCCTATTTTTTTTTAACAAAAACAATTAAAAAAATAATAATAAAATAACAATTAACAATCCGTGTATCGCACGGATTTTAAGCTAGTATGCTTATACACTTATTGATGTTAAACCCAAAAACCTCATCAACGTACTTTGTGTTTAGCCTTTTATTTTTAGATTGTGTATGGGGAGATCCATAAGTGTTTTGGTTTTTAAAATTTTATCCGTGAGAATTAAGTACCACTTTAATGTATTTATACGATATCTATTCTGGTTTTAGGAGATGTCGAATTTGATCTTTTTATATATTATAAACATTTATTTTTCTTACTCTTTGCAGGTAAAATTACGCACATGTAATAGAGTTATAATATTTGATGATTTGCTCGAGGCAGGTGCTTTTTGTTTTGATGATTACGGTACTTTTTTTGTAAGCCACTGGATCATTAATTGAGCTGAATAATTATTTACAATAAAATTATAAAATCGTACCTTCCTTTTCTTTTTCTAATATTGTTTATCTGTTTTCAAATTATAATTGTGTTCTTCACTTTTCAGGTTTACCTCCTACATTCCTTATTTTTTCTGATAAACTCTATTTTTTATGAAAAATAAATATCTATGTAAAACTAACCTAAATTTATTGGGTTTATATTTTTTTTGATTTCTCATAATTCTTTTGTGATTTTGTTCTTATTCTTCTCCGTGTTTCATGTTATTTTCTTCCGTAAATTTTTGTTATATTAGATGTACATGTACGCACTAAAAAGTTTTATTATAACATCTAAGAATATTTAAGAAATTTGTAATTTTTTAAATCGATTATGTTTCCATGATGAAACTTTTATATTAGATTCACACGCACGCACTAAAAAGTTCTATTATAACGTCTAATAATATTTAAGAAAATTATAATTTTGTGATATAACAAATAGTTGAAGTTTCAAGCGGTGGTTAATAATCAAATTTTTATTATTGTTTAATTTTAGTATTTTTAATTTATATGTATTTAGTGCAATGGACGTCGACTCAAGAAAGTATGACACAAAATCGGCATATAAATTTTATGGATATTTAAGAAATTTATAATTTTTGTTATGATACTAATAGTTGAAGTTTGAAGTGGTGGGGTTAATACTTAAATTTTATTATTGCATATTTTTAGTATTTTTTATTTATATGTACTTATGTAACGGGCGTCGGCTCAAAAAACATGACACAAAATCGGCATATAAAGTCAAGGGATATTTAAGAAATTTGTAATTTTTTTGATAATACGAATGGTTGAAGTTTGAAGTGGTGGTTAATACTTAAATTTTTATTATTGCTTAATTTTAGTATTTTTAATTTATATGTATTTAGTGCAATGGGTGTCGGCTCAAGAAAGTAAGATACAAAATCAGCATATAAAGTTTAGAAATGTTTAAGAAATTTGTAATTTTTGTTATGCTACTAATAGTTGAAGTTTGAACCGGTGGTTAATACTTAAATTTTATTATTCCATGTTTTTAGTATTTTTTTTATTTATATATATTTTATGCAACAAGCGTCAACTCAAAAAATATGACACAAAATCGGCATATAAAATTTAAACATATTTAAGTAATTTATAATTTTTTTGATAATACGAATGGTTAAAGTTTGAAAGGGTGGTTAATACTTAAATATATATTACTGCATATTTTGAGTATTTATTTTATATGTATATAATGTAATGGGTGTCGGCTCAGGAAAATATGATTCCATTAAATCGACATACAAATATGTCAATAGTTTATTTTATTGTTTATGTATGTTACTTTGTAAAATATTGTGTTCACTATTTATATATACTAGCTTAAAATAAGTTTTAAAATAAATAAGTAAGCATTTGCCCATGATATTCTTGGAAAAATGAGTGGTTTTAGTAAGGAAAAATAGAAAAGATAACATATTTTAGTTGAAAAGGGTACTTGCCGATAATATTTTTGGAAAAATAGCGGATTTTGTTAGAAAAAAATAGAAAAAGTAATGTGTTTTATCTAAAAAAAAGGTAATTGATTATAAATATGTAATGATATTATTTAATAATTTTTTTATAAATGAGGTTGGGTAATTAAGTAAATACATGAAGTACCAAGTAATTTTACCGACCAACCAGACTTTTAATGTTTCGGTTAATATAAGATAGTATGTTGCCTATGATAATTTCAGAAAAAGAAGGTTTTAGTTCAAAAATATAAAAAAGAATATACATTTTGTCTAAAAAAATGTAATCGATTAGTTATTAGTGTTTATAATAATATTATTTTAATTTATTAAATGAAACTGCCCGTGATAATTTTTGAAAATGAGAGATTTTAGTTATGAAAAATTATAAAAAGTAACGTCTTTTAGTTGAAAAAGATAATTAGTTATTTATTAGTAATTATACTATTATTGTATTATTTTATTGAATAAAATTACTCATAATGTTGTTAGAAAACAGAAATTTCAGTTAAGAAAAAATAAAGGTGTACTCTATATAATATTATTTAGTATTCAATCCAACGGTTCTTATCGATTTAATTGTAAAGATCTAACGGTTGTGGATTGAATGATCAAAGTATGGAGGACCAGACTACGAACCAAACTGTCAATGTTCCATCTTTAATATAATAGTATAGATTTTCTATATTTTTTTTCTTGATTTTTTTTCTTAAATGGTTAATATTTAAAATTTTATAAAAATCTTATAGGGCCTTTGCGAAGCGCGGCTTAGTCGACTAGTACTTAAATGAAGGAGAGGACGAAGGCGGTGAGGTGTCGGCTCTCAAATCGTTTCGATCTATTTTTCTCAAAATTTTGAATTATTAATATTAAGACTAAATTGTAGTATGATGGCTTGAACTAAATTTTTTTTGCAGAAAAATGGTCGATGTGTTCGATGTAACACTTTAATAGCCAAACAAAAAATTTTAAAGCAGAAAAAGGGCTCCGCCTATTTTCGGTAGACACCGTTAACGTCAGTAAGGGTATTTTGGTCAGTTCGAGCATTTCAACGGATCTATTTTGTGTATATATGTATGTATGTCTTTACCCCCAATTCATTCTAACCTAGAAATTAACAAACACTTAAATCTCTCCATCTCTTCTTTCAATTAAGCGAAATATGAGCCAACAATGCTTCTGTAGAAACTGGGCAGTGGAGAAGACATCGTGGACTGATGCTAACACGGGGTGGAGATTTCTAACTTGTGCTAATGGCAACTGCAACTTCTTTCGATGGGCCGAAGCAGAGTTTGATGATCGAAGCAAAGGTGTGATTAATCGTATAAAAAGGCGCATAGGAAAGAAAGATGATGACCATATCATGGAGTTGGTGAATGCTAGAAAGGAGTACAATGAACAAGATAAACCAAGTTATATAGGACTTACTTGTTCAATTTATAGACCTAAGCAAGATAAACCAAGTTATATAGGACTTACTTGTTCAATTTTTTCTGTGCACTTGGACAAATAATGTTGTCTTTTGATAGCATTTTATCCCTTCTTTGTTGTATTCTTTTCATGACAGCATTGTGGATTTCTCTAAACATGGTAATAATCGGAAGGTCTCTGAATTTTTTGATGCTATTGTTAAAAACTTCACAGTGATTGTTTACGAACATATCACTGCAATAGTTTTCTCTAAATCCAGACCTTGACCACTGCTCCTTAGGTTTAGCCATAAGCCAATCATAAAAATTCTTAGAAACCTAAAAGATCAAGTAATATAAGACTTAAAAATTGTATTATAGTTCTTACAATTCAAATTGGAAATATAAGACAATTTGAAGTTTCTGACCTGTTTCATTTTGTCCATATGCAACTTGAATTCCCAGTTAGTAGTTGCTCTTGCAGCTAACCATAGAAGTTGTCTTAATGCAATGCCCTTGTAATCTTTATGCATGTTTTGGTATAAATGCATAACACAAAATCGATGTTCAGCATTTGGTACCACAAGCTCCAAAGCATTGATTAAACCCTGAGAAGAAAATGAAAACAAAGTAGTCAATTTCTAAGTCAGTGTTAAAGAGAATGGTAATAGCTTAACAGTCATTACCTTTTGTTTATCTGAGATGAATGTCCACTGAAAATCACTAATTATCTTGACATCCTGAGCTAAGAATTGTAAGAACCATGTCCAACTTTCTGTAGTTTCAGCTTCAACCACTGCCCAGGCAATTGGATACATGCCATCATTGGCATCAACTCCAATTGCAGCTAGTAGCTGCCCACCATAGGGGCCTTTGAGATGACATCCATCTAGGCCCACAATATGCCTACAATGGTGTATAAAAGCCTTTTTGATTGGTCCAAGACATACATACAATCTTTGGAATCTACCCATTTCTTGACCTGCTTCTGGATTTTCAACCAAGACCTTAACCGTGGTATCTGGTACAGACTTTCTCAGCTGATGTGCATACTTCGGTTTCTAAATCGTAGCATCTTCTTTCGGGGCATTCTTTCGGTTTATAAATCGTAGCATCTTCTTTGGGCCTCAGAAACTATGGCATCTTCTTGCTTCCAGATCGGAATTAGGGTTTATAGTTTTAGGGTTAGCCGCTGAGAAGTGATCGGGAAGAGGAGATGTATAGTCACTAATGGAATTGGAGGGAAATGTGTGTATATGTTTACTCATTAATTGTACAAATACATATTTACCCTCGTATCTATTAGTTATTTTCTAACGCCGTCAACGACGTTACCCCATTTTTAGGCGGAGCCCTTTTTCTGCTTTAAATTTTTGTTTGGCTATTAAAGTGTTACATCGAACACATCGGCCATTTTTCTGCAAAAAAATTTTAGTTCAAGCCCCCATACTGCAATTTAGTCTAATATTAAAGATTCGAAAATATATCAATTGTCTTTAAAATCTTAACTAATGGAAGAAACTAAATATACAATTTTAATATTTAAACTTTTTATTAGAAAATATATCAATTATCTTTTAAATCGTTACTAATGGAGGAAACTAAATATACAATTTTAATATTTTACTAATTTTTTTATTATAAAATATCTCAATTGTCTTTTAAATCTTTACTAATTGAGGAAATTAAATTATTTTTTTCTAATATTCTCAAATTTTTGGATTAATAAAAATAAAATTTCTTTCTTACTATTTTCTAACGGAGAAAACTAAACATACTATGTTAATATTCTCCTAGACATTCTCTACTAATGCAATTTATTTACTAATTTATATCCCAAACTATCACTTCAAGTTCAATTTATTTACTAATTCCTACATATTATCTTATAATGGAGGAAGCTAAGTATACTAAATATTCTCCTAAACTTACTCTACGAGTCTAATTTATTTACTAATTTTTTTTATTTACTAATTTCTTCGTACCATTTTCTGATGGAGGAAGCTAAGTATACTAAATATTCTCCTAAACTTATTCTACGAGTCTAATTTATTTATAAATTTCTTTTTACTATCTTTTAATCAACGAAAATAATAAATTAGACGATTTGAGAGGTGGCACGTGACTTGAAAAGCGTCACCTCGTCACCCCCATCTTCTACTTTATATAAGTAAGTATATTTATACGATGAGATGACGACTCTCAAATTGCATTGATCTATTTTTCTCAAAATTTGAATTAATAATATTAAATGTTAGAAAATATCTAAATTATCTTTTAAATCTTTAGTAATGGAAATATTTAATTACCTTATACTCTCCTAAATTTTCTTTTTAAGTTAAATTACTATCTTCAGGTCAAATTAACACGTTGCTCTTAAACTTTCTCTTGAACTCAAAGTTACCATCTTAATATTCTCATATATTTTTTCTTGAAATTTTAAAATTTATCTTGTAATCAGATTATCATCTTAATATTAGAAATTATGTTCACATAATGTTTTTGTTAAAAAACCCACGTTCAATTTATATAGAAGATAATACTTATAAAAAATACAAGTTTCTACAAAATAAAATAAAATATACAAGTCTTATTTTCTTTTCATTTATTTTCTCGAGTACCTATATTTTAAATAATAAAATTTAGAATTTTTAAAAACATTTAAAATTAAATTTTATGATATAATAAAATTGATTAATAGATGATATAATTTATTTAGTAAATTAGTTTGTTATATGTTTAGATTTGGTAATAACAAGAAAGCGGGTCATTGGGAGGAAACATTTTTAACGAGAGAAAAATTCATTAGAAAGAGAATATTATATGCTAGAATTTACTATTGATGTTATGTTATGTATTTTAAAATAGTAGTTGAAATATGAATTTTGAGAAAAATAAAAATGGTGATAAATATATTAATAACTAATATAATATTACAATAATGAAAAATATGAGACAATTTCCCTTTTCTAAATTTATTCAAAATTTCGGTAAATGGCCAAGATGAAATGGAGAATTCAAAGAAACCTTAATTATATGTTTTAAATATTATTTTATTTAAAAACATATTTTATAGAATATGTTTTAGAAAATTTAGAGAAATTATTACAAAGTCGTTGCGAAGATCGATTTAATAAACTATAATATATAAATTAGAATACACGGGAGCTCTCAAATCGTCTGAATTCAATTTATCTATTTTTTTAAAGCACCTCTATTTAAAATATTAAAATTTGAAATTTCCTTTTATAATTCCTAATTTGCAGAAAACATAATAATACTTATAAAAGACAAGTTCTCTAAAAATTATAAATCTAACCGAATTCTACAATTTAATCAACTATATCTATAATCCAATAATTATAAACTTAATTAAATTTTATAATCTATATAAAGAAATTATAAAGACGAAGAAGATGTCAACTTTCCTTTATTAGGAATTTAGACGATTATATAAACAAATATTTAGAGTCCAAAATATTTTGCTCTTTATTTCATCGAGCTCATATTTGTGTTTACATTTATAATATTTATATTTTCATACCCGAACATTTACTCACTTACTCTTGGTTTTAATTGATTTTGTTTTTAGGAAGATACAAGAATCGAGGTCAAAGTTTTGCTGTTGTACTACAAAGAAAGAGGAATTTGATGATATTAGTTGTATTATTAAAGCAAGAAAGTGGATGCATGTATCATGATGTTTTGCACATATCAATTCTGATTCACACGAATCTCCTTATTTTTCCACGGACCGTACTATAGACTACAAGGTGGAGATTATACGCCATCTAATTTAGTTTTGATAAAAGTTTTGGTAAATCATTCTCTCTTTTTGTGTGTTTTTTTTGAATTTCCTCTAATTCTTCAATGTAGTACATCTCATCAATAATCGTCCAAAATTCTTTAAAAAGAAAATTTTGAAAACTTATCATTAAGTCTATCAAGGTAAGTGTTTCAACTATTGTATAATATGTCAAGAATACAAAACAAATTCGAAAATTATGTAATTTATATAGTTAATTAATGTGTCATCTGTTAAATTTGATAATAACGAAAGCACGACTCATTGGGAGGAAATATCATAAAAGGGATGACGGTTTATTAGGAGCAACGAATTATATGTTAGACTTAAATATTGATATTACATTATGTATTTTAAAATATAAGTTGTAATTTAAATTTGGGGTTTTTTCATAAATACCCAAGGTCATAAACGTTTTTGCAAATATACTATATTTTTTAAAAATATTTTTCAAAAATATCAACATTTTGAAAATATTTCCAAAAATATCAACTTTTTGAATATATTTGCAAAAATACGGTCTGCAACTTTTGCAACCATATTTGCAACTGACATCAACCAAAATCAACCACAAATGCAACTTATAAAAATTTAATAATTGAAATCATCTTTGGTTGCATAATAGGTTGCGTAAATGGTTGCATAATATAAATAATATATTAGTTCAGTTGCAACCCGAACTAACCACAAGTATAACACACACAATCTAACGAAATTCAATAAAACAACCAAATGCAACCACAATCAACTGCCTCTGCGGGGCTGATTAATTGAAGCTCAATCAACCATAATCAACTGCAACCAAGAGCATGAGAAGTTTATTGACGATCCCGGCTATACATACATATAAAAATCAACGAGATACTAGTATTACCATATTTGTAATCGATTTTAACATGTCGATATACATATGTACACACACATACATGTATATGTATATAGATTTGTTATATAATTTGATATTAGTAGAGATTTGAAGAGGAAATTAAGTGCTATATTAATTGAAAAGAGAAAGAGAATTGGGTGTGAAAGCAAAAAAGAAGAGAAAGAAAAAGATGAAGTTAGCAGATGTTTGCAAAACATCGGCTATAAGCATGTGAGCATATAATAACGATCATACTCTTGCAAAATTTTATAATTTATATTAAACTGACCGTATAAATGCAATAATATAAAAAAGAATGTAAATTTGAAAAGGAAAGTAGAAAAGCCCGTACTTTCAGTAATTTCCCTTTAAATTTTGAAAAAAAATATAAATGATAATCAGTATAATAATATTCAAAATCATATTAAATTAATGAAAATATAAAATGATTGTCATTTTCAATATTTATTCAGAATTTTTGTTAATGATTAAGATGACACGAAAAATTCAAAAGAAACTTAATGTTAGAAATATAATTATTTATTTCATTTAAAAACATTTTTTGTAGAATATTTTTAATTTTTGTAAAAAAACTATTATAAGGCCGCCGCGAAGCGCGGCTTAGTAAACTAGAACTTATATAAAGGAGAAGACGGGGATTGTGAGGTGGCGGCTCTCACATCGCTTCGATCTATTTTTCTAATTTTCTCAAAATTTTAAATTAATTATATCAAAGATTAGAAAAAAGTCTCATTTGCTGTGAGGTGGCGGCTCTCACATATCGCTTTGATCTATTTTTCTAATTTTCTCAAATTTTTTAATTAATTATATCAAATATTAGAAAAAGTCTCATTTGCCTTTTAAATCTTTACTAATGAAGTAAACTAAATAGATAGTTATAATATTATTGCCTTTAAAATCTTTACAAATGGAGGAAAGTAAATATACAATTTAAATATTCTACTAAATTTTTGATTAGAAAATATCTCAATTACCTTTTAAATTTTTTCTAATGCAAGAAACTAAATACACAATTTTAATTTTCTTGCCTTTAAATCTTTAGTAATGAAGAAAATTAAATATACAATTTTAATATTTTCTTAAATTTTTTATTTGTTAATATACTTGCTAATTAATATCATTATCTTTATTATTATTTTATTATCTTTATCTTTTATCTTTATATAAAGGAAAATGTCTCGACACTCTCAAATCGTCTTAATTCTATTTATCTATTTTTCTAGAGCACCTCATTTTGAAATAATAAAAAAAAATAAATTTCATTTTTAACTCATAAATCATTAAAATTTGAAATAATAAAAATTAATATTTTCCTTTTGATATGGATAGCAAAGTAATTATAGAAATATAATTGCTGATTCTTTGGAAAGGCCAAGTATTTAAGGCCCAAAACCCAGATTATTTATTAATTTCGTAATTAATAAATAGGGAAAATATACAGCTCATAAAAAGAGTCCAAAATATGGTAAATTCATCAAAGAAGGATCCGGAATCCCAATTAAAGGCAATTAATGAGTCATAGCCTTTATCAACAAGGAAACGAATTCTTCAGCAAGAAATACAATGTTTATCCATTATCAAAAAGGAGACTTATTCGCTAAGTCTCCTAAACATACCATAAATACCAGGCTCCAGACGCCTATATAAGGACCCTGATCCTACAATCAGAACTACGTTTTGGCACAGATCCATACGTCACAACGCCTCAAAAGCGCAACAAGCCACGAAGGCACCCATAGAACTACGTTTTAGACTTCATCCTCGAATAAGGACATACAAGTCACTACGTCCTTGGTGTGCCCCTGCCGCCATAGCCCCGAGGGCAACACCAAGAACTACGTCTTTGGCTTGATTCTCAATAACGAATTGAGATACGTAGGCATCTTGTGAGGACCGATTTAGTCTCGAACGCAAGAACAGCCATTAAAACTCGAAGCTCATTAATCCTTAGCAATTAATACACAAGCACGTTTTTTAATCCATAACATTTGGCGCCGTCTGTGGGAAGACAACATCAACCATGGCAAACACACGAAGAACAATTCGCGATCCTCAAACTTCTGATGGACTCCCAATCACCTCTGCAACAGAGACTCAGGGGAGCCAACCCCCACCAATCACTGGCGCTGAAAGGGCAGACGCCCCTATCATCACCACTCAAGGACCGGAAGTCCCAATTACTACAGAAGGGACGAATCCCCTACAAATGGTCATTCATGGAAGAGATCCACCAGAGACCACTCTCCAGCAACCAATCATAACCACACCGCTGCTTGCAAATGCACCACGTGGTCTCCAACTTCACACCACGGATCTTCCCCAATATGCTACCCAAACTCTCGGCATGCCAACCTATGGTATGCCACCTCGACCCCCGGCGGGCAGCAGTGGGACTAATCCCATATACCATGAGGCATACGTGCCCCCTTACATCCAAGGTCTGAGACCCCAAACTAGGCGATCTCCTTTTCAAGACTACTCAGGTCCCTATATCGAGGATGAGAATTACTCAACAGGAGATGAGAGGGATGTTGCCCCAAGAAGGAGACGTTCCTCCCAAACCAATCGAGAAACTACTAAGGAAAAACTCGTCCCTTGAAGCCGAGGCTGCAAGGCTCAAAAAGTTATTGGCAGAAGAGGATGCCGCAAGGACACAAAATCAAGGAAGAGTCCCGGTGATCAACCTCGACCCAACACCAAGGAGAAGCAGTAGGGCTGAAGCCCCAAGGAGTGATCCCACTATTTTGTTGCCCCTAGGAGATCCTGATGATCCAACTCCGCCCTTCACTCAAGACATCATGAAAGCCAACATCTCCAGAAAATTCAAGATGCCAACGATCAAGGCTTATGATGGAACGGGAGATCCCGCAAATTATGTGAGAACCTTCTCCAACGCACTGCTGTTGTAGCCAACCAATGATGCGGTTAAATGCCGAGCGTTTCCACAAACCTTAGCAGGCATGGCACAACGTTGGTACAACCGCTTGCCTCCCAATTCTATTGGATCCTTCAAGGAATTGAGCAAGGCATTCATCAACCAATTCGTAAGTGGGAGAGTGCATGAGAAAAGCTCTGCATCACTCATGGGAATTAAGCAAGAAAAGAATGAAGCCCTAAGGGACTACATCAATCGATTTACTCGGGAGGCTTTGAAAGTCCCGGACTTAGAGGACAGAGTGGCTATGATAGCCCTGCAACAAGGAACTACTGATGACTACTTCAAAAGGTCGTTAGCTAAACATCCACCTGAGAGCATGCTGAAGCTCCAAGATAGAGCCATAAAGTATATCAAGGCTGAAGAAAGCATGAGAAAGTATGAACCCACTGCTAGCGGTAGTGGAAACTCAAAGAAAAGAAAAGAAACTCAGGAGTACGACGTCAAGGAAATGTTTCCCAGAACGTCAAAGAGATCTGATTCTCCACCAAAAAAGAGCAACTTTGGGCCAAAATTTACAGACTATGCAAGATTGAATACTCCAAGGAGTCAAATTCTGATGGAAATAGCAAAGGAAGAGGATCTCAAATGGCCAAAACCAATGAGGGCTGACTTGTCCAAGCGGAACCAAAACCAATTCTGTCGGTTCCACAAAGAAGTTGGTCACGATACCGACGATTATAGGCAACTGAAAGATGAAATTGAGTTTCTGATACGAAGAGGAAAACTCGGCAAATTCACCAAGGATGGAAACCAAGGGAGTCAAAGAGGAAACTATGAAAGGAAGGATTATGACAAAAGGGACAACGACCAAGATCGTAACCCTAAGCCCCGAGGGCCAGTCATCAATATGATATTTGGAGGACCAACCGCCGCTGGGTCCTCCCGAAACTCAAGAAAAGCTTATGCCCGAGAGGTAATGACTGTGGTTGGAGAAGCACCGAAGCGTACCAGAACAGAAGTGTCAATAGGTTTTGATGACTCAGACTTGGAAGGGGTGAAGTTCCCCCACGATGACCCTTTAGTCATCATACCTGTGATAGGCAATTCCGAAACAAAGAGAGTCCTAGTCGACAATGGAGCTTCAGTGGACATCTTGTTCCACGATGCTTTTATCAAAATGGGTTACACTGATTCTCAGTTAACACCCTCGAATATGCCCATATACGGATTCAATGGAGCGGAGTCAAATGTGGAAGGCCCTATTCAACTCCCAATGACCATGGGGCAAGGGATGAATACATCTACTCAAATTTTAAACTTCATAGTCATAAAGGCAACCTCAACCTACAACGCGATCCTTGGAAGGACTGGCCTTCATGCATTCAAGGCCTGTTAGGTCCAAAGTATCGTAGAAGGGGGGGTTGAATACGATACTCACAAATAATTTAATTTCGTTCGCGGATTAATCTTTCAGTTCTATAACGAAATCAAACACACCAAACCAAATCAAGTTTCGGGGAATATATCTTTTTATAAATATAAACCTCGAGGGGTGCTACAATTTCTAATCCGTAGATTAGCGACAATGAGTTTAAGGTTACACAAATACAAAACAATGATCAAGTTCTGAGCACTATTAATTTCTCTGATAATTTTCTCCGGCTCTTCTCTCTCTCAGTAATGTCTCTGTGTTGAAATCCTTAACTGAAGAAGACACACTCTTCTCTCAGTATTAATTGTAGACTTGAATTGAAAACCATCGAACTAGAATTGAAGAATCAATCCTGGCCGTCCATCTTCAACTTCAACCTGTAAACAAGAATACTTTTCACCTGCTCCTTAAATAAAAACCATCGAATGGAATTCTTTAATTTACCATTCGATAGTTTTTTAATTAAAACTATCGAATACTAAATTAAAGTAATCATGGTTTTCAGTGAATCATCATTACACCATTCGATAGTTTTCTTAATTAAAAAACTACCGAATACTTATTTCTTGTCTTTTATCAATTAATGATTCCACTGAGCTCCGGGGTGTTTAAGTAATAGACAGTATCAATTTCTTCCGAGACGATAAAACAACTTGATCTTTTCAGTGCCGTCACCTAGTGCAACTGGTCTGGTTCACAGATGAATAACACTTAATCAATTCTTATTTTATGTTTTCAATACAATGCTGCTGATACGTCCCTTGTCGTTCTGGTTGCTTCATCACTGGAATCCCGTGGTACTGAACCCTAAATCATTCACATACTTCTATCGTCTTCAAAGTCTTGTTTCTATTGCTGTCACTGAGGCTTGAACATTTTCATGAACTTCTTTCCGTGACCTGTTTACGGACTTCAAGAATACATAACGTATTTTGATTTTTTGAGTTTACCTTTTCTTCTTTGATTCTGGATTCCTGTGCTTCTATTAATACTATTGTCTGTCTTGTCCTTTGTTGAGTTGTAGTTATCTCTTTTACATCTTATGTTACATTATGCTTTACAATCTCCCCCTATTTGATTGGATAGAGTTCGACAAGCAAATACTTCGAGGATAACTCAACTAACTAAGGAAACATTAAACTATTTAAAGTAAGACAGCGTAATAATATTAATGCATTCTGGATCAGATATATATACATTTCCAGATTTCATAAATCAAAAAACAATTAAACTTTATACAATGAAGTTGCTCCTCTAGTCTGAGCTGATAGTTCTCTTGTTCTTTGCTTCACTATTCAGTCCATTCCAATCTCACCTTCTTCAATCATTGGATCGGAGTTAGCAGCTTGATAATCAATCACTGATAGATAGTGCAGTGGTTCTCCAGGTTTAAGGATTGCTCCTTGGATGTGTCTTCCAATATATTCAACCTCTTGACCCACTCCAGCCCATAACCATGCAATGTTAACATCTTTCTTGTTTAGCTTTGGCATGTTTGGCAATCTGGTATGCACTTCCAATCCTCTTTCCACTCTTTTCCTATAGTAAGGAACATTCTCCATTAGAAATCTTCTAAGAGTGTCTGCTGCTTTGTCCTTCTCCGTTGATGAGAATCCAGTGGATCTAAGATACTTCTCAACTGAGATTAGATAGTTTCTTGGGTAGTCCCTCAGTTTGTCCTCAGCCAAATAGCAGATTCTGAACAAGTCATTCGTCATGAATCTAACCATTGGAGGATCTTCAGTAATCTCTGGACTGACTTTCATCACGATCTCCTTAACATGCTCACGGAGCAGTTCATTTAGCCTTGTAGTTCTTTGGATCTTGATGAGTATAGCCTGCAATTCTGTATATGTCCTCTGTTCTAAAAACTTAGTGGAAATCACAAATGTACCTTTCTCCAGGAAACTGATTAATAAGCTCCAGGCACCATTTGCTTTAACCCCAGCTGTCAGACAGATTATAGAGCTTCTCAGTGCTTTAAAGTAAGTCTGATCTTCAAGATTAGCACTTCTGATGTCCTGAATAATAACTTCCACCTCAGCATTGTCGTTGACTTGTAATCCTTCTTCAACTCCGCAAAAGGTTTTGTAAGCCATTTCCCATTCAGTACCATCTTTCTTTGCCAGATCTATCATATTCTTTTTCCTCACTTCATTATACACTTTGATTCTCTTTAGCTTTTCACTTCTCAGAATTGCTTGCTGTTTCTCTTTCTCAGCTTGCCTGGCATCAACTGCAGCTCTCTGAGCTCTTACAGCTTCCAAGGCAGCTTCTTCCTCAGGTGATAGAGAATTTGCTTCTTCCATATCATCATCCAAGATAGGATGTTCTATTGGCTCTGGATAATATGGTTCATGCTCCTCTTGAATAGGTTGCTCATGCATGACCTCAAATTCCTCTTCACTCTCCTTTTCTTCCTCTACAAGCTCCTCAATCCAGTACTGTCTGATTGGAATAGCTTCAACTGTCTCCCAAACTCTCCATCCATCCTTAGCTTGCTCCTTCTCCCCTTCTCCAACTTTCTCCCCCTTAGTTGAGGAATCCTCGATAAAAGCATCCTCAGCATAAAAGGTAGTAGAAGGATCAGGTTGCTGATTTGAAGGACCAGGTTGTCTAGATTGTTGGTTCTTCAGCATACTCCAAATAGACACTACTCCGTCACCTTGATTCTCCAAGAAATCCATAAGCTTCTTATTAAACTCATTTATAGAAGATAGCGACCGGTCAATGTTCTCCAATCTTGAGTTGGTAGTCTTTTCCATATGATCCAGCCTCTTGTTGAGCTTAGACTCCACTCTCGAAAGGGAATTCATTGCATCTTTCACTCGCGCTTGACCATCCCGGATAACCAGAACGTCTTCTCTCAAAGCTTCATGTCCCTGTGACAGTGCAGTTACTTCATTCATGAATCCATCTTTAAGTTCCCTGACGTCCATTCTCAATTTGACTAGTTCTTCCATAGCTTCCTTCTTTAAGGAGTCCACTGCCTGCTTCGTACCTGTTATAGTGCCAGATGCACTGCCAATGACCCTGAATGTTCTTCTGGAATCAGCTGCAGCCAAGTCAACCTTCTCTTGAATAGTCTTTAAAGAAGCATTGGCCTGACTAGAGGAGATCCCTTGGTCAAAGGAAGGTCGCAGTGGAACCTTGAATAGTGGATTTCCTTCTTTGTCTCGAACTGTCATCTCCTTGAGGGAAGATTGAACTTGTAGCTCTCTTTCTGTTGGTAACAGCAGATCATCAATATTAGGTAGGGTTAGGGTGTCACTCCTCACATTTGGCTCTGGGTGTACACTCAACGTTTCTGTCGGTGTTTGAATCATTTTTCCTTTCCCACTCAGGCCAGGTGTAAGTGTTTTTGTTTCACTCAAATCCTTTGTGCTGATTGTACCTGCAGAAGAGATCACCGTAGCCGTCCTTAAGGAGGTCACCGGTGGTGCAATGGGGCTTCGCAAGTCCCCGTCCTTGGATAAACCAAGTTGCTGATCATCCTTATATGATATATCCTTTGTAGGATCTAGAGTTTGAATCTCTAGGGGGTTAGAAACAGGCTCTTTTAACAGCAGAGATCCCGAATCTTCCCCGTGAGTCTGTAAAGACTTCACCTCAGTTGACTCCTCAATAGTAATTGATTCACTGTCAACGAGTTGCCGATCTGCACCTACGTCAGACCCTTTACCCGCAGGATCCAGATATGTTCCATCTGGGGAGGTAGACAATGACCTTTTAGATTGTGCATTTAGGTCAAAGCCTTTTCTCGACGTCTGTGAAGACCCTTGGTTCTTAGAACCTTCAACCAGTGAACCTGACCGTAATATGGTCGGAACACCAGTTGCTTCCGTCAATTCTTCCTTACTTGATTGAGCTATTGGTTCAGATATTGCTTTCGTTAGCGTAGCCCAATCAGCATCAAAAAAATCAGTAAAGGGCGCTTTGGATGAGAGAAATGAAGTATCAACAGTTGCCTCGGTTTCTGTTCTTCTCCTTTTAGAGGAAGGCAGAGCTGTTGTTGAAGGGTGTATCTCCTTATGTGGTGCTGCTTTGGCACTATCTCCCTCTACACTCATGGATGGTTCTTTACTGGGTATAGGAGGGGAAGGAGGTTCGTTTATGTTTTCATTTGGCTCTTCCAAAGGCTCTTCGACCGTGGTTAGAGGTTGTGGGTTTGCAACCTCCTGGTCAGGAATGGCCACTAAGGGCTCTGGATCAACATCCATTGGTTCAGGTGCCATTACAGGTTCAGGTTGTGGAATATTACCTTGATTTACCTGTTCCCCTGGGGGTAGAAGTGGTTGGGGCACCGTTCTTAGATATTCAGTGAGAACAGTGGGTAGCCCTGGAAGATAGTTGTTCTTCCTTATCAGAGCGGTCATAGCATTGCTCTTCATCTTCATACACTCCTGGGTGGCTTCACCTTCAAAGATCTCTCGTTCATCATCTGTTAAGATATCATTGAGAATTAGCTGTAGGAACCTAGGATAGAAACATAGCACATCTTCATTTATGCCTGTTCTTTCATCCAGTGGTCCCATGCATATGATTACTTGATCAATCAATAACCGTCCAATGTTAATATGCCTATTGTTCACAATAGCAAACCCTATCTTTTGAAGGAATAAGGGAATACCATGCAGATTTGTAAGCTTGGCAGTAAAAACATGGATTAGGGTATGAAAGAAAAAGTTCCATGCTTTTGGCAAGTAATGCTTAAGGAACTCTCCCACAAAGAAGTTAGGTTGTTGACTTCTAATGAGAGTGAAGAAAGCATGTATCTCCTCAGTCGTGGGATCCGGAACAAGGTTTTCTGTAGGAAAATGTAAGATTTGATTAAAATCATGTTCCGTCACCCTTATTGTTCTGCCCCCTGGCACAACAAAACTGAAGGATCGAATATTATTCTCACTTGTATCCGTGGCGGATGTGTACAACGCAGTCAATTGATCGATGCAAAGGACCACGGGAGTACTCACAGCGTATGCCATTAATGAACGTGTGTTCAAAAACTCTGCCCATGCACAAAACTGTAAGTTCGTTATGGATTGCAAGTTTTGAAACGAGACATGATTAGTTTTGGTTACGATAAATTCTCCAGCCATTATGTTTCAAATTTCCAGAAAATTAATTTTTAAACCAAAACTAAATTTCCACTCGAATTTAATTAATTATCCCTAATTAATCAAACCTAAAAAAAATTACCCTTAAAACAAAATTACCCCTTTTCTGAAAACACAACTCGAACCAAGCAAAAATCTAGAACCCTAATTGTTAACACCAACCAGTCAATTAGATCAGAAAACTAGACTGTTTAAAAACAATCAAATTCTAAGAATTGTACTTGTTAACAATTTATGTGAGGTTCACAACTTTATTTCGATGTATTCTTCAACAGTATGTTCTAAAACCAACACAAAACAAGTGTTTCACGGTTAAAATAAATTCAACAGTGAGAAACAGTAAGTTTTCAAGGTTTTCTCGGTTATAAAATGAAGAAACTATCGAATGGTGTTCTTGTTTGTGTATCTATCTCTCTGTAAGTATATAAAAGCGTAAGTTTTTCTCAGATCTGTAAAAGTGAAACTGAAAAAGAACTAAGGCAGTGATATATACGTTTGAAACTGACAGGGGTAAAATCGTCCTTTCAGGTTCGATAGTTTTAAAATGAACTATCGATGGTTTTCTTGTAGGGGCAAAAAGGTAAATTTTCTTCGATAGATTTTGAAAAACTATCGAATTATTTAAAGATAAGAATTTAAATCAACCTTTTTGAAAAAAACCATCGAGAGTTTTTTTCTTTGTAAAACCAAAAACTATCGAGGTAATTCTGAAAAACTATCGAGAATTCATATCTTGAAATAAAGTGAATTCCATTCGATATATTTTCAGAAACTTTATAAAAACTATCGAGAATTAAATAAGGAATTATAAAAATTCACTTCGATATTTTTTTTTAAAGTAATTTCAAAAAGTATCGAGAAATGTTTTCGATAGATTTTCTTTTTCCTTTTCAAAAACCATCGAAATTAATTTCGATAGATTTATCTATGTACTTGAAAAACTATCGAATTTCCTAAATTCGATATTTTTTGCTTCTGTCTTCATTTTTAAAACCTGTTCTTGTTTTTAAAAATTCAGACTTTGTATTTTCTGTCTAGTTTTAATTCTAATAAATCTTTTCAAATTTACCAAAATCAATTCTTAACAGAAAATTCACAATTTTCTTAGAATAAAATCAATTAAATATCATTGAGTGATATTAACCAATTAAAATCTAATCAATTATGCTGCATTAATCTACAATGTTAAAAACAAAGTAAATTAATTCAAATTAAATAAATGCTTGAATATTTAGAACAAATATTAGCACTTAAATAATTTTTAGAATTAATAACTAATTAAATGCCAGAAGATATATCATCCATAATTATGACATAGAATTAGTATAATAATCCTAACTACGAGAATTGCTCCAGAAAATAAACTCACGAGTCCTAAGGATATAGGAATTCTTAAACTCATGTATTTACCAGGATTATCTGCAGTTACTGACTTCTAATCAAAATCAATTAGAAAGATTTAACATCCCAAGTTCACCAACCAGCTTATTGAAAGTGGATTCATCAAGCGGTTTAGTAAAGATGTCTGCAATTTGATCCTCTGTGGGTACAAAATGTAACTCCACAGTTCCATTCATGACATGCTCTCGGATAAAATGATACCTGATATCGATGTGCTTCGTCCTCGAGTGTTGCACTGGGTTGTTTGAGATTGCTATGGCACTTGTGTTGTCGCAAAATATTGGAATCTTTGTCAACAAAAGTCCATAGTCACGGAGTTGGTTTCTCATCCACAAGATCTGAGCACAGCAGCTACCAGCAGCAATGTATTCAGCCTCAGCTGTTGATGTGGACACTGAATGCTGCTTCTTGCTATGCCAGGAAACTAACCTTCTTCCAAGAAACTGACAGCTTCCTAAAGTACTCTTCCGATCAATCTTACAACCTGCAAAATCAGAGTCTGTGTATCCAATAAGATCAAATCCTGTATCTTTAGGGTACCAAATTCCAAGATTTGGGGTCCCCTTAAGATATCTAAATATTCGCTTAACAGCTATTAGATGAGATTCTTTAGGATCAGACGGAAATCTAGCACACAAGCATGTTGCAAACATTATATCTAGTCTACTTGCAGTGAGATAAAGTAATGAGCCTATCATACCTCTGTAGCCTGTGATGTCAACCTTCTTACCAGTTTCATCCTTATCAAGCTTAGTGGTAGTTGGCATAGGAGTCTTTGCTGTAGATGAGTCTTCCATTTGATACTTCTTCAGAAGATCTTTGATGTACTTGGACTGACAAATGAATATACCATCTTGTTTTTGGTATATTTGCAGTCCAAGAAAGAATGACAATTCACCCATCATGCTCATTTCATAACGACTCTGCATTAACTTAGCAAATCTCTTGCATAGATCATCATTAGTAGAACCAAATATTATGTCATCAACATATACTTGCACCAATATCAAATCATTTTTATGCTTTTTGACAAAGAGAGTTTTGTCTACAACACCTCTTGTAAAATCATTTTCAAGTAAGAATTCAGAGAGAGTGTCATGCCATGTCCTCGGAGCTTGTTTGAGTCCATAGAGAGCTTTGAATAGAAAGTACACAAAGTCTGCCAGTTTTGAATCCTCAAAACCTGGAGGTTGTTCCACATACACTTCTTCTTCTAACTCCCCGTTCAGAAAAGCACTCTTCACATCCATTTGATATTCCTTGTAATTGGAATGTGCAACACATGCCAGAAACATTCTGATGGCCTCAAGTCTTGCTACTGGTGCATAGGTTTCATCATAATCTATACCCTCTTCTTGAGAGTAACCTTTAGCAACCAGTCTGGCTTTGTTTCTCGTTACAATGCCATCTTCGTCCAACTTATTTCTGAATACCCATCGTGTTCCAATAACAGATTTTCCCTTAGGCCTGGGTACCAGCTTCCAAACTTTCTGCCTTTCAAACTGATTGAGTTCTTCTTGCATAGCAATCACCCAATCTGGATCATCTAGAGCATCTTCAACTTTCTTAGGTTCTGTTTCTGAAAGAAACCCAGAATAGTGACATTCATTATGTGATGTTCTCCTAGTTCTCACTCCTGTGTCCGGATCACCAATGATCAAGTGAAAGGGATGATCTCTATTCCATACCCTTTGTCTTGGCAGATGCGATCTTGATGATTCTCCTTGTTCTAGATGTTGTGGAGTGTGACTAGTTGATCCTTCTCCTGCTCCCCCTGAGTTGTTGACGGTTTGATCTGTTGATTCTGAAGACTGACTAGTGGATCCTGTAGAATGAGGATCTCCACTTTGGTCACCACTTTGTCCAGAATCATTATCATTATGATTATTATTAATAACTGTAACAACTTCAGGTACTTCTTCATTATCAGAGAGATCTCCTGATAGATTTTCAAATACCAAGGATTCAGAGTTCTCTCCAGTTTGCAGGCCTGGTCTTTTGGTGTCGTCAAATGTTACATTAAAGCTTTCCAACACCTTCTTATCTTCAATCACATATACCCTGAAAGCCTTAGATTCCAGAGAATAGCCCAGAAAAATGCCTTCATCTGCTTTGGCATCAAACTTGCCAAGATGTTCTCCATCTTTAAGTACAAAGCACTTTGCACCAAACACATGAAAGTACTTCAGTGTTGGTTTCTTGTTGGCCATTAACTCATACGGAGTCTTTTCATGATCTTTGTTGATCAGGGTTCGATTCTGAGTGTAGCAAGCTGTATTCACTGCTTCAGCCCAAAAGTAAGTGGGAAGTTTTGATTCACTCAACATGGTCCTTGCTGCTTCAACCAAGGTCATGTTCTTCCTTTCCACTACTCCATTCTGTTGAGGAGTTCTTGGTGCTGAAAACTGTCTTGATATTCCTTTCTCTGAGCAGAAATCATTTAGAACTACATTCTTGAATTCAGTTCCATTGTCTGATCTGATTGTCCGCACAGGTAGCTTAGCTTCCACTTCTATCTTCTTGATGTGATCAATGATTAGTTGTGTTGCTTCATCCTTTGTTTGTATGAACAACACCCACGTGTACTTGGAGTAGTCATCCACCATTACCAATGCATATCTGTTTCTTGAAAGTGACATAACATTAACTGGACCAAATAAATCCATATGAATCAGCTGTAATGGTTCAGTAATGCTTGTCATTCCTTTGCTTCCATGTGATGCTTTCTTCGACTTCCCCTTTTCACATGCTTCACATAGTCCCTCCTGATTGAATTCCATCAGGGGCAACCCTCTCACTAACTCTCTCTTTACCAAAGAGTTCATAGTTTTGAAGTTCAGATGTGAGAGCTTCTTGTGCCATAGCCAACTTTGTTCTGAAGATGCCTTTGCATAGAAACATGTAACTTCTCCTTCACTGGTAGAACTTAAGTCAGCTATAAACAAATTTCCTTTTCTCACTCCCAGTAGAGTAAGCTTCTCATCCTTCCTGTTGGTGATTAAGCACTTGTCCTTTCTGAAATCTACATCGTAGCCTTTATCACAGAACTGACTGATACTTAGAAGATTGTGCTTTAATCCTTTAACAAGAGAGATGTTTTCAATGATGACATTTCCAGCTTTCAATTTACCATATCCCGTAGTGAATCCTTTGCTGTCATCTCCAAAGGTTACAATCGGGCCGGTCTTCTTAACCACCTCTGTAAGCAGGGACTCTTCACCTGTCATGTGTCTAGAACAGCCACTATCCAGAATCCACACGACCTTTGAGTTTTTAACCTTACCCCACAATCACAGATTGATTAAGCGGACTTTGGTACCCAAAATTGTTTGGGTCCTGAAGGTTTAGATGATTTAACAGGAGTAACATTCAATTTAGTCTTACCCTGTTTGATATTCATAGTATCTGTGGATTTAACATTATTAGTGCTATTGCTATTATCATTCATCAACTTAAAATAAGCATGCATGATGTTGTACTTACATAGCAAACACTCTTTCTTACCACAGCGTTCATGAGCATCAGGCATGTCAGACATGTTATGCATTTCAGCAGTATTAGCAATTTCTACTTTAACCTTTTTACATGCATGTGTAAGGTGTCTAGCAGAATTACAAATAGAGCACAACTTCCTAGATGCAATGGGAGAAGATGGAACCAATTCCTGATTAACAATCTTCTTCCTCCCATTCCTGTTCTTTTTAACATTACTAACTAGGGAACCTACTTCAGTTTTAGGTAAATCAGGTTTAGGTAATTCATTTTTTACTGATTTCCTAGGCAACTTAGTCTTTACCTCTTTTTCCTTCAATAAATCCTCCTCAAGCAATTCTTGTGCTATGAAAAGATCATCCTCATTAAAGAGAGGTGGAAACGGCTTAACAAAAACTGGACAACCAACATTCCTAAGAATATGTGGAGTATTCCTTTTGACAACTGAAGGTGTCACAGGGAATTCCACAATCTTCTTACCAGCTTTCTTGTTATAGTCAAATCCTATAGCAGTTTTATTCTCTACGGCCTGAGTATCAATGATTTCCTTAGCCACTAGAGCGAAATTCTTAAAAACATTCAGCTTCAAATCTAGATCTGAAATCTGCTTCCTGAGGATAGTCTCTATCTCATCATTACACTTGACCTTGTTCTCTAAGTACGCATTCGTTTGCTTAAGATCTTCTAATGTTACAGCTACAAGCTCTAGTTCTTCATTTTTAGATTCTAGCTTTTTAATCTTAAGAACTAGTTTAGCATTTTCCATTTCTGATGCTAGCATGCTTGTGTGTACATTAAACAATTCTACACTAAGATCTTGCACAGTTTTCTTGTACTCAGAATTAGACATATCAATTGTAGTTAAGATAGGTACCTGAGATGATTGTGGTGATTCCTCTGAAGAGTCAGCCATTAGAGCAACATTTACATATTCCTCCTCTTCATCCGAATCAGTATCATCCCAGTGCTTTCCCTCTGCTATGTAAGCTTTCCCTTTCTGCTTTCCAGAGAATGCCTCCAATTGCTGTTTAAGCTTGGCATTCTCCTTTTTCAACTCATCATAAGAATCCTTCTTTCCATAGACATCTTTCATGTCTCTTGCTTGACGAGGCTTCCGGCATTCAGTGGCGAAATGCCCTAACTCATTGCAGTTATAGCATCTTGATTTGCTCCTATCAATCATGCCAGTCTTGTAGCCTCCCTTAAAGCCTGTACTAGGTGTATAATTGCTCTTCTGGAATCTGTTGGTTGAGCCCTTGAACTTGTACTTAGGGTTTCTCTTGAAACGAATATGACTAAACTTTACAGCTAAGTACGCCATGGTTTTGTCTTCCATTTGCTCAAGCTCTTCTAGGGTGTAGTAATCACTTTCATCAACACCCAGATTCACAGAATCCATTTCTGCTTCTATTATCACCTCCTTTCCAGCTCTAGGGGTTTGAACCTGAATCTCAGCAGTTATTGGTTCATCCACTACAAGTGCTGCTGATCTCACAAGTGCATTGTGCTTGCTGTCCACTGTCCCTGATCCGTAGATTATCACCCTTTGTTCCTGTTCCATCTCATAGGTCTTCAACTTGCCATAGATCATCTCTAGTGGCATCTTTGTGAAGTCAATTCTTTCCCTAATGGATGATGACTTGTGTTCTACATGATGGGGCAGCGTCATCATGAACTTCCTGTTCGATTCTCTCAGTGGATAGGTCTTTCCTTTCATTGCCAATTCATTGAGGAGCTTAGTATACTTCTCAAAGACCTGAGTTATACTTTCTCCTGGCAGGGACCTAAACGCTTCATATTGAGAAGTCAGAATGTCCAATCTGTTTTCCTGAACGTCTTCAGTTCCTTCCATTATTAAGTTAATGGTATCCCACATATGTTTCCCGCTTGTACAGTTCATCAACTGATAGCTCATTTCCTTGTCTGCGGAGTCCGCCAATATCAACATTAAACCGGTGTCCAATCGAATCAGTTCTTTGTCAGAATCTGTAAATTCACTTATATCCTTAGGTTGGGTGCCTGAAGGAATCCTGCTACCATCAGGAGCTTTAGATTCACTAACTGGTTTCATTGGTACAAACGGTCCGTTTTCTAATATGCCAATATACAACGGATTAGATGCCTTGATAAATAACAGCATCTTCATCTTCCACAAACCGAAATCATCTCTAGTAAACGGGGGAACTTTAATACCAGCGGTTGTCTTTGGAGCACTCATGGTTTCTGAAAATTTCAAATTGTTTAAAATTCAAGAAATTCCAATTAAATGAAAAATTTTGAAAGTTAAAAAATTTGCTTCGTATTTTCACGCTACGTTTGATTTTGGTCTCATTCACCGGATCTGATTTGTATATCAATCAAGTAGCTCTGATACCAATTGTTAGGTCCAAAGTATCGTAGAAGGGGGGGTTGAATACGATACTCACAAATAATTTAATTTCGTTCGCGGATTAATCTTTCAGTTCTATAACGAAATCAAACACACCAAACCAAATCAAGTTTCGGGGAATATATCTTTTTATAAATATAAACCTCGAGGGGTGCTACAATTTCTAATCCGTAGATTAGCGACAATGAGTTTAAGGTTACACAAATACAAAACAATGATCAAGTTCTGAGCACTATTAATTTCTCTGATAATTTTCTCCGGCTCTTCTCTCTCTCAGTAATGTCTCTGTGTTGAAATCCTTAACTGAAGAAGACACACTCTTCTCTCAGTATTAATTGTAGACTTGAATTGAAAACCATCGAACTAGAATTGAAGAATCAATCCTGGCCGTCCATCTTCAACTTCAACCTGTAAACAAGAATACTTTTCACCTGCTCCTTAAATAAAAACCATCGAATGGAATTCTTTAATTTACCATTCGATAGTTTTTTAATTAAAACTATCGAATACTAAATTAAAGTAATCATGGTTTTCAGTGAATCATCATTACACCATTCGATAGTTTTCTTAATTGAAAAACTATCGAATACTTATTTCTTGTCTTTTATCAATTAATGATTCCACTGAGCTCCGGGGTGTTTAAGTAATAGACAGTATCAATTTCTTCCGAGACGATAAAACAACTTGATCTTTTCAGTGCCGTCACCTAGTGCAACTGGTCTGGTTCACAGATGAATAACACTTAATCAATTCTTATTTTATGTTTTCAATACAATGCTGCTGATACGTCCCTTGTCGTTCTGGTTGCTTCATCACTGGAATCCCGTGGTACTGAACCCTAAATCATTCACATACTTCTGTCGTCTTCAAAGTCTTGTTTCTATTGCTGTCACTAAGGCTTGAACATTTTCATGAACTTCTTTCCGTGACCTGTTTACGGACTTCAAGAATACATAACGTATTTTGATTTTTTGAGTTTACCTTTTCTTCTTTGATTCTGGATTCCTGTGCTTCTATTAATACTATTGTCTGCCTTGTCCTTTGTTGAGTTGTAGTTATCTCTTTTACATCTTATGTTACATTATGCTTTACAAGGCCGTTGTCTCCTCTTATCATGTGAAAATCAAGTTCCCAACGAGGAATGGAATTGGAGAAGAACAGGGAGACCAAAAGATGGCTAGAAGCTGTTATGTAGCCGCGTTAAGGCCTGATGGAATCGGGAGGCAGGTTCTCCCCATTGAAGACATGAATACAAGTGACAATGAGGACAGAAGAGGGAAACCAGCTAAGGATTTGATCCCAATTCCCTTAGTCCCTGGTAAGCCAGAGAAGGTGACTTATGTTGGAGCACTATTGCCTGAACCATTGAAAAGCAAGCTCATAGCTTTTCTTCAAGAGAACAACGATGTTTTTGCTTGGTCAGCGGCCGACATGCCAGGAATTGATCCCCAATTGATAACTCAAAAATTAAATGTGGATCCTGAAAGGAAGACGGTGAAACAGAAAAAGAGAAGTTTTGCTCCCGAGAGGCTTGAAGCCATCAAACAAGAAGTTGAAAAGCTTCTGGAAGTCGGGTTCATTGAGGAAATTCAATTCCCAGAATGGTTGGCCAACCCAGTGATGGTCAAAAAGGCTAACGGAAAATGGAGAATGTGCGTCGACTTCACCGACTTGAATGATGCATGTCCAAAGGATTGTTTTCCCTTACCAAGGATTGATGCTCTAATAGATGCCACAACAGGACATTAGATGCTAAGTTTCATGGATGGCTTCAGCGGATACAACCAAATCAAGATGCACAAAGATGACATCTCCAAGGTATCATTCATCACTGACTTTGGTGTTTTCTGTTATCTAGTCATGGCATTTGGACTTAAGAATGCAGGGGCAACATACCAAAGGTTGGTGAACAAAATTTTTGAACACCTAATTGGAAAAACCATGGAGGTCTACGTAGATGACATGCTAGTCAAGAGCCTCGATAAGGCCAACCACATTGAGCACCTCCGAGAGGCATTTGAAGTGCTAAGGCACCACAAAATGATGTTGAATCCAGCTAAGTGTGCCTTTGGTGTAGGCTCGGGAAAGTTTTTAGGCCTGATGGTTTCCAAGAGAGGAATCGAGGCTAATCCCGACAAAATCAAAGCAATTCTAGACTTGGAACCACCACGGACTATTAAAGAAGTCCAGAAGCTAACTGGAAGAGTGGCAGCATTGGGAAGATTCATCTCCAAGTCAGGAGAAAAGTGCTTACCTTTCTTCAAAGCACTTAAGAAGGTGAAAAATTTTGAATGGACAACTGAAAGCCAAGAGGCCTTTGAAGCATTGTAGAAATACATGGCTGAACCACCACTATTGGCCAAACCAAAACCAGGAGAGGTTCTTTATCTGTACTTGGCAGTATCCAACACTACCCTCGGAGCTGTTTTGGTAAAAGAAGAATTGAAGGTTTAGAAACCCATCTACTACGTGAGCAAGATCCTACATGAGGCGGAAATAAACTACTCTACAATAGAGAAGTTTGCCTTAGCCTTGATTATGGCCTCAAGAAAACTACGTCCATACTTCCATGCACACAACATAGAGGTTTTGACCAATCAACCTCTAAGAAACATCTTGCACAGCCCTCAAGTAAGTGGAAGATTGATTAAATGGACCATTGAACTAGGGGAATTTGACATCAAATACAAGCCTCGAACGGCCATAAAAGCTCAAGCACTCGCTGACTTCATGGTTGAATGTACCATCGACAACCAAGAAGTCGGGGGGCAGGAAGTAATAGTGGAAGACAAGGAAGTTGAAGAAATGGTCTCCAAAGAATGTTGGGTGCTCTATTTTGATGGAGCATCAAAAACAAAATCAAGTGGAGCCGGTTTAGTGCTACAAAGTCCTGATGGATTCCTCATAGAGTACGCACTAAAACTGGACTTCCCAACGACAAACAACGAAGCTGAATATGAAGCTCTGATAGCTGGCCTAGGGCTGGCTGGAGCCTTGAGAGTCAAAACTCTGAAAGTGTGTGGAGACTCGAGGCTAGTGGTTTCCCAAGTAAATGGGGAGTTTGAAGCCAGAGATGAAGTCATGGCCAAATACTTAAAGCTCGTCAAAGCAATCATGACTCAATTTGACGAATGCTATGTAGAGCACATTCCAAGGGAAGAAAACATGAAGGCTGATGCCTTGTCTAAGTTTGCTTCTTCCGAAATTGAAAACTATGCAGGGAGTGTATACTTCCAAGTCTTGAAGACCCCAAGCATCAACGGAAAGTTGGTAGCACCTATTGATGTTGCTAGTTGTTGGATGGATCCCATCAAAGCTCATCTGGAAACTGGGTGGCTACCCAACGACACTTCAGAAGCAAGAAAGCTATATGTGAGAGCACTAAGGTATGCCCTGATTGAGGGAATTCTATACAAGAAGTCTTTCATCATTCCTTATCTAAAATGCTTGAGACCCCAAGAGGCAGAATTAGCCCTAAAGGAAGTACATGAAGGAGTTTGTGGGCAGCACTTGGGGGGCAGAGCCCTTGCTCATAAAATCACTCGTCTAGGTTTCTATTGGCCAAGCATACTTGCTGATGCTAAAAGCTACGTAAAGAAATGTGAACGGTGCCAGAAACATGCACCAGTGGTTAGGCAACCACCAGAGATGTTGACATCCATTAACTCACCAATTCCATTTGCCATGTGGGGGATGGATATACTTGGTCCATTTCCTATGGCTAGTGCTCAAAGGAAGTTCTTGATAGTAGCAATCGACTACTTCACCAAGTGGATTGAGGATAAACCCTTAGCCAAGATAACCACCAAACAAGTAATGCACTTCTTCTGGGAAAGTGTAATATGCAGATATGGAATCCCACGAATCCTGGTTACGGACAATGGAACTCAATTTAACAATGATGAGTTCAAGAAGTATTGTGAAGAGAATGATATCCAATTGCGCTTCACTTCTTTTGCTCATCCTCAAGCAAATGGGCAAGCTGAAGTTGCAAATCGAATTATCCTAGATGGACTAAAGAAAAGAGTTGAACGCTCCAGAAACACTTGGGTAGACGAATTACTCCCCATACTTTGGGCATATCGTACTACCTGCAAAGTCACCACTGGAGCAACCCCATTTCTGCTGGCATATGGGGCAGAAGCAGTGGTTCCAGTGGAGATTACCCACACGTCTCCAAGAGTTGAGGCTTATGAACCAGAAACAAATGAAGAAGGCTTGAGGCTAGCCTTAGATCTAATTGACAAAGTTAGAGATGAGGCAAACGCCAAGATAGTTGAGCATCAAAAGAAGGCATCTTTCTACTACAACCTAAGGGTTAAAGAAAGGTTCTTTCGACAAGGCGACTTGGTTCTTCGAAAAATTGAGGCATCCGGGGTTGGACAAAAAGGCAAGTTGGCCCCAAATTGGGAAGGACCGTATCGCGTTAAGAACGTATTTGGTCGAGGCTCATACAAGATAGAAACTCTCGAAGGGCATGAGGTGCCAAGGACTTGGCATGCCTCAAATTTGAAAGTCTATTATGTTTAGTGCATCCTAAAAGGATCCGCTAGTAGGACAAGTAGAAATATGGTTCGATGAAATCATGAGCTTCCTGGAAAGAAGATGAAGGGTTGAACCCATTTTGATTGGTAGAAACATCCTCAAAGCATTGCCAAGACAAACTACAAATGAATGCAAAGGAAAGCATACAAAATATGCATGTCAACTGCACAAATAGAGCTGAATACAACGAACCCCGAACGGTGAATGTTGCAAATAAACATACAAAAGAAAGCCTAAGATGCTTATTGTTAATTAGCGAAAATTTGAAGCTCAAGAGAAGTTTGATATGATAGACTTGAGAATGAATCACTACGAGTGGAGCCATCAGTAAGAAATCGTAAGGGTGAAGGGTTGAAACCCCAGAAACCTAAGACATTCAGTCCAAACCCCATCATTCGATATGCTCAATGAAAGGCTTGAAGCCAAAACAAGACGGTATAAGACATAAAATGCTTATGCAAATGTCAAGTTAGCCTCGAATAAGGCAAAATCGTCGTAAATGTGTAGGTCGCTCCACACTTTACACCAAGACGATACTCGTGAAACACTAGTGTATATTAAAATCCCCAAAAAGGGTAGTAAGTCCCAGGTAAGGGATAAAAAGACCCTAAGTCTCGAAAAAGACCGGTATAACTTCTATGAAATCTTCAAAGGATGAAGATTGTACCCAGAAAATCTTCAAATGATGAAGATTGAACCCAGAAAATCAAAGAATACAACCGCGGAAACTTCGCCGGAAATCGCCTTACTACGGAATAAGAAGAGAGAAATTTTTAGAAAGTGAAAGTATGAAATGAAGAGTGATAGTGGAAATCCCACTCTTTTATAATCGAAACAACCGGTCACCCAACCGGTTAATGGAAGGGCAACCGTCTATGGCCAGTTAAGGCCCATAAATCCATTTATGGATTACAAAAATCAAAGCCCAAACAAATTGAAACTCAGGCGAATTCAAAGCCTAAACAATTTAAGGCCCAATAAGGCCCAAGGCTGGAATAAATTGAAGTCCAATTAAAATTTGGGCTAGTTGAGGCCCAAGAAAAAATGAGCTTTGGAATGAAACCAACACAAAAACAAGGATAAAAGATTTGAGGTCGAAAAGACCCTAAAACGAAATCGTACGACCAAGGTCGAAAAAACATGAGAAGTCGAGGCCGTATCCATCGACCTCGCTCCCAAATAAAATCGAAGAATAATTAAATCGAGGTCGAAAAAACCTTGGATCGACATCGAAGGCTTGAAGTCGAAAAAACACGAGGAATTGAGGTCGTATCCATCGACTTCGCACCAAAATAAGGCACAAAAATTAAAAATCTAAGGTTGAAAAGACCCTGGATCGAGTTCGAAGAATCGAGGTCGAAAATGGCCCAGAAAATGAGCTCGTAGCATTCGATCTCGCACCTAAATGAGGTCAAAAAATTAAAGATTTGAGGTCGAAAAGACCTTAGATCGAGTTCGAAGGCTTGAGGTCGAAAAAGACCCAGAAAATGAGCTCGAGGCATTCGATCTCGCACCAAAATGAGGTCGAAAGTGTAAGGAATCGAGGTCGAATGACCGAGGTCGAAAATGACCTGTAAATCGAGGTCGTAACCATCGACCTGGGACCAAAATGAGGTCGAAAGTCATGTAAGGAATCGAGGTCGAATGACCGAGGTAGAAAATCCTGGTCGAAAAAGCACGACTTCGAGGTCGAAGCCACGAGATCGAAAATGACCTGTGAATTGAGGTCGAAAGCTTCGACCTCACAACAGATTGAGGTCGAATTCTTGGTCGAAAAAGAGCTAATTCCTGGTCGAATTTCTGGTCGAAAATGACTTGTTTCCTGGTCGAAAATGAGGTCGAAAATGACTTGTTTCCTGGTCGAAAATGAGGTCGAAAATGACCTAATTTGAGGTCGAAAATGCCCTTAAAATGGAAATTTTTGAGGAAAAACACGTTATAACTTCTACGAATACCCCAAGGAGATTTTCCCAGAAGTTGGGGGGCAAATGATATGGATAGAAAAGTAATTATAGAAATATAATTGCTGATTCTTTGGAAAGGCCAAGTATTTAAGGCCCAAAACCCAGATTATTTATTAATTTCATAATTAATAAATAGGGAAAATATACAGCTCATAAAAAGAGTCCAAAATATGGTAAATTCATCAAAGAAGGATCCGGAATCCCAATTAAAGGCAATTAATGAGTCATAGCCTTTATCAACAAGGAAACGAATTCTTCAGCAAGAAATACAATGTTTATCCATTATCAAAAAGGAGACTTATTCGCTAAGTCTCCTAAACATACCATAAATACCAGGCTCCAGACGCCTATATAAGGACCCTGATCCTACAATCAGAACTACGTTTTGGCACAGCTCCATACGTCACAACGCCTCAAAAGCGCAACAAGCCACGAAGGCACCCATAGAACTACGTTTTAGACTTCATCCTCGAATAAGGACATACAAGTCACTACGTCCTTGGTGTGCCCCTGCCGCCAGCCCCGAGGGCAACACCAAGAACTACGTCTTTGGCTTTATTCTCAATAACGAATTGAGATACGTAGGCATCTTGTGAGGACCGATTTAGTCTCGAACGCAAGAACAACCATTAAAACTCGAAGCTCATTAATCCTTAGCAATTAATACACAAACACGTTTTTTAATCCATAACACCTTTGTAACTCATAATTGATAAAAAGGGAAACTTATACAAGATAAGTTCTTCAAAAAATTATAAAGCGAATCAAATTCTATAGTCAATTGACTACATCTATAATCCTATGATTATAAACTTTATTAAATTCTATAATATATATAAATAAATTATAAAAATCAAGAAGATGTCAACTTTCTTTTACGAATTTAGACGATTATATAAACAAATTTATAGAGTCCAAAGTTTTTGTTCTCTATTTCATCGAGCTCATATTTTTATTTACTTTTAGAATATTTATATTCTCATATTCGAACTTTTCCTCACCTACTCTTGGTTTTGATTATTTTTGTTTTTATAAGGATACAGGAACCAAGGTTAAAGTTCTGTTATACTACAAAGAATTGAAATTTGATGACATTAGTTGTATTATCAAAGAAAGAAAGTGGATGCATGTATTATGATATTTTGCACATATCAATTCCAATTCACAGAAATCTACTCAGACCCTACTATAAATTATAAGGTGGAGATTTCTCGCCATCTAATTTGGTTCTTATTATTTTGATAAAAGTTTTGGTATTTATTCTCTCTTTTTGTATGTTTTTTTCCGAATTTTTTATGATTTTTCAATGTAGTACATCTCATCATTATTGAATATAGTTTCTGGTCCAAAATTCCTCAAACGAATTTAAAATTTTTATCTTCAAGACAATAAACGTAAGTGTTTGTAACTATTGTATTATATGTCAAGAATACAAAACAAATTTGAAAATCATGTAATGTATTCAATAGAGTAATTTTAATGTGTTATCTTTTAAATTTCTTAACAACGAGAGAACGACTCATTGGGAGGAAACAGTTTTAAAGGGAGGGCGGTTCATTAAGAGCATCATATTATATGCTAGAATAAAATTTTGATGTCATATTATGTATTTAAAATTTAAGTTGTGATTTAAATTTTGAAAAAATAAATATAAAAGGTAATCAATATAATAATATTCGATATAATATTAAAATAATGAAAATACTAAACAATCGAATTTTTTATATCTATTCAGAATTTTCATGAATGATCAAGATGAGATGGAAAATAAAACAAAAACTTATGTTAGAAATATTATTATTTATTTCATTTAAAAACATATTTCGTAGAATGTTATTTAAAAAATTTAGAGAAATTATTATAAGATCGATGCGAAGCGTTGTTAGGATTTATGGGTGATAGCTTAGAAGACAACTTAACTTTGTGTTTAGTAATACTTAATTTTATTAAGTAGAACATACTGTCATAGCCAGAGTATGTTCTTGTAACCATTTAATTTGCTGTAATAAAATTGTTTGTAAATCTTGGAAGAAGTTCATTCATTTGTTCAAGCCTCAAGGAATACATCAGGTCGATAACAAGAATAAATGTTACTGTCATATCCTTGACAGTAAGGTTACAAGAAGACAGTAAGTTGCAAGTCATGACAGCATATTCATTCTGACAGCAACTTTGGCGGAAGCCTTGAGACAACAACTCTCTATTCTCCTGACAGCAAGTTTGGAACTCCTGACAGCAACTAATGCGGGGATTTCATACTGTCACCAAAAGCGTATTCTTGTGACAACAAACTTGGAAGTGCAAGATACTGTCTCAAAGGGATAATGTTAAATTGGGGATCTACCCAGTCAAACATGTGACAGTTTGGATGTTCAAGAAACAGGCGTGTTGTAGTATCCCAACACTATATCAGGCCTGCAAAGACTACGACGGAAGCTTAAGAGATAACAAGACAAAGCTTATCAATTCAAGAGTATGACAAATCAACATCTACTGGGATTGTGTTAGCTTAACTTAGAATATATCTAGATTGATTTTTATGTATTGATAACTCTGATTGTATAGCAATTTAGAAAAGTCACATGGGTGTGCAAGTTGTAAGGAGCTACCACAAGATAATGACAACAGCTCCACAAACCCGTAATGATAGAGATAAGATTAGTATACTTAGACTATCTCTCATTCTAAGAATCATATCTCTAAAGAGAAGAATCGAAGCTTGAGAAAGACACACTTTTCTCAAGGTTGTAGCAACGCTTTGCAAAATAAATAAAACATTTATTTTGTGAGTAAACTACTTGTGTTTGCATTCCTTCTACTGATAAACATTAATCTTAGTTTTAGTTGTTGAAACTTAGATTGAAATTTATCAGTATTGCATTCAACCCCTCTTCTGCAACACTCAAGGACCAACAAGCGTGACTTAGTAAACTAGTTTTAGTATAAACATGGAATCTCAATCCATCAATACTATATTATTAAAGACGAAATATTAAAAGTTTGGTCAGTATGGTACCGTTTGGTACCAGTTTTTTGGTACTTCATGCTTTTACCTAATTACCCTTACTTATCTATAAAATGATTATTAAATAATAATATAATCTATTTATAACTAATTATCTTTTTCACCTAAAATAAATTCCAAAAATATCACGGAAAATTACATTTTCCAAAAATATCACGAGCAATTACCTTTTTCGATTAAAACATGTTACTTTTTCTATTTTTCTTACTAAAACCCCTTCTTCTTTCAAAAAATATCATGGTCAAAGTATTACCTTTTTTCAATTAAAACATGTTGTTTTTTCTATTTTTTCTTACTAAAATTCTATTTTTTCCAACAAAATCCTTTCATTTTCCAAAAATATCATGTACAATTAATTTTTTCGATAAAAAATGTTACCTTTTCTATTTTTTCTTACTAAAACCCCTCATTTTTTCAAAAATATATGATGATCAAAGTCTTACCTTTTTCAATTAAAACATTGTGTCTTTTCAATTTTTTCTTACTAAAATCTCTCTTTTTTCAAAAATATCCTGGTCTATAAAAAGATCATTAAATAATAATATAATCTATTTATTTTCTAACAAAATCCTTTAATTTTCCAAAAATATCACGGACAATTACTTTTTTCGATTAAAACATGTTACTTTTTCTATTTTTTTTACTAAAATCCCTCCTTTTTCCAAAAAATATCGATCAAAGTCTTACTTTTTTCAATTAAAACATATTATTTTTTCTATTTTTTTCTTACTAAATCCCCTCATTTTCCAAAAATATCCCGGCTTATAAAAAGATCATAAAATAATAATATAATCTATTCATTATCAATTATCTTTTTCAACTAAAACACATTACTTTTTCTATTTTTTTCTAACAAAAATCCTTTATTTTTCCAAAAATATCACGGAAAATTACTTTTTTCGATTAAAACATGTTACATTTTCTATATTTTCTTACTAAAACCCTCCTTTTTCTAAAAAATACCACCGTCAAAATCTTACATTTTTCAATTAAATATGTTACTTTTTCTATTTTTTTCTTACTAAAACCCCTTTCTTTTCCAAAAATATCACGGTCAAAGTCTTACTCGTTTATTTTAAAATATATTTTAATTATTTAAAAAAAGTTTGCCTATTTTAACATGTCAGTCTTTTTTTTTACAAATACAATTAATAAAATATCAAAATATGAATAATTAAATAACAATTATTAAAATAATCTGTGCATCACACGGTTTTTAAGCTAGTAAATATAAAACAAATGATTCGATTATTTGTCAAGGTTTAACTTATTTTTTCTTGTATCGGATTTCTATAAAGCAAATAAATAATCTAAGAACCGTGAATACGATTTTAAATATTAATTTACCAAAATTCATTATAGTTTATTAGTTTTATTATTATTCAGAAAAAAGGAGAAGAAGAAGATAATATCGGCCCAATCCTCGGGCCCATTAAAAAATTGATGTACACGTACTAGTCCAGACTCCAGAAGAAGGTTGTAGACGCAACGCTTTCTATACGTAATTATAATATACAAAAATACAAGACCAGAAAGATCATCTGGGGAGAGAGAGAGAGAGAGAGAGAGAGAGAGAGAGAGATTGAAATATTGAATTGAATTTTGAGAGAGAGAGAGAGAGAGAGGATGGCGATGAACCCGCAATTGTTCCCAAATGGAATGCCAGTTCCATTCATGAACGAGATGTTTGTGTTAGCAAGAGATGGCGTTGAGTTTGATATTGATAAGATCCCTGGGTATGTTTCTTCATTATTATGTTAATTCAATTACCCATTATTTTCTTTTTCATAAATTTCTTGTTTTTGTACTATTATTTGTGAATTTTGTTTTTGTCTCTTTGTTTCTTGATGATTTTGTGAATTTTTAATTAAGGGTTTATTTAGATTGGTTTCGATTAAATTACCCATCATTTTGTTTATGTGAATTACTTGTTTTTATGGTCTTTCTTGGATAGGTTAATATGGTGATAGTTATGAATTTTTCGGTTCCAATGGGTTGGGTTGGGGGGGGGGGGGGGGGGGGTTCATGTTTTTTGGGACTATTTATGTTTTGATAGATATGGTTTATCAATCTTGTTTCCGATTAGAATTTAAGTAATTGGTTTTGGTTGTGTGTGTTATTCCGCTTTCAGAGCAGCTGATAATACTTGGATTATTGTGTCTAAAATATAAATTTTAGGGAAGTTTTTTGTCTTGAGAAATATGTATGTACATGTGATTGTCTTTGAGTTCAAGAAAGGGTTTTTTGTTTGTATTCTATGAATCTCATTGAATTACAGTCCAATGATCCTGCTTCAGAGTTTGAAAATCATGATTGACAATTATAGTTTACCGTCTCTCATTTGATGCTGATTCAATCGAACGTATATGTGATGAATAGATCAGAGCCAATAGTGTTAGTGCCTAGGTTTATACTCGAGTGTATAGACTATAGCTGGTACCTTTCTTTTGTTCTTTCTATATTGTACAATAAGTGAAGTATAATTTTGAGAGTTACAAGACTCCAAGCGTGCTACAAAAATGATTTCTGAGTTTTTTTTTTTTGCTCATTTGTTACATCATATGTTCTTCCACCTCGAATTCCCCAGCACATCTATGGGACAAGCATGCTTTGTTTTTATCTCTTACGCAGTCGATGAATTTTACTTGGATATACGTATTTCAACTCTGCATTAAACTGGATTTCTTTAACAATGAGTAATATATAGTGCTAGACTAACACTTGCCTGCTTCCTTTCAGAGCCCAAGGGGGACATGTCCATGTAAAGGGAACAATCTACTTGTCAAATATCCGAATGGTGTTTGTTGCTAGTAAGCCTGTGGGGAACTTGTATGCTTTTGATATGCCTTTGGTAAGTCAAATTATTAATTCATGTACTCTTCTAGTGCAATTTGTTGATCTTAAGTGTTTCTGTGTAATTAGGAATACATTTAATATGCCTGCGTTAGATACACAATTACACACAGGTACAGTTAGGTGTTGGCTATATTTCTTATGATTGTATGGGATCTTGAGATTGTACAGTCAAGTAGTATACTTCCTTTTTGCCTATACATGGAACAATTATTTCTTTGGATAAATTGATAGCAGCTTTATGTTGCTCTCATTTAATCTTTATGTGCACTAGTTTACCTACCTTCTTTTCTATAACAGTTGCACTTTGTAGATTGTTTATACCAAGTAAAATTATTCATTATTGAATTTTTTAAATACGGAAGTGTTTGTAGCTTGCAGACAAAATATAATTCTCATATACTATACTAAAGTAACAAACAACAATCCTTTTGATTTTGTTAGCTTTGTTGCTTGGTATATTAACTTTCCAAACACACATTACTCTAGATCTAAATGGGAAAGTTGTATGCATGTTAATATTTAGAAATTTAGAAATTTTAATGAATAGTGACTTTACGGATATATGGTAAACTTTTGAGCCCACACTATATAAGTGATGCAATTTTAAGAATCCGAGAATGTAGTGTTGTTGCATGGATTAAATAGGAGAATGTAAAAGTAGTCAGAATGCGAAAATTCAAGCTAAGTGTTAATAGATGGGAATTAAGGAGAACGTGACAGCCTAGATCTCCGACCCCGGGTCTAGGGGTGTTACATACTGTATCAAAACCCGTAAGACAACACTTCTGTTTTACCAGAACAACTACACTGTATCAAATTTTAACCGCTTACTGTATCAAGGCTTGTTATGTTTCTCTAGCCTATCTGCATTATTAAATTGTTCAGATATACTCGGCAAATATTTCATTCTGAGCTAATTTCTTCCCTTATATTTAAGCCCACTTCTTCTGTAGCCTATGACGTATCTGCATTATTATGTTACCCACACATAAAGCAGGTTTTATTTGCAATGTTCTGCTGGACATGGAAATAACTAGAATAAATACCAGTATATGACACTTTCCTGTTGCTTGCCATCCTTGATGTCTGTATCCTTAATCTGCCAACTGTCCAATTAGAGCTGTCAATCGGATAATTAGGATACGGATTTGTCCATATCCGAATTCGTATCCGGAAACCGAAAACCACATCCGAATTCGTATTCGTATCCGGGAATTTAAGGGGAAAAACATCCGAATCCGTACTCCGGCGGATATTAGCCGGATACGAATAAAATCCGGATCCGTTTTTTAAACACCACAAAAAATGCATCCTACACTAATTAAGAATCAGAATTAAAACTGTTCAATAGAAAATGCATGCTTGAGCTTGAGCTCTTGAAGTCATGGTTCAGAGACATTAACACAAAGTTAGCAAGTCACAACCGTGGGCATTACAAACAGAATAGAATTACAGCTACTTGCAATAGAATTACAAAGAGAAAATAGCACTAGTTGCACTCTGAATTTTATCATTGATTCAGTTCTTTGCCAACAAATCAGCAGTGCAGTGAATCTTTTCCAATTTGCCCAGTCATAGGCTCATAGCAGAAGACCAGAAGTGAAGAACCTGAAAATACATAAAAATAGTTTGATGTTAAGATGCTAGATCAATCATAAAGAAGTCAAAAAACGAACACAAGTAAGGAAAGGTACTGTTACAACATGAGGTGTTAGTGAATAAGAATATTATTATGGTTATCTAAGATTACTGGTATGGTTTTCTTGTTAATATAGTAATGATATCTTGAGTAAGTAAAAACTGCTAAGAGTCTCTCGCATACTTTTGGAACTAATCAGAGGTCAGTTGTGTTTTATAAAATTAATATTAAAAAATAGGCTGCATAGATAATTAGACGAAATTCACTGATGCACCTGCAGGCTGCAGCACTCAGAACTAAATTATGACATTTCTAATGGATATCAAGTGTGCATAAAAAGAAATAAACTGGTATGCTTCTGCTTTCTTCTTTAACATACTTTGCAATTAACATACTTATTTATTAACATTACACACACAAGTCTCACGGTTAGGATCAGAATTTTACTTCCAGAACATTACAGTTAGCAGTGTTCAGTGGCCTACAAAGAAGAATATGCAGAATATCAAAAAAATGAGTATTTAAACTTACTCAGAACTCAGAAGTCTAGGTCCCATTCACTGTAGCTTAAATCGCACATACCATCCTCGACCACTTTAGCAGATTGACCTACAACAAAATTTGAAAAATAAAATTATATCAAATTCATGGACCAGCAGAAATATAATATTCACTAATTAAAAATTTAAAAATACAAATTTAATACATAAGTTCATAGTTCATACCATCTTTGAGGTCTGGGAGCCAATCTTTAACACACATTAAAGTTTCAACCGATTCATCATTTAGAGAGGAACGTGTGTCTGTGATAATTCTCCGACACTTACTAAAAGCATTTTCCGATGCTACGGAAGAAGTTGGTATAGCTAGTATATCTTGAGCCATCCGTGAAAGTATAGGAAATTTAGGACCATTAAGCTTCCACCAATGAAGAATGTCAAATTCAGTTTCGCTATCCATTGGAAACAAACCTTCTTTTAAGTATTCATCCAACTCACTTTTTTTTGTGTGTTCCCCCAACTTACTGCTTGCAACAAAATCTTGAAAACCACCCAACCATTCTCCCCCAACTGAACTTCCAACAATTCCCTCACCACCCAGACGAGAACTTTCCACCAGCCCACTTTTATTTCCAAAATTTTCAGCATATTCATTGAAAAGTTGAGATAAAAACTCACGTATCTCATCTATGTAATTAACAGCACGAATATCGTAAATACCTTTGTATGCATACGTGACTATCGCCATCTTATACCTCGGATCAAGGATAACAGCAACTGTCAACAGCTTATTACATTCATCCCAATACTTGTCAAATTTAAGTTGCATTTTAGAAGCCATCAAACTAACCCAATCATCACTAGATTCAAACCATATCTTAATGCTTGTGCGAATTTGAATCACATCAATAAAATATAAATTTGCAGTTGTATACTTTACACCTGAATGTTTTTTTGTTATATCCGAAAAGATCTTTAAGCACTCACAAACTTTCTTTCCATTTTCCCACTCTATCTCAGAAGGCAAACATTTATATTCAGAGTCTAGTTCTTTTAGACGTTCAATAGCTGGACGGAGTTCAAGAGAAGCAACAAGCATTTCATAAGTTGAATTCCAACGAGTGTCAACATCTATGGGGATGCGTCGCCTAGGGTTGAGTTTGGTTTGAGACAGGGCAAGGGTGAACTTCTCATCCCTTTGCGCAGAAGAACCAACATATCTTGATGTTTTTTGAATTTTTTCAATTAACTGATCTAGCATCTCTAAACCACTCTTCACAATCAAATTAAGAATGTGTGGCACACAACGCATGTGAAACATGTCACCATTGTGAACAAGTGCTTTTTTTCCATTTAACCATGTTTTAATACCCGAAAGCATTCCCGTATTATTTGAAGCATTATCAACAACAATTGAAGATAGCTTGTTATCAATATTCCACTCTAGTATTCTCTCTTTCAACCACTCACTTAAATTAATACCATGATGTGGGTAAGGAACTACACGGAAAGAAATAATCTGCTTATGCAAGACCCAATCATCATCAATGAAGTGACAAGTGACACAAAAGTAGGACCGTTGTTGATACTTGGGCTTCCACCCATCAGTGGTAAGACTAACTCTAGAACTTAGATTTTCAATTATCTTATAAATTCGTTCTTTCTCAGCTGCATACACACCTACCAAGTCAGATTTCACTGTATTTCTAGACCGATGTTTATAAGAAGGCATTATGTAAGACACCCAAAGACGAAAGTAATCATATTCGGCCATTAGAAATGGCAAATCATGTTTAGCAGTCATTTTAGCATACAAAGCCCTCTCTGTAGCTTGATCAAATTTATGAACTCCTAATTTGGGTCGAGAATCATCACTACTATTCTGTTTTCCTAAAAGCATTTGAGACACAGGAACTTTAACTAATCTCATTCGACATACTTTTGTGTGATTCTTCAAATGAGTTGTTCCTTGATCACTTGCCCCATTAAAATTAGCATGACAATACTTACAAATAGCATCAATTTTCTTCTTACCTTCTTTAGTTTAACTTGTAATACGATTGAAGTGTTCCCAAATAGCTGATGTCAAAACCTTCTGTTTGTTGGCCGGTTGTTCCTTCTTTTGACTAGCCAGTTCATCTTCTTGTGAAGTTATAACACAATCTTGGTCACTAGACATATTTGCAACACATTTTGTCGATACCATGCCAACTGAATTTGAGGATGCAGAACCTGAGGCATTTCCTGCAATTTTAAAAAAACACACAAAAGTATAATTAACATCAACAAAAATGTTGTTCTGGTGGCGCAGGAGCATTGTTGTTCAGTTGTTCTGGTTAGGGGAATCTACTTATCGTAAACAAGCATGATCAATTAACATAAAAACATCAACAAAGATTAAAAACATCAGCAATATTTAGCAAAAAAAACGAATACCTTGTTCCATTGTTAGCAAGATTAAGCAAGGATGAATTGAGAAACAAATCTATAAATATTAAAATTAAACTTGTATTAGATTAAGAGACACAAATCTTTATATGAACTAATTAGGAAAAGTTTATTTACATACCTTTTGTGAACTAATCAAACGAAAGAAACGGATTAGGGTTAAGAATCTTCGGAATCGACACGGATTATGGCGGATTAGGGACTTGGGGTTTGAGCGGCTGAGCCTTGAGGTTAGAGTGGCGCATCGAAAGACGAAAGGGATTAGGGATTACCGGATTAGTCTTCAGTCTTGACTCTTGAGAGTTGAAATCTTTAGGATCGATTTACTTTCTAGTTTCTATCTGTTATGTTTTATTAGTTAATATAATATATATATTAAATTATAAGAAATATATATTAATATATATATATATATATATATATATATATAATTTCGGATCCGGATATTTTCGGATGCGGATGTGCCTATATCCATATTCGTATCCGGAATAGTCGAATACAGATACGGATAATATCCGTTTTATTTCGGATACGGATAATATCCGCTTTATTTCGAATACGAATGCAGATATCTCGGACGGATACGGGATTTTTCGGATTTTTTTGACAGCTCTATGTCCAATCACCGTAAAATTCAAGTTTGGTCAGAAGAACATGCAAGTGCTGGTAGAAACCAGGAGTTAGTCCGTGATATAGTATATACATTCTCAGTCTCAAAGTAAACAATGTTAGAGTGTACAGAGCATTATTTAGAGTGCTCAAATGTTAATTTCACTTATATGTGTCTCTGTTGTTTGTGCAAGTTTGATCTTGTTATGCAGTGTCCATTTTCCTGTTTATTGTATGTTAGGGATTTATGATACAACCTTAAATCTGGAATTATATCTTCTCTTAGATTATTTTGAACTGTTTCTGGGTCTTTGTTTTCAGCTGTGTGTATCCTGATGTCCTGATCCCGTATTATCATTACTATTTTGCAGCTCTTTGTCCATGGCGAGAAGTTTAATCAACCAATATTTCACTGCAATAATATCTCTGGTTCTGTGGAGCCTGTAAGTTTAAAAAGATACTTTTTTCTACCCTTCATTTTGCGTAGGATCATATTTTGAAGTTTGTAAGGATGCATGATTGCAGGTCGTCCCAGATAATGAGCACAGAGCTCTTTATTCTACTCACAACTTCAAGATTTTGTTCAAGGACGGTGGCTGTGGAACTTTTGTTCCTTTATTTCTGAACTTGATGACTTCGGTGAGGCGGTATAATCAACAACCTAATGTAGGGACAGAAACACGCGTAGATCCTCTACAAGCATCACAGACACCAGTAGATGAAATGATGAGACATGCGTAAGTCACTAATTTTCTATACTCTTAGAATCATGTTATGTGGTCTGTCATGTGGTTGTAGGCGTACCTTAAAACTCTGTTCATTTTGCAGATATGTCGATCCCAATGATCCAACCAAAATCTTTCTACAGCAGCCCACTCCAGCATCCCAGTTGAGGCGGAGGAACTACCAGTCCCAACCAGATGAACACGCTACGTTGCTATGATATACATTACCAGCAAGATGCATGTTAAACGGCAAAATATCACTCTTATAAGAAGTCTATGAATCTATCAGTGTGATGTGTACCTATAAATGTTCTCAAGACTAAACAATCTTATTGGAAGTTTCATGCTTCAGTACAATGTATAGCTGTGTTTGTGTGTAATTGTGCAACTCTGGGAGAATGCATTGTGGATCATTGTGTGTAATTTAAGGAAAGTTTAGTATTTCTATACCCTTTTCTCGAGCTAATCTTCGGGTAAATTGCAAAGAAATGAATAAATATTAAAATTGTTAAAGTAATTTTTCATTTTTTTTTGTACATTTTTTATGTTGATGAAAATTTCTAATTCTTCTATAGAAAGATATGCCGTGGAAATGATGCAAAGCTTAATGTATTGATATTTCTAAAAAAGATATTTGACCTTTTTTTACAGAAAGAGGTTTTCAGTAATTTTGTACAAAGAACGAATATACAGTATTGGAATTTTCGACACACCGTACACGAGTAATTGGTTTTTTTTTTGTTTTGTTAAATTTGTTATTTTTATTTGAAGTGCACTTCATTAGAGGAAATTACTGGAAATAAATATATGCGCGCATAACATATTTTTATCATTTATGTTTTAATAATATTAAAATTTTATTGTTTTTCTAATGATTTTGAACGCAGAGTTATGATAGTAATCTAGCAAAAAAAAGAATAAGTTATGATAGTGAAAGCATTTTAAAGCGTGTAGAAATAATAACATATAAATATAATAGAAATGTCATTTTTATATAAATAAATAAAAATAATCAAGTAAAAACGCGAAGTATCAAAATATTGTATTGACCAATTTTTTTTTAATATTTCATTTATAATAATATAATATACATTTTCAAGAAAATAAATTTATTATTTATAATACTATAGAATTGTTATAGCTGCACATTGATTATTCTTTTCATTTATATTCTAAATAATGGGGTTAACTATAATTTTGTTTTATAATATGTAATGGTTGGTGACTCATTAAATTTTATATGGCAAAGAGAGCGTACAAAATGTAAATCTCTCTTTATAAAAGCTGAGTTAACCACATATATTAGTTAACCAATCAGAGAATTTTAAATAGTTTTCGGCCAATCAGAAACAAGGATTTTATTTTTCAACCAATCAAAATTGATGTAGCACATTTCCTTTTTTTAGAATTAACTATAGGTGACTAACTATGGTACCAATATTAACCACTATCTTAAAAATGAAAAGTTTAAATGCACTTTAAATAATGATTTGTTTCCTTTTCAATTTAATATTCTATTAAATACTTTCTAATCTCTCTTTATAAAAGTTGAGTTAACCACATATATTAGTTAACCAATCAGAGAATTTTAAATAGTTTTCGGCCAATCAGAAACAAGGATTTTATTTTTCAACCAATCAGAATTGATGTAGCACATTTCCTTTTTTTAGAATTAACTATATGTGACTAACTATGGTACAAATATTAACCACTGTCTTAAAAAAGAAAAGTTTAAATGCACTTCAAATAATGATTTGTTTCATTTTCAATTTAATATTCTATTAAATACTTTCTAAGTCAAATTAACTCTTTTTTTCCTAAGAAAATTAAATCTTCTTTATTTATTCTAATCAATATAAATATTAATAATAAAATGGTAATATCAATTAACAGAGCTTTTTTTTTATATAAATATGGTTTTTTAATTATTTTTTTTGCAACAATATGTTTTTTTTATAATTACCATGTAGTTAGTTAATCAGAGAATTACCATATAGTTAGCCAATCAGAGAATTTTTCATAATTTTCAACCAATCACATGCGAGTTTTTAAAATTCAACCAATCAAAATTCACAACAATATTTCCATTTTTATGTTTTTAACTAAAATCTTAACCGTTGTAGTTAAAATCCTAACCACAATCAAGTATGGTAATCTTTAATCGTAGTTAATATGAATAAAATTTAAATTAAATTAATGTAATAATATTCAGAGGTTTTCTCATAAATACGATTTTTGTTTTTGCAAAAATAGGTTTTTTTTATATTTTTTTTGCAAAATTACGATTTTTCAAATTTTTTTGCATTGTAAGTCGTAAAAAAAAGTTGCATTTGGTTGCTTCTAATTGAAAACCGTATTTTCGCAAAAAAAATTAAAAATTAGTAGAGCCGCAAAAAAACTTAGAAAAATTAGTATTTTTGGTAATCAATATACTTATATAAAGGAGAAGACCGGGGCGGTGAGGTGGCGCCTCTAGAATCGCTCCGTTCTATTTTTCTAATTTTCTCAATTTTTCACAATTTTTAATTTTAATAATTAAGAATTTTAATAATATTTTCAAACTTGATAGAACTTTCTTTTATTATTTTCAAAGCTGATAGAACTTTTTTTGATCTAGAAAATTACAATTTCCTTATTATTTTCGAATTTGTAGGACTTGATAGAACTTTTTTTGATTTAGAAAATTACAACTTCTTTAATTTTAATAATTAAGAATTTTAATAATATTTTCAAACTTGATAGAACTTTCTTTTATTATTTTCAAAGCTGATAGAACTTTTTTTGATCTAGAAAATTACAATTTCCTTATTATTTTCGAATTTGTAGGACTTGATAGAACTTTTTTTTGATTTAGAAAATTACAACTTCTTTAATTTTAATAATTAAGAATTTTAATAATATTTTCAAACTTGATAGAACTTTCTTTTATTACTTTCAAAGCTGATAGAACTTTTTTTGATCTAGAAAATTACAATTTCCTTATTATTTTTTTGATTTAGAAAATTACAACTTCCTTATTAATTTCGAATTTGTAGGACTTGATAGAACTTTCTTTGATTTAGAAAATTACAACTTTCTTATTATTTTCGAATTTGTAGGACTTGATAGAACTTTCTTTGATTTTGAAAATTACAAATTCCTTATTATTTTCGAATTTGTAGGCTTGATAGAACTTTCTTTTATTATTTTCAAACTTGATAGAACTTTCTTTGATTTAGAAAATTACAACTTCCTTATTATTTTCGAATTTGTAGGCTTGATAGAACTTTTTTAAACTGTTTACTAATGGAAGAAACTAAATATACAATTTTAATATTTTTACTTTTAAAATCTTTACTAATTGAAGAAACTAAATATACAATTTTAATATTTTTGCTTTTAAAATCTTTACAGAAGAAAACTAAAATTGTTTTTTTTAACATTTACCTAAACTTTTTTTTCAAGTAATATATATTTTCCTAACTACTTCCTTTCATCCTTCTAATTTTTAGGGATGTTAATAATCATAAAAAGCAAGTCTATATTAAAAGATACTTAAACAAAGATCAAACATGATAAATAGTAATTTACTTGGACACCAAGTCATTATTCATATTTATATACATCATCAACAGGAAATCTCAATCTCCAAATCCCTCATACTTTTTATTTAATGTTCATAACTCATGTGATTTAATTTTACAAATTACTCTTGATTTGCTTTGATCTGTGTTAATAAAGACTTGATATACTTGCAGGTTTGGACAAATAATATCACTGGAGATCATGAGTTTGTTTGGACATGGAGGTCTTCCCAATGGGGTATGAACTTTTATTAAATATATTGTAAAAAAGTTTTTACATTTGTAGAGAGGATCGGCATGTTCTCCCTGAACAATTTTTTCAATTCAGCTATTTAAGTTATGATCCATATATCAATTCTCACGTTTTTTTTTGTTTATATTTTTGTTTATATTTTTGTTTATGATTACGGTTTATTCACTTCCAATGATTCCTTTATGATTGTGATTTGTGCAATAGTATTTAAATTTGTTGTCAATTAAATCTGATCCATTCTCACGAGCCTTCGTAGTTGTTTTCATTAATTCAACAGGGATGATGTGTAGTGTCCGATAAAAATCAAGAGAAATATTCAAGTGAGAAGATTGAGATCTAAACTTGAATTGACCCAGAAGAGATGCCGAAAGAAGATTGAGATGGTGATGTGGCGTTTTTGTCGTTTTTTTTATTTTAATTTTCTCAAATTTTGAATTAATAAATAGAAATTAATCTAAAAGTTAGGTTGGAAATATTAGTATTTATTTTATTTGCAGATATATTTTGTAGAATATCTTTTTTAAAATTAACAAATATTATAAGACCGTTGCGAAGCGCGGCTTAATATTACCTCATTTATATATCTTTCTGTCACATACACATTTGTTATTGTACATTTCTTTTTTTTTTTCTTTCTTTTTTTGTGATCTATGTTGCTATTTGTTATTTTTTTAAATTTTATCTTCTAATTTATATAGTAGATAATACTTATAGAAAATACAAGCTTCTATAAAATAAAATAAAATCTAGAAGTCTTATTTTATTTTCATTATTATCCCGAGTACCTATATTTTAAACAATGAAAATTAAAAATTTTAAAAATATTTTCCTAATTTTTTTTATGAATATACTTACTAACATACAAAACTAAATATATAATCTTAATATCCACTTGATTTTTTTTATTAGAAAATATCTCATTTGTCTTTAAATCTTTATTTATGGAGAAAAGTAAATATACAATTTTAATATTTTTGTTTTTAAATTTTTTTACTAATGTAGCCATGTAGGAAACTAAATAAAAAATTTTAATATTCTCTTAAACTTTTTTATTTGTGAATATATTTACTAACATAGGAAACTAAATATATTATCTTAATATTCTCGGGAAATTTTTTATTTGAAGTCAAAGCTTTAAATTTTGAAAAATATTATGGAGAAGACGAAGGCGTTGAGGTGGGGCTCTCAAATCGCCTCGATCAATTTCTATAATTTTCTCGAATTTTTAAATAGTTAAAAATTAAATATTAGATTAATTCTCATTTTTCTTCTCACTTATAGAGGACACTAAATAAATTATGTTAAAATTCTCATAAACGTTCTCTACTACTTCAATTTCTATACTAATTTCTTTCTTATTATTTTTCTCAAGTAAGGAATCAAAATATCCTCTATTAATATTCTCCTAAACTTTCCCTCTAAGTCCAATTTATTTACTATTTCCTTCCCGCTATCTTCTAATTAAAGAAACTAAGTATACTAGATTAATATTCTCCTAAATTTACTCTATGAGTCAAATTTATATACTAATTTCTTTGTAACTATCTTTTAATAGAGGAAAATAATAAAATGAACGATTTGAGAGGTGCCATACGATTTGAGAGGCGTCACATCGCCGCCCCAATCTTCTCCTTTATATAACTACGGTGATGTGTCGCCTCTCAAATTGCCTTTATTTATTTTTTTAATTTTCTAAAAATCAATATATACTTATATAAAGGAGAAGACGAGGGCGGTGATGTGGCGCCTCTCAAATCCCTTCGATCTATTTTTCTAATTTTCTCAAATTTTTGAAAAATTAATGTCAAAAATTCGAAAATATCTCAATTGACTTTAAAATCTTTACTAATGGAGGAAACTAAATATACAATTCTAATATTCTGGCCTTCAAGATCTTTATTAATGGAGAAAACTAAATATACAATTCTAATATTCTTGCCTTTAAAATCTGTACTAATGGATGAAACTAAATTTACAATTTTAATAGTCTCGTAAATTATTTTATTTGAAAATATCTTAATTGCCTTTAAATTTTTTACTAATGGAAGAAAGTAAATATACAGTTTTAATATTCTTGCCTTTATAATATTAGATAAATTCTCAATTTCCTTTTTACTATTTTCTAACGGAGGAAACTAAATATAGTATGTTAATATTATCATAAACGCTCTCTATTGATCCAATCAATATAATTATATAAAGGAGAAGACGAGGGCGGTGATGTGGCGCCTCTCAAATCGCTTTGATCTATACTTTTATAAATATAGTTTTCAAATTAGTTACCTAATTGAGTTATTTTTGAAATGAGCGATTAATTTGATACATTTGAACCAAATGAGTGATGACTTTGATAATTATCCTTTTCTTTAATACTATCTTTCAAGGAAAAAAGTTAAATATGTTATGTTAAAAATGGTTTGCTTGACTGTCAAAAAAAATTAAATCTTTAAATGGAGGGAACTAAGTATATTATATTAATATTCTCCCATAGCTACTCCACAAGTCCAATTTATTTATTAATTTTTATTTAATATTTTTTAATCGAGAAAAATAATAAAGAAAGCGATTTGTGAGGTGCCAGACGATTTGAGTAGAAAATATATAAATTGGCTTTTAAATCTTTAGTAAGGGAAATATTAATTAACTTATATTCTCCTAAACGTTTTTCTTAAGTTAAATTACTATCTTAATATTGTCCTAAAATTTATCTTTAAGTCAAGTTATCATGTTGATATTTTCTTAAACTTTCTTTTGAACTTAAAGTTACCATTTTAATATTCTCATATATTTTTTCTTAAATTTCTTAAATTTATCTTGAAATCATATTATAATCTTTACATTCTCCAAAAAAAATTATTATAAATTATGCTTTCATAATTTTTTTGTAAAAAAAATCCACGTTTAATTTATCTATATGATTTACATATACATTAAAAATCATTTTTTTTAAAATTTTTACCTTCTAATTATGTAGAAGATAAAACTTACAGAAAATGCAAGTTTCTATATAATAAAATAAAATAGAGGAGCTTTATTTTATTTTCATTTATTTTCTCGAGTACTTATATTTTAAACAATAAAAATTAGAATTTTGAAAAACATTTGAATTAAATTTTATGATATAATAAAATTGATTAATAGATGATCTAATTGATTAAGTAATTAGTTTGTTTTATGTTCAATTTGGTAACACCGAGAAAGCGGGTCAGTGGGAGAAAACATGTTTAACGAGAGAGCGATTCATTAGAAGGAGCATATTATATCCTAGAATTTAATATTTATGTATTATGTATTTTTAAATAGAAGTAGCAATATAAAGTTTTAGAAAAATAAAGTGATTAATATACTAATATTTGATATAATATTAAAATAATGAAATATATTAAACAATTGCCCTTTTCTATAATTTTTCAAAATTTCGGTAATGAACAACACTAAACAGAGAATTTAAAAGAAACCTTAATTTCATGTTTTAAATATAATTTTGTTTAAAAACATATTTTTTAGAATAGTTTTTAGAATATGTAAATAATTTATAATATTACCTATTCAAATTCAAATTTTACAGAATATATTTTATTTGATAATTTATACTCCCTCCATCCCAATAATTTTTTTACACTTTCCTTTTTTGGACGTCCCAGCCATTTCTTTACATTTCTAAAGTTTCCAAAAATAGTAAATTTTTATAATATAAAATTAACTTCACCCACTATTTTCTCCACTACTCTCCTCCACTATACTCACTTTATACATAAATTATTGAGGGTCCTACCACTTTACCCCCCTTTTTTTTTACACTTTTCCACTACTTTATTTATTTTTCTTAACCTCTGTGCCCAAACCATTTGTAAACAAATGGTCGGGACGGTGGGAGTAAAATTTTGTAGATATTTATTTCACAATTTTTATTCTAATATTCTTTTTTCTTAACAAATATATTCTAATGTCGCGGCGAAGCGCGACTTAGTAACCTAGTTTCTCAAATAATGATAATAAAATTCAAATTAATGTATATGTTACTAATTTTCGAAAATAAACGTCAATTATTTGAGATTGATTTACAGTTATCAAAAATTAAAATAGATCCTACAAGATAGTTTTTTTTAATGATAATTGATTTTAGATTGATTTATAGTTATCAACAATTAAAGCAGATCTTACAAGATATTTTTCAATTATAATTTATTTTAGATTGATTTAATAAAAAAAATCCTGTAAGATATTTTTGAACCATTAATTGATTTGAGATTTATTTATAGTTATCAACAATTAAAGCATATCTTACAACATATTTTTAAATTAAAATTAATTTTAAATTGATTTATACTTATCAAAAATTAAGAAAGACCATGTAACATATTTTTGAATGATAATTGATTTGAGAATGATTTATAATTATCAACAATTAAATCATATCTTACAACATATTTTTTTAATTATAATTGCTTTTAAATTGATTTATACTTATTAAAAAAATAATTAAGATCCTGCAATATATTTTTGAATGATAATTGATTTGAGATTGATTTATAGTTATCAAAAAATTAAAATGTAAGATATGTTTTAATAATAATTAATATAAATGTTTTATATGTATTAATGTAATAATCATAATTGGGGATTGATTGATTTGAGCCAAAATTAAGTAATGGTTATATAATCTTATGCCTATAAATAGGTCCATGTGTATTTGTTAGATAACTCCAATCCCCCAATTACACATCAATTATTTCTACACACATACAACTGAAAATGCAAGGAGCTCGCTTTAATCGTATTGCTTCCTTGACATGTGAGAAGACAAACTGGCGAATCAAAATACGCTTGACCAGGATGTGACATGGGATCAATTGCTTCCTTGACATGTGAGAAGACAAACTGGCGAATCAAAATACGATTGACCAGGATGTGGCATGGGATCAACAGCGCTACATGTGAGTTTAAAGGGCTCAATCTAATCTTACTTGACGATGTCGTAAGTACTCTTTTTACTTATACACAAATTTAGTAACACACATAGATTTATACAACTTTGTTCGATATAATTATTTTGTGTTTGTCAAATGCAGAAAACTCACATTCATGCATACGCTGGACTTGAATTTTGTAACGGGCAAGATTCGAACATGTAGAAGGTCGTCTTTATGCAATTTCAAATTTCAAAATTGCGAACTCAAAGCTTAACCATTCTCCTGTTAGCAACAAGAAGTGTATATTTTTTCAAAAATATACTAAGATAGAACCAATAACAGTTGAGGATGAGATGATACCACGCCACAAGTTTGACTTGGTTTCTCTTGGATGTTTACATGCAAGAGTTGGTGAATCAAAACTCAAAAGTTCTTATATGTTTCCACATTTTTTATTCACAAACCTATATCTATATTGGTACTATTTCAAATATCTCTCTCATTTTACTACAATGCAGATGTTATTGGAGTTTATGAGAGTCCGGGTACAACGTCACACAACACTCAATATGGTTCAAAAAATATATATGTTTGACATCGTTGGTGGGAGATACTTGCACATTGTTGAATTTTTTGACATAACATATTGATGACGTATTTCTAATTATTTTTCAAATTTGTAGCTTGAGGACTAGGTTTACTATATGGGACAAGCTTGCAGATAAGTTACGTCTTGATCTAGAGAACTTATAAGGTCACCCTCCAATCATTATTATTACCGGATGTAAAATAACCACCTACAATAGTAAATAACATATTTATCATCTTTTTATAAGAAAAACATATTCTTAAGTCAATCAATAAATCAATCACACACCTGACAAAAAAAATCAATCAAACAAAATCTTATCTTCCTATATTTTTTTTCAGGATCAATTTCAATTACCAATCTACCATCATTAAAAATATACGTTAATCCTAATTTGTATGAGTTTTCTCTATGAGATATTGGTAAGAATATTCTATAACTTCAAATTTCAATATTAAGTTTTTATTTTGACTTATTCATATTCTATATATTTTTTAGGCTTGAAGTTACTGAATATGATGATCCTAACAATGATGCCTGATATGAAATGATGTTGTGAATTTTAGGATGGTTAAAAATTTATGCATTTTTAATTTTTAATTTTATTGGTGTTATGTTCAGATGCTGGACTACTTTTATTACATTGCCATCTATTTAAATTGTATTTCTTTAATTCTGTATTTCCATAAAATTTTGTCGACCTAATTTTTCAAGTACATTCTTCTATGATAAGTGATGACATTACACATCTCGATAACAATTTTAAATAATGATTTGTTTAAATGCACTTCAAATAATGATTTGTTTCCTTTTCAATTTAATATTCTATTAAATACTTTCTAATCTCTCTTTATAAAAGCTGAGTTAACCACATATATTAGTTAACCAATCAGAGAATTTTAAATAGTTTTCGGCCAATCAGAAACAATGATTTTATTTTTCAACCAATCAGAATTGATGTAGCACATTTCCTTTTTTTAGAATTAACTATAGGTGACTAACTATGGTACAAATATTAACCACTGTCTTAAAAAGGAAAAGTTTAAATGCACTTCAAATAATGATTTGTTTCATTTTCAATTTAATATTCTATTAAATACTTTCTAAGTCAAATTAACTCTTTTTTCCTAAGAAAATTAAATCTTCTTTATTTATTCTAATCAATATAAATATTAATAATAAAATGGTAATATGAATTATCAGAGATTTTTTTTTTATATAAATATGGTTTTTTTAATTATTTTTTTTGCAACAATATGTTTTTTTTATAATTACCATGTAGTTAGTTAATCAGAGAATTACCAGATAGTTAGCCAATCAGAGAATTTTTCATAATTTTCAACCAATCACATGTGAGTTTTTAAAATTCAACCAATCAAAATTCACAACAATATTTCCATTTTTATGTTTTTAACTAAAATCTTAACCGTTGTAGTTAAAATCCTAACCACAATCAAGTATGGTAATCTTTAATCGTAGTTAATATGAATAAAATTTAAATTAAATTAATGTAATAATATTCAGAGGTTTTCTCATAAATACGATTTTTTTTTTTGCAAAAATAGGTTTTTTTTTATATTTTTTTTGCAAAATTACGATTTTTCAAATTTTTTTGCATTGTAAGTCGTAAAAAAAAGTTGCATTTGGTTGCTTCTAATTGAAAACCGTATTTTCGCAAAAAAAATTAAAAATTAGTAGAGCCGCAAAAAAACTTAGAAAAATTAGTATTTTTGGTAATTTCTCAAATAATGATAATAAAATTCAAATTAATGTATATGTTACTAATTTTCGAAAATAAACGTCAATTATTTGAGATTGATTTACAGTTATCAAAAATTAAAATAGATCCTACAAGATAGTTTTTTTAATGATAATTGATTTTAGATTGATTTATAGTTATCAACAATTAAAGCAGATCTTACAAGATATTTTTCAATTATAATTAATTTTAGATTGATTTATAAAAAAAATCCTGTAAGATATTTTTGAACCATTAATTGATTTGAGATTTATTTATAGTTATCAACAATTAAAGCATATCTTACAACATATTTTTAAATTAAAATTAATTTTAAATTGATTTATACTTATCAAAAATTAAGAAAGACCCTGTAACATATTTTTGAATGATAATTGATTTGAGAATGATTTATAATTATCAACAATTAAATCATATCTTACAACATATTTTTTAATTATAATTGCTTTTAAATTGATTTATACTTATTAAAAAAATAATTAAGATCCTGCAATATATTTTTGAATGATAATTGATTTGAGATTGATTTATAGTTATCAAAAAATTAAAATGTAAGATATGTTTTAATGATAATTAATATAAATGTTTTATATGTATTAATGTAATAATCATAATTGGGGATTGATTGATTTGAGCCAAAATTAAGTAATGGTTATATAATCTTATGCCTATAAATAGGTCCATGTGTATTTGTTAGATAACTACCAATCCCCCAATTACACATCAATTATTTCTACACACATACAACTGAAAATGCAAGGAGCTCGCTTTAATCGTATTGCTTCCTTGACATGTGAGAAGACAAACTGGCGAATCAAAATACGCTTGACCAGGATGTGACATGGGATCAATTGCTTCCTTGACATGTGAGAAGACAAACTGGCGAATCAAAATACGATTGACCAGGATGTGGCATGGGATCAACAGCGCTACAGGTGAGTTTAAAGGGCTCAATCTAATCTTACTTGACGATGTCGTAAGTACTCTTTTTACTTATACACAAATTTAGTAACACACATAGATTTATACAACTTTGTTCGATATAATTATTTTGTGTTTGTCAAATGCAGAAAACTCACATTCATGCATACGCTGGACTTGAATTTTGTAACGGGCAAGATTCGAACATGTAGAAGGTCGTCTTTATGCAATTTCAAATTTCAAAATTGCGAACTCAAAGCTTAACCATTCTCCTGTTAGCAACAAGAAGTGTATATTTTTTCAAAAATATACTAAGATGGAACCAATAACAGTTGAGGATGAGATGATACCACGCCACAAGTTTGACTTGGTTTCTCTTGGATGTTTACATGCAAGAGTTGGTGAATCAAAAGTTCTTATAGGTTTTCACATTTTTTATTCACAAACCTATATCTATATTGGTACTATTTCAAATATCTCTCTCATCTTACTACAATGTAGATGTTATTGGAGTTTATGAGAGTCCGGGTACAACGTCACACAACACTCAATATGGTTCAAAATATATATATGTTTGACATCGTTGGTGGGAGATACTTGCACATTGTCGAATTTTTTGACATAACATATTGATGACGTATTTCTAATTATTTTTCAAATTTGTAGCTTGAGGACTAGGTTTACTATATGGGACAAGCTTGCAGATAAGTTACGTTTGATCTAGAGAACTTATAAGGTCACCCTCCAATCATTATTATTACCGGATGTAAAATAACCACCTACAATAGTAAATAACATATTTATCATCTTTTTATAAGAAAAACATATTCTTAAGTCAATCAATAAATCAATCACACACCTGACAAAAAAAATCAATCAAACAAAATCTTATCTTCCTATATTTTTTTTCAGGATCAATTTCAATTACCAATCTACCAGCATTAAAAATATACGTTAATCCTAATTTGTATGATTTTTCTATATGAGATATTGGTAAGAATATTCTATAACTTCAAATTTCAATATTAAGTTTTTATTTTGACTTATTCATATTCTATATATTTTTTAGGCTTGAAGTTAATGAATATGATGATCCTAACAATGATGCCTGATATGAAATGATGTTGTGAATTTTAGGATGGTTAAAAATGTTATGCATTTTTAATTTTTAATTTTATTGGTGTTATGTTCAGATGCTGGACTACTTTTATTACATTGTCATCTATTTAAATTGTATTTCTTTAATTATGTATTTCCATAAAATTTTGTCGACATAATTTTTCAAGTACATTCTTCTATGATAAGTGATGACATTACACATCTCGATAACAATTTTCAGTTTATGTGCCAAACAAATATTGTATATTAAAATAAATATTATTGTAAATTACTAATAATGTAATTTATATAAGAAAAAAATATATACCAAAATGAGGGGAAAAAAATCTCGATGCGAAGCACGGGTAAAATACTAGTCAAAATCAATACTCCTTTCTTTCATATTAATTCATTTTTGAATTTGTGCATTTATTCTAAAGTGCACAGATTGTATAGTTTTATGTAAATATATTTTTTTTGAATTTTCTTACTTTTCTGAATAAAAATATAATATTTAATTTTTTATTAAAAAACAAATAGAAAACAATTTGTATAACGTTCACTTTAAATATATATGCAGAAATCAAAACCATAAAACAGAGAAAATGTCATTAAAAAATTCTGACACACATTGCCAGATTGATTGTATTTCTGTAGGGGCGGGGTGTCTTAACATATCATTGTGTTTTTTAACTATTTGAATCGAGTCAATCTCCTTTAAATTTTCATTTTCAACGGAGGTACCTTTTGAATTTTATTCGAGGTCAAATGATTTGCAAGAAAAATTCTGAGCCACAAATTTGGAACTTATCCCCCACCTCCCCCACTCTTCTACCACAAACCCACCTTTTGTAGTCGAGTAATGTTAAGTATTCTAAAAGAGTTTTCAATATTTTTTTTTAATGACATAAGATTGATAAGCGACTGATTTTAATTCGTGAATTTATATATATATATACGTGGAATTTTATATTATTTTAACAAAAATACTAAATATGTAAAGTAAGAAAGTTACTAATTATGTAATTTACGATATTTTTTGGTACTTCCGGCATTTTTCTTTTGACTCGCCAATACTTGAACCAAAATCTAACCAGATTCATTCACCATCCTGATCATCCACCGTCCATTTACCCCCCTCACACACACACGTGTCACAATCTCAAACACCTCGAATCCCTCAAACAACACGTGTCAGTAAACCAACCAGAAACACAAAGAATAACCTAGAACTCATAAAAAGCCTTCTTCATTCCAACCACAGAACAGCCCAAACCGACCATATCCTAAAATGTTTCCCTACGTTGTCGTACCATCCACTATCTTCCCTCCACGTGTCCCACTCAACGGCTACTTTTACTCTTATCACCCCACGTATAAATATTAAACTCATTTAAATAATGTTACATTTTCGGGATTGCCTTTAAATTTAATAATAATAAATTAATCAAACTTCGACTCTTCCAGCGCTTTCTAGTGTAAATGAAACATTTCAGCAGCAGTATATATAACTAGATTTATCCACTACTGCAAGTAACATCATCAAAATCTATCTACATTTTCTTACACAACTTGTGTTTAAATACAGTAACTTGAAGATATTTTCCTTATTTAGAAAGGTATGTCACTCTATATGTGCATGCGTATCTTAGTTGATGCATTTGGTTTTGTATTTTGATTGTTTTTGATGAATGTTGTTCAGGTTTTTGTGAGAAGAATGGGTTTAGGAAAGAGGTGCAGCACGCGTGGAAATGAAAGATTAGGGTGTGTTCGATTTTCGAGATCATTCGGGAGGAAAAGGGTTGTCATTTCGAATGATATGGAGGTTGATTCTTGTTTTGTGACTCCTATGAAGATGCTCTGTGAGGAGAAATGTGGTTTTGTTTCGGAGAAATCGGTTATTGAGTCCGTACCTCAAGACATTCTTGTAAGTCCTGGATAATTCAGCCAGGCTGAACTTGTTAAATAAAGCTAATAATTTTATTGTGGTTTTGTAATTAATTTTGTTGATTTTGTGTTGCAGATTAAGATATTATGCGGTGTGGAACATGATGATTTGAAGATGGTACTCCAAGTGTCCAAGGCTTTTAGAGATGCAGTAAGTGTATACATTGATTTTAATTGTTGGTTTGGAGGTTTTAAGTTGAAGTTGTGTAGGCTGATTAATTTGGTGTTCTGCTGATGTTTACAGACTGAAGTTGCAAGGCAATTGCATTTTGCATATACTACGCCTAGGAAGAGACGAGCTTCTCGAAATCCTGCTGATTCTAAAGAATGTGGGGAGCTAGATGGGGATGACAAAACCCCGAATGCTCCGAATCAGACCAGAGTTCCTAAATCTAGGTTTCTGGGAAACAAGGAAGAAGAATGGTGGCCTAGGAGGGCTTTGTTTGTCGGAATGGAGACAGAGATTTAGGCAGAGGTTGGTGTCTTTGTATAGCAAATGTTGTATCATATGGGTAGAAAATGGGCTAGTTAGGGATAATGAGGTTTTGACACATTCTTGGCTAGCCATGATTCTTCAATCCTTTCATTGAAGACACTTTGGCTTTTTTGTATTCTTTGCATTGTAAATCCCCTTAAAGTTTGTAAGTTATTGTGAAAAACAGAGAGGATGTTTTGTAATATTATGATTGTTGTGTTGTGTTGTCTCTTGCTGGCATACTTGATGCATCAAATGTAAAGAGGAATTCTATGTAATGGACTACTTTTGGTAAATATGTCTATCATTCCAGTTCTACCTCTGTAGAAAATTGTCGAGAAAGAATGAGAATCTTGGTTCTGAAAAACGAAAATCATACAGTTTTAGATTGAGATTTCAAGTCAGAAAAATGAGTACAAATTTGGGGACTAGGGTTTATGTGAAAAACTCTCCGGAGACTCTGATACCATGTTAAGTAGTAACCAACTTATTTAAAACTTTAAGGTGTTAGAAGAAGATATCAAATGGATCTTATGCTATATTTCAACAAAAATTAAGCATAGGATTGTGATATTGAAGATATCAATAAGAAATTAAGAATCAAGGCAGAAAACTGGAGACATGTATCTAACAGACCAGATATAATGCAATCAAATCGCTTTACAAGAAGCGGGGGTGTGTATAATGTTGTATATATAGGTAGAATTTTGCCAAAACTGAGATTATCATTGTTTCTTACTCTCCAAGTGCAACAAGAACAAATAATGGGATTACATGTATGAATTGATAGATAAAGCCGCATGAGCCAAGATAAAACTCATCCACAGTTTCTGCAACAGTTTGAGCAGAGTTGTGGTAATATTCGAATTATTAATGAGGTATCGGAAATGTGGAACAAAATTGCGCTACTTGTTAAATCAAAACCTTGAGACAGTAAGTTCTTGCATCTCGATATGAACATTGGCAATATGGTGCTGAGTTTGTCAGATTTGACTTGAATCTCTCCCAAAAATGAACCGCCTACCCCAGTCAGATACCACCAGTGCCCTTGTACGCCAACTGACCAATTTGCTGAACAACCATAGACAGTATTAGAAACTATTAATGTTGTTTGCGCTTAGTTTCCAGCAATCACAAATCAACATATGTGGAAGAACTGAATGGCATACCTTGCATACACAGAATACCAGAGCCACTGAGAACTGTGGCCAATCGATACCCAATCTCCAGGAAGTTGAGCCGCTGTTTGCTCACCACCCAGTGGAGCAAACTGTCCGAAATGCTTGTACCTAGAGGATGATCACAGGCTCGGTTAAAAGCCGAAAACAAAAAGAAACATGGAAACATGGACAGCCAGCTCCACTTGTTATGTTTAAGTTTATTAGGCCATTGTTTTGACATAAATATATTTATATCAACTGTGACTTGAAACAGTGATGAGCTAGATCAATGCTCAAGTTCTCTAAAGTTCCAATAAATCCAAATATCATGTTGAACTATAATGCTATGATTTGAGAAGTAAGACGGGGAGTCTGGAATTTGGAAGAACATTCTTAGTTTCTGCAAAGACATGCCATGTACCTGAAGGGACGAAATGTGTGGCGTCCTTCTCCTCTGTAACGCAGAGGACCTTCTGGATTTTTCTCACACTTCTCCATACGGTTGAAACAATTGGCCAGGTAGGCACCTTGTTGAGCCGCAACCTGAAAATATAGGCTTACAAAAATGTTGGAGGACATTACCAGTTAAAGAAATTGATGGTCCCGAATTAAGTACTGATTTTTTTTACCTGCGCTGTAGCTGGAAGATTCTTCATCTGGAAATCTACTTGGGATAGAGCTAGTTTAAATTCTTCAATATTTAAAGCTACAGCTTCTTTTGCCACATCCCCTTTGGATTCTTTCAATATATCAACGAGATTACTCATCTGTTTATTTTTCAAATAAAGCTGCATTTGAGGGTATCTCTCACAGATGTCATCTAGGGCATCTTGAAACTCCTTAACTGTCAGTGTTCCAGATCTGTCCTTGTCCGCTTTACTAAATATCGCTGAAATGTCTTCCTATAAAACATGAGAATGTACATTTAAGTAGATGTTCAAGTACTAAACAAACAAAGAAATTATTAGAATTATTAGAAGTACTAAATTACCAGATGGTTTATGGTTCTTAACCTGAACTAACTACTCCACCTTTGAGATGTTCATTCAACTTGCTAATCAATGAATCAACTATGCATCAAAAATCATGCAGAAAAGTTATAGAGTTTATACCATCACTTTGCGCTGATTGATTGTAGCACAATCTCCAAGTGCATATATGCTATTGCATCGTTCCACTCGCAGCCATTCATCAGTTGCTAATACACGTCTATTAGCCTATACAGTAAGAAAATTTATTACAAAAATTACGATGTATGCATTAGACCTTCAAACGAAGTTCAAATGGAAAGTTCAGTTCTAGAAAGAAACAAGCAAAGTTCAGCAGGACAAAGTAATATATACCTGACCAATTTGCTTCATAAATTCCATTATAACCGGACGAGTCCCTATACCAGTTGACCAGACAACCATTCCATAAGGAATAGAAGAGATTTGCCCATTCTTTATTTCTTTAGTAGAAATTTCCGAATCTGATACTTTGACAACCATTGATCCTGTTTTCAGATCAATACCATCCCTCTGAAATTTTTCTTCGGCAAAAACTGTGATCCTTTTGTCAAACCTGCAAACGAAGTTCTCCTAATTGCATGAGGGAATACGAGCCAAATGGAAAAATCACCACTACAACCTCTGATAAATAGAACTTCTTGAAAAGAATTCAAGTGCCATTTCTTTTTGTTACTAAAGGGATAGGTAGAAGATTAATATACAGATATAATGCAGTAAATTTAACCACTAAATTTAACCACATCACATCCCCACAAATTTTATTCAACACTTAATTTTGTACTCCAGTTTAGGAAATACTGTCAGATTACCGAGCCAATTCGACATAAAAGACTAGTTCGAATTGGGAAACTAGTTCTAGTAGTTGAAAATTCTTACATGTTTAATATGTGATCTCCTGCCTCAAGAAGTGTTATCTTAACAAAATCTTTCACCTTCGGATATAGCTTAACTAAATCTTCGGATACAAAATCATGTAGCTCAGCTGCAAACTCCACACCAGTTGGACCACCACCAACAACTACAAATTGAAGAACTTTTTGCCTCTCCGCATCAGTCATTTTGGGGAGGCTGGCCCTTTCAAAGCAATCAATAACAGTTCTACGGATTTTTTGAGCATCTTCTACTTCCTGAATAGAGAGTGCGTGAAGAACTTTGTGACGAATTCATATTATTTAAAGCACATTCGCAAATCAAACTATTTGTAGATTAAATGAATTGCATATAGCAGTGTTAAAGAAAGATCCAGTTATGTGATTTGTAAAAAGTTACCTTTAAAAACAAACAATTTTCCTCCACCCCTGGAGTATTGAATGTGTTTGCACGAGCTCCCATGGCAACTACTAGGTAGTCATAGTCTACAACAATTTCTTCATTGCCATTCAGTTTACCGTCTTTACTGGATCGACAGAACACTTTCTTATTCTCAGCATCAATCTTGAAACATTCAGCTTCCCAGTAATGAATATCTATATTTTTCTGCAAGAGAAAAACATTATTCAGCCAAAACATATCTTATTGACGCATTAAACTCAGTGGAAGGAAGATCTAGTTTTGCCAGACAATTCTTTTTGGTACAGTGAGAGCAACAAGTCACTAGGGAACTACGTGACAAAGAATAAAGTTATTTAATAGCTTCATTCTAGGCCTAAAACTTATACTTCTTGAAAGATTCTTTAACAAGGCCAGTGATATTTGATATATGTCACAGTTTTTATCCCCAAGTATACTGCAATAAACAGAGATCGGGTTACAAAAGCTTGACTAATCTTCTTTTACATATTAATCCCTGGCGCCTGCACAGCACAGACTCCACCACAACCAAAATGAACATAAATTCCTATGAACTATTGTTTTTGTGAGCCAAACATTCAATTCACTTTAGTTACCTTATGCACAATGTTTCGGATCGGTTCAACGATGCTGCGAGCTTCCACAGTCCCACATGTAACACTTGGTAGTAAAGGAGTGAATGCAAAATAATTACGAGGTGATATCACTTGAACATCATATGAGGAATTCTTCAAATTTTTCAAGAAACTGGTTGCAGCCCAACCAGTGCCAAGTACAACCACTTTCTTTTTCCTGCTAACCACCTCAGGTGAAGGAATTTTAACTTCACTGTTACTAGAATTAGCTTCAGAATACGCCACAAGACCTCCACCGCTAGAATATTAAATAGAGAATAAAATTAGTTTAACAAGAAATCTCACTCATCAATCGAAACTATCTACGCTATATAATTACAAAGATTACTTAATAATACACACAGAAATTATGAATATATGACAGGGTATTATTATTATTTTTGCATCAAACTATAAAAATGCTTTGCAACAAATAAATCCAACTCTTATAGGTTCTCTTTGTGTTAATTGTCCTAGATTCCCTTCTAAAATGCTTTGGGTGAGTTCTGAATGTGGTTTTACCCATGGAATTCTTTTCTTGAGACAACGCTAATCCTGGAATCGATTGTTCGCTTAAGAATAACAATAACTCGATCCAGTAAAAGCAAGAAACAACTTGGCCTCTATGACAACAATTTCGTGAGTGGTCTGCTCAATATCAAATTAATTTCCTAGCAAAAGAAGTTTTGTCATGTCATCATGTTTTTAAGCTCAATTTGAATACAAATTGATGAGCTGATAGAATTATAAGATGTTCATAAATAGCTCGACCAATTGCTCTTCGGATCATAGGTACATCCCAAGCCAACAACAACGTTCAATATAGTACAAACACATGCTATACCTAACATGAAGAAAGATTAAGCTCTTGGATCCTGTCACAGAAATTTTACATTTACCTTCAAATTGGAAATTTGTCAAAGAATGATTAAACTATTGGATCTTAACTCTGAACTCTGAACAATTAAAGCATAGGAATTCCAAACAACATCATCCATAGTTGATTGTGCTGAATCATACGCTACGCTATATTTGTGCAAATAGCTATAACAATATAAACAGCAAACAATCAATAAATAATTCTATAAACATTGTACAAGGTTCGGATCAAATGAGAAGTAAATTAAAATGAGAATCAATACAAACCACCGAAATTCAACACACATATAATCAAAGTTCATAATACCGAATATATCAATTTTATTTAATGGCAACAATGGTTCACCGTTTCAAGAACATACAGCTCAAACATATATAGCTGAGGTTCAGCGCAATTATGGTACTAGATCTTAGTATTATCATTGTTAAATATTATTGATTCTCATTTGAACCCCGACGCAGTATATATCCGCTATGAAACCATATAAAAAACCAATTCAATGTGAAGATCAACTCAAAACATTTACATATACATGTAAGAAAACAAGATTACCTGACGGTGAACACAACCAGCAATCTAGACAGTGAAGGATTTTGACGGAAAGTCTCCGAAAACCTCTCAATCATACTCCAGTTCCTCATCTTCCTTTTGCTTCCAGTTCAGATCCAACTACAATACTCTGTACCTAAGTATGAATAAAAATGAGTATATTTATATGCAAACACATGCAAACACAAAAAACCAAATAATTCTTCACAGCTAATCAATATTCAATATAAATGTACTTTATAATGAAAATATCATGTGTAAAAGATGTTACAGAGAGAGAGAGGGAGAGAGAGAGAGAGGGGGAGAGAGAGAGAGAGAGAGGGGGGGAGAGAGAGAGGGAGAGAGAGAGAGAGAGAGAGAGAGAGAGAGATGTAACCTTGTAGAAACAGAACAAGAACAGAGAGAGAGAGAGAGAGAGAGAGAGAGAGAGAGAGAGAGAAGGAGAGAGAGGGAGAGATTTGTAACCTCGTAGAAACAGGGAGCTGGGGTGTGAACAGTGGTGGTTCCTAGCAAGTGGGAGAGAAATGAGAAAAGTGAATGTTTGTGTGCTGTATAAAATGTGGATTCATTGGGTTTGCTTACGTATGTATTGAACTAGAATTAAATGTGTGTAGTTTACACCTAGTGGTCTCGTGGGAGTTTGAGTAACTGACTTGTCAAGGCAAGACAGACAGCCAACCACATGCCAAGTGTCTCACGTACCTCATTGTCCTTGCCGCCGTCTAGAATCTCAACACCCCCTTCACAGTTGGCCTTATGTTTCCTAGAGGAGTCAATATGGGTTATTTATTTTTAAACGATTTCATTTAAGTATGACGAGATAACACAATGATTAAGGCTCATCTCATGTTCCGATTCGATTCTTTCTTGCATAATTGTCAAGCTTATAAAATACAAAATTGATTCATAGCTAATCATAATAATAATAATAATAATAATAATAATAATAATAATAATATTGTTTTAATTCATTTGATCCGATTCAAAATATGACAAGACTTGCTAACTGTGTTTCAAATTTATTTATTTTTATAGAAATCTTAACTTAGAAGTAGCTTTATTATTTCTAAATTTAATCTTCGTTGGAAAAGAGGACAACGGTTTGGACAAATTTTCTGAATTCAACTCAAAATGTTCTGCTTTGGTGTTCCAAAATCTCTCTCTTGCAAGTAGGAGAAATAAATGGATCCGACTGCAGTATGTTACTAGGCCCAAATAACAGGACTTAAGAGCATTCACATCCCTCCCCGTCCCCAACCTCATATTCTTACTAAAAATAGTAATTCCCTAAATTTATCGTTATAATTTATTTATCATCTAAAAATTTATTACATCTCATTGTGAATCGGATGTAGATGATATTTTTTGCTATAATTCATAATTTTTTCAAAATATGGGGGAAGAAATGGGACACCCCATTATGAATGCTCTGAAATCCTATTCAAAACAAGTCCAGCATGCAAATACGGCCACCGACCTGAAGCTGTTAAGTTGAACCATTAAACCTGAATATTCATGTAGCTATATAAAGATCCATGAAATCAGTGATGCATGATAAAATATAAACTTTAGTTCCAACTTCAACTAGAAATTATGAACACAAATTTTCTTCTAAAGATTTTTCGGGTTGAACATTTCCTATAGAATAATTTTCGTGTCACCGAGAGGCATCGGTTGCCCTGTGTAGTTCCGTCACTGCATTTCAGAAACGTGATTAATCCAAGTCCTTCTCAACTTGAATCCCCATAGACTTGGCCGTTCCCATAATGGACTTGCAAATAGATTCCAAAGGCATGTACTCACAGAATGATCCATCAGACTGTTTTACCTTTGCAATTTCATATACATGTTTTATTGTAATGGTTGAAGCTACTACGTGGCCTGGTCGACTACTACCAAAATCCACACCAGCGGCTTGCTTAATAAACCAAGTCACTGACGGAGATTTCAATTGGAACTCGAAACAGCGGTCCTTGAAAGCCGTGACTTTGACTGCCAATGGAGTGTTTGGCTTGTACTTTTGAGTTCTTGCATTGAATTCCTTGCAAAATGCCAATTGATTGAGACCATATGGACCTAAAGCTGCCCCGATCACTGGTGGACCTGGTGCGGCTTTTCCAGCTGGGAGGGTGATACGGATTGTTGTGGCGACTGCACGGGGAGTGACTATGCCTTTGAGTGTAGCAGCCATTGCTTCTGCGTTTAAAGGAGATGTAGAGTAATCTTTTATATCACTACAACAAACAAAGTCAGTTGCGACCATGTATATACAACAAATACGGATTCCTGGTTTTCATTAGCTCCGTCGCAGACTCTCTGTTTCATTATGTAAAATGTCATCGTGTATAGAGTGAGAGTTAACATTTTGACTCCGCTGAAATAAAATTTATGCACTAAAATTGAAATTATCAAAGAAATTTAAATTTTGACCCCACTAACTTGATTTTCTAGCTACGCTGCTGCGTGTACATTTGTTTATTCATAAGGTCATTCTTTCTTCATTGCTCTCTTGCATTACCTATTCTTTGTACAAGACCGAAAGTTTTTAGGCTTCACTTAAAAATGACCCATTTTCATAAGCAGAAAAATGGTACCTTTGCATCAAAACACTTCAATTTCTTCTGTAATACAATCTGAACTAAAACTTTTGGATAATACATCCAAATGGAATCACAGTTATCATAAATATCTGCAAAAAAAATTTAAAAAAAGAGACAGTAAAAAACTAAATTCCCCATAAAGAAACTATTGTGTACCTTTCAGAATGAAGCTCAGGACTGGTCTTTTAGGTTCTTCTGCAACTGAAAAGGGGCCTTGGGCCAGTACAGGAAAATGTTTTTAGTAAAAAAAATAATTCACATGGTAGATAAATGAAGGGTTAACCTAGAACTATATATGAATGAAATAAATTTTCATACCGAATTCCTTGGAGGGCAAGTAATGAAGCTGATTGTATATGGTACCTTGATAATTCTACTAGCGAGATTTTCTAATTGAATGGATTGGATTCATAAAATATCGGTGATGCAAACAAAAACGGCAAGACGGTAATTTCAAAAACAAGATGTTGTGCCCAAAATCTCATATGGGCTCGATTTAAGGTCCATATCTGTCATAAGTCCAGTAGCAGGGTATTGGACTAGGATGAGGGGTACCAAGGAACAAGTTCATGACGCCGGGGTCTGGGTTCAAGGTATCCAGATAGGTTCGAGGTGCCGCAACAGGTACCCGGGAACACGTTCGAGGTACTAAGGCAGGTCCGAAGCATCAAGGTAGCCTTTAAGATACTGAGGTATAGGCTTAGGACATCATGGGTTAGATGCAGGGCATTCTAAGGTGGATCAGGGTGTCAAGACAGGTTCAAGGTGTTGAGGTTCAAGTCGGGGGCATTGAGGTTCAGGGGGTCTGAACCTCGAGACTAGTCACAGGTGATGAGTAGTCGAAGGCAGAGTACTAGTAGGACAAGGACTCAGCTACCTATACTTTAGGGGTACGGATTTATATTTATAAAAGGACTCGTAAACCTGATTAAACAGGATGGATGGAACAAATGTAATTAGTATGGGACTCATATTAGTTATTCGGATAAGCATTACTTCCTCGAGGATTTAAAGGACTTAGAGTTGGACATGGATTAGGAGACTAGGAAGCTCGGCTGGAGCTACCTAATTCGACAAAAACTCTAAGATGGACGATCTTAGAGTGGTCGAATTTGCAGGAAGGAAGAAGTATAAACTTAATAGAACTACATGGGGCTTGATTCCTATAAATAGGATATGTAGGCACTTGACTAAAGGATTCGGATTTTCACTCTTGAGAAGCATAAGGTACGTGCACCTCAGTGATACATATTCCGGCGAATTTACTGGTGGTGTAGGATTTACACTGCTCACTTCGACCGGTGGTTTGTCAACTCAGCCCCCGGAGACATACTTCAACCATTCTGTTCTTATAATTAGCTTCAGGCTTCGAGCTTTGAACCGGTAAGCCCTGTCCGATAATCAAGGACGTTGCTCACGAATATTCCAGCAAGATTCTCTCAATTGTGTTGTACCAAATTTCTCTCACAACCTAAGTGGCGCTAGAAGGAGGGGAACTCCATCAGAAATCTTGAGAGAGAAAAGATGTCGGATGATTCCGGAAATACGCAAACACCAACTAACGGTGAAGAAGGCCGTGGAACAGGTCCTCATGGCGAAGTAACGAACAAGGATATTTTCGATCACCTCAAGAAAATTGGTGAAAGGGTGGATTCCTTGGAGAAGAAGTCTGAAAAGATGAAAAAATGGCGAAAAAAGCAGAGGTCCTCGGAAAAACATCCGAAAGCTCCAAAGGTCATACCTACTCGGCTGGATTTTGGTAGTGACGAAGAAGAACCTGAAAAGGGGAAGACCAAAAAGATTTTTTCTGACGTCGAAACTGATCAGAGTAACCCAGACTGGAACTCTGAAGCTGAGCTTAAGAATAAGGAGGACCCTGAACCTTCGGTTACAAGGAGTGTCACTGTATTCGACCGAATGGGAAAAAAGCTAACAAGTAAGGATTTGAGGCTTAAGCTATTGGAGGCAAAACAGAAGGGTCCCAAGAAGGTACAAAGTGAGAAATCACTGTCTAAGGCGTCCGGTAGTCATAAGGATAAGTCCCACTGTTAGCACAAAATCACGCAAGCGCACGTGGTCACAAGTAATATACGAATAAGTCAAGTTCGTTCCCACAGAGATCTAATGAGGTGTTCAATTCAATTAATGTACCTATGCAACAATGTATGATTTTTATCCACTGCTAAGACAATTAACAATTTTGGTTTGATTATCTAAAATTAACTAGAGAACAAATTATTAAACTAAGAATTAACTAACTAAGAGGATTAAAATCGATTTATGTATATGAGAATAAAACATGGGATCCTAACTTCATTAAGTACTTCATTCAGAGTCTTTTGTCTTTAATCAATGCATGTGACAGTTGTGAAAACTAATCGGATAACACGAAATCAGTACACGCTACCTTTCAGTATACGTATACCAAACCACTTAAACATCCACAAAATAGATAGAAGTTAAGCAGACACCAATTATTCTTAGACCCTATATGTCTATAAGATTTGAAAACATAACGGTTTAACGAGCAAGTTATCCATTCAGATTACATAGGGCAGGTAAGATGGTTAAAATCACCTACGAATCATGCATGACAAACATACATCAACCTATGCTAGCATGGCAAGTTCCAAACCTCTATATCCACTTTCGCATTCAATAGAGATTAACAAACAATCTTAGATGTTAGCTACGCATCCAAGAAGAATAAGCACAACCAAACTAGGATATCAATTAGCCATCACACACACATCTTTAAAACAATTAACTACTAAAATCCATAAATAAATCTGTTAGAATCCCACGACAATGATTAGTTCATAATAGAACCGTTCATCATCGTGGGTTCTGATGAAAGCATGATGAAAAACAAGAAATCAATGATGTAAATATGAATAAGAGTTAAAGGTTTAGAGGACAAATCCGGAAGCATCCAAAAGTTGCACCAAAATTGAAGAATACAAGAAAAAACTATGTCTAGATCTCCTCGTAGTCACGTTCTTCGTTCTTGGCTTCTCGATCTTGTGCTCCAATATTGAATCTGATCTCTGGTGTGTTGTGATGTATTGTGATGTGTTGATTATGTCCCCCCAAGGTGTGTATTTATAGCTCCAAGTTGTCCCTCTTCCAAGCAATTGCCGTTTTTGAGTTAGAATAGAATTACGGCAATTTCCATCTTTGAATGCAATAAGAATTGCATATTCCATGTTTACAACTGATTCTGGAAGTTTCTGGCCGCCCCAAGCAATTACCATAATGATTAGAAGTCGAATTTGTGAAAATTTCCTTATTAATCGAATTCTGGCAATTTCTGGCGATTCTGACTTCCTGGGCGGCCGCGCAGAATTCCAGTACAATTCCTGGGCGCCCGCGCAAAATATTCTGCCTAGAATTATAGAAAATGTTGTCCTCTTCGCGTGAGCTGTAAGATCGTCAGAATCGGACTTGTAGAACTCCAGATATGGCCAAAACAGTGAAGACTGTGCAACCTACCCGGAAAATCCGAATTTTAATCAAATTAACCTCCAACTCTTGGTTCTGCAAAACTTAATGAAAACACATTAAACACACCACATACTTGAGTTCAAGTCATCAATTTAAGCCGATATGAAGCGTTCCAAGTGGATTAAAAATCCACTTATCACACCCCCAAACTTAAACTGATGTTTGTCCTCAAGCATAAATAATATAACTATATACAACTAACTAGTACCACTTCCGTAGGTGATCACAGTTGCATATGGCATATGCAACAAGCCCTTTAAACCCCTAGGCAGCCCTAGTGGACGAGTAAGGTCTCGTGAGGGCCTATAGCGAATGTACCCACAAAATCCATCTAACAATGCAACTAACAATGCAAACTATATGAATGCAACTACATGAAAAAAATGCAAAGATCCCCTTTAAACTAACCATAACCATTCAATAAGCAAACATCTCAAATCACGCAATAACTTCCAAACAGAGCTCGACTAAATCCCCGTATACTAACAATACATGAACGAAAACGTGGTGTGTGCGATACTCATCAGATATACTCCTAACACTAGACCAAAAATCATACCCATTCTTCGTCAAGGCAATCACTAGTTTATAAAAAGAATGAACGCTAGACACTTCATAACTCAGAGACACCTCCATCATCATTTAAGTTAGACAGGAATTCATGCTTTATTACTAACAACTACAACACATAACAAAACAACATAACACACATGTTTATTTGACCGTGCAATGGATGAGACCCCAAAAGGCTTATATAATAATACCCATGTAGCGAGTGTTAGGTCGGCAATCCCAAACCACAAAGGGCTTTAGGTTACCAGGTACAAGTACCCCTCAGACTTAATTATTTGAGTATTAAAGAGCTCACCCTAGTCAATTATACACACTCACACTCTCACAAACACTCATTTTTTTTTCTTTTTCTCTTTTTTTTTCACACAAGAATGAGTGCGTTTCGCTCCATCTCATTCATCCTAGACTACTCATAAAATATGAGCTGGCTACTAGCCATTTGACGCCTAGCCTTTATTAACAACTAAACACAACTAAAAACACTTAGCATGAAATCCCTGTTTTCCCCCAAACTTATACTTTGGTGCTCCTACGCCATCAAGGGAATAAAGAACATTTTAACTATAAACAAATGATTAAACCTCAAAACATCCAAATAGGCATGGCCCTAATCTAGCCCAAAAGCAAACGATGAATTGTGTAAAGATTTTGTTTTCATAACATGCATGTCAATTTCATAAGAACTTAAATCATCCCTCTATTTATGATTACCACAATCAAATCAACATCAACCTACTAAACAGAAATAGCTCGTCCTAAGGGATCATGAAATATGCATGCCATGCAACTAAAATGACACATATAATAAAAACACAAACAAAATATCCTACATGAAACAAACATGCAAAATACGAACAAAACATGAATGAATTACCACAAACATGCAAAATATGATTTCCTACATGAACACATAACACCACAACACTACTTATCCCCAAATCACCCCCAAACTTAGAATATTCAATGCCCTCATTGAAGGTAATAAGAAAGATAGTAGAAACATACCTAACACATGGGTTGCCTCCCACGAAGCGCTGTCGTTAATGTCATTTAGCCGGACAAATGTGAATCAAATCATGGTGGCTCGAAGATCGCATTTGACTTGTCCTTAGCAGAAGGACCATTCACCCATTGTTTGATAACCTTCTTGCTTTCTTCCCACATCTTTTCCAAATCAAACTTCACCTTGACTTTTCCACCAATCGATTTTTTCTTTTTCTTCTTTACACCTCTAAGGTGTTTATGCTTCTCCGTCGATTGATAAGAACACTCTTTTACCTCATCATCCTTGTTCCACCTTCTCAACACATTATCTTCACACTCTTTAAAAATTACCAACTCATCATTCAGAAGGACATACTTCAAATGTGGTGGAAGTTTTCCAAGCTTGACATTCGAAAGATCTCGAATGGAAGAATTGTCAATGGAATCACTGATGTGATGCTCGAACTTGTGCATGTCCGAATTTTTGCTCAACAGCTGATCGAACTCCTTTCTCTGACCCGTATCAACCATCTTCAAGCTAAAACACTTTTCCTCCTCTGTCGGAAATTTCATAGCCTTGAACACATTAAAGATGACCTTTTGATTACTTACCCTCATTGTGAGCTCTCCTTTCTGAACATCGATCAACGCTCGGCCAGTAGCCAGAAAAGGTCTTCCCAAGATGATAGGAATCTTCTTATCCTCCTCAAAGTCAAGAATAACAAAATCAGCAGGAAAAATCAGCTTATCCACCTTTACCAAGACATCCTCCACTATACCCCTTGGATATGTGATCGACCGATAAGCCAACTGTAAGGTCATATTAACTGGTTTCGGCTCAGGCAACCCAAGTTGCTTAAAAACAGACATTAGCATTAGATTAATGCTAGCTCCCAAATCACATAAGCATTTGCTGAAAAGTTGATTGCCAATAGTGCAAGGTATGGTAAAACTTCCCGGATCTTTAAGCTTCGGTGGCAATTTCTGCTGTAGAACTGCACTACACTCCTCTGTCAAAGCAACGGTGTCCAAATCCTCGAGTTTCAACTTCCGAGATAGAATACCCTTCATGAACTTAGCATAGCTCAGCATCTGTTTAAGAGCTTCTGTAAAAGGTATGTTGATGTGTAACTTCTTGAAAACCTCGAGAAATTTGGCGAATTTTGTGTCAAGATTCTGCTTCTGTAGCCTCTTTGGATATGGAGGAAGAGGATAGATCTGGTTACTCTCTGTAGTCTTCTTCTGGAGCCTCTTTGGGTATGGAGGAGGTGGGTAAATAGTCTGCTCCGAAGTAGACTTGTCAGCAGAATTTTTGCTCTTTTCAGCCTCACCGTCCAACTGCTTAGCTGCCAAATCAAAAATTGGCTTTTCCTTAGAAGGTTCCACCTGATGCTGCTGAATTTCTTCCTCTTCTTCAAATGCTGATTTTTGATTGCCCGTGACCTTTCCCGATCTCAAGGTAACTGCTTTCACATGTTCTTGGACAACTGTCTTTCCTGGATTAGGCTCCGTATCGCTAGGAAGAGTTCCCTGAGCTCTGCTGAGTAAGACACTTGCCAACTGCCCCATCTGATTCTCCAAAGTCTTGAGCGATGCCGCCTGGCTTTTAACTATCATTCTCAACTCATCCAATTCAGATTTTTCATTCGAAGACTGCCCCGCACTAGCATGAGGTTGTTGCGGAAATCCTGGTGGCTGAAATTGTTGCCTAGGAGCATACTGTGGCTGAAAATTCTGCCCTTGCTGCTGCTGAAAATTCTGAGGATTGTAAGGCTTTGCTCCAAATTGCTGACCTTGGAATGGCTGATAAGGCTGCTGAGATTGTTGATTGTCGCTCCAGCTGAAATTAGGATGATTCCGGCTATTGGGATGATAGGTGGCTGGAACTGGCTGTGATGGTCTCTGAAAGTTGCTCACAAACTGCGCCGACTCACTAGATATGGCACAATTATTCATCTCATGTGCGCCCGCACAAAGCTCACAAACACTAGCCACCTGCTGAACTCCATAATTCGTCAAAGAATCCACCTTCATTGTCAAAGCCTTCAACTGGGCTGCTATAGCTGTAGCTGCATCAACTTCAAGAACTCCTGCTACTTTGCCTTGTGATAATCTCTGAGTAGGATTTTGATATTCATTCGCAGCCATCATCTTAATTACTCATAAGCTTCCTCGTAGCTCTTAGCCCATAGAGCTCCACATGATGCTGCATCTAACATTGGTCTTGATTGTGCTCCCAGACCATTATAAAAACAATTAATCACCATCCAGTCGGGCAATCCATGATGTGGACATCTCCTAAGCATCTCCTTGTATCTCTCCCAAGCTTCACATAAAGTTTCTCCAGAATGCTGAGAAAACTGAGTAAGAGCATTCCTGATCGCAGCAGTTTTAGCCATGGGGAAGAATTTAGTAAGAAATTTTTGAGCAAGATCCTCCCATGTAGTAATAGAACCTGCTGGTAGAGAGTGCAACCAGCCCTTAGCCTTATCCCTCAGAGAAAATGGGAAAAGTCTCAGCTTCACGACATCTTCCGACACTCCGTTGGTCTTGAAGGTGTCGCAAATCTCGATGAAATCCCTAATATGCATATTAGGATCTTCCGTTGGAGCACCCCCAAACTGCACTGAATTCTGCACCATCTGAATCGTGCCAGGCTTGATTTCAAAGGTATTAGCTACAATAGCCGGCCTGACAATACTCGACTGAATATCATTGATCTTTGGCTGAGAATAGTCCTTCAAAGCCTTAGCTGCAGGTGCTACTCCTTCTGGTACGTCTCCCATCTTTACTAACTTTAATCTTTCTTCTTCCAATTTACGAGTCTGAGAACGTGTTCGCATACACGTTCAAGTACCGGAAACACACAGAACAAACAACTACAATCTGAGTCAGTGAACTCTAACTACCACTGATGACAAGCACATAAACTAAAATAAAACACCGATGATCCCCGGCAGCGGCGCCAAAAACTAACTTCATTAAGTACTTCATTCAGAGTCTTTTGTCTTTAATCAATGCATGTGACGGTTGTGAAAACTAATCGGATAACACGAAATCAGTACACGCTACCTTTCAGTATACGTATACCAAACCACTTAAACATCCACAAAATAGATAGAAGTTAAGCAGACACCAATTATTCTTAGACCCTATATGTCTATAAGATTTGAAAACATAACGGTTTAACGAGCAAGTTATCCATTCAGATTACATAGGGCAGGTAAGATGGTTAAAATCACCTACGAATCATGCATGACAAACATACATAAACCTATGCTAGCATGGCAAGTTCCAAACCTCTATATCCACTTTCGCATTCAATAGAGATTAACAAACAATATTAGATGTTAGCTACGCATCCAAGAAGAATAAGCACAACCAAACTAGGATATCAATTAGCCATCACACACACATCTTTAAAACAATTAACAACTAAAATCCATAAATAAATCTGTTAGAATCCCACGACAATGATTAGTTCATAATAGAACCGTTCATCATCGTGGGTTCTGATGAAAGCATGATGAAAAACAAGAAATCAATGATGTAAATATGAATAAGAGTTAAAGGTTTAGAGGACAAATCCGGAAGCATCCAAAAGTTGCACCAAAATTGAAGAATACAAGAAAAAACTATGTCTAGATCTCCTCGTAGTCACGTTCTTCGTTCTTGGCTCCTCGATCTTGTGCTCCAATATTGAATCTGATATCTGGTGTGTTGTGATGTATTGTGATGTGTTGATTATGTCCCCCCAAGGTGTGTATTTATAGCTCCAAGTTGTCCCTCTTCCAAACAATTGCCGTTTTTGAGTTAGAATAGAATTACGGCAATTTCCATCTTTGAATGCAATAAGAATTGCATATTCCATGTTTACAACTGATTCTGGAAGTTTCTGGCCGCCCCAAGCAATTACCATAATGATTAGAAGTCGAATTTGTGAAAATTTCCTTATTAAAATCGAATTCTGGCAATTTCTGGCGATTCTGACTTCCTGGGCGGCCGCGCAGAATTCCAGTACAATTCCTGGGCGGCCGCGCAAAATCTTCTGCCTAGAATTATAGAAAATCTTCTGCGCAACCTACCCGGAAAATCCGAATTTTAATCAAATTAACCTCCAACTCTTGATCCTGCAAAACTTAATGAAAACACATTAAACACACCACATACTTGAGTTCAAGTCATCAATTTAAGCCGATATGAAGCGTTCCAAGTGGATTAAAAATCCACTTATCACCCACTCTAAACCTGAAGATGAACATAGCTCTGGCTCGTCCTATAAAGCTGATGACAGTTCTGATGAGAGCTCCAACGGTAGGAGTGACACTGATGACACCTCTGAGTCAGCTGAAGGTGGTGGAAAATACAAGGAGGAGGACCTTAGGAAAGTCCTCGAGAAGATTATGGCAGAAAAAGGCCCCCAATCAGGATTGACGGTGGGATCACCTTTCACTAAGAAGGTGCGGGATTCGCCCTTACCCCGTAGCTACAGGGGAGTAGGAGATTTGAAGTTCAATGGGACCATGGACCCTGTGGAGTTTCTTAGCCGTTTCAATACAGAGATGGAAGTTTATCAAATCAAGGATCGCATAAAATGTCGTTTGCTGGCTGCGACTCTGAGGGATAGTGCTCATCAGTGGTTCAAGAGGCTCCCCTCCAATTCTATTAAGTCATGGAGACAGATGGGTGAGATGTTTGTAACCCAGTTTAGAGCTTCAGTCACGTTTGCACCTCCGGCTAATACACTGGCAAACATCAAGCAACGTGATAACGAGACATTAAACGAATATTTCAAGAGGTTCAACGCTGAGGTTCCAAGGGTGAGAAAAACCACTGACGAGACTTACAAAAATTTTCTGATAGCTGGAGTTAAGCCTGGAACTGAATTCTGGAAGGAGCTTCAGAGTAGGGAGCCTACCACCCTGGCTGACTTCTACGCCAAGGCAGAAAGGCATAAAGTCGTGGAACAATCCTTGGAGAATTTGAAGAAGGATAATGCTTCACGAGATTGGAACAGGAATAAGAGGAATAGGTCGTACAGTCCGAAGGAAAGAAACTATAGCAAGCGGACAACCTATAACACAGCTTCAGCAGACGGCCGGGATGCAAGCAAGGAGGCAAAGACTGCACCTCTGTCAGTGAACACCACAGGTTCAAAGAGGACAGTAGAGTACAAATATCCGTCTCCAAAGGGTAGTAGGAGATACTCGGAGTACACCCCTTTGGCTGCACCTGTGGAACATTTATTCGAAGTTGGTGATAAGTCGGGGATGTTCAGAAAACCCTCCAGGACGGGACCTCCCGGAAGGAAGGATTTAGCTAGATATTGTGCTTTTCATGATGCCAATGGGCATGAAACAGCCGACTGCCGACACCTCAAAGATCATATTGAGGATTTGATCATGAAAGGTTTCCTCACAGAATTTGTGGCCCAGGAGGCGAAAAAGTACAAGGATGATAGGTCTAAGAGAGATGAAGAGAAGTCCGCACCTGATCGAGCTACCAGGGCTGGTAGTATCCACGCGATCATTGGCGGACCGTACATTGGAGGCTTCAGCAGGAATGCAATGAAGAATTATGCACGTGAGGCTAGAGGAAACCCTCTCACAAATGTTTATCATTTGGCAGATAGACCCCCGAAGCTGTTTAGAGGTGAAGCTGCGGACATCACCTTCACTGAAGACGATGCAAGACATGTGCATCACCCCCACAATGATGCATTGGTGGTGACTATCACAATTGGAGGGCTCAATGTGCATCGAGTCTTGGTGGATAATGGAAGTTCTTGCAACATACTGGCTTATGACACTTATCAAAAGATGGGACTCGCAGACAAGGAGATGTCCCCTGCTTACAATGACTTATACGGATTTACTGGTGGGCCAGTACAAGTTGTGGGTAGGGTAAAGCTTCCTGTTGTGTTGGGGGCTGAACCTATGAGAGCTACGCAGGTGACAGAATTCATGGTTGTGAATGAAGACATATCATATAATTGTATCGTTGGCAGACCCCTCTTGAAAGAAATGAGAGTGGTAACCTCTATCTACCATCTCTCCATGAAGTTTCCTACTCCTAACGGAATTGGATGTCTAAAAGGTTGTCAAGTCGACTCAAGGGAATGTTATAGTAAGGCTCTGCGCACTGCTGAGCAGGCTTCAAAGCATTTATTGTTGGTTGACGGAGGCACCACGGATAATTGCTATAGGTACCAGGAGGCATCAACGAAGAATGAACCCTCACAGCAGGTACATAATTTGTGCAATGTGAGTATGATTATACAACATCCAGGTGAAGAGAGCTCCACGGATATTGTCTTTTCTTCGGGGGTAGATACCCAGAATGAGGTACGGATGCTGGAGGCACCCCCACCAAAATTGTGGAAGACGGTGAACATTTTATCGAAGGTACCGTTGAAGAGGTAAATGATAGTGACTTCGAGGATGGCCATGTGGAAAGCTTTCCCAAGGTTCCTTTACAGCCCAAAAGAATGGATACGGAGGTTCACGTGAAGATTGACTTAGATCCCCGGATGCCTGAGGCTAGGGAGACAACAGGTGCTGCTGGTGACACGTTGTCAATCCCAGTAGATGCAACCGACCCCTCCAAGGAACTTAAAATTGGAAAGCAGTTGGAACCTGAAGTTAGGGAAGCATTGACTCGTTTCCTAAAAGATAACCTAGATGTTTTCGCTTGGTGTCACTCTGACATGGTAGGGATCGATCCCAGGGTGATGTGTCATCACCTCAACATTGACCCCGAAAGGGTTGCTGTGAGACAAAAACGAAGGGCAATAAGTGGTGAGAGAGCTTTAGCCCTCAAAGAAGAGGTTGACAGGTTACTAGAAGCCAAACTGGTGAGAGAATCATTCTACCCGGATTGGCTAGCAAACCCAGTTCTTGTCAAGAAGCCTAACGGAAAATGGCGAACATGTGTGGATTTTACCGATTTGAATAAGGCATGCCCTAAGGACAGCTTTCCACTCCCACGGATTGATCAATTGGTTGATGCTACAGCTGGGCATGCTCTTTTAAGCTTCATGGATGCTTACTCGGGATATAATCAAATTCCCATGTATGAACCTGATCAGGAGCATACATCCTTCATCACAGATAGAGGTCTCTACTGTTATATTGGCATGCCTTTTGGATTGTTGAATGCTGGAGCTACCTACCAAAGGCTGGTTAATAGGATGTTCAAGGATCAGATAGGAAAAACTATGGAAGTTTATGTTGATGACATGCTGGTCAAATCTAAAGCTGCAGTTGACCATGTGTTACACCTTTCGGAAATGTTCAACATATTACGAAGGTTCAGAATGAAGCTCAACCCTCAGAAATGTGTTTTCGGCGTGGAATCAGGAAAGTTTCTAGGCTTCATTGTCAATCATCGGGGAATTGAAGCAAACCCTGCCAAGATTAAAGCTTTAGTCGAGATGCGGTCTCCTCGTAACATAAAGGAGGTTCAGAGTCTTACTGGAAGGATTGCAGCTCTGAACAGGTTTGTATCTAAGTCCTCGGATAAATGCAGGGAATTCTTCACAGCAATCAAGAAAGGGAAGAACTTCGAATGGAACCCGGAATGTGAAGCTGCTTTTACAAAGATAAAGGAACAGTTGGGCAGTCCTCCATTGCTGTCTAAACCTCTAGATGGAGAGGTTCTCATCTTGTACTTGGCAGTTTCAGAATATTCTATCAGTGCTGTACTAGTCCGGGAGGAGCTGCAGGTTCAACACCCGGTTTATTACGTAAGTAAAAGGTTGCTGGACGCCGAAACACGGTATTCTAACATGGAAAAGTTATCTTATGCCTTAATCTTGGCTTCGAGGAAGCTTCGGCCTTATTTTCAAGCACACCGAATCGAGGTACGTACTTCATTCCCTTTATGGCAGGTTTTGCACAAACCTGAAGCTTCGGGAAGGCTTATGAAATGGGCTGTGGAGTTGGGACAATTCGATATTGACTTCAAGCCAAGAACGGCTATAAAAGGGCAAGTGTTGGCAGACTTTTTGTTGGAATTCCCTCCGTCATTTGAGGTTAAGGGCGACGAGTGTATAGCTGAACCTACAGCCCCTGAAGAGATGGTTGAAAACTGCTCACTATGGTGGACACTTTACGTAGATGGAGCGGTAAATGGAAATGGGGCAGGAGCTGGTATTGTTCTCATTAGCCCGGAGGGCCACAAGCTTCAAAGCTCCATTCACTTCGCCTTTAACGCAACGAACAATGATGCAGAGTATGAAGCTCTAATAGCTGGTTTGAAGCTTGCTTTGGAAATGAGGGTAGAAAACATGACTGTTTTCAGTGATTCTATGCTGGTGGTGTGGCATATTCGAGGAGGATTCCAAGCTAGAGGTCCTCGTACTGACCTTTACATGAGGTATGCTCAAGAGCTGATTAGCAGGTTCAAAGAAGTGAATCTTGAACAAATCCCAAGGACACAAAACGCTGATGCTGATGCGCTTGCAAAGTTGGGTTCACAAAGGGAAGCTACTATGTTAGGGGTTATACCTCTAGAGATTCAACTTCAACCTAGCATTCCTAGACTCGAGGTTATGAACTTGGAACCTGCGACTGAGGCACTGTGGACAACACCTATTATGAATTACATCACAAAGGGGATTGTTCCGGAAGGAAAGGAGGAAGCTAGGAGAATAAGATACCAGGCTACAAGGTATGTTATCTACGATGGTTCTTTATACAAAAGAGGATTTAACAAACCGCTTCTGAGGTGCATATCAGGTGATGAGTGCGAGTACATCATGCGGGAAGTCCACGAAGGAATTTGTGGCAATCATTCGGGCGGAACCTCTTTGGCGCATAAAATACTCCGTCAAGGATATTATTGGCCCACGATTCAAAAGGACGCTCATAGGTTCACGCAGGCATGTGATCTCGTTGTCAAAGGTTTGCAAACTTCAATAGCACTCCAGCTGTTCCGTTGAAACCTCTCACCAGCCCTTGGCCTTTCGCTGTGTGGGGAATTGACTTGATTGGAGAGCTGCTTAAAGGTAAAGGGGGAGTGAAATATGCTGTGGTGGCTGTAGATTACTTTACCAAGTGGGCTGAAGCTGAACCTCTGGCTACGATAACAGCTGCGAAAATAAAGGAATTTGTGTTCAGAGCAATTGTTTGCAGGTTCGGAGTTCCTTACAAGCTAATTTCAGATAATGGGAAACATTTCGACAACAAGGAGCTGCGAAAGCTGTGTGATGACCTTGGGATTCAGAAGGGCTTCACAGCAGTTTACCACCCACAAAGTAATGGACAGACGGAGGCTGTCAATAAGATTATTAAGCACACTTTGAAAACTAATTTGGAAGAAAGCAAGGGGTGTTGGCCTGAAGAGCTCCCTATGGTTTTGTGGTCATACAACACAACACCGCGAACCACTACAGGAGAGTCACCCTTCACCTTAACCAACGATTGTGAAGCAATGGTGCCCGTGGAAATTGGGGCTGGATCATTCAGAAGGGATAACTATGATCCTGGGAATAATGAGGTCAATCGTCGATTGTACTTGGACTTGGTAGAGGAGGTTCGAGCCACGGCGCAGTTGAAGCTAGCTGCATATCAGCAACGTACTCGGAAGTACTTCGACAGCAAGGTTCGCGCTCGTCCATTGAAGGTTGGCGATTTGGTTCTAAGAAGGATGATGCCCAACATGAAGGTTCATGGTCATGGTGTGTTTGGTGCAAATTGGGAAGGTCCGTACCTCATAAAGGCTGTCTTATGGGAAGGTACCTATCATCTCACGGATTTGGATGGAAAGCTCATTCCAAGGGCATGGAATGGTGAGCACCTCAAGAAATATTACCAGTAAATCATCAGGTACTATTTCTGTAGGCCTCTTTCAGGCATAGGAACAATAAAAGTGGTTTATTAGTTGTAACTGCCATGTCTAGCTATAGCTTCATAGTTATCAGCCCCAGCTCTACAGCTGTTTGGCTCATCTATCTGCCTTAGGTTTATAATAGAATATGTTCGTCTATTCTCAGGACACTCGGGGGGTAGTGTATGCACACCCTACCCATTTCATGTTTTTTGGCAAAATTTTATTAATGAAACCTCTATTGTTGGTTCATATGGTTGTTCTCGTTCGGATGCTTTGTTATTCTTTATGTGCTTGCTATAAGAATTACACATGGATTAGGGTTGAATGTATGACTATCTTTGCTTAGTTCTTCATCATAAATGATTATATGATAAAAGAACTGGGGGTAGTGGATATACTACATACGGGTTCAAATGGTTAAATTTCGAAATTTAATGTTATTGGATTGGATTTAATATTATTGGATTGGATTTAATATTATTGGATTTAATATTATTGGATTGGATTTAATATTATTGGATTGGATTTAATATTATTGGATTGGATTTGATATTATTGGAATAGATTTAATTGAATTGGAAATTCACACTCATGGATTATGAGGTGAAGGTTAAGACTTATGGATTATAAGTCACAGGCTCATGCTTCCACCGGAGGACTGGTTTAATGAAGCCCATGTCTGACATTGTTGTAAAACAAATAAAGCTTATTACAGCTCATATAAGTCCTAGGGATACTAGGCATAAACACTATGGCAAAGTGTGGGAGCCAAACACAGGCCACACTCTGGATTAAACTCCTTGCACAATTGCAAGTTGGAACATTAAAAAGGTCAAGACTACACTAGAGAGGTTCAAGGTTGGCGAACCCCTGAAGCTGTAGCATGGGTTAAGCTTCATACAGGTTTATGAAGTACATGGAATTTAATGGCACATAACCCTAGGCAGGGATACGTATGGATAATTGTTTTTTCTTCTAAGGCATTGGATAAAATGGCTTATGGATATTTTATAGCTATGGAAAATGGATTATGTACCTAAAGATACTAGGTGCGAGGATGGTTTACTTACACATTACATTATTGGAATAGTCATATTGTGAATAATTTTTACCATGTATGGTTTGCACCTCTGGCTAAGAGGCGGATAACGGTTCAGGTGAGCTTCAGGTTCCAAGGCTATAATAACGGATATTGGTTAGCCAACGTTGTGAAAAGGGTTTAGCTTGCGCGTTCAGAACATGGAATGAAGCTGCAGTCAGCCGCATGTAAACATATCATGGCAGTCCAAGGTATATGCATTGTAAAAATAGCATGGCAAGCCTAGGAATGAGTTTTTGAGCATAAGGAAGATAACGGTACGATAAATTAAAGAGATGAAAACCAAAGTTAAAGGGTTACATCTCGCGAGGTATTCTGAGGTACCCGCACCCTCATCCAAATGTTTAAAACTTATGGCGCGAACGCCAGAAATGTTATCAAAATAAATAACCATAAAGTTAACCCTTACAAGGGTGCAAATGTTCTGAAAGGAATGGGTAAACAATAATCATGGAGCGGGAGTGTCAGGAGAAGCATCGGGAGCCTCTTGATCAGGAACTGGATCAGCTTTCTCCACATCTTCCATCTGAACCTCTAGGCTGGTGCCACCCGCACCCTGAGCCTCACCTTCAGGATCCGACATAACGACCTTCTCTTGATCTACCGCAGCCTCAGCTTCTTTCCTCTTAAGCTCTCCCACCAGCTTCACAGCATCATCACCAAGCAGGGTCCAGTCTAAAGTCGGGAAATGATCATATGTGGATTCAATATAATCATTTACCCCGCGGCTATACCCGGCCTCGAACTTTTCACGCTTGGCTGCCTCACGAGTGGATCTTTCCAAGGCGATGGTAGTGTTAAGAGAGTCTAGCTTCTTCTTGAATTCCCCAACTTTCCTGGTGTAGGAGGCCTGTAACGCCTCTTTTTCGGCATCAAGGTTTACTATGGAAGTATTCAACTGATCACGCTCTTTCAACAGCTTAGCCTCGGAAGCCTTAAGCTTCTTGCTGGCATCAACTAACTTCTTCTTCTCATCTTCACTTGTTTTAAGGAGGGACTTCAAATACTTGACTTCTTCAGATAACTTATGATCGCCACGGGCCGCTACCACCATCTCTTCGTTCCGTTTTAAGGTGTGAAAGAGACTTTGAGCTTCACAACAGGCGGTGGCCTTCGCAGCTTCAGACAAGCTCATCTTGTCCCACTCAGCAATAGCCTCTTCTGGAATCTGATTTCCCGCCATGGTACAAAACTTGCGGACCAGGGGGCCGGAACCTTCACCTGGGGTGCTGGGGGGTGATGGCTTGAACTTCTTACTGAGACGGGATCCAGGGCCCTTAGCGGAATCGACGGCAATAGATGGCGGCAACTTTCTCTTAGAAGAAGTGGTAGACTTGTCTTGGGAAGCCGGAGTAGATTTCATCCTCGAAATAGGGGTAGCGTCTATGGGAAGAAGATCTTTCCCTTCATCTCCAAAGAGATCATCATAGCTTGCGGATTTATTGACGAACGATGGCACACCAGAAGCCATATCTGCAAAAAGAAAAGCAAAGGTCAATATATGGGCAACAAGGTATGTAAACCAGGTAATAAGCATGATTAAGAAGGCACGAACGACAGAGTAAAGCATAAAGACATGGCAGGGAATCTATTGTACTTGAAGTTTCAACTTCGGAATCCTCTTTTGGAACCAGGTTTGTGGATTTCCCATTTGGCAAAAAACCACACTTTTTAAGGTTATAATTCGTCAACAGACTAGCACCATCTCCTAGCTCTGCTGACAGCTTCAAGGCCTCACAGGCCCTTTCCAGGGAATGGCCTTTGAGTGCTGTCTTACTCGGAATCTCTATATAAAGGTTTAGGTTTGGATTAGATTGTAATATCTAAATCATTCGGGAAGGAACAAAGGGAAAATATGGAAACGTTACTTACTAGGGTTTCTATTAAATTCAGTTCTGTATGCGGGACAGTCATAGTAGTAGAGAAACTGGGGTAACGAATCGGTCATTCCCTTTTTGTTTCCCTTAATGCACTGTCCATCATGAACATTCCAGGCAGACAAATAAAAGAAACCGGAATTCTTTCCTGTTTGTTTAAGCTGGTAAAAGAAACCCAACTCGTGAGCAGACATCTTCTTTTCAAACAGCTGGTCATAGAGAACATACATACACATGGCCATTCTGTAGGCATTCGGGGTCATTTGAAGAGGAGCGATGTCGTAGTAGGTGACGATATCGTGGATAAAAGGATGTAAAGGGATGGACAAACCCATTCTAAAAAACGTGGCAGAAAACACAGCACTCGGTATCTGTTGATCAGGTTCAAAGTTGTCAAAACGATGACACCTTTCCCCAGGGGAAGGTACCACCAAGCGACACTTGGGACGGTGTTTTTGGAGAAGAAGCTTCACTCTGTTGGCATTCATCGAGGTGTCTAATTCCTCACATACAGGGATTATGCCCTGTGATTCATTGGGATTTTCATCTCCTGAGGAAACCTCGACCTCAACCTCTGAATCGGGGGACGGATAGTTATTGGACGATGTTTGATGAATGGTTATGGCTTGGGAATCTTTGGTTTTGTGGGAAAAGAGATTTGTGCGCACGGATACAATGGCTTGTTCAGGAACCAGTATCTTAACTTTGGAGCGAGTTCTGGTACTGACTGGTTTTATGGTAAGTGGTTTCGTTGGAAAGGTTCTGATAGATAGGGGATCAGAGTCAATAGGAGTCTGAACCTCTTGTGCGGTTGATTGATGCGAACTGGCCGTAGTTGAGCTCCCTGACATTTGCAAAGGATGGAGCAGGGTGAGATAACGGCCAACAGGGTTTTTTCTCAAACAGGCAAGCAAGAGTACAAGAAAATCGAAAAGTTCACAAAGGTTTTCGATTGGGGTTTTCTCCTCGAATTATGGTTGAGGGCCTAGGTCGAACAAGTGGTGGTCGGAGTAATTCCAAAAGGTGAGGGAATTACAAATTACAAGGTTGCTTGTACATCAAAAGGGCAGATGAAGGTCCATAGGGGTCTTCGCCTCAAGAGAGGTCGTAGTATATAGAACTCTAAACCTAGGGCAACAGGAGGGGTTTTCAATTATCATCTTAGATCCTTTTACAAGATGGCATATCAATATTAATATACCGAGGCATGTGTAATATACATAATCAGTTATACACGCAAGAAAGAACAATCAAGGAGACGAAAAGGCATGATGCGATATGCAAATCGACACACCAAAGAAGACATGGGTTTAAAAAGGGTTTTAAGGTCTCAATTTTACATGATAGTCAAACGGATGCCATCAAGCTGTTATGGTTCACAAGAGGTGAGTGTGTTTGGTATTTTGGGTTTCCGGTGTGATTGGCATGATAATGTAAGTATATGTGTGTGCATACATGGTTGTGTATATGTATGTATGAACAAATAAGAGGGGCATATTCAAGAACGACAGGCAACATCAAATAAGGATTAAAAACGGCAAATAAGGATTAAAAACGGCAAATAAAGATAGATTCGTACCTTGCGGAGTGATGCAGTTCGAGGATGGTCGGAATTAAAGGATCATCGAAGGTGCACGTCTCGCTGAAGCTCTTCGTCGGAGAAGGAGAGTGTGGAGAATGAACAGTTTATGTGAAAAAGTAAGATAAAAAGAGGAAAAGAGGGGTGAATGTGTATTTAAGTACACACGGAAGAGGAGCAGCTGTGCCAGGCGGCGCCTTCGGATAGGTTAAAAAAAAAGCAAAGAAAAATGTGAAAGGTTAATGCATGGATCAATTTTCTAGGAGGGATATGAGAAGTTTGTTGCAGGTTTTGAAATTCAAATTCTTTTCAAAAAAGATGAGATGCAGAAGAATAAATATTCTCTGGAAAGACAATTGAAGTGCGGGATTAATTTGCTGAAAAATAGAGGTACAAACACCGAAGATTCTAGTTAGATACCGGGTGTACAGCTAAGGGTCTACAACTGGTTATGAGGTTAGGAGTCGATTATTCAAAGATGAAGCGAGTTTTGGTTCCTTTTGTATTCAATACTGCAAGGAACCGGGGGGTAGTTGTTGTGCCCAAAATCTCATATGGGCTCGATTTAAGGCCCATATCTGTCATAAGTCCAGTAGCAGGGTATTGGACTAGGATGAGGGGTACCAAGGAACAAGTTCATGACGCCGGGGTCTGGGTTCAAGGTATCCAGATAGGTTCGAGGTGCCGCAACAGGTACCCGGGAACAGGTTCGAGGTACTAAGGCAGGTCCGAAGCATCAAGGTAGCCTTTAAGATACTGAGGTATAGGCTTAGGACATCATGGGTTAGATGCAGGGCATTCTAAGGTGGATCAGGGTGTCAAGACAGGTTCAAGGTGTTGAGGTTCAAGTCGGGGGCATTGTGGTTCAGGGGGTCTGAACCTCGAGACTAGTCACAGGTGATGAGTAGTCGAAGGCAGAGTACTAGTAGGACAAGGACTCAGCTACCTATACTTTAGGGGTACGGATTTATATTTATAAAAGGACTCGTAAACCTGATTAAACAGGATGGATGGAACAAATGTAATTAGTATGAGACTCATATTAGTTATTCGGATAAGCATTACTTCCTCGAGGATTTAAAGGACTTAGAGTTGGACATGGATTAAGAGACTAGGAAGCTCGGCTGGAGCTACCTAATTCGATAAAAACTCTAAGATGGACGATCTTAGAGTGGTCGAATTTGTAGGAAGGAAGAAGTATAAAATTAATAGAACTACATGGGGCTTGATTCCTATAAATAGGATATGTAGGCACTTGACTAAAGGATTCGGATTTTCACTCTTGAGAAGCATAAGGTACGTGCACCTCAGTGATACATATTCCGGCGAATTTACTGGTGGTGTAGGATTTACACTGCTCACTTCGACCGGTGGTTTGTCAACTCAGCCCCCGGAGACATACTTCAACCATTCTGTTCTTATAATTAGCTTCAGGCTTCGAGCTTTGAACCTGTAAGCCCTGTCCGATAATCAGGGACGTTGCTCACGAATATTCCAGCAAGATTCTCTCAATTGTGTTGTACCAAATTTCTCTCACAACAGTAGTGTTAAGAGAGTCTAGCTTCTTCTTGAATTCCCTAACTTTCCTGGTGTAGGAGGCCTGTAACGCCTATTTTTCGGCATCAAGGTTTACTATGGAAGTATTCAACTGATCACGCTCTTTCAACAGCTTAGCCTCGGAAGCCTTAAGCTTCTTGCTGGCATCAGCTAACTTCTTCTTCTCATCTTCACTTGTTTTAAGGAGGGACTTCAAATACTTGACTTCTTCAGATAACTTATGATCGCCACGGGCCGCTACCACCATCTCTTCGTTCCGTTTTAAGGTGTGAAAGAGACTTTGAGCTTCACACCAGGCGGTGGCCTTCGCAGCTTCAGACAAGCTCATCTTGTCCCACTCAGCAATAGCCTCTTCTGGAATCTGATTTCCCGCCATGGTAAAAAACTTGCGGACCAGGGGGCCGGAACCTTCACCTGGGGTGCTGGGGGGTGATGGCTTGAACTTCTTACTGAGACGGGATCCAGGGCCCTTAGCGAAATCGACGGCAACAGATGGCGACAACTTTATCTTAGAAGAAGTGGTAGACTTGTCTTGGGAAGCCGGAGTTGATTTCATCCTCGAAATAGGGGTAGCGTCTATGGGAAGAAGATCTTTCCCTTCATCTCCAAAGAGATCATCATAGCTTGCGGATTTATTGACGAACGATGGCACACCAGAAGCCATATCTGCAAAAAGAAAATCAAAGGTCAATATATGGGCAACAAGGTATGTAAACCAGGTAATAAGCATGATTAAGAAGGCACGAACGACAGAGTAAAACATAAAGACATGGCAGGGAATCTATTGTACTTGAAGTTTCAACTTCGGAATCCTCTGTTGGAACCAGGTTTGTGGATTTCCCATTTGGCAAAAAACCACACTTTTTAAGGTTATAATTCGTCAACAGACTAGCACCATCTCCTAGCTCTGCTGACAGCTTCAAGGCCTCACAGGCCCTTTCCAGGGAATGGCCTTTGAGTGCTGTCTTACTCGGAATCTCTATATAAAGGTTTATGTTTGGATTAGATTGTAATATCTAAATCATTCGGGAAGGAACAAAGGGAAAATATGGAAACGTTACTTACTAGGGTTTCTATTAAATTCAGTTCTGTATGTGGGACAGTCATAGCAGTAGAGAAACTGGGGTAACCAATCGGTCATTCCCTTTTTGTTTCCCTTAATGCACTGTCCATCATGAACATTCCAGGCAGACAAATAAAAGAAACCAGAATTCTTTCCTGTTTGTTTAAGCTGGTAAAAGAAACCCAGCTCGCGAGCAGACATCTTCTTTTCAAACAGCTGGTCATAGAGAACATACATACACATGGCCATTCTGTAGGCATTCGGGGTCATTTGAAGAGGAGCGATGTCGTAGTAGGTGACGATATCGTGGATAAAAGGATGTAAAGGGATGGACAAACCCATTCTAAAAAACGTGGCAGAAAACACAGCACTCGGTATCTGTTGATCAGGTTCAAAGTTGTCAAAACGATGACACCTTTCCCCAGGGGAAGGTACCACCAAGCGACACTTGGGACGGTGTTTTTGGAGAAGAAGCTTCACTCTGTTGGCATTCATCGAGGTGTCTAATTCCTCACATGCAGGGATTATGCCCTGTGATTCATTGGGATTTTCATCTCCTGAGGAAACCTCGACCTCAACCTCTGAATCGGGGGACGGATAGTTATTGGACGATGTTTGATGAATGGCTATGGCTTGGGAATCTTTGGTTTTGTGGGAAAAGAGATTTGTGCGCACGGATACAATGGCTTGTTCAGGAACCAATATCTTAACTTTGGAGCGAGTTCTGGTACTGACTGGTTTTATGGTAAGTGGTTTCGTTGGAAAGGTTCTGATAGATAGGGGATCAGAGTCAATAGGAGTCTGAACCTCTTGTGCGGTTGATTGATGCGAACTGGCCGTAGTTGAGCTCCCTGACATCTGCAAAGGATGGAGCAGGGTGAGATAACGGCCAACAGGGTTTTTTCTCAAACAGGCAAGCAAGATGACAAGAAAATCGAAAAGTTCACAAAGGTTTTCGATTGGGGTTTTCTCCTCGAATTATGGTTGAGGGCCTAGGTCGAACAAGTGGTGGCCGGAGTAATTCCAAAAGGTGAGGGAATTACAAATTACAAGGTTGCTTGTACATCTAAAGGGCAGATGAAGGTCCATAGGGGTCTTCGCCTCAAGAGAGGTCGTAGTATATAGAACTCTAAACCTAGGGCAACAGGAGGGGTTTTCAATTATCATCTTAGATCCTTTTACAAGATGGCATATCAATATTAATATACCGAGGCATGTGTAATATACATAATCAATTATACACGCAAGAAAGAACAATCAAGGAGACGAAAAGGCATGATGCGATATGCAAATCGACACACCAAAGAAGACATGGGTTTAAAAAGGGTTTTAAGGTCTCAATTTTACATGATAGTCAAACGGATGCCATCAAGCTGTTATGGTTCACAAGAGGTGAGTGTGTTTGGTATTTTGGGTTTCCGGTGTGATTGGCATGATAATGTAAGTATATGTGTGTGCATACATGGTTGTGTATATGTATGTATGAACAAATAAGAGGGGCATATTCAAGAACGACATGCAACAGCAAATAAAGATTAAAAACGGCAAATAAGGATTAAAAACGGCAAATAAAGATAGATTCGTACCTTGCGGAGTGATGCAGTTCGAGGATGGTCGGAATTAAAGGATCGTCGAAGGTGCACGTCGCGCTGAAGCTCTTCGTCGGAGAAGGAGAGTGTGGAGAATGAACAGTTTTTGTGAAAAAGTAAGATAAAAAGAGGAAAAGAGGGGTGAATGTGTATTTAAGTACACACGGAAGAGGAGCAGCTATGCCAGGCAGCGCCTTCGGATAGGTTAAAAAAAAAAGAGCAACGAAAAATGTGAAAGGTTAATGCATGGATCAATTTTCTAGGAGCGATACGAGAAGCTTGTTGCAGGTTTTGAAATTCAAATTCTTTTCAAAAAAGATGAGATGCAGAAGAATAAATATTCTCTGGAAAGACAATTGAAGTGTGGGATTAATTTGCTGAAAAATAGAGGTACAAACACCGAAGATTCTAGTTAGATACCGGGTGTCCAGCTAAGGGTCTACAACTGGTTATGAGGTTAGGAGTCGATTATTCAAAGATGAAGCGAGTTTTGGTTCCTTTTGTATTCAATACTGCAAGGAACCGGGGGGTAGTTATTGTGCCCAAAATCTCATATGGGCTCGATTTAAGGCCCATATCTGTCATAAGTCCAGTAGCAGGGTATTGGACTAGGATGAGGGGTACCAAGGAACAAGTTCATGACGCCGGGGTCTGGGTTCAAGGTATCCAGATAGGTTCGAGGTGCCGCAACAGGTACCCGGGAACAGGTTCGAGGTACTAAGGCATGTCCGAAGCATCAAGGTAGCCTTTAAGATACTGAGGTATAGGCTTAGGACATCATGGGTTAGATGCAGGGCATTCTAAGGTGGATCAGGGTGTCAAGACAGGTTCAAGGTGTTGAGGTTCAAGTCGGGGGCATTGAGGTTCAGGGGGTCTGAACCTCGAGACTAGTCATAGGTGATGAGTAGTCGAAGGCAGAGTACTAGTAGGACAAGGACTCAGCTACCTATACTTTAGGGGTACGGATTTATATTTATAAAAGGACTCATAAACCTGATTAAACAGGATGGATGGAACAAATGTAATTAGTATGGGACTCATATTAGTTATTCGGATAAGCATTACTTCCTCGAGGATTTAAAGGACTTAGAGTTGGACATGGATTAGGAGACTAGGAAGCTCGGCTGGAGCTATCTAATTCGACAAAAACTCTAAGATGGACGATCTTAGAGTGGTCGAATTTGCAGGAAGGAAGAAGTATAAACTTAATAGAACTACATGGGGCTTGATTCCTGTAAATAGGATATGTAGGCACTTGACTAAAGGATTCAGATTTTCACTCTTGAGAAGCATAAGGTACGTGCACCTCAGTGATACATATTCCGGCGAATTTACTGGTGGTGTAGGATTTACACTGCTCACTTCGACCGGTGGTTTGTCAACTCAGCCCCCGGAGACATACTTCAACCATTCTGTTCTTATAATTAGCTTCAGGCTTCGAGCTTTGAACCTGTAAGCCCTGTCCGATAATCAAGGACGTTGCTCACGAATATTCCAGCAAGATTCTCTCAATTGTGTTGTACCAAATTTCTCTCACAACACAAGATAATAGAATCCTCTCTTTCGTTGCCGCCCTTCTTTCTTCTTCTTTAACATAGCCGGCGGGGCTTCCACCGGTTTCTCTCAGGTGTAAAACCCCAATCTTTTTCTTATTTTCTTTAATTAAGGGTAAGGTTTTCTACCCATTTAGTTTGTTTGGTTTGTTTTTTATATCTAAATTTTTGGAGCTTTCGGTTTCGTTCTTCTTCGATTCAAGCGGGCTTTTGGATTCGAGAGTGGACCAATTATCCCCTATTGTGGTTTCGTTTTTTCAAATCGAAGTTCTTTTAATTTGGTTTTTTAGTTTGCAATTTCGGTTTGTTTTTCTCTGCATGGTGAGAGGGTGCTGTTTTCTCTCCTTTATTGTGAGAGCTGGTTTTGATTTAGTGATAACAGTTTGTATGGAATTGCAATTATGGTCGATAGCTCAAACAGGTTGTGGTGAAACAAGTTGCGGTGAAGCGGGTACATGTAAATATATCATTTTCAACATATCGTTTGACTATCTCTTCAGGAGGATAGGATATACGATTGTTTCTATTTTATGTCTATTCGACTCGACTATCTTTGTGGATGCCGTATGACTTTTCATTAATTAATTAATTCCATTGTTCTTCTAAAAAAAAATCGGTGATAATTGTTTCTAAATTTTATTATTTTATTTAATAAAGGATGGATTGGTAAAAAGCCCAGCTTCTTAAGGTGGACTGATGAGTAGCTGTATATATATATAAGATTGGATGAGGTATAAGCAGCTGATCCGCTAATAATATATAGAGAATCTGTAACCCTCGGCCCGACTTCCTATCCGTGCAAGACTGCAAGTCATCCATCACCCCGACCCCTTCTTTTTTTCTTTTTCTTGACATTTCCATCATGTTAAATGAAGGTAAATGTGACCTACCATTAAACTTTTTTAAAGTAATATTCTTGAGATCAGAGAAAAATATTATTTTATTGAGTTTATTACTTTATCGATATAATAATAAAATATTAATTTATAAATAAAATAATATTTTATTATTTTAAAGAAAATTATGTGCATGTTTTTTTTGTAAATTTTAAAATTGGTAGAGATTTTTAGTGTAAATTGAAGTATATTTGTATCACAATAGTAAATTTATACTATAAAAATAAATTATAATCGAATAAGGATAAAATAAAAACAAATATTAGATCCATCACACTTAGAATAATGCCTATAAAACCACTAATAACGTAACAATTAGTCATAATTAATGATTAATTATAAATTGAAAAGAATATCAATATTTGTCATCTAATATTATGTAAGGAAGTCCGAAGATATATCTACAAACTTGTTAGTATTAGTGCTCTAGAGACAATACTTTTATGTTTTAAAGAAAACATTTTATTATTATAACTTATGTTTTATTGATTATTATTATTATTTTATTATGTCTTTATTTACTGCGTTATAAATGTTAGCATAATAAATGTCTTTGGAATTATGATACGTATTCGATATCTTTAAGTATGTGACTTAAAAATGAGATTATATGAATAATATCTTTATTCCTAAATATCCCTAGTCGAGTGTTATTATTTAAGGACAATAATAATGCACAGAGACTAGCATGTTTGTTGACTGATGACCGCATATCATTGGTCATAGGTATGGTGATACCAAAGTCAAAACATATGTGCATGTAAGAGTACATGACACTGGATTGACCCGTCGTGAGATTACACATGTTAATAGTGTCATAAGTAATTCTCACTTTGATAATGGTGTAATGATCCTTAGACCTGAAATCATTATATTTTTATACGAGAATTAATATACTTTGATTATATTAAAAGTTAGCTTTGACCGGGTGATGATAAAAGTGGACATTGGGTATATTATGAATCGTATGAGTGACAAGGCTGTCACGTGCCTATCAAATAATAATATCTAACAAATCCTTCTAATTATGTAGTAGGGTAAGTCAGAGTCGATCCCACAGAGACAAACGTATCAATCACTAGTTATTCTTGATTCAATTCAACTAAGCAAGTAACACAATAAATTGTTGAGAGATTATTAATCTAAATATTATACTAAAGCAAATTGTATTGTATTATCAATTAACTAAAACATCTAGAATTAAGTATCCCCACTAGCATGAATCGATGCAATTATGATTTTCCACCCCAATTAATCATACGCTACTCAAGAGGAAAGATGCGCCCTATAAAATACCAATAACCTCTCTCGAGTATTAATGGCTTCTCTAAAAATACACTCAAGCCTATTTTCATGGTATCATGCAATTTAGAGACATTAAACACAACATCCTAACTTCCTAACAATCCGTTCTACCTATTTTCATGGAGAAGTTCATGTCCTTATTGGATAAATCACAACCATCTAAGTCCAACTTTCGATGATAAATAGATATTAGGTTCAAACAATACGCATAATCACGTCTGACATGTTATTGTTAATTAAGCACAACTCAATAAGCAAGAGCATACAACATAACTGAATTGGGGGGTTATGGAAAATCATACATCAATCATAACTAGGGTTCAACTTAACCCTAGATTAAATAACTACTCACTCATAATTAAACTAACAAAACACATAATATAATAAGAACACATAATAATAATAAGAACAAAGAATAAAAAACCTTTAATCTTTCTCCAAGAAGAAAAGTACAAGTCTCTCTATGTCTGTATGTATCTATGTATATCTGTATATGTATGTCTCTCTCAGATCTGATGTTTATATACATATTCTCAAATATTTTAATGCCTTGAGAAAAGTACAATTACGTTTCCTAAACTGATTATGTTTTACAAGGAAAATTCGTAGCTGACTTTTCTTCAGTAAATCTGAGCCGTTCCTGAATTAATTTAATAATTGGACCACTTTAGAATAAAAGAGATTTCCATTATCTTCGCGTGGGCTGTTAAATCGTCCAATTCTGACTTCTAGAACTCAAGATATGACCGAAACAGTGAATTATGTGCAGGCAGCCCAACAAATCCGATTTTCCTTCTAATAAATCTCCAAATTAAGCTCTTTATTCTTCAATCCTTCCAAGTTTAGGATTTCCATGCTTCCTACAATAAAACATTAAAATTTATTAAATAAAAATCCAATTAAATGCAAAATATAATAAATATGAGGAATAAAATCATATAAAATATATATAAATATATACTCTATCAAACATCCCCACACTTAGCATTTTGCACGTCCTCGGGCAAATAAAGAAATAAAAATAATACTAACTAATAGGATCATCACTTTCGTAGATGACACGATTGCATTGAGCATATGCAACAAGCCGTTAAACCCCTAGGCAGCCCTAGTAGGACGAGTTTTGTCTCGTGAGGGTTTATAGAAGATATACCCACAAAATCAAATATTTTTAACCACCAAGTCTCTCAAACATGCAACATGTCATAGTACTCCACACATTGTAAATCTCAATCACATAACAACCTGAAAGTGTCTGAAAGTACAAGTACTCTCACTTTAAGCATCATTAACACAAAATAATCCAAGTATGCACACAATGTCTTGATAGACAAAATATCATGAGATAGACATCAAAATCGCATTCAACAAGTAAGCATGCTATGGATAAATATCTCACATTGCTCTCAGTTCACACAAGTGTATGGGTATAAGTGTATCGCTCAAGTTCAATCAATGTACTCATGTGCTACCATATGCTTGGTTGTCCACCAAATCTCCACCACCTCGTTTATATGCATACATGAATCAAAAGGTCTTTGTTAAAGGTTGTAACGGGGCTTAGGTACGGGGTAGGATATCAAAGAAACAGGCTAACAAGTTGCTAAACTTGATAACTGATAGAGAATAATGTTCACTTTTAATTAAAGCACCCAACATGAAACTTAGATCATGTAAAAGTTGATCAAGCTTTCACAAACATTAAACTTCAAAGCACATATACCCCATGTACTTTCCCACTTTCACATTGTATCAATCAAATGAACAAAACTCTACTTTATCTTCCTCTTGCTCATAACTTCTCTTTTTTTTTTCTTTTTTTTTTTCAAAAGTCAAGTCATTCTCCAGTAACCAAGGGCAGTGAAAAGTCACCAAGAATGTACTTAATACCAGCACACATGGATCGTCCCTTTCATATGACATTGCACTTGCTACCCATTGATCTCAAAGGAGTACTTGATACTTGTTTGCAACTTTCAAATCATACTATATCCCACCAAAATGTAACATTTAACCAAAAGAAATCCCCACACTAAATATTCACCAACCCTTGAATTGAATCAATATGCTCTACCAGTAAATCAAGACAAGAATAAATAAGTAGGCTCAAAAAATTTTAGATTGGTGATATACGAAAGAAACGAGTATAAGCTCAGAGGGGTTCACTAAGGATTATTTTTCATATGGGTATTGTTTGGGTAAATGAGGTTAATCCTAGTGCCTTTATCATATTCATGCATACACATATCATGTAGTCTCAAAACGGTTTAAAACAAGTTCTAGAGCAACAAGAATCATGATAATGAACATCACAAAAAAAAAATGGATTGATAAAAAAAAATATCTATCATAAATTAGGCTCAAATCCTCACAAGGTGAAAGCATGCTTAACTCACTAAAATTGACCAAGAAACATCTCAAGTTTTCAATTGTCGCAAGCACACACAAGGAATTACCAAGCATCAAATGATTTTTCATGAATATGACACTCATAATTAATCATGCGAAATTAATCTACACAATGTGTACTTATCCATGCTAACATGCTTTTGAGACAAGGCAATTATATACAAAAAGTTTTAAATTTTTTAAAATTTTTTGGATTTTTATAATATATAATTTTTTTTTTTGTTTTTTTAAATATATTATTATTAAGAACACGTCCCCACACTTAAGCGGTTCATTGTCCCCAATGAATAATATATATAAATATGCAAAACTAACAAGATCCTAAAAGAAATACAAAAAGAATAAGAGTGAAAAATTATACAAAGAAAGGTTAGAAATACTCCCCTAGTGCATGAAGTCTCAGTTGAAAATTGTGGGAGAGTGTTCCTCCTCCAAAATCTTGGGTTGCCTCCCAAGAAGCGCTTTTTTAAGGTCTTTAGCTCGACCTTATTATCAATCAACCTGGTGAATGGATTGAAAGTGGATCATCCACTTTCTCAACATATTTTCTCATGACCTCTCCCAAAAACTTAAAAGTTTCATCCACAGCTTTGTCCAACAATACTACTCTTCTATCTCGAGCAAACTTTAAGAGTGCAACAATTATCCTTGACGTTTCATCTCGTGAGACAAACTTAAAAAGAAATTTAATAAGTAAGTCTTCCCAAGTGGTAATGGAATTTGAGGGTAACGAAAATAACCAATTTTTAGCTCCATCCCTTAGAGAGAAAGGAAATAATCGAAGTCGAATGGCCTCATCAGAAACTCCATCACACTTGATAGTATCACAAATCTTCAAAAAGTTTTCAATATGAGCATCAGGATCTTCAACAGATAATCCACCAAACTGAATTTCACCAATCGATTTCATTATTGAAGGCTTCAAATCAACATTAGTGACATGTAAATCTCTCACCAAAATTGTAGGAGGTTTAGAGAGAAAAATATCAGCCTTCATATCTTGATCTCCTCCCAAGGTCTTAACCATAAGAACAGCTGCATTACTCTTTTCAAGATCACTCTCCTTCAGAGAAGGGCTAAGCAAAGCGTTGGAAAATTTAAATTCCAATTTCTCATCTCCAACTTCAAAAGAAATCTTTTGTTGCATCATATCAACTTTTGCACCAGCTGTAGCTAAGAAAGGTCTTCCGAGAATAATAGAATTTTGTACATCTTCCTCCATCTCCATGACAACAAAATCACATGGAATAAAAAACTTTCCTACCTTGACAGGAACATCTTCAAGTATTCCAAGTGGAACTTTTACACTTCTGTCTGCCAATTGTAGAGATATACGCGTGGGTTTGAGTTCACCCATCTGAAGCTTATTGCAGATTGATAAGGGCATTAGACTTACACTTGCCCCAAGATCACATAGAGCTCTTTTGATTTCAAAATTCCCAAGTTTTATGGGAATAGAATAGCTACCTGGATCAATTAGCTTTTTAGGAAGACTATTCTGCAAGATAGCACCGCACTCTGCTGTTAATGAAATAGTAGAACTTTCTTCAATCTTTCTTTTATTTGACAATAATTCCCTAAGGAACTTCCCATATGAAGGCATCTCTTTGATAGCATCTAAGAAAGGGATATTAAGTTCTAACCTTTTCAAGATATCCATAAACTTCATAAACTTCTCTCCAAGCCTAGCTTGCACTAATCTTTGAGGAAACGGAACAGGTGGTATGTAAGGTCTGACTGGAGCAACTGTGGGTTCCTTCTTCTTTTCTTCAATCGCTTCTTGCACAACCACATTTTCAGATTGAGTTTTCTCCCCATCTTCTTCAACAATAAAATTATCACTAATCATCTTCATCTCTGGCCCTTGAAATTCCTTACCACTTCTTAACGTTATAGCATTCACGTGGGCTCTATGTGGTTGTTCAGTTTGGCCAGGAAGTTGGCTTGAAGACTTGTTAAGTTGATTCAACTGTTGAGCAATTTGAGTGATTGAATTCTCCATCAACTTGTTATGAGCCTTTATCTCATTGATACTCGAGTCAAAGTAATCATTCTTCTTTGCCTGTGTAGAGATAAATCCTTCCAAAAGATTTTCCAAGTTAGATTTTTGTGGCTGACCTGGTTGAAAACCTGGCGGCTGAGAAAAATTATTTTGTGGAGGTTGAGCTTGAGCCTGGTTATTTCTGTAGGAGAAATTAGGATGATCTCTCCAACCTGGATTGTATGTGTTGGAGTAAGGATTATATTGTGGCCTTTGATTTTGGTTGTAGAGGGCATTTGCTTGTTCCATTGTTGTTCTAGAGGGATTGTATTGACAAGCATGTTGAGTGTGTCCAACTACACCACATATTTCACATGAGACAACTGTAGATGAAGTTCTAGAATCCAATTGCTCAATCTTCTTAACCATTGCCTGCATAGTAGCATTCAACATGGTTAGAGCATCAACATCGTACTTACCACCCTTCTTAGGATGATTTCTGTCACTGTAAGGATAATTATCATTAGACGCCATCTCGTCTAACAAAGTTTTCGCATCCTCCGTACTCTTTTTCATAATAGATCCACCAGAAGAAGCATCAACAAAGTTTCGAAACTCTTGTGTTAACCCATTGTAGAATGTTTGGATCAACAACCAGTCAGGAATTCCATGGTGAGGGCATTGTCTCTGAAGTCGTTTGAATTTTCTCCAAGCATCATGAAGTGACTCGTCATCATCTTGACGAAAGTTAGATATTTCATTCCTGAGCTTTGAAGTTTTCTTCTGACTAAAGAATTTAAGTAGAAACGCCTTTGCTAGACTATCCCAAGTAGTGAATGTATTTGGTCTTTCATCCTTCAACCAATCTTTTGCTGTATCTCGGAGAGAGAATGGAAATAAGCGCAGCTTAATAGCATCATCACTAACATTGGTTAGCTTTAGAGTATCACACTTTTCCAGAAAACTCTCAAGATGATCAACAGGATTTTCAGTGGACAATCCTGCGAAAGAATCATTGGAGACGAATTGGATGAATTGTGGCTTGAGTTCAAAGTGGGTAGCCGTGACTGTTGGTCTGACAATACTGGAGAGTACGTCTGTAGCGTCTGGCATACCATGCTCCCTGAGAGCTTTTGCTGCTGTCTCACCCATAACTTCCTTGTCTTTATTTTTCCTTCGTAGTCCTGCTTGTCTTCTTGTTGTAGCTTCAATTTCAGGATCAAGAGCAATCGAATTTTATGTACCTGAACTTCGAGTGTGCATGCAACAAGAAAACTAGAAACAAAGATCAAATAACAAGGGATGAGAGCCGAAGCAACACAGCCAAAAGACTTAGCTAAACAAACTCAAAAATTAACTAATCTAATACCGCTTTGTCCCCGGCAGCGGCGCCAAAAATTTGACAAGGCTGTCGCGTGCCTATCAAATAATAATATCTAACAAATCCTTCTAATTATGTAGTAGGGTAAGTCAGAGTCGATCCCACAGAGACAAACGTATCAATCACTAGTTATTCTTGATTCAATTCAACTAAGCAAGTAACACAATAAATTGTTGAGAGATTATTAATCTAAATATTATACTAAAGCAAATTGTATTGTATTATCAATTAACTAAAACATCTAGAATTAAGTATCCCCACTAGCATGAATCGATGCAATTATGATTTTCCACCCCAATTAATCATACGCTACTCAAGAGGAAAGATGCGCCCTATAAAATACCAATAACCTCTCTCGAGTATTAATGGCTTCTCTAAAAATACACTCAAGCCTATTTTCATGGTATCATGCAATTTAGAGACATTAAACACAACATCCTAACTTCCTAACAATCCGTTCTACCTATTTTCATGGAGAAGTTCATGTCCTTATTGGATAAATCACAACCATCTAAGTCCAACTTTCGATGATAAATAGATATTAGGTTCAAACAATACGCATAATCACGTCTGACATGTTATTGTTAATTAAGCACAACTCAATAAGCAAGAGCATACAACATAACTGAATTGGGGGGTTATGGAAAATCATACATCAATCATAACTAAGGTTCAACTTAACCCTAGATTAAATAACTACTCACTCATAATTAAACTAACAAAACACATAATATAATAAGAACACATAATAATAATAAGAACAAAGAATAAAAAACCTTTAATCTTTCTCCAAGAAGAAAAGTACAAGTCTCTCTATGTCTGTATGTATCTATGTATATCTGTATATGTATGTCTCTCTCAGATCTGATGTTTATATACATATTCTCAAATATTTTAATGCCTTGAGAAAAGTACAATTACGTTTCCTAAACTGATTATGTTTTACAAGGAAAATTCGTAGCTGACTTTTCTTCAGTAAATCTGAGCCGTTCCTGAATTAATTTAATAATTGGACCACTTTAGAATAAAAGAGATTTCCATTATCTTCGCGTGGGCTGTTAAATCGTCCAATTCTGACTTCTAGAACTCAAGATATGACCGAAACAGTGAATTATGTGCAGGCAACCCAACAAATCCGATTTTCCTTCTAATAAATCTCCAAATTAAGCTCTTTATTCTTCAATCCTTCCAAGTTTAGGATTTCCATGCTTCCTACAATAAAACATTAAAATTTATTAAATAAAAATCCAATTAAATGCAAAATATAATAAATATGAGGAATAAAATCATATAAAATATATATAAATATATACTCTATCAATGAGAAATATGAATGATCTAGATGAGATTTAACCCTCCTAATTTTAGGAGCGATATTATTGGCCTCTTGTTTGAGTGAGACTAAGAAATGCACCGTCGTGCTCAAATGTTGATTTGATTTAATAGTCTACTCATCGATCAAGAAAACTAAGATTAAATTCTGAAGAGGATGACACATTACATGCCTCGAGTTTAATCTATAATATTAAGGTTAAAGGGATTATATTACATGGAACATTATTCACGAAAGGCTTAATCGAATCACCGATTTAATTATTATTACTTGGGTGACAATGATGTATTACTAGATGACGCTCATTGTTTACAATTTTAATTAGTTATTAAAATTGTTATCAACGTAATAATAACCTACAGGGTCACACACAAAGAACGCTTGAAGGAGAAATAATTTAAATTATGAATTTAAATTTAAATAAGTAATTTATTCTATTTATAATATTAATTAAGTATGACTTGATTAATTATTTAAATAGAAAATGGAATTACTTAAACTAATTCTGAAATTAGTTATTAATTAATTAAGAGCGACTTAATTAAATAATAAATTGGAATTTCAGATTAGTATTTTATTATAATTGGATTATAATTAGAAAACTTATTTTTCTCTCTATATAAACTCTCAAAGAGGGCTGATTTTAATGGTGAAAAAACGTTTTTATATTAAAACCCTAGCCGCTTATGAGAGCAAGAAAAGAGAGAGAGAAAGAAAGAAGCAGTTTTCGGGTGCTAGTACACATCAATCCTTCAAGAAAAGCGTTCATGTGGATAACGTAGAGTGTAGATCGCGAGAGCGGGATACATGGTGATTGAATAAGCTTTGGATCTCCATTAATCTTCCATTAATGAATTATTAAAGCTTCTTAAGGTATTTGTTCTTAATCTCCGAATTAAATCTTTTGTTTTCGCATGGATCCTGCGGAGGGGTTTCGAATTTTGGTTTATTTTCACGTTTTCCGTTGCGTTTATGTGCTCGAAACCCTTCAAAACTATCAATATCAATATCAATCTAGAATCGCTCGATTCATATTTTTCTAATTTTCTAGAGCTCCTCAATTTTAAATACTTAAAATTAAACTTCCTTCTTTAAGTCCTATTTTTTAGAAAAGAAAGTCAAAACTTTTTTAAGTTGTATAAAATAAACCATTGTATTAAAGGTAAGTATAACCTCTAATTTATAAAATTTCCTTCTTTAAGTCCTATTTTTTTAGAAAAGAAAGTCAAAACATTTTTTAAGTTATATAAAATAAATCATTGTATAAAAGATAAGTATAACCTTTAATTTATATTTTGATCATATTTTTCTATTTTTCTATAACTCCTCTATTTTAAATTAGAATATTGAATTTCCTTTTATAACATCTAGAAATTTACTCTAGAATTGTTCGATTTATAGTTATCTATTTTTCTATAGCTCCTCTATTTTAAATAATTAAAATCAAAACTTCCTTAGTTAGCTCCTAATTTTTATTTTATCTTTATTTTATATATATAAAGGAAAACCCACCAGGAACTCTAAGAGTGACTAAAGTGACTAAGAGTGACTAAAGTGCAAATAACAAAATATGTGCCCTGTAATGTGCCGAGTTTCTTTTAACATATGCTATTACTTTTATTTTTTATTAATGAGTCAAGTTCTAAGGAGACCATGATTTAGTTGGAGAATTGGAGACCATTTACGTTCTGCAACTTAAATAACGTGTAGAACATACTTTACATAACAAAAACTATTATCAAATTAGATATCTTGCAGTATAAAATCATCATCAATTGAATATTTTTGTAAATCATGCATGTTATACTTGCAGAACATTGTCATGAATATTACTCCATTATAAATGTTCTGCAAATAAGATATGTACATAATATCTTTGTAGAATTAAAATTATCATCAAATTTGATGTTTTATAGACCACATATGTTATGTTTACAAAATATTATTCAATATATTATTTTATAGAGCATTTTATGAATTTATTTTACTTGCAGAACATATATGGTCTCCAAGTCTCCAACTTAATAGTGGTCTCCATAGAACTTTACTCTCTCTCTCTCTCTCTCTTTCTCTCATATATATATATGGTTTACTCCAATACAAACCACTCTTAGACTACAAACTACAAACTAAATAATTTTAGTGATTTCTGTAAGAATAAATAGTGATTTCAGCATAGATCTAACTATTTATTTTTTTATACGTATAAATTTAGTGATTTTACGGTACAAAATCTGTAATTTACGTATAGATCTGGAGAAAAAATCACTACATTTACGCAGAAATCACTATTTATTCTTACAGGAATCACCAACATTTTAGTGATTCTCGCAAGCATAAATAGTGATTTATCGTCAGAATATATCAAATATTGTATGCAAATTGATTGTTGGGATATGGAGAAAAATACGGTGAAGTCGGATTTCAAAAAAAGCTCTCCGATTGACGGGAAAAATCAAATTAAAAACGGAGGGGAATATGTGTGATTGTGTGTGAGATGGTGTATTTTAGTTGTGTGTTGTGCATATAGGAGGCCATTAAATTAGATTAATCTAAGGGTTTAGATTGGTTCTTAATTTGTATTTTTAAAAAGGTTTGTATTTGATCACTAGCACATATATAATGCCCGTGTTACTTTTAGAAAATTTGTTGTTTAAATTAGAAAATAGAAAATTATATTATCTTTCTATATATATGTTGCTCGTGTTACTTTTAGAAAAATTAGTTGTTTAAGTTAGAAAAAATAAAAAAAGTTATGTGTTTAACTGAAAAGGTTAAGTGATTATTTATTAATAATTATATATAACAATATTACCGTTACATATTTATTTTGCATGTGTTATTTTTAGAACATGAGTTGTTTTAGTTAGAAAATGTAAAACATATAATGTGTTTTAGCTGAAAAAGGTAATCAGTTATAAATATGTAATAATATTATCATTATATATATATATATATATATATATATATATATATATATATTATCTATTTTATATTTAGAAAATGAGTTGTTTTAGTTAGAAAAATATATAAAACATGTAATGTATTTTAGCTGAAAAAAACAATTGGTTATATAGCCCGACCCAAATTATAGATATGCCCGACCCAAATACCGACCAACCGACCGAAACTTTTAATGTTTCGTCTTTAATAATATAGTATATATATATACATATTTAAGTAAATATTAATTTATATTTTCATCAGGCCCATAGGGATTTTTCCAAAATTTATTATCTTATACTTTTAGCGAATTTATTACTTTATTCTATTGACCCAAGTCAGGACCAAAGAAAAATATTATTTTATCGGGATTATTACTTTATCGGGTATTATTTTATCGAGTTATATATGTACATGACATGTATATACTAAATAAAAAATATTTTATAATTTTTAAAACAAATTAAATATCAATACTATTATATAATAAACGAAACATTAAAAGTTTGGTTGGTTGGTATGGTACGTTGTGATTTTACTTAATTATCCTATTTCGTGTTTTTACTTAATTAACCTTACTTATTTATCGAAATATATTATTAAATAATAATATGACCTATTTATAACCAATTACCTTTTTTCCCTAAAATACATTTTTTTTCTAACATATTCCCCTACTTTTTCAAACATGACAATTAACTTTTTTAACTAAAACATGCTAGTTTTTCTATTTTTCCTTACTAAAATCTCCCATTTTCCAAAAATATCACGGACAAACCTTTAGTTATTTATTTTTAAACCTATAATATTATAATTATTTTTTAAAAATTTACTTATTTTAACATGTATACTTATTTTTCTTAACAAATGCAATCACTAAGAATATTAAAATATAAATAATCAAATACCTATTTATAACTAATTACTCTAAAACACATTATAGATTTTTTCTAACAAAGTCCCTTCTTTTCCAAATATATCACGGGAAATTGTCTTTTTCAATTTACTTTTTCAATTTTTCTCACTAAAATTCATTTTTTTCCAAAAATATCATAGGAAACTCTTTACTTATTTATTTTAAAACTGTTGTGGAATAAAATCTGAGCTTACGAATTTAATGCGAGGGTTTAATGAGCTTCGAGCTTTTATGGCTGCACTCGTGTTTCCGGACTAAATTGGTCCTCACAAGATGCCTACGTATCTCAATTCGTTATTGAGAATCAAGCCAAGACGTAGTTCTGATTGTAGGATCAGGGACCTTATATAGGCGTCTAGAGCCTAGTATTTATGGTATGTTTGGGAGACTTAACGGATAAGTCTTTCTTTTTGATTTTGGATAAGTATTGTATTTCTTGCTGAAGAATTCGTTTCCTTGTTGATAAAGGTTATGACTCATTGATTGCCTTTAATTGGGATTCCAGATCCTTCTTTGACTAGTTTTCCATAATCAAAGCTCTTTTCATGAGCTGTATATTTTCCCTACTCATTAATTACGAAATTAATGAATAATTAGGGTGTCGGGCCTTAAATATCGACCTTTTGTTTGACCAGTCAATTATATTTCTATAATTACTTTTCTGACCATATCATTTGCCCCCCAACTTCTGGGAAAATATCCTTGGGGTTTTCGTAGAAGTTACAGCGTGTTTTTTCCATTTTTTAGGTCATTTTCGACCAGGAATTCGACCAGGAATTCAGTGTAAAATCGACCAGGAATTCGACCAGGAATTCGAGCTCAAACAGGTGTGAGGTCGAAGCTCTCGACCTGGATTTCTAGGTCTTTTTCGACCTCACCTGCTCGACCTCGACTCAGTATTTTTTCGAACAGGAACAGCTGTGAGGTCGAAGTTCTCGACCTGGATTTCCAAGTCATTTTCGACCTCAAGTTTTCGACCAGGAAGCCAGTGTAACTTCGACCTGGAATTGTTGATTTCAATTCCTAGGCTATTATCGACCTCATTTGACGACCTCGTCTCTAATATACCTTCGACCTCGATTGGTTGCGAGGTCGAGGCTCTCGACCTGGATTCAAAGGCTATTTTCGACCTCGATTGGTCGACCAGGAATTACGTGTGTTTTCGACCAGGAATTCCAGAATTAATTTCTGGGCCATTCTCGACCTCGTTTCAGTATGAGATCGAGTGATACGAACTCGATTAATAGTATATTTTCGATCTCATTCGTTCGATCTTGACCCAGGGTCTTTTCGACCTCATTTTGCCAATTTTTTGACTTGTTTTTGGTGCGAAGTCGATGGACACGACCTCAGTTTCGTGTGTATTTTCGACTAGGGTCATACGACCTCATTTTAGGGTCTTTTCGACCTTGGTTTTTTCATTTTTTGCCTTGGTTTTATTCCAGGCTTTATTATTTTTGGGCTTTTAAATAGTCCAATTTTAATTTTGGGACTTAATTCTTTCCAGCCTTGGGCCTTAATGGGCCTTTTTGACTTGGGCTTCGATTTTGCCTGAGACTCAATTTACTTGGGCCTTTGCCTTTGTAATCCAAAAATGGATTTATGGGCCATACTGGCTATAGACGGTTGCCATCCCTCAACCGGTTGATCTTCCAGTCATTCTCACTATAAGAGAGTGAGATTTCTCATTTCATTCTCACTTCTCACTTTTCACTTTCCAAAATTTCTCTCTAGTTTTCTCTCAGTTTTTATTCCGTGGTAAGGCGATTCCCGGCGAGCTTTTTACGGTGGTGTTCTTGTTTTTCTGGGATTGATCTTCATCCCTTGAAGATTTCTGGGCTTTAATCTTCATCATTTGAAGATTTCTGGGTTTTAACCTTCCTTATTCGAAGATTTCTGGGTTCCCTTGAAGTTTTTCTGGAAATTTCCTTTGAAGATTTGAAGATTTGAAGATGTCTGACAAGGCTGCCCAACGACTTCAAAGAATGAACAAAGCTTCAAAGAGAGGTATCAACATTCGCTCCCCTCATATGTCTCTTCAGGATATGATCTTAGAGCGTAGTGATGAATATCCTCATGTATCACACTTAGATTCATTTGATTGTAGTAATAAGTTCCATGAAATTGACTTAATTAGGGACTATAACAAAATGTATAGGGTTAAGTCCCCCTATAGATTAGTTCCAGCAGGCCCAGGGGACCGTTCTTGCCATTGGCGTCCTGATGCACTTTGCATATATAAGGATGCCATTGTTGCAGGACTTAGGTTTCCCATGCATGAGTTCATTCCCAGGCTTTTGGCTGATGTGGGGATTAACCCTTGCCAACTTCCTCCAAACGCCTGGAGAATAATTATGTGTTTCATTGTTCTTTGTTTGAAGAACAAATTTCCTTTATCTGTAGCCTTGTTTAGGAAAATCTTTCAATTTAAGAATAGTTCAGCCATTACCTTGGGTTGGGTTTATATCAACCACCGTCCTTCCACTCCCCCCATATTTCACCCCAAATCCATTCCGGATAATAACCCAAAATGGAAAGAGGAATTTATGTATTTAGTTTGGGAAGGAGGGGATTGGGGCACCCTTTTTCGTAGTTCTTTTAGTAGAGTTTCGGATGGTAGCCCTAGTGATATTATCCTGAGTGATGAGGAAGCCCATGCATATGCTGAACTTACAAAGGATAACTATGCCACCATGGCTTGGGTGCTCCTAGACGAGTTCCAGCTTAAGTCCTTGGGACTTTCCAACGTTTCTGATAAGGGTAATTCTCACCTCATATCTTTCTTTATTTATTTAAGATTGACTTATACCAACTGTTTCTTTCCTTGTATCTTTTGCAGTTGCGACCTTTATCAATAAGTCCAACGAGCCTGAAGACGGGGAAACAGCCCGGATGAAGAGGGCACGTTTAGGGGGGAAGGACCCTCGTGCTTCTAATGTTCCAGCTTTCATAAGGCCACATGTGGACCTTACTGAGGATGCTGAAGGCCCTCCCTCGGGCAAGAGTGCAGTTTGGCGCCCCAACTGGGGTCTTAGGAAGAAGGACACTGTGGTAGGAGTGTCCAAACATGCTGTGGAGTGGTCTTATCACTCTCTGACTCCTTGTGACTACAAGGATTTTGTTTCTAACTCCACCATCGAGGGGGTGGAGCATGCTGGATCCCAGGCTATGGCTGCTGTAAGTATTTCTCTCCTTCTTTTCTTTGTAGTCTTTGATTTATTTCAAGTTTAAGTATTTAACCTATAACTTGCTTGCAGATGAATGCCAACTACCAAGGGGCTCTCTTTCAAGCTAAGTCTTGGCGCTCATCTTCTGAGGCCAACCAAGGCAAGTTTGAGAAGTCCCAGGAGGAAATGGCTTCAGTGAAGGCCACCCTGGCTAGGAAGGAGAAGGAGTTGGCTGACTCCCAGGCTGAACTGGTATCTTTGAGGAAGGCCAAGGATGATTTTATTGATGAGTACCTTGACTCTGAGGAGTACGGGGACTTGATTGATAAGCATGATGGGCTCCTCTTCCCTGTTCAGTACACTAAGGGATGGGATGACGCTCTTGCTGCTGTCTTGGAGAGGATGCCTGGATCCCTCTCTATCTCCGATTTTCCAAGCCCTCACCTTCCTACTTCTTTGGAGATGGCTTTGGCTGGAGAGGACGAGATGGAGGAGGATGATAGGATCTTAGACCTGGATCACACTTCCCCACCTGGTCAGACTGCTGGAGCCGATGATGCTGTCTTTTCCTCTAGAGAGGAAGAGGAGGAGGACGTAGACAAGGAAGATTAGGTGTATCTTCACTTTTGGCCATCATGGCTTGTACTTTTGTTTATGTACTTTCGGCCTACGGGCTTAAATTAACTCTTGTTTAAGTTTTTATTTATGCATGGTGGCCATTCATGGCTTGTGTTGCTTTTCTTGCTTTTTGAATGTTTATGAAGACTCATTATAGATAAGCTTTAAAACATGAAAATGCTGAATTCATTTATAACTTGAAGATGGGATCAACCCTTACATAATATCCCAGTTTAAAACTTGGGTTGGTTTCATCGAACCTTATTTATAGTAGTGAGTCCACTTGGGAGACACTTTAAACATAATAAACCTTCAAATTGGAGGCATGCCAAGTCCTTGGCACCTCATGCCCTTCAAGGGTTTCTAGCTTGTATGAGCCTCGGCCAAATACGTTCTTGACGCGATATGGTCCTTCCCAATTTGGGGCTAACTTCCCTTTTTGTCCAACTCCAGATGCTTCAATCTTTCTGAGAACCAAGTCTCCTTGACGAAAGAACCTTTCTTTAACCCTTAGGTTGTAGTAGAAGGATGCTTTCTTTTGATGTTCAACTATCTTGGCGTTTGCTTCATCTCTAACTTCATCAATTAGATCCAAAGCTAGCCTCAAGCCTTCTTCATTTTCTTCTGGTTCATAAGCCTCAACTCTTGGGGAGGTGTGAGTAATCTCCACCGGGACTACTGCCTCTGCTCCATAAGCCAATAGAAATGGAGTTGCCCCGGTGGTGACTTTGCAAGTAGTACGATATGCCCAAAGTATAGGGAGTAATTCGTCTACCCAAGCGTTTCTGGAGCGTTCAACTCTTTTCTTTAGTCCATCAAGGATGATTCGATTTGCAACCTCAGCTTGCCCATTGGCTTGAGGATGGGCGACAGAAGTGAAGCGCAACTTGGTATCGTTTTCATCACAATACTTTTTGAACTCATCGTTGTTAAACTGAGTTCCATTGTCCGTGACCAGGACTCGTGGAATTCCATATCTGCATATCACATTTTCCCAGAAGAATTGCATCACTTGCTTGGTGGTTATCTTGGCTAATGGCTTAGCCTCAATCCACTTGGTGAAATAATCAATTGCTACTATCAAGAACTTTCTTTGAGCACTTGCCATAGGAAATGGCCCGAGTATATCCATTCCCCACATAGCAAAGGGGATAGGTGAGTTAATGGATGTCATCATCTCTGGTGGTTGCCTAACCACTGGTGCATGTTTCTGGCACCGTTCACATTTCTTGACGTAGCTTTTAGCATCAGCAAGTATACTTGGCCAATAGAAACCTAGACGAGTGACTTTATGAGCTAGGGCTCTGCCCCCCAAGTGTTGCCCACAAATCCCTTCATGCACTTCCTTTAGGGCCAATTCTGCCTCTTGAGGTCTCAAGCACTTTAAGTATGGAATAACAAAAGATTTCTTGTATAGGATTCCCTCAATTAGGGCATACCTTAGTGCTCTGACGTATAACTTTCGTGCTTCTGAAGTGTCGTTGGGCAGCCACCCAGTTTCCAGATGAGCTTTGATGGGATCAATCCAACAACTGGTGATACCAATGGGGGCTACCAACTTTCCATTGATGCTTGGGGTCTTCAAGACTTGGAAGTATACACTCCCGGCATAGTTTTCAATTTCAGAAGAGGCAAACTTAGACAAGGCATCAGCCTTCACATTTTCCTCCCTTGGAATGTGCTCCACATAGCATTCATCAAACTGAGTCATAATGGCCTTGACAAGCTTTAAGTACTTGGCCATGACTTCATCTCTGGCCTCAAACTCCCCATTTACTTGGGAAACCACTAGCCTCGAGTCTCCACATACTTTCAGAGTTTTGACCCTCAGGGCTCCAGCCAGCCCTAAGCCAGCTATCAGAGCTTCATACTCAGCCTCATTGTTTGTCGTCGGGAAGTCAAGCTTTAGTGCATACTCTATTAGGAATCCATCAGGACTTTGTAGCACCAAACCAGCTCCACTCGATTTTGTTTTTGATGCTCCATCAAAATAGAGCACCCAACATTCTTTGAAGGTCATTTCCTCGTCTTTCTTATCTTCCATAGTCACTTCCTGCCCCCCGACTTCTTGGTTGTCAATGGTGCATTCGACCATGAAGTCAGCAAGTGCTTGAGCTTTTATGGCCGTCCGAGGCTTATACTTGATATCAAATTCTCCCAATTCAATGGCCCATTTGATCAATCTTCCGCTAACTTGAGGGCTATGCAAGATGTTTCTTAGAGGTTGATCAGTCAAGACCTCAATCTTGTGAGCCTGGAAGTAGGGGCGTAGCTTTCTTGAGGCCATTATCAAGGCTAAGGCAAACTTCTCAACCATTGAGTAGTTTATTTCTGCCCCATGTAGAATCTTGCTCACATAGTAGATGGGTTTCTGAACCTTCAATTCTTCCTTTACCAAAACAGCTCCAAGGGCTGTGTTAGAAACTGCCAAGTATAAATAGAGAATTTCTCCTGGCTTGGGTTTTGCCAACAATGGTGCTTCAGCCATATATTTCTTCAGGGCCTCAAAGGCCTCTTGACTTTCAGTTGTCCATTCAAAATTCTTCACTTTTTTGAGTGCTTTGAAGAAAGGTAAACACTTCTCTCCAGACTTGGAGATGAATCTTCCCAAAGCAGCCACTCTTCCCGTTAGTTTCTGGACATCCTTGACAGTCTTTGGTGGTTCCATGTCTAGAATCGCTTTGATTTTGTCGGGATTAGCCTCGATTCCTCTCTTGGAAACCATCAGGCCTAAAAACTTTCCCGAGCCTACACCAAAGGCACACTTAGCTGGATTCAGCATCATTTTGTGGTGTCTTAGCACTTTAAAAGCCTCTCGGAGGTGCTCAATGTGATCGGCCTTATCAAGGCTCTTGACTAACATGTCATCTACGTAGACCTCCATGGTTTTTCCAATCAGGTGCTCAAAGATTTTGTTCACCAATCTTTGATAGGTTGCTCCAGCATTCTTAAGCCCAAAAGCCATGACTAAGAAACAGAAGACACCAAAGTCAGTGATGAACGACACTTTGGCGATGTCATCTTTGTGCATCTTGATTTGATTATATCCGCTGAAGCCATCCATGAAACTTAGCATCTCGTGCCCAGCAGTGGTATCTATCAGAGCATCAATCCTTGGTAAGGGAAAACAATCCTTAGGACATGCATCATTCAAGTCGGTGAAGTCGACGCACATTCTCCACTTCCCGTTAGCTTTCTTGACCATCACAGGGTTAGCTAACCATTCCGGGAATTGGATTTCTTCAATAAACCCAGCTTCTAAAAGCTTATTCACTTCTTGCTTAATGGCTTCAAGCCTCTCTGGAGCAAAGCTTCTTTTCTTTTGTTTCACTGCCTTCCTTTCTGGATCCACATTCAATCTGTGAGATATTAGTTGGGGATCAATCCCTGGCATGTCAGCCGCTGTCCAAGCAAAAACGTCATTGTTTTCTTGAAGAAAAGATGCGAGTTTGCCTTTCAATGGCTCGGGTAGTAGTGCCCCAACATAAGTCACCTTCTCTGGTTCATCCGGGACTAAGGGAATTGGGATCAAATCCTCAGCTGGTTTCCCTCTTCGGTCCTCATTATCTCTAGTGTCCATGTCTTCAATGGGGAGAACCTGCCCCCCAATTCCATCAGGCCTCAACGCGGCTACATAACAACTTCTAGCCATCTTTTGGTCTCCTCGTTCTTCACCAATCCCATTTCGAGTGGGGAATTTGAGTTTCAGGTGGTAAGATGAGGCAACAGCCTTAAACGCGTGAAGACCCGTCCTTCCAATGATCGCATTGTAGGTTGAGGTTGCCTTTATAACTATGAAGTTCAGCATCTGAGTGGATGTATTTGTTCCTTGCCCCATGGTCATTGGGAGTTGGATAGTGCCTTCCACCTTTGATTCCACTCCGTTGAACCCATATATGGGCATATTAGAGGGTGTTAACTGAGAATCAGTGTAACCCATCTTGATAAAGGCATCGTGGAACAAGATGTCCACTGAGGCTCCATTGTCGACTAGGACTCTCTTTGTTTCGGAGTTGCCTATCACAGGTACTATGACAAGAGGATCATCGTGGGGGAACTTCACCCCTTCCAAGTCTGAATCATCAAAACCTATTGACACTTCTGTTCGTGCACGCTTCGGTGCTTCTCCAATGACGGTCAGTACCTCTCGGGCATAAGCTTTTCTTGAGTTTTGGGAGGACCCAGCAGCAGTTGGCCCTCCGAATATCATGTTGATGACTGGCCCTCGGGGCTTAGGGTTACGATCTTGGTCGTTGTCCCTTCTGTCATAATCCTTCCTTTCATAATTTCCTCTTTGACTCCCTTGATTTCCATCTTTGGTGAACTTGCTGAGTTTTCCTCTTCGTATCAGAAACTCAATCTCATCTTTCAATTGCCTACAATCGTCGGTGTCATGACCGACTTCTTTGTGGAACCGACAAAACTGATTTTGGTTCCGTTTGGACAAATCAGCCCTCATTGGCTTTGGCCATTTGATATCTTCTTCCTTGGCTATCTCCATCAGAATTTGACTCCTGGGAGTATTCAATCTTGCATACTCCGTGAACTTTGGCCCAAAGTTATTTCTCTTGGGTGGAGAGTCAGAATCCTTTGATGTCCGGGGAAACTTTTCCTTGACGTCGTACTCCTGAGTTTCTTTTCTCTTCTTTGAGTTTCCACCGTCGCCAGCGGTGGGTTCATACTTTCTCATGCTTTCCTCAGCCTTGATGTACTTTCCGGCTCTATCTTGGAGCTTCAACATGCTCTCTGGTGGATGTTTAGCCAACGACCTCCTGAAGTGGTCATCAGTGGTTCCTTGTTGCAGGGCTATCATAGCCACTTTGTCGTCTAAATCCGGGACTTTCAAAGCCTCTCATGTGAATCGATTAATGTAGTCCCTTAGGGCTTCATTCTTTCCTTGACGTATTGCCATGAGTGATGCAGAACTTTTCTCATGCACCCTTCCACTAATGAACTGGTTGATGAAAGCCTTTCTTAGCTCCTTAAAGGACCCAATAGAGTTGGGAGGTAGACGGCTGTACCAACGTTGAGCCATACCCGCAAGAGTTTGGGGAAACGCCCTACACTTGACCGCATCGTTGGCTGGCTGCAACAGTAGTGCATTGGAGAATGTCCTTACATGATTTGCGGGATCTCCCGTTCCATCATAGGCTTTGATCGAAGGCATCTTAAACTTTCTGGATATAGCCGTTTTCATGATGTCTTGAGTAAACGGTGGTGTAGGATCATCAGGATCTCCTAGGGGCAACAGATTACTAGGATCACCCCTTGGGGCTTCAGCCCTCTTGGTCCTTCTTGGTGGATCCAAGTTGATTATCGGGATTCCTTCAGTTGTTCGGCCCCGAGTTTGAGCGGCCTCTTCTTCAGCAAGGAGTTTTTTGAGCCTTGCAGTCTCTGCCTCATGGGCTGCAAGCTTCTCCCTAGTAGTTTGGGGTGGCTCCCGATTTGTCTGTGAAGAACGTCTCCTCCTTGGGGCAACATCCTCCCCAGTTGTATAACCCTCATCCTCAGTGTATGGGCCAGAGTAATCTTGAATGAGAGGGGTCTGACGAGTCTGTTGATTTTGGGGTCCCAGACCTTGAATATAAGGGGGCACATACGCCTCATGGTAGATTGGATTAGTTCCACTACCGCCTGCCATAGGTCGAGGGGGCATGCCATAGCTTGGCATCCCCAAAGTCTGATTCGCGTATTGAGGGAGATCAGTAGTGTGGAGTTGAAGACTGCGAGGTGCGTTTATAAGCAGCGCAGAGGTTGTAATTGGTTGCTGGTGAACGGTTTCTTGTGGATTAGATCCATGAATAACCATTTGTAGGGGATTCGTCCCTTCAGTAGTAATCGGGACTTCTTGTCCTTGAGTGTTGGTGGGGATACTCGCCCCTTGAGTGCCAGTAGTTGGCGGTGGTTGGCTCCCATGAGTATCAGCCCCGGAGGTGATAGGGAGGCCTTCAGAAGTATCAGAATCTCTGGTTGTTCTTCGCGTGTTTGCCATGGTTGATGTTGTCTTCCCACAGACGGCGCCAAATGTTGTGGAATAAAATCTGAGCTTACGAATTTAATGCGAGGGTTTAATGAGCTTCGAGCTTTTATGGCTGCACTCGTGTTTCCGGACTAAATTGGTCCTCACAAGATGCCTACGTATCTCAATTCGTTATTGAGAATCAAGCCAAGACGTAGTTCTGATTGTAGGATCAGGGACCTTATATAGGCGTCTAGAGCCTAGTATTTATGGTATGTTTGGGAGACTTAACGGATAAGTCTTTCTTTTTGATTTTGGATAAGTATTGTATTTCTTGCTGAAGAATTCGTTTCCTTGTTGATAAAGGTTATGACTCATTGATTGCCTTTAATTGGGATTCCAGATCCTTCTTTGACTAGTTTTCCATAATCAAAGCTCTTTTCATGAGCTGTATATTTTCCCTACTCATTAATTACGAAATTAATGAATAATTAGGGTGTCGGGCCTTAAATATCGACCTTTTGTTTGACCAGTCAATTATATTTCTATAATTACTTTTCTGACCATATCAAAAACGAATTTAAATACTTTTAATTATTAAATTTTAAAACCTCATTTTCCAAAAATATCATGGGCATTTACCTTTTTAAACTAAATATATGTTACATTTTTTATTTTTTTTACTAAAACCCCTCATTTTCCAAAAATATAACGGGCAAACCCTTACTTATTTATTTTAAAATCTGTTTTAATGTTTTTAATTAATTAAAAGTATTTAGCTATTTTAACACGCCTACTTATTTTTTTAACAAATACAATTAATAAAATAATAAAATAACAATTAACAATCCGTGCATCGCACGGGTTTTAAGCTAATATGTTCAAATAAATAAAAGATATAATTCATTTGGTAATTGTTTCAGAAAATATATTGTTCGTAACAATTTTGATCTAGGTGTCATGAGAAAAAGTACGTGCACTAATTGAATTTAAATCCAATTTAGTAATTTAGTGCGTGTTTGGCTGCAACTTTAAGTTGCAGCTTATGGCTTATAAACCCAAAATAGCTTATGGGGGGTGTTTGTCAAAATAAGTGAAACCAACTTATGACTACTTAAAATGGATAAGTTGAATGTTAAGAATCCTTAACTTTCAACTTATAACTTATAACTTATTCTCGATACACGCAATATATAATATCCTTCAAATCTTCAAAACCATATATCTTTTGATCCGTTCATTAAAAAATTGATATGTATATATCAAATTTCTCTACTCATCGAGATCTATCCATTGATATCCATTTATATATATTAAAAAATAAATATTTTAAAAATAATAAAAAAAAGTTAACTTATAAGTTATGATTTACCCAAACACTCTACTGCTTATAAGTTCTGATTTACCAAACACTCTAGGACTTATAAACTCAGCTCCACTTATCACTTATAAAGCACTTACTCATTTTAAGCTATAAGTCAACTTAATAAGTTGCAGCCAAACAGGCCTTAGAGTGTACCGTAATGACTCTGATCATATGATCTTGTCTAATATAATATTTTTCAAATTTATTTTTTATTTACTTTTGAATATTTTATCAAGTTGAAATATAAATTTAAAATAAATACATCATCTTTCTTTTATGAAACTAAACTTGACAAATTTAAATTATTAATTACATTTACTCAATGCATCATTCCAAGTAATTTTTTTGGAAAGGTAAATAATTCATTAATAAAAACTCCTACGACATTTACAAAAATAATCAAAATTGAACAAACATGCGTTAAAGTTGATCAAACTAGAAACTCTTTTATAAAAATTACGATCGTTGAGCAGATCTTCAAGTGTGTACATCTCTCGCACTCTCGCTCATATCGCTGAAATTTACCGCCTTTTCAAAGAGACAATCTAGCAATCTTTGGTAGTCGTGAGGAATATATATATCCGATTTGTTAAAACATATTTGAACAAATGATCATGATTATGATTTCATACTACCAAAAAACTCCCGCAGATCTATCCGGATACCAAAATAATAATAGAACGACACAAGGAGACAGAAACAAACCCAATATATGGATAGAAAGCGTACTAAAACTCTCGTTAAAGAGAGAACTTTATTGAATAGAAAAAAACAATGAAAAAAAGGGCTTATCATCAATGTATTAGTTGACGACAGTCCCTAAACAAGAATAATGTGAATGTTTGGGGTATCACAAAAAAGTTGACTTATAACTTAAAATGAGTAAGTGTCATATAAGTGATAAGTTGATTAATTCTTATAAGTTATACGGGTGTTTTGATAAATTTACTTATAAGTTAGTGAAGAATTTGCTAAATTAAATTAGAAAAAAAAACTTTTAAATACAATGATTTCAACATATGCATTTTAAATTAAAAAAATATTTAAAAACACAAATATAAAAATATAAAGTATTAAAAATCAAAGAAATCAAGTAATAAGTCAATAAATTAAGAAAAATGTTAATAATTATTAATATTTAACTTATAAACATATAAGTTATAAGTTAAGATTTGGATTGACAAACACTTTTATGACTTTATAAGCCATAAGTCCCGTCAGCCAAACAGGCCCAATATCAGGGTTCTCCGGTGGAGAGAGGAGAGGGAAGAGAGGGTTGATAACTCATTCCAAGTAATTTAGACAGTTTTTAAACTTATACCAACATGCCCAAAAGTCTACGAAACTTAAATATTTACAATATAAGAAAACGATAATGAAACCCAGTGGATTCTGAATCGTACATCATTATAAAAATTACAGTAACAATTTTCTATTAAAGACAAGATGTCAGTGGGGTGCCTATAATCAGTAGAGTCACATTAGCCTATGGTGTTTCCACATGATAAAGTGTATAAGAAAATAAAATTACAAGTTTGTGTATCCAAATGTCGGCCATTACATTTAGCAAAAAAAAATAAAAAATGTCGGCCATTACAACAAAAGACGAAGATGTAAGAGCAAGTCCAACAATGTCCTAGTTGGTTACTTATAAATATTATATAATAATGTGTCTTAGTGATTTAGGGACTTGATTTCTTGTATGAACTCCAACAACATTACTTATATTAATTCCCTATTATTATTATAATAATATATTTGAAAAGAGAGAGAAAAAGAGTGGAAGAAAGAGAGAGAAAAGAAATGTAGAAAAGGAAGTGAATTTTTTATTCATGAAAATTAAATAGGTAATGGCTAGTGGTTACCTATTAATAGGTAATAAGATGGATGTCCTAGTGATTTAGGTAACCACTAGGACATTGTTGGAGCACCATTTTTTGCTAGATTACTTATATTTTAGCTTAGGACATGATATAAGTAAGCTGTTGGACTTGCTCTAAGGAAATAGTCGACCGTAAGTTGATAAATTATATTCTTTCAGTTTCAAAATACTTGTCCACCGTATTAATTATATTGATTGAATAAGTGTTTACGGTGTAAAGTTAGTCTTGTAAATCAATACTATTATATAATAGACGAAACATTAAAAGTTTGGTTGGTCGGTATGGTACGTTGTGATTTTACTTAATTGCCCTTAACTTTGGTTGGTCGGTATGGTACATTGTGATTTTACTTAATTGCCCTTAACTGTATTTCGTGTTTTTACTTAATTAACCTTACTTATTTATAGAAATATATTATTAAATAATAATATTACCTATTTATAACCAATTATCTTTTTTCCCTAAAATACTTTATTTTTTCTAACAAATTTCCCTACTTTTTCAAACATGGCAATTACCTTTTTTAACTAAAACATGTTATTTTTTCTATTTTTTCTTACTAAAATCCCTCATTTTCCAAAAATATCACAGACAAACCTTTAGTTATTTATTTTTAAACCTATAATATTATAATTATTTTTTAAAAGTTTACCTATTTTAACATGTCTACTTATTTTTCTTAACAAATGCAATCACTAAGAATATTAAAATATAAATAATCAAATACTTATTTATAACCAATTACTCTAAAACACATTATAGATTTTTTCTAACAAAGTCCATTCTTTTCTAAATATATCTCGGGAAATTGTCTTTCTCAATTTACTTTTTCTATTTTTCTCACTAAAATTCATTTTTTCCCAAAAATATCATAGGAAACCCTTTACTTATTTATTTTAAAACGAATTTAAATACTCTTAAGTATTAAATTTTAAAACCTCATTTTCCAAAAATATCACGGGCATTTACCTTTTTAAACTAAATATATATTACATTTTTTATTTTTTCTTACTAAAACCCCTCATTTTCCAAAAATATAACGGGCAAACCCTTACTTATTTATTTTGAAATATGTTTTAATGTTTTTAATTAATTAAAATTATTTAGCTATTTTAACATGTCTATTTATTTTTTTTAACAAATACAATTAATAAAATATTAAAAATATAATAATAAAATAACAATTAACAATCTGTGCATCGCACGGGTTTTAAGCTAGTATAAATTAAAGACTAAACAATTATATGTGGCTTAGATTTGATCTTGGACATACAATATAAAATATAAAATAAAATAAAATATAAAATATATTATAAAATATATAATAAAAAATGTTATGAAAAAAATGATAGATGATATTATGTAATTTATTAATTCTATTCAAAATTTTGGCGTTAGTCATCTTTTTAGAAACAGAAAGCAGACTATCAAAATCACACATACACATGGTAAAATACATTCACATTAATCAAAAGTTAACGGTGTTAAAAGTTAGTGACGGAAGTATGCATTTTGCAAGTTTTTACAAACTATAACATGTATTTCGCTAAATATGAAACTCTAAATACACAAAGTGAAACAACCTGAAACTTCAGGTACACAATATGTTTTTTACTCAACATTTGTGTAACATGAACACGTATACAAAAATGTATGGTACGCCCAAATGCAAGCATGTGAGTATGAGTTGTTTTTTCTGCAAATTGTCCGCTTCAATTTAAAACTTATTAATCACACATTTATTACACCACTTCTTCCTGTTTCTTATCATTCGACATCAATTAATATTTATTCGCCAATCATCCCTGTAATGTCGATTCTATCTTTTGCACTTTACAATTAACATTTTCGTCAATATAACAAGGGACCTTGTCGTAGGTATATTCTGTCTCTTGCTGTTGTTTTCTACAGTTTTATGTACAAAATATTTCTGTATATACTAAATTGAAAAAAAAACAATATTACCTAATTTTATAGCAAAATAAACAAAATTGTATATACTAAAAAGCAATTTCTGTTTTCAGCAACAGGCGTAATTAATAAAAGAGTAGTGTTACAAGCATATAATTTGGTACAAAAAATTGTTACTAAATGATATGGCACTGATGTATCAATTTGAAATATTTTGATTAATATGAATGCACAAATTTGGTGACCGTAATATTTTTCTCAACAAAATTATAGTGGTGCACTCCTCAACGGTCAACAGTTGTAGACAATAGAAAACATCATTTCCCATAAGATAAAAAATACTACTACTACTTCTATGTATCTATAAATCTGTTTACACCCTGCATTCTTCTAAACAGATTGGTTTTGAGTCTATTTTCAGCTGATGCAAGCTTAAATCTTCTCCCGGATAGTTTTTTTTACACACACTGGTAAATTTCGTAAGTTTACATGCTAATCTGGTTGTTCTTGATTATGTTATTTACTGTTTCTACTACATGCATGTCAGGTGATCTTTGATTATATCAGTTTAGCTGCTAGAAATTTGTATTTATGATGCAAATCTGAGAACTTGGTTCTAAATTTTATATGATCTGTTGCAAAAGTATTTAAATACATGATTATGCATGAAATAGTTGCAGACTCTGGATCCTTAACTGGTTTTATGTTTAAAATGAGATTTTAAAAAATAAACTTGTTATGCAGGTTGGAAGAAATATGGATCCAAGTATAAAGTCAACCAAGGAGGTAGAGGTACTAAAACAGGTGCTTCCTCTGATAACATCCCACAAAGATCGAAATTCGGTGTCACAAGTATGCAAAGATTTTTATAATGTGGAGAGGTGTAGCAGGACAAAGGTATTCATTGGGAATTGCTACTCAGTCTCACCTGAAATGGTGGCGAGGCGATTTCCAAATATTCGGAGTGTTACTATAAAAGGGAAACCGAGATTTGCAGATTTTAATTTGGTGCCGGAGAATTGGGGAGCTGATGTTCAGACATGGCTTCAAGTGTTTGCGGAATTTTATCCTTTCCTGGAGGAGCTAAGGTTGAAAAGAATGACAGTTAGTGATGCTAGTTTGGAGTTTTTAGCGACTTCGTTTGTGGAATTTCGAGCTTTATCTCTTGCAAGCTGTGATGGTTTTAGTACTGATGGTCTGGAGGCAATCGCAACTCATTGCAAGTAAGAGTTTAGGATTATTTATATACTTAATTTTTATGATCTGCATATGGACGAAATGGATGTAAAGTTCTTATATTTTCATATAACATCCTCTGAAAAATCTTCTGTGTGTAGAAATTTTTATGAGACACATTTCATTCATCTATAGTACTCATTGCAATACTATTAATTTGATGCAGAATTTTTGAGTAATATAGTATCATCGGTCTTTTCATACGATTCAAGCTCTCCTTATTTGAGATGTTTATGGTGTTTCATCTTTTACCAACTTGTCCTGCAGCTAGCATGCTTAACTACATACATTTTTCCTTTTGGATGTAGTTATTTATAGTTGCTAATGAAGTTCTACAGTTCATCATATTTTAGCTCAATAATCATCTACTTTTCACAAATTACTTCCTTAATTGATCTGGAGCATGCTTGATCTCTAATTTTCAATCCAATTGGCAGGGCCTTGACTGAGCTTGACATACAGGAAAATGACATGGATGATGTTAGTGGGGATTGGTTAAGTTGTTTTCCCGAAGATTTTGTGTCTCTGCAAGTGCTAAACTTTTCCAGCCTGAACACCGAGGTTAGTTTTGATGTCCTTGAAGACCTTGTTTGCAGGTGCAAATCATTGAGGGTTTTAAAGGTTAACAAGAATATTACCCTGGAACAATTACAAAAGCTGCTGATATGGACTCCACAACTGATGGAGCTTGGAACTGGTTCTTTTAATGAAGAGTTAGTCCCCCACCAGTTCCGAATGCTTGAAAGTGCATTTGAAAAATGCAAGAACCTAAGCATCCTCTCAGGTTTATGGGAAGCTACTTCTCACAATCTCGTCGTCCTGTTTCCTGTCTGTACCAGACTGACTTTCTTAAATCTCAGCTATGCAAATCTGCAAAGTGCTGCACTTGCCGAGCTTCTTGCCCACTGCTCAAATTTACGACGCCTCTGGGTACACACTTCTCTCTTCTAATATCCTCTTTACTTAAGTCAGTAAACTTTCAATGTAATTTGACATATATTATTTAGTCAGAAGAACAAATCTACTTTAGTCGATCGCCATTCATGAGATCTGACATTGCAATCCTCGTGTCAGAAGGCATCTATTCACATAGTGACCATCAAAATTGACATGTACTAAAGATGTACTATTAACAAATCATTAAGAAAACCCACTAAATAATTAAAAATGAATCTAATTAAGTTAAAAAATGTTTCTCTCTATGGGGATCAAGGATACGATTAAATAGTTACTATGTTGATTAGACTTCAATTGCTTTTGCAACAATTGTATACAGGTACATAATTAGAGCTTGCAATTTTCTAACTTCTGTACAGGTTTTGGACACAGTGGAAGACAAGGGCCTAGAAGCTGTTGCATCTTGCTGTCCTTTGCTCGAGGAACTAAGGGTCTTTCCTGCAGGTCCCTTTGACCAGGATATGGATTATGGGGTAACTGAATCAGGCCTTGTGGCTGTATCTAATGGATGCCGAAGACTTAAGTATGTTCTCTACTTCTGCATGCAAATGACTAATGATGCAGTCTCAACTGTTGTCCAGAATTGCCCTGATTTTACTCACTTCCGCCTCTGCATAATGAATCCATGCCAGCCAGATCACGTAACAGGTGAACCAATGGATGAGGCATTTGGTGCAGTGGTAAAGACATGCACCAACCTCGAGAGACTTTCTTTGTCTGGACTATTGACAGACTTGACCTTTGAATATATTGGAAAATATGCCAAAAAATTGGAAATACTTTCTGTGGCTTTTGCTGGAAGTAGTGATTTGGGAATGCAGCTAGTGTTGGAGGGCTGTCCAGTGCTGAGGAAACTTGAGATAAGAGATTGCCCTTTTGGAGATGCAGCATTACTTTCAGGTCTGGATAAGTATGAATCAATGCGGTCTTTGTGGATGTCAACTTGTAATCTGACAATGAATGGCTGCACAGAATTGGCAAAGGAAATGCCACGATTAAATATTGAGGTGATAAAAGATGAAGAGAATGATGAGGTGGCCGATAAAGTTTATGTATATCGGTCTCTAGCAGGTCCAAGAAGTGATGCACCACCGTTTGTAGTCTCTCTCTGAACTATGGAAAGGAATTCTTGGTAGCTTTTTAGCTAGTGTAAAAAACGTTCAGTTCCAATTTCGATAACACTTGCTATGGTCAAGCCTATTAGAAGTGATGACTCTACTTCAGCCACGGAGTTAAAAATTTGTGAAGCGTGTAGCTACTGTCATTGTTGTAGAAGCAGCAGAACTGGGGCATTGATTCAAGCTAGCCAGGTTAAAGCTGTTTTTACATACACAAGTTCATTTGTTTGTTTGTTTTTTCGGGTTTTGTGGACGACTGGACTAAGAATTTGATTTTTAAAGGTGGAACACATATTAAGGTTTATGCAAAACAAAGAAATTATTGGTTTGGTTCTGTTATTTTTCATGCAAAGGAGGCAAAATTAGGCTTCCAGAAATTTATTTGAAAGAAAATATAAGCTGCAAGTCAGGCGACTTCAATATATGGATAAACAACCAACCATTTTAATGTGTCCATTGGCCATCAAGGAGGAGCTGTTTTTGGCAGATGACTTCGTGCGTCTATCGAGTCTGATTCCATAAATGTAGTAAATTTTCTGATCAGGCCTAGAATAAGATGTTTTCAATTTGATAGCAGTAACAGTCAAAGTCTAGTTCCTAACATGAACTTTGTAGGGTTATTTTTCGCAGGGCCTGGTGAAATTTCGAGTTTTTGTTTAAAAGATGGGTTACCAGTAATTTTATGCATCGTTTAGTAAAGCCAACTTTGAGAAATCAAAAGCTGTTAAGCCAGGGATAAGTATCAAAGTGATCACCTATTGCTTCTAAATATATCAATTAAGTCACTTATTGCAAAAAAAAAAACTCAATTTAGTCATAAATTTGAAAATATGTATCAACTTATCATTGAAAAGTGGAAAATTTGTATCAATTTAGTCATTCTTAGATGATCTTCGTGATTCAAATTTTCAAATTAATGACCAAGTTGAGTCACTTTTGCAATAATGAGCGATTAATTTGATATATTTCGATCCAATGAGTGATGTATTTGATAATTAACCCATAATTTTGCAAAGATTAAAACGGAATCGGCAAATTAGGCCTACTCGTTTTCAATGGCAATTTAGTTTTTCGATGAATAAATCAGAAAATCATACTACTGTGTGGGTTTTAGACCTCCTGAGACAGTTTGATTCTTATTTATCCTTCTTGTTCAAGGGATAACTGTTACTCCCTCCGTCCCATTCATTTCTATACACTTTTCATTTTGAGATGTCTCATTCATTTCTATACATTCCAAAAATAGTAACTTTTAATAATATAAAACACTATTACACTCACTACTTTCTCCACTATCTCTATTCTATAACAATATAAATCACTATTACACCCACTGCTTCCTCCACTATCTCAAATTTATTATTAAATATTGATAGGTCCCACCACTTTACTCACTTTTCATCTAATTTTACTCATTTTTATATCTTCTCTTAGTTTACGTGCCCAATCCCAATGTATACAATTCACTGGGACGGAGGGAGTAGGATTTAACCCTGCGGTCAGGGAGATAACCAGTGGGAAGTCGTCCTTCTACTAGTAGAAAAGGTGATTAATGCGGTAGAGCGACTGATCAGCGCTTATCGTAGGTGTTTCCTGTATAGCCCCCATCTTCCAATTGGAATTGTGTCTGCAACATTGTAACAAAAGCCTAGGAGCTCAGTTACCGTTAATGTTGGCAGTATGTTGAGAAATATCCAAAACTGGTATTTTCAATAAGCTACCTTATTTAGCTTGATTTAAAAGTTATACTTTGAACCTTTGCCTATGTTGTGCTAGCAAAGGATTTCTAAACTTTATAGAAATGTTTAAAGTTATTTTTATCCGCTGCAGATTATATATTTTGGCGGGAAGTGTTTAGACTTCTGATATAGTATCTCGAACTATATGTTATTTTCATATATTGTGGAATCTTACTATTCCTCGTACAGTATTTTGAACTGTATGGTATTTTAACTCAATTGTTATACTTAATGGTTTTGGTTGTTAAACCAACAAAGGTTATTGGATTTCAGACTTTATAGTTGTGAAACTATTTATTTTATTATGGGATACTTGCTGAGCATTCTTTCGCTCATTCTTGCTTTACTTTATATTAAACTTTCAGTGAAGAGAGAACCTAGTCAGTTATTCCGTACTACAAGAGAAGGGAAGTGGAAGATTCAACCTTGAGGTAAATGGTTAATGCAGAAGTAAGTGGCATGGGTTCAATTGCTATTAGTGAGATCCTGGATAGTACATTTGGTTGTAATAACTAATGTTACTTATGTGACTCGTTTCTGAAGCTATAACTGGTGTGTGTAAGAGGTTGGGGACTTTTGTTGTTGTATTATTGGATTGTTGAGCTGGTACAGGTATTATTGTTGGAATTGAGGGCGTGACAACCCGGATCTCCGACCCCGGATCTGGGGGTGTTACATGTAGCATATTGATTTGTTTCTATCAATCATGCATGTCTTGTAGCCTCCCTTAAAGCCAGAGCCTGAAGAATACCTGTTCTTCTGAAATCTGTTTGTTGAGCCCTTGAACTTGTACTTAGGGTTTCTCTTGAAACGAATGTGACTAAACTTTGCAGCTAAGTACGCCATGGTTTTGTCTTCCATTTGCTCAAGTTCTTCTAGGATGTAGTAATCACTTTCATTAGCACCCAGATTTGCAGAATCCATTTCAGCCTCTATTATCACTTCCTTTCCAGCTCTAGGGGTTTGAATCTGAATATCAGAAGTTGTTGGTTCATTCACTACAAGTGCAGCTGATCTTGCGAGTGCAGTATTTTTGTTGTCCACTGTCCCTGGTCCGTAGATTATCATTCTTTGTTCTTGTTCCATCTCATAAGTTTTAAGCTTGCCATAGATCATTTCCAATGACATCTTAGTAAAATCTATTCTTTCCCTTATGGATGAGGACTTGTGTTCTACATGATGGGGCAGTGTCATCATGACCTTCATGTTTGTCTCTCTCAGAGGATAGATCTTCCCTTTCATAGATAATTCATTTAACAGCTTAGTATACTTCTCAAAGACCCGAGTTATACTTTCTCCGGGAAGTGACCTAAATGATTCATATTGAGATGTCAGGATATCCAATCTGTTTTCCTGCACGTCTTCAGTACCTTCCATTATAAGATTTATGGTATCCCATATTTGTTTCCCACTTATACAGTTCATAATCTGATAACTCATTTCCTTATCTGCGGAGTCTGTTAATATCAGCATTAGACCTGTATCCAATCGAATCAGTTCCTTATCTATCTCCGTGTACTCAGACAATTCCTTTGGGGTTGAACCTTGAGGAACTCTAGTACCTTCAGGAGTTGTCGTTTCGCTCACTGGTTTCATTGGTACAAACGGTCCATTCTCTAAAATGCCAATATACAACGGATTAGATGCTTTGATAAATAACATCATCTTCATCTTTCACAGACCGAAATCATTTCTAGTAAATGGGGGAACTTTGATACCAGCAGTTGTCTTTGGAGCACTCATGGTTTCTAAAAATTTCAAACTATTTAAAATTCAAAAAATTCCAATAAAATGAAATTTTTGAAAATTAAAAAATTTGCTTCTAATTTTCAAGCCTTGTTTGATTTTGGTCTCATTCACCGGATCTGATTTGTACGTCAATCAAGAAGCTCTGATACCAATTGTTAGGTCCAAAGTATCGGAGAAGGGGGGTTGAATATGATACTCACAAATTATTCAATTTTGTTCGCGGATAATTAATTGTGTTCTTGTCCGAAATCAAATATACCAAATCAAAACACGAGTCGGGGAATATATCGTTTTATAAATATAAACCACGAAGGGTGCTACAATTCTAATCCGTAGGATTAGCTTCAATGAGTTTAGGTTACACAAAATTAATACAATGATAGAATTTAAAGCACTATTAATTTCACTATCAATTTCTCAAGCTCAAAACTCTCTCTTCATAAATGATGTTCTGCAAAACACTAACTAAAGAAGACACTGTCTTCACTCTACAATTGTAGTCTTTGAAAATTATCGAAGGCTTAAGGAAGAATCCTGGCCGTCCAAGTTTTTCATCAACCTGACAAAAGAATACAATTTCCACCTGCTCCCTATTTAAAAAACTATCGAAAGAACGATTTTCTTTTCCTTCGATAGATTTTATTAAAATCTATCGAATAGAAAACTAGTTACTTTTGAAAGTATTTCGATGGTTTTTCATTCAAACCTCCTTGATCATTTTTGATGGTTTTTCTTAAAAGAAAACTATCGAATGTCTTCTAATGCATTTTGATCCTTGAAGGTTCTCTCTTTTTGCAGCAAGCATATTGTACTTCCAATTAACCTAAACATACCTTATAATATTCTTTTCACTTCCAGGATGTTTCAGGTTTGACTTAAATCAATTTCTTCTGAGACGATAAACATCTTGATATTTTAAGTTCTAATAACTAGTGCAACTGGTCTGGTTCATAGATGACTAACACTTGATCAATACATCTATCTCTTCAATTCAATGTTGTTGATAAGTCCTTTGTCGTTCTGGTTGCTTCATTCAAATACTTCTGTAGTCTTGAAAGTCTTGTTTCTTTATTTGTCACTGAGGCTTGAACATATTAATGAACTTCTTTCCGTGACCTGTTTACGGACTTCAAGAATACATACCATATTTTGATTTTTTGAGTTTACATTTTCTTCTTTACTTCTGGATTCCTGTGCTTCTGTTAATATTATAGTCTGTCTTGTCCTTTGTTGAGTTGTAGTTATCTCTGTTACATCTTAAGTTACATTATGCTTTACAAATAGGTCAATAACATTTTATCTGGAAAAGAATTACATGGCGACATGACCCTGTGCTCATGTGTGTGACTTAGTATATAGTTGCTACGGGTGGTACCAACTATTCATTCTAATATTGCAATCTTGATAACTTCTATAACATATATACATTTACTTAAGAAGAAATTTATACAAGTGTAGCATGGAAAGGTGATCTAGACAAGTAATATATAATGTAATCAAATAAGGTATCAGAAAAATATGGCTTTATGCCATCAAATCTCAGACGAAACCCATATCAACAAGCTACACACCTCTCAATGAACCAAAAACGAAAAGTCTCCTAGAATTTGCTCATATAAAATCAATACATTATCAAATTAAAAATGTGCATACAATCTAAATCATGGACTTTTTAACATCTTCAGTATGCATGCACGTTTCACCCTATATAGTCCTTGTGTGGTCCAAGTCCCAAAAGACCATGTTATCTTCAGATCTTTATTATTCCACACACCACTCTATATCCCAGAAAATAGTACTAAATTCAAAGCATATTAGGGAGAATAAGGGATATTCACATAATATAATCGGTATCTCAGGTAAGAGCACCATAAAGTATTGATCATTAGACACAAGTGGTATCTCCCTCGCTTCCTTTATGGAATGTCGAGGGTTCGAACCTTGTCAAAAACAAGGTGGGTATGTGTGTGTGTTTAACTAGAAAAAATAAAAATTCTTTTCTTTGAGTAAATATACATTAAATCTGGCGTGGTTCAATAATTCTGAATTGTGTGTGAAATGAAAGGATAAAGTTATACCTTGCTAAGAATTGTCTTCAAGGTCCTACAAGGACCACATGTCGGTGATGTATATAGAACACATATAAGCCTTGGAATTTCATGGTATAATTTTCTCAAAGCATATTATGGGCCAGAAAATCAATATTAGAGCTAATAATATAAAAAGAGCAAAAGACTTCTATTTTTTCCTTTTTTTTCTGGGAAAAAATTTAAACTTGGTTACGGGCCGTAAAACATAGGATGATGCCAGTTGAATGATGAAAGTTGGGAGGTGGAACACATACATGGCCCTTGTGCTTTGTAAGTGAAATGTCAAAGCGCTTGTGTACATCTCTAGTCGTAAGTTCCTTCTTGACCTCTTCAATTTTTGGCTGTTGAAATTAATGAGATGAGAGTCGTATATTCCAGGTCCTCTAGGAGAACTTTTGAGTTATACACGTGTCTAAAATCCATAACTGATAGGCACTTCCTTACTATTACAAGATGTGTATTTTATCCGCTCGATCTCGATATGTTCCCCACCCCGAGTCGAGAATTTGGGGAATTGTTCGGGTTCGAGTGGAAATGACCAGATATATAGAAATAATTTGGAAACTTATTTTCATTGAAACACAATAATACTAAAACTCAGGTTCGATTTGCTGTTGCTACTACATAATTATACAAGTTATTTATTTATTAAATTTAACTTCTTTGATTTCATCAGGATTCGATTATCATAACTATTTAATTAAATAGTTTTTATTTATTATATACTTTCATTTAAATTTCACATTGAATTCTACAAATCAACATATTAAAATTAATATTTATTAATTATTTTTATACTCAATATTCAAATTTTATTTTAATAATTTAATTTTTATTCTTGATCTATGCTTCGCATAGGCTAGTACTCTCTAATTTGACAACCGATACTTCGACTCTTAAAAAAAGGCTCATATATACATTAATATAAAGCCAAATTAGTTTCCAATTTTTTTCAAGTGTATCAATTTAATTAATTATAATAAAATGCCCCTTATTTTCATACCAACCACTCTAATCAAAAATTTTATGAACGATTTTTGGGAACGATAAATATAGCAAATCTAATATAAATTCGTTTTATAAAATTATCTTGTGTTGGGCTTCGGAATATTTGGATTAAAACATCCACAAAAGCCTAATTCAGTTTTAGAAAGTAAAGTGAGAAACCATAAAGCATTGTGGGTTATCGGGGTTTCTTTAACATCAGCAGCCGTTGCTTCTAATGTTTCCAAATCTTCTCATAATTCCTTCCGCACGAATATGCAAAATCTTAAATCTATAAATTATATAGTTTTCCAGATGGCACATCGGTGGGATAATGTGAGCTTTCCAGCACTACAAGCAAGTTTTTATACAAGAGAGTGCATCCAATAGGAAGCTTACACACATATGGACCATTCACATATCTAAACACAAGAATTCGTAAATCTCCACATTGATACGTCTCCTGCCTCCGGATACAAAAGAAACCTCCCGCCATAGAGAAGAAATCTAAAGCCCGAGTCACCTCGATCACCCCCTTAGCTCTTTTTGTGGATTTACACCCTTTATGTAAAGGTGAAATATGGAAGGTCATGGTGCTGGTAAAATGACATAATGTCAACACGTAAGACCTGAGTTCCCAGACATTGATGGCCCGGCTATTACCATTTAAATATATATTTTTCAGAAATTTTGTCTATCCAATTGATGGCATGATGAGCCCAATTTCCTTGTCACTTGGGCTGTGGTTTATCGTTCCACGTACTCAACCAACCATTGGCGGAGACTTTAGCCCTCATGCAACACAGTTATTGTGGGATTGAATAAATTGAAGTGGGATTAAAAAAAACCCTAAAGGCTTTTATGTCCGTATGAGCAGGTGTCACTATGCAAAATATGGAGATATTGGACCACCATTTCGTGTGTGCTTCGACATTTCTTCAATCCGAGGAAAAGATGAAGGCTTGGTGGTAATAGTAGAGAGGCATTTTCCATAACCTCTATAAGTTGCTCTTCTTCTAGTGTTGACCTCTAGATGATTTGTTTGTGCTATGCAATGTAATTAGAGACATATTTAAATGGATGAATCATGCTCTTGAAGAACAGTGTTGTACTATTTTCAAAGTTTTTATGTTATTTGCTTGTGTGTGTCTTCCATAAAATAAAATAAAATTGTTTGTGTACTTGTTATCTTTAAGAGCATATGCACCCGTAACTAGCATTGATTCATCAATTCATTGGTTAAACTGAATGAGTCAATTACTGTTCATATTGAATCAATTTTTTTTGTTAATTTTTATACACCCATGAAAGGACTGGATTACTATTCTATGGACTTAGAATATGATTTCCAGAGAGAGAATGAAGAAATAGAGGGAGAATAGCTTTAAAACAAATTAAAATAGTATTAGTTTTGGTGGGTCCTAGTAATTGAAGTCCGTTGATGAGTCCATCAAATATCAAAGGAGAGCTTGATGAATTGATGTACTATCACAAATTGATGGAGTCAATTTACTCCTGGTGTATAAAAAGATATACTAAACTCAGTTGATTCATTTGATGAATCATTTGATTCATTTGATGAATCAATGTTTTATGCTCCCCGGTGCATATGCTCTAAGTTGTTTTCATGAATTAGATTTGATTTGTATAAAAAAGTAGGATTAAAACACTTGTATTTTTTATTGTTATAAAAATAATTATGTTAAAAATAGATAACAAAAAGAAGAAAACTTATCTTATAATATGTCATGAAATGGAGGAACAAACAACTCATAAAATAGGCATACAACAACCTTTTTTTGTCAGGAGGCATACAACAACTTTAAACAGTATTAAACATCATAAAAAAAGGTTAAGTTTATGTGCAGGCATATTATTACCAGGAAATTAGCACAATGTTTGGTAAAGTTTCTAAATTTTAAAAACATTTCAGTTTATATATATACACATTAATTTGATGCATATCTTGTTAATTTGCTCAACAGAAGATGGGCTTGGGAACCTGGATTTGGAGTATAGGTATACCAAACTTGGTGCTTGGTGGTAAATAATTGTGATTGTGAAGGTCACAAGTTTTACAACCTTATAAATGGGTCTGGTTAGTTCTTTCATTTCTGATTTACCATTTCCATTTACCCAATATCTAATGTATATTAGTTACAGCATTATTAGGCTTGTATTATATACTTTAATAGTCTTGCGTATGTGCTGGAAGAAAAATTAACTATGGTTCATATGTTGCCTACTCGTGAACTAAGAACAACAATTATGCAATAGGGGAAAGAGCAAGTTCGTAATAACTGCTTTAATTTCATTTTTAAGTATATAATTTGTACTTTATAGTGTCCAGGTGCTATCAATGTTTTGACAATCTAATACGAGCCCGAAGGCAAATTATGATATATGCATATATCACCCCATTAGTATAAGTTAAAAGGTTTTTGAGTTTCTGCAGTTGTTATGTAGATGAGAGCAACAAAGATGATCCTTTCAAATTATAGTGCTCGCGTGCTGGAATGTTATTTTGATATCCTGGTAACAGCCCAGATTCTGATATGTGGGTGTGCGTGTCAAATTATACCTTTTCTTTAGTCACTTGATTTGTGTTAGAAGCTAAAGAAGTTTGTGTTTTGTTATTATCAGGAAAAATGCACACATTTGTGGTGTTTAATATACATATGATTATAATTGTTTGCCATATTCAATTTTTTTTTTTGAATTTTGACATTAGGATAATGTATTTTGTGATAGGCAAACTGGAGGTGATGTGTTTCCAACATAAATGCTTTGATGGAAGGAGGAATGCATATGAAGATGAAAATGGTATTGTGAGTAGAGGGTTTTTTCTTGGCTCTTGTCAAAGGTTCATTCTCTATTATGATCACAGAATAACCGAGTCTTTGGGTGTTCAAGCACGGTGTACTCTTATAAGTGCTTTTGGTTTGTAATTTTGTAAAGAGTATCTACATGTATACCTAAGCTTCACTTTACAGTCTGAAGAAACACAAATAATTTTTTTTTCTACTGAAGCAATGTTGTAAAATGTAAATATGTTTGTCTTACTTGTGGGTGGATTTTGTTTGATATGTAGGTTGCGTTCAACTATATAGTGCTATATGATGATGCCATGATGAATGGAAGGTTTAATATAGTAAGATTCTTAACACAAATGCAAGTATTTGTTCTTCATTTTACACTGATACCAAGTTGTATGATGATCATTACACTTTGCTCGGGTGAATTGGTTTATTCTTTTCTTGGTGGTTGTGTAAATTTGGTAGGTTTCTGCTGCTTTCAGCTTTCCGATATACCTAGGTCAGAATCTGTCCGCCTCATTCAGGTTCTGTCCATACAAAGTAATCAAAAAATATTTTTGCTAATTCAAAGTTATCAATTTAACCTGTTGAATTTCTATTTTCTTTCGGTGACCTATAACGCAGTATGAGACCATTGTCCCACTTGGCCGTGCTTAGATCTTTCATTGACTAAAGAATAAAGATGAAGCACAAAGTTTTTTACTAAATTGGTGGATACGTGTCACCAGAAAGTAGTGGTAAATCAATATCTCCCCCGAAGATAAATTTGATGACCTGCCTCATCATTGTTTAGAAGTATAAAATTTGAAACTTAGTTTTTGCTTACACTTTGTATGGTGATGAACAAATGGGCTGTGTTCCCTTGGTGGAAGTGTGAGCCGGGCAAAATTGAAGATGTACTATCATGAATCGTCTCTAGGTGCAAACACAATTTAAAAGAAACAAAATTCTTGACCTGCTATTGGTTATTTACCAGAATTTCAAGATTCATATGGTAAGTATTCCCTTCATCTGAAAATAAGTTTTTGCGTGACACACCCCGAAATTCAGTCAATTTGGGTCATCATTCTTCACTATCACACTTCACGACAACACGAACACCATCGTGTGACGGTTATACACAAGACAACTTAACATATTACTAGCCAACTTACATGATTAATCTACTAAAAAATTGTTCCCTAAAATCCTCTACTAGAATCACTTTGCATGACACATATATATATTCTATCATGTTGCTTTCACTTGCACACACAATCTCTCTTAACCTTCTACTCTACTCTTTTTTCATTTTACTTAGCTTTGAGAGTTTGTGTTTTCATTGTGAAATGCAAAAGATATACCAAACATTATTTTTTTGGAAATAAACATACTTGCATTACTGAAAAATCCTCAGAAACAAAAACACGATCGATAAAGTTTGGAGTAGTATGTAACTACTCCTGAAGACCTGACATAGAACACACATCCCTTGCTAACAAATGAGCCACATTATTCGCAAAGATACAAGCAAAAACAACTAGCACCTAGCCGTCTTCCCCCCAACTCTATTGGGTCTTTTAAGGAACTAAGCAAAGCATTTATCAATCAATTCGTTAGTGGAAGAGTGCATGAGAAAAGTTCTGCATCACTCATGGCTATCCAGCAAGGAAAGAATGAAGCCCTAAGGGACTACATTAATCGTTTCACCCGGGAGGCTCTGAAAGTCCTGGACTTAGAGGAAAGAGTGGCTATGATAGCCCTACAACAAGGAACTACTGATGACCACTTCAAAAGGTCGTTAGCTAAACATCCACCCGAGAGCATGCTGAAGCTCCAAGATAGAGCCGGAAAGTATATCAAGGCTGAAGAAAGCATGAGAAAGTATGAACCTACTGCTGGCGGTAGTGGAAACTCAAAGAAAAGAAAAGAAATTCAGGAATACAACGTCAATGAAAAGTTTCCCAGAACGTCAAAGGATTCTGATTCTCCACCCAAGAGGAACAATTTTGGGCCAAAGTTTACGGAGTATGCAAGATTGAATACTCCCAGAATTCAAATCCTGATGGAGATAGCAAAGGAAGAAGATCTCAAATGGCCGAAGCCAATGAGGGCTGACATGTCCAAACGGAACCAAAACCAATTCTGTAGGTTCCACAAGGAAGTCGGTCACGACACCGACGATTGTAGACAATTGAAAGATGAGATCGAATTTCTGATACGGAGAGGAAAGCTCAGTAAATTCACCAAGGATGGAAATCAAGGGAGTCAAAGAGGAAACTATGAAAGGAAGGATTATGATAGAAGGGACCACGATCAAGATCGAAATCCCAAGCCCCGAGGGCCGATAATCAACATGATATTCGGAGGACCAACTGCTGCTGGGTCCTCCCGAAACTCAAGAAAGGCTTATGCCCGAGAAGTAATGATTGTGGTCGGAGAAACACTAAAGCGTGCCCGAACAGAAGTATCAATATGTTTTGATGATTAAGATTTGGAGGGAGTGAAGTTTCCCCACGATGATCCCTTAGTAATCGTTCCTGTGATAGGAAATTCTGAAACCAAGAGAGTTTTGGTCGACAATGGAGCTTCAGTAGACATCTTGTTCCATGATGCTTTTATCAAGATGCGCTATACTGACTCTCAGTTGACACCCTCGAATATGCCCATATATGGATTCAATGGAGTGGAGTCAAAGGTGGAAGGCACTATCCAACTCCCAATGACAATGGGGCAAGGGTCGAATACGTCTACTCAGATGTTGAACTTCATAGTTATAGAGGCAACTTCGACCTACAATGCAATCCTGGGAAGGACTGGTCTTCATGTGTTCAAGGCCGTTGCCTCATCCTATCATCTGAAAATCAAGTTCCCAACAAGGAATGGAATTGGTGAAGAACGGGGAGACCAAAAAATGGCCAGAAGTTGTTATGTAGCCGCGTTAAGGCCTGATGGAATTGGGGGGCAGGTTCTCCCAATTGAAGACATGGATATCTGTGATAATGAGGACCGAAGAGGGAAACCAGCTGAGGATTTGATCCCAATTCCCTTAGTCCCAGGTGAACCGGAGAAAGTGACTTATGTTGGAGCACTACTACATGAACCATTAAAAAGCAAACTCATATCTTTTCTTCAAGAGAACAATGACGTTTTTGCTTGGACAGCGGCCGACATGCCAGGGATTGATCCCCAACTGATAACTCACAACTGAATGTGGATCCTGAAAGGAAGACGGTGAAACAGAAAAAGAGAAATTTTGCTCCAGAGAGGCTTGAAGCCATTAAACAGGAAGTTAATAAACTTTTGGAAGCTGGGTTCATTGAGGAAATTCAATTCCCAGAATGGTTGGCTAACCCCGTGATGGTCAAAAAGGCTAACGGAAAATGGAGGATGTGCGTCGACTTCACTGATTTGAATGATGCATGTCCTAAGGATTGTTTTCCCTTACCAAGGATTGATGCACTAATAGATGCTACAGCTGGGCACGAGATGCTTAGCTTCATGGATGGCTTCAGTGGATACAATCAAATCAAGATGCATAAGGATGACATCGCCAAGGTATCATTCATCACTGACTTTGGACTTAAGAATGCAGGGGCAACCTATCAAAGGTTGGTGAACAAAATTTTTGGACACCTAATTGGAAAAACCATGGAGGTCTACGTAGATGACATGCTAGTCAAGAGCCTCGATAAGGCCGATCACATAGAGCACCTCCGAGAGGCATTCGAAGTGCTGAGGCACCACAAGATGATGTTGAATCTGGCTAAGTGTGCCTTTGGTGTAGGTTCGGGAAAGTTTTTAGGTCTGATGGTTTCCAAGAGAGGAATCGAGGCTAATCCTGACAAAATCAAAGCAATTCTAGACATGGAACCACCAAAGACTGTTAAGGATGTCCAAAAACTAACAGGAAGAGTGGCAACATTGGGAAGATTCATCTCCAAGTCAGGAGAAAAATGCTTACCTTTCTTCAAAGCACTGAAGAATGTGAAAAACTTTGAATGGACAACTGAAAGCCAAGAGGCCTTTGAAGCCCTGAAGAAATATATGGCTGAAGCACCACTGTTGGCAAAACCAAAGCCAGGAGAAACTCTCTACTTATACTTGGCGGTTTCTAACACTACCCTTGGAGCTGTTCTGATAAAGGAAGAATTGAAAGTGCAGAAGCCCGTCTACTACGTGAGTAAGATTCTACACGGGGCAGAAATAAACTACTCAACGATTGGTAATGGCCTCAAGAAAGCTACGCCCGTACTTCCAGGCTCACAAGATAGAGGTTTTGACCAATCAACCCCTAAGAAACATCTTGCATAGCCCTCAAGTTAGTGGAAGGTTGATCAAATGGGCTGTTGAATTGGGCGAATTTGACATCAAGTATAAGCCACAGACAGCCATAAAAGCTCAGGCACTTGCCGACTTCATGGTTGAATGTACCATTGACAACCAAGAAGTCGGGGGCAGGAAGTAATAGTGGAGGACAAGAAAGATGAAGACATGGAGTTCAAAGAGTATTGGGTGCTCTATTTTGATGGAGCATCAAAAACAAAATCAAGTGGAGCTGGTTTAGTGCTACAAAGTCCTGATGGATTCCTCATAGAGTACGCACTAAAACTGGACTTCCCAACAACAAACAACGAAGCTGAATATGAAGCTGTGATAGCTGGCCTAGGGCTGGCTGGAGCCTTGAGAGTCAAAACTCTGAAAGTGTGTGGAGATTCGAGGCTGGTGGTCTCCCAAGTAAATGGGAAGTTTGAAGCCAGAGATGAAGTCATAGCCAAGTACTTGAAACTTGTCAAGGCCATTATGACTCAGTTTGACGAATGTTATGTGGAACATATCCCAAGGGAAGAGAATGTGAAGGCTGATGCCTTGTCTAAGTTTGCCTCTTCTGAAATTGAAAACTATGCAGGGAGTGTATACTGCCAAGTCTTGAAGACCCCAAGCATCAACGGAAAGTTGGTAGAACCCATTGATGTTGGCAGTTGTTGGATGGATCCCATTAAATCTCATCTAGAAACTGGGTGGTTACCCAACGACACTTCTGAAGCACGAAAGCTATACGTCAGAGCACTGAGGTATACCCTGATTGAGGGAATCCTATACAAGAAGTCTTTCATCATTCCATATCTGAAATGTTTGAGACCTCAAGAGGCAGAATTGGCCCTAAGGGAGGTACATGAAGGAATTTGTGGGCAGCACTTGGGGGGCAGAGCCCTTGCTTATAAAGTCACTCGTCTAGGTTTCTACTGGCCAAGCATACTTGTTGATGCTAAAAGCTACGTGAAGAAATGTGAACGGTGCCAAAAGCATGCACCAGTGGTTAGACAACCACCAGAGATGATGACATCCATTAACTCATCTATCCCCTTTGCCATGTGGGGAATGGATATACTTGGGCCATTTCCAATGGCAAGTGCTCAACGAAAGTTCTTGATAGTAGCAATCGACTACTTCACTAAGTGGATTGAGGCTAAGCCATTAGCCAAGATAACCACCAAGCAAGTGATGCATTTCTTCTGGGAAAATGTGATATGCAGAATCCTAGTCACGGACAATGGAACTCAGTTTAACAACGATGAGTTCAAGAAGTATTGCGATGAGAATGATATCAAGTTGCGCTTCACTTCTGTTGCCCATCCACAAGAAAATGGGCAATCTGAGGTTGCAAATTGAATTATCCTAGATGGACTGAAGAAAAGAGTTGAACGCTCCAGAAACACTTGGGTAGACGAATTGTTCCCCATACTTTGGGCATATCGTACTACTTGTAAAGTTACCACTGGAGCAACCCCCTTTCTGTTGGCATATGGGGCATAGGAAGTGGTTCCAGTAGAGATTACTCACACATCTCCAAGATTTGAAGCTTATGAGCCAGAAACCAATGAAGAAGGCTTGAGGTTAGCCTTAGATCTAATTGATGAAGTTAGAGATGAGGCAAATGCCAAGATAGTTGAACATCAGAAACGAGCATCCTTCTATTACAACCTAAGGGTTAAAGAAAGGTTCTTTCGTCAAGGAGACTTGGTTCTCAGAAAGATTGAAGCATCTGGAGTTGGACAAAGAGGCAAGTTGGCCCCAAATTGGGAAGGACTATATCGCGTTAAGAACGTATTTGGTCGAGGTTCCTACAAATTGGAAACCCTGGAAGGGATTGAAGTGCCAAGGACTTGGCATGCTGCAAACTTGAAAGTCTATTATGTTTAAGTCCTGATTGGACTAATTATTAGGACAAGTATAAATAAGGTCGACGAAACCAATCCAAGTTTTTAAACTTTAGTATTATGTAAGGGTTGAACCCATTTTCAAATTATTTATGAATGATATTTCTGAATATTGTTGTGTTTTTCTGACAACTAATATATATCAAACATCGATAAAATCAAACTTGATTGAACCAAAAGATATCAAGTAAAGCTCATAAGAAAGACTTAAAATAACACAAGTCATAACTTAAAGTTGCATACAAACTAGACTTCCAAAGAGAAAGTTTAAATAAAAGATAGATAAAGCCACGAAAGGCCAACAAAATCTACTCTAAGTCATTGGACGGATCCTTGTCAAGGCCAGGGACATCCCTGTGAGGAACGTCTAAGTCCTCAAAAAAGTCGTCAGCAGGCTCGGAGCCCACCATTGGCTGAGAATCATCACCAGGTTGCGAAGAGGCTAAAGTAGTAGTAACCTCAACACCTGGGAAAACTGGAACAGGATACTTCTCCAAGCTAACACCCTCAATCTGCGTTCCCAGTTGACCAATAATCTCTTCCCAGCACTTCTCGAAAGTGCCGGGGAAGTTAGCGTCATACTCCGCAGTAAGGAGGTCGTCAAACTCCTTTGAAGCTTTATACTCAGCTATCACTTCCTCGCGGCCTCTTTGAAGGCGTGCCTCTAGCTGACGGACTCTTTCCTTCTCATCTACCAGCTCCCTCTCAGCAACTCTAAACCTCTCAAAATTAGCCTCGGAAGCAGAGAAGTATCGATCCCTATCTCTCTCAGTAATAGCCTTTTCGGCCCTAGACGTCCTCAGGTTCCGTAAGGAAGCCTGATGATAGGCGTTGGCCTACGAAATAAAGTTTGGATTAAAGAATAACCCAAAAATAATTACAAAGCAAATGAAAGCAATTTGAGTTTGAAAACATACCGTGGCAATGGCCTGGGAGCCCATAAGCTCAATTTGTAGATCCTCGGAGGAATCCACAATATGAGCCCAGTCCCGTGGAGTAACCACATTTTTGGACCACTCTGCAGCGGCCTGAGAATCACCAACCGCAGTGTCTTTGTTACGAAGACCCCGCTTAACAACAAAATGGTTGGGATCTTCGTCAACCCTCGTTGGCGGTTCAGCAAGAAAAACAGGTACCTTCCCTGTGGAAGAGCCACTTTCAGTACGGCCCCTCTTGGAAACCCTCTCCACAGCAACAGAGGTCCCAGAAGCAGCAGCAGCTTCTCGCCTCTTGAAAACTTGGGCAAGCAAGTCTTGAGCTGAAAAGTACAACAAGATAACATTAGTTACAATGCAAGATAGTCAATGAAATGAATAAACAAGCTAGTTAGCTGAATAAATTACCCTCGGGACACAAGTCACTAAGGCCATGTGCCTGAAGGGAAGCCTCAGAAACTAAAAGGTTGCAGTGATGAAGATTGTCTGAAGTAAGGGCTTCGATAGCTGCAGCCTCCTCAATTCCAAGTCTTAAACTACGAACATGCCCATCTTGGGCTTCACAGAATCCGGGCCTAAAATAGTTATCCCAACTATCTCCCTCTATGTATACATAAAACCATTCCTTTTTCCATTTGGGCAAAGAGTCTGGTCCACTATCGGAGATAAAGCAACTACGGTTGAGATTCCTATGTTGGATTTTAACCCAACCCGCTCTTTGAGGAGCATTGACAAACTTAAAGAGGTATCTAAAAACAGAAACGCTAGGTTCGAAACCATGTTTCTTACACTGAACAATGAAACTGTAAATGAATCTCCAAGCATTAGGTTGGAGTTGAGTTGGACAGACTTGGGCTTCAGCTAAAAGTCTAAAAACGAAAGGGGGAGGAGGTAATCTAAACCCAGCATAAAAGGTTTCTTTATAGATCCTAATTGCACCAGGTTTTTGATAACATGCCCTATCATTTGGGCCGGGAGCTTCAGCCCGATAAGGCCCATTTATGCCAAATAATACGGATATTGCATCTATATATTTTTGTTTATATTTTGAAGGGAAGTTGTAAGCTTCGAAGTGAAGGAGGTTAGGGAAGGCTTCCCCAAATTCATCTAATAAATTCCTAAGGGAAAAAACAGAGGCATGAACAAGGGAACGTTTATTACCTCTAGTGGCAGCCCGGGGTACACAGGTAGAGCCCTGATGAGGTTGAGAAAGCTTAGATTGTTGGGAAGAATCGGAATCTGCCATTGATGATCCTTGGTTGAAAGCTTGAGACCTTGGAAAATGGTGGAGAAGATGAATATTCAAACAAGAACTTCAAAGAAAGCCGGAAAATGGAAGAAACCCTAGCAGAGCAAAATCTAAGAAAGTTTAGAGAAATTTAAAAAGTGAGGAGGAATGAAAGAGAAGAGGAAGTTCTCACCTCCCCTCATTTTATAGAAAAAATTATGCCGGTCGAAATCCCTACTTCACCTGCTGTAGCAGGTAAATGGGCTCAGAAACAGTTAATTGGGCCTATTTTAGGCGGCAAAGCCCATACTTTCAAAATTCAAATGAAATTTTGGAGGGATATTTGGGATTCTAGAACGTCCCTTGAAATTCTATCAAATTTTGGAAGGATCTTTGGGATTCTAGAAACTCCTCAGAATTCTAAATAAAATCCTAGAAATTATTAAAGGCCGAAAGTTATGAGCCCAAAAGAAGAACCCCTGACAAAAAATGGGTTGAAAAAGATTTTGTAAATAATATATAAAATTTGATAAAGGCAAAGAACGCCCAGAAAGCATCCTTACAAGCGTGGTTCACAAACCCGCCTTGTACGCGGGGGTGAACACCGCCCAGAAGACAAAGGAAAAGTTGACAAAAAATTAAAATCGGAAAAACGCCCAGAATGCTGTCTACTAGGCGGGGCTGAAGGCACTGCCTTATAGGCGGGTGTCACCCACGCCCAGGGGACAAAAGAAACTGGCCACAATTTTTTTTTTAAAAAAAAAAAAAGAAGAAGAGAAACACGCCTACGAAGCAGTCTCCTGTGCGTGGTTCACAAATGGACCTTTTAGGAGGTACTCAACCCCGCCCAGGAGACAACAGAAACTGGCCACATTTTTAAAATATATATATATAAATCGTGAACAACGCCTAGGAGGCAACCTTGTGGGCGGTGCTTGAGAACATGCCTTGTAGGCGGGGATAAGCCAAGCACTGAAGGACATACTGATGATCTTCTTTTCTGGCCAGGAAAAGTATGTTCCCCGTGGGGGGACAGAGCTTTGACTGGTTGTATGAAAGAAGAGACAAGAAAAATGCAAAGTAGAAAGAAAATTCAGAAATTTTTAAAAAAATAGTAAAATACTATTTAAAATTTCCAGAAAATTCAGAAAATTCCTGAAAAATAGAAAATAATTTTTAAAATTATTTTCTTAATTTTGGGAAATATTATATGCTAGTTAGCACTTTTGAAATATTTCAAAAATATTTCTAAAAATACATGTGGGTACAAGAAAAATTCCTAAAATATTAGGAAAATTACGGAAAAATACAAGGAGAATTATTTAACAATTCCCTTGATAAAGAATGACAATAAAGAGACTCCGAACCTCGAAAAAGGTCAATATAATTTCTACGAAAGCTTAAAGAGTTTTCCTAGAAATTGGGGGGCAAATGATATGGTCAGAAAAGTAATTATAGAAAGAGTAAAGTGCATTTCGTGTACCTGTATTTTGGCTGTCAGACCACTTGAAATACTCGCATTCAAAAACTCGCACTTGCAATACTGGACTTTTAAAATAATTAAAAAGTGTGTATCGCCGTCAATTAAGGCTAACTTCGTTAGTTATGACAGGGGTAAATATGTCTTTTAACAGTCATCTTCTTCTCTCACACTCATGGCCACCATTGATGGGGTTTTTTAGAATTTAAAACTCGATCCTGGGCCAACCAAGGACAATTTACTTTCCCAGCAAGTCAGGCGACCAGTACCTGACAAATAGTTTACAGAGCTTGGAACAATTCACAGAACCAGGTTTTAGTAATTGCAGAAAAAAATGCATTAGGACAACACAGAGTCATCATGCTAATTAGAACATAAGCCGATGGAGTAGCCACAGTACTCGATATCCCTATAAATTCTGGTCGAGAAATCAATGTCATTCTAATTACAAAAACATAAGCAGTTGGAATGATTGTACAGAGCCACGGGCCTGCTCTCAGAACTTGTGAAAACACCCAACACTACTTGATACTTGCTTGGGATATCCATTGTCCAAAAGGCTTCCAGTCATAAATAGTAAATTGTACGATACAATCAAGATAGATGGATAGATAAGGATTAGGCTACAAACATCTCCAGAGGTAAAATGGAAAAATGGAAGATCAGTAATATACCCAAAAAATAAAATGGAAAGCTTAGTTCCAATAAATAAGCTTTCTCAAACGTGGTCTCCTTTTGGCTAACTACAATCTGTACAAGAAACCTTGTGTTAACTATTAGACTTTTAAATGCATAATTCAAAATGCTTCTATAATATTGTTCAATATATTTAAATACAAATTTAGACCAAAACAGAAAATTAATTATGTAACTATCAACTTGAGAAGAAGATCTGAACACTAACTTATAATGTACAATGGTACAGGAAGTAGAACAATCCATTACATCAAAAAAATGAAAAGATTAAACTATACATATTTGTCTCCTCTTAAAACCGGCAACACTAACAAGGGATTATCAAGATACCCAACAACACTTCTGGTAGAAGCAACAACAACATCTTTGGAAGCCATAACAATAAAAGCAGACCCTTTGTTTATTTTACAACTTCTCATAAGCACATACCGAACCTCACCAAACACTTCAAACAATTCCCGTAACCTTGGAACACTATACTCCTCACCAATCCCATCCCACGATACTTTAAGCACTTTCTCGACCACTTTCCCGTAACCCTTGGTATATGACGATACACCTGTAATTCAAATTCTTCAAACGTGGTTTTTGATAGCAACTAGTAATTTGCATCGAATTCTGGATATGAGAAATCAAGATAAAAGAATTAGATAGATAACCCATCAATGGTGGCCATGAGTTTGATAGAAGAAGATGACTGTTAAAAGACATATTCACCCCTGTCATAACTAACAGAGTTAGCCTTAATTGACGGCGATACACACTTTTTAATTATTTTAAAAGTCCAGTATTGCAAGTGCGAGTTTTTGAATGTGAGTATTTCAAGTGGTCTGACAGCCAAAATGCACTTTACTCTTATAGAAATATAATTGACAAATCAATGGAAAGACCAGTATTTAAGGCCCGACACCCTAATTATTCATTAATTTCGTAATTAATGAATAGGAAAAATATACAGCTCATGAAAAGAGTCCAAAATATGGTAAATTGGTCAAAGAAGGATCCAGAATCCCAATTAATGAGTCATAGCCTTTATCAACAAGGAAAAGACTTATCCTGCAAGCAATACAATGCTTATCCAATATCAAAAAGGAGACTTATTCGCTAAGACTCCTAAACATACCATAAATACTAGGCTCCAGACGCCTATATAAGGTCCCTGATCCTACAATCAGAACTACGTCTTTGGCTTGATTCTCAATTACAAATTGAGATACATAGGTATCTTGTGAGCACCGATTTAGTCTCGAAACACAAGTACAACCATTAAAGCTCGAAACTCCCTTACCCTAGCATTAAATTCGCAATCTCAGTTTTTATTCCATAACACATTTTGTGTACAAAAGTTAGATGACATTTTTGTAATAATAAAATTCATCCCCTGTATTTACAAAAATAGCCTTACTTTTGTATTGAAATATGACTTAACTTTAGATAATTATCTAAAGATAACTTTTGGGTCATCAAACCCATTTTATATTTTATATTTTATATTTTATAGGAGAAAGATATTTTAATATATTCTATTGCCTTCATGTATATTCATCAGATTTGCTATGTCATAAAAAACTTTTAATATAATTTTTCCCTAAATTTTCTATTATCTTCAAATAAAACTTGGGATTACGATAGAGATACTCGATATAGGTTTTTAGAGCAATGCTATATGTCCACACGGATACCGCATGCTAACTTTTTTTGTGCACGTAAATTAAATTTATTTCCATAAACCATTAAAAGGTTAAGGTTTAAAATTATATAGCAATTAGTAATTTGACTTTAAATTTCAAACATTTTTTCACTATTCTATTTATGTAATCTAATTGTAAGTAAATGTTTTTTTTTATTCTATTTGTCTTTAGAATTATAAAAAAATAAAAAATTCAGCCCCTTTAGCCCCCTAGAAATAATTTGTACGTGTCCCAAAATGAATCTCAAATTTGTTCATAAATGACATTTGTATGATTTATATATATGCACGATGTAGACACCTCATTTATGATTTATAAGAGAATGACCAATAATACCTTATCATCTAGAAATGATTTCTGTTTTTTTTTTTTTTGGTGTCATTGTCTAGGTACGATAAAGAAAACAGATGAATGCGCTAAGTAAGCTATCTTACGTCTAATTGTCCATAAGTTTACATTGGGTTGTCATGTAATGTTATACTTTTTTAAATCGTGTACCTGAATCTACCTGAAATTGTAGGGAGCAAATCGGAGATTAATCTTGAAATAGAAGGAAAACGAAGCATGCATGTGAAGTCCATTTTAAAGCTGCTGCAATTTAGCTATTCCATATGCACAAGTTAGCTATCACATATATGCATGCAAAAGATTCAGCAATAAGCAAACTTAACAATAATGCTAACTCTTTTTAAAGATATATATTATGATTTAAAAAGATGTCATTATCATTAACTTAATTTTTTATTTTTAATAATAAGAATTTTTTTAACACAATCTGGGATATATTTAAAGATTGATTAATTTGTTAATATGCTTTTCCCTCAAATTAGTTTCTGATAATATGCTTCAAAAGGCCGGTCTGTGATCGTTGACCATGATTAGAAACCATGCAAAGTTTCCATTTTATATGCTTAAATATTTATTTCCTTTTCTCAGAAACATCGAATAAGGCCCATCTTCATGCTTGAAGTTCCAGTTAAGATGCATTAACAACTATCTTAAGAATCTTCAGAAGTAGAGAAATATAAATAAAGAAATGGAGATGAGAACTATAAATAGAGCAGAAAGATGCAAGAAAATAATATCAGTAACATATCATTACAATCCCAATCATTCCTTTTCACAAGTATGAAAATGTCAAGCCTTTTAGTCATTGTGTTACTATCTGTTTCAGGGATAGTTCAAACCAAAGCATATACTAGCCTCTATTGTTCCTCTTCATCTCGCTGCGGTGCAAAGACAGTGTATTGCCCCGAGGAATGTCCAGACAGCGAATCCAGCAACCGCAAAGAAAAAGTTTGTCGTATTGATTGTGGTTCTCCCAAATGCAAATCTGAGTGCAAGCGTATGTGCCACATTTTTTTTATATACCAGCATTGTTTTAGAATATATACAGTTGGTTCAGTTTATTGATTAATTTCACCGAGGTCTTTAAATAACAGTCTTCTGAATTCAGACGATGATTGAAATAGGTACTTATTTTAATTAATGTCTGTTTTTATTTTTTCCAGGTGTTAAACCAGACTGTAACAGCCCTGGATCAGCATGCTATGATCCCCGTTTTATCGGAGGAGATGGTGTTGTATTCTATTTCCACGGAAAGAGCAACCAGCATTTCAGCTTAGTCTCTGACAAAAACATCCAAATTAATGCTCGATTCATTGGCCACAGACCAGCTGGTCGAACCAGGGACTTTACTTGGATTCAAGCCCTTGGCCTACTTTTCAACTCTCACACTTTCTCTGTTGGGGCGATCAGATCTGCCGTATGGGACAACGAAATTGATCATTTGAAATTTTCTTATGATGGTGAGGACATTCTCATCCCGGTAGGCCATCTCTCCACATGGAACTCCCCTGTAGAGAGTGTGAAAGTGGAAAGAACCACAAACAAGAATAGTGTTTTAGTCACTATACCAGGAATTGTTGAGATTATGGTGAATGTGGTCCCAGTTACAAAGCAAGATGATAGGATCCACAGCTATAAAGTGCCTTCTGATGATTGTTTTGCACACTTGGAAGTTCAGTTTAGGTTCTTTTCTTTATCTTCTAAGGTGGAAGGTGTGCTGGGGCGAACTTACCAGCCTGATTTTGAGAATCCCGCAAAGCCTGGAGTAGCCATGGCTGTGGTGGGAGGTGAAGATAAGTACAGAACTAGCTCACTTCTCTCCCAGGAATGTGAAACTTGTGTGTTCTCCCCAACTCAGGATAAAGAGAACGATAGCTCGATAATTGTGGAATATGGCAGACTAGATTGCTCCGGTAGCCTGTCTAGCGGAAATGGAATAGTTTGCAAGAAATAGAGCAAAATAGCTCCATTAAATGTGTTTCCTGATTGCACAAGCAATATGTTGTTTGTGTCCTTAATTGCGCTTGGTGCTATGTGTTATCAAGATGTATCAGGCTACTAGCTACCTCATGTTGTTTCGTTTATCTATATCCAAAACAAAGTTGAATAAAACATACGTGACTTCTAGCAGTGTTTTTATAAAGCTTTTCTGCCTAAAATTATAAGTATTAAGCTACATTTACCCAAGAAACTAAAACAAAATAGTTAAAAGATCCTAGGGGCTGGTGTACGTCAAACGTATGTTACAGCATACCATATCGCGGTCTTTTTCCGCGATACGTGTAAAGTAAGGTTTCAGGTGTGAATGTAGGGGGCCAATATTTTATACGAACCGCAATCTTTTTTAGCAATATGGTATGTTACATAAATTGTTTGCTCTGGACCATCTCTGCCAAAGATATATATGACCAAAAATAAAGCTGAGACATCAATCAGCCCAGGTAAATCTTGGGGAAAAAAAGCTTAATATAATTCATACAAACATGAAACATCTAGACAAGTTTCCTAGATAAGAGATATCAGGTTTTACCTGTTGTCTTAGAGCATGAACTGAATCACGTGGTCCAATTTTCTCAGATTAATGAGGTACTAAAACATATCATCTTATCAATTAAATGATTAACAAAAGATGCAGAGAACTGATCAAGGTAGACAAGGATAAAGAACATGAATACATATAAGAACTTAATTAAGATTAGTTCAGGATCCTTCTTTTAACACATATGTTTCCACACATTTTAGAAAAGCAAGTGCAGAATTTGTAGTTTCCTGCGGCATAAGAGTTTCTTCTGCTTCAGTCTCATACACCACTTTCATATCAACTAGTGTCTCCGAGTCTGTGAATGCTGTAAGTTGGAAAGATGTTTTGTATGAGGTAAATCCATGATTCAAATGACCCCCTTCCATTACTTGCAATGCAATCAGATGCAGAGACTCGTCAAGTTCAACAATCTTTTCCTTCTGATCAGCTATTTTCTATACATCTAAAATCACAGTGAGTTCAGAACTTTAATCAGCAGCATGATCAAGAAAGATATAATAGTTAATATAATGCAAAAGTTGAAAAGGAAAATAAGTAGACCAACCAGAGGCAAACTTAAATAGGAAAACAGTGCCAAGACCACCATCTCCCTCAAGAATTTGCGCCTCTTCACTACTAGAAATATATCAATAGACATCGGCTAAAAACCGATGTCTTTCTAAATACTCGACCGATGTCAGCATGTGGCTGAGATAGCATAAAACATTGTTGTCTCTTTTGTCTTTATAGCTAATATTCCTGATGGACAGTAATGATGCATTTTCTATAAAAGAACAGCATCTTAACATAAATTAGTAAGTAAACATGATTTTCTGAAACTCAAGCATTCATCTCAAACAAATAAGAGCAACAAAAGAATTCATTGTATTGTACTGGTTATTTTCTTTTCAGAACACCTCAGACACTTTTATTGTTTGAGAAATTTCATCAAAAACTGTGATGAGTAGCAACCCCGAATTCCAGTTTATATGAAATTTAGTATATTTTGGCACCATAGACTAAGAGACCGATGTCAGTAAAAGTTTTTCCACCATATCTCTCATCCCAAATACCCCAAGTCACCAAACAGAGCAATTACCAATCCAACAAAGCAAACTAGAATGCTATATTAGAATAGGAAAGCAGAATAAGATTAATACTTAACTCCTAAGCCTTGAAGCTCAAAGTAATGAGATGCTGAGAATGTTCTTGTGAGTAGATTAAGATATCTGAAACATATGCATAAATTTTTTTATATAGGAGGACATACATAATGCATGCAATGTGTGAACATGAGATAAATTTCCCCAACTACATACAATTAGAGAAATCAATATGTTTATGTGTTAATGGAAGCTAAAACACTTGTGTTATCCAACTAAGAATTGACAAGCTCCCTTTATCACTTGCATGTCAAGTAATAAAAATAAGTCCGGAAAAACGCACTGCACAAAGACTCCTACACTCCTACTTATCAGCTCATCCAGAGATTTACCATGTTCTTAGACGTCACACGATTAGAAATTCAATTTTTTTTGTTACAAGCTAGAACACTCTTTTAGAAATTATACCAAGTAAAGCCGCTCCTTTTGATCCCTACAGTTATGGTTAAAAATGTTCAGGGCTTTTTTTTGCAAAAGAATGTTGACAAGTTATTAATCTCTTCTTAAGTATGAAGGAGCTAGACACACCCTATTGAAAAGTATTAGTGCATTAGGAGCTAGACACACCCTATTGAAAAAATTAAGATATATTCGACATATTTTTATATTATTTTTTTGTATTTTCTAACATTTTAAATTAAATTTGCAATTTATAGTACGTGTATTTTAGGTTTATTGAGAATTGATTGGGAAACTGGGTTGAGTTTTGACAAATTTTTTTTTAGTTTGTTGGGCCAAGAAAAATTGGGCTTTTTTATCTATAAAAAATGTAAGTTCTAATGAGCTCGGCTCGACTCGATTCGTTTTTGTTCGATAAAAGCTCGTGTTCGGCTCGTTAGTTAACGAGCTCGAGCTTGAACACGAATTTTGTGCGATAAGAAAGCTCGGCTCGGCTCAGTTCGTCCAAGAAAAAAGTAAAGCTCGACTCGTTTACATCAAAACTCGGCTCGACTCGGTTCATGAACAACCCTACCTTTGATGTGGCTTCATCTCACTTTGACAATTCTCTGGCGACCAAAGGTAATCTATCCATTGTGTATCACTGTTTCATTATTAGCTGAAAGCACCGTCGTGCCTCATCATAAACAGATTAATCAAAGGCATTATCTTTAGACCAAACTAATTTCTTTTTCAATCACCAGAAGTTTGAATTTCTCATAGTACTATAACAATTTTCAGTAAACAAAAACCTGGTTTACAAAATTCGCAAAACATCAAAATTTTACTGCTGCGTAGATAATGGAAGTATCTGTTGTCATATGTGTTGGAGGCCTATCAGTCATTTGGGCCGACTGAAGAGCATCACAGTCATAAAGGCCCAATAGCGGAAGGTTTAATCTTGGAGCCCATTATGCCAAAACGAGGATGACCCATTCAGCGGATGAACGACCCACGACTCCGACGGAGTGACCCACGTCTTCGAACGTGAGGATCGGGCGTACTAGTAAAAGGAAGAAAGGAGGTTTGAGGATTCATTCTATACACACACAATTAATTACAATACTCGTACGTTCCATCGTTTACCCACAAAAAATACCAGTTTAACTAATTCTCACACCGGAGGTGAATCGGGGAGATCATCCCTCTCATTCTCTTCTTTGCAGGTCCGACCGGACGATCTACCGCAGAAAACTGGTTCCAACATTTGGCGTCGTCTATGGGAACGTACAAATTAATTGTGATTAAAGCTTACCGTCATCATGTCATCGGAACGACCGCCTGGATTCAACGAAACTTTGCGACCGGGGAGTTCCACCGTTACGCCGCCGTTGAATCGAATACCGAATTTCGATTCTGAAGGAGACGAAGGACCCTTACCGACCCCTGAGGAACAGAAAGAGATACTCCTTAAATGGAGAGAGGAACAAGACGCTAAAAAAGGTAAAGAGAAAGAGGTTGAACTGGCAGAGGAAGAGGCCCAGATACAGGCGAAGAAAAGAGAGGCCGATCTCCTGAAGTTGCAAGCCTTTAGGCTTAGGAGAGAAGAGATAGAAATGGAGGAGAGGGCCTTAAGAGATTTAGTGGCGGAAGACGAAACCCCGAGAATGGAAATTAAAACCCAAAAAGAAAAGCAACCCCATAATGATGAAGATGAGTCCACGGACTCCGAATCGCACCATAGGAGGATCCGAACGAAATTTGTAGCGTCATCAGAATCGGAAGGTGAGGACGATCCCCATGTCGGGAGTCGGCTTCGAAGAATGGAGAAGGCCATGTTTGGGGAGAAGAAAATAAGCCATGAGCCGGTGGTAACCAAGGAACTTGAACAATACCCACCACCTCCTGGGAGGTAGTTTCCGAAGATGAACGAGTTTAATGGACAGGGTGATCCCGAAGACCATTGTGAGAAATATGAGTCGCTGATGACGGGTATGGGACACTGCGATATTATGTTGTGCAAGATGTTTAAAACATACCTAAAGGGAACAGCGACGATGTGGTATCGTTCGCAAAGATCCCGATCGATCGGTTCTTATGAGCAGCTCAAGAGGAAGTTTCTGAGGCATTATTCCCACCTATGCCGGAGGGAGAAGGATACGGAAGCACTAATTAACTGTAGGCAAAGGTCTAACGAGGAGCTGGGTGATTACTTGGCCAGGTTTAAGGAAGAAGCATGAATGGTCACCAGTCTGGATAAGGTAAAGGCCACAGGATTTCTCACTGCCGGCCTAAACCCCATTAAAGGTAAAAAGCTTCGGTCCTCTCTTTATGATGTTCCCCTAAGTCTTTAAATGATATATATTTGAGGGGAGAGGCTATCCGGAGGAAACTAGAGTCTATAGGAGGCCATAAAGATAGCCGAAGAGACGAAAGTTCAGGGAAGGATGACCGAAGAGGTCGAGGAGACAGTAAGAACATGCTCAAAAATACTAGACCTGACCGTGGAGCTGAAAGAAGATGAGATAGAGATAGTACGGTGTTTACCCCCCTTAACGCACTTATCTCAAAGATTCTCCATGAAATCAAGGGAAAGCTTGGATTCGTTAGGCCAACCTGGCTAAAAACCTCAGATCATAAGAATAACGGAGATAAGTACTGTGACTATCACAAAGACAAGGGACACAACACCGATGAGTGTTATCACTTGAAGAAATTGATCGAGGAGATGATTAAGGGAGGAGATCTCATTGAGTTTGTCGGGGATCTGCGAGAAAAATTGGCTCCCAAGGACAAGAGAAAGGACAAAGAGCCCGGAGAACAAGAAAAGTATCGAGGTGAAGTCCGAACGATTTCTGGAGGCACAGTCTTGGATCGATGCAGTAAGACTGCCAGAAAGAAGTATGCCCGACAAGTCTATAGTTTGTACCAAGCTAGTGTAGCCAAACAAGCTTTACCTATAGCTTTTACCGAAGACGATTATGAAGATGTAGTATGGCTGCACGAAGATCCACTTATCATCAACCCTGTCATTGAGGAGAACAAAATATGGAAAGTTCTTGTGGATGGTGGTAGTTCGGTCAACATCCTTTATCACAGGACATACTGCAAGATGCACTTAGGAGTTGAACAATTGGAACCCTGTCATGAAGCCCCTCTGTACGGCTTCGGAAACCAGCCCGTTCCGATCGAAGGGACAATCACCCTTCCAATCTTGTTGGGAAAGACACCTTACACTGTTGAAAAAGAAGCGAAGTTTTATGTGGTGTGAGTAGACAACCCCTACAACGACATTATAGGAAGGCCGATCCTAACTGCCTTCCAAGACTTGGCCTCCATTCCCCACCTGAAGTTGAAATTCCCAACGGAACACGGAGTCGGGGAGATGAGAGGAGATCAAAAAGCTGCTAGGATCATTATGTTGGAAGACCTCGAGAAAGATCATGACGTGGAAATGTCCGAAGGGGGAAAGAGAAAAATGGGAGAAAATGATGCTCTCATAGCGGAACTGGCTGCAGAAACCGAAGAAATAGAATTGTGTGTCGGTCAATCAGGGAAAGTGATTCAGATAGGAAAGAATACGGAGCCCGAATTGAAGGGGAAGATTATTGAGGTGATTAGACAATATCATGATGTGTTCGCCTGGTGGCATGAAGACATGCCAGGACTAGACCCTTCGGTGGCGAAGCATTGTCTTAGTGTGAATCCCGATGGGAAGCCGGTCAAATAGAAGAAAAGAAACTTTGCCATAGAAAGGCAAAAAGTAATTCAGGTCAAAGTAGAAAAATTACTGAAGGCCAGATTTATTGAGGAAATTGAATATCCTGAATGGCTAGCAAACATGGTAGTGGTGAAGAAGTCAAACAACAAATGGAGGATGTGTGTAGACTACACTAACCTGAATAAGACCTGTCCGAAGGACCATTACCCTCTACCCAACATCAATCAGCTGATAGATGCCACTTCGGGACATCAAGTACTCAGCTTCCTAGATGCCTTTCCTGGGTATCATCAAATTAAAATGAATGTCGAGGACATTCCAAAGACAGCATTCATCACTCCAAAGGGCACCTATGCATACATCAAAATGCCCTTCGGCCTGAAGAATGCAGGGGCAACATTCCAGAAAATGATTAACAAAGTTTTCAAGGAACAGATCGGACGAAACATGGAGTGCTATGTTGATGATATGATCGTGAAGTCTATGTTTAGAGACCATGCAGAAGACCTCAGGGAATATTTCGAAACGATAAAAAAAATAATATGAGGATTGACCCGAACAAGTGTACGTTCGGAGTTTCTAGTGGCAAGTTTTTGGGCTATATGGTATGTCGGTAAATCAGGGAAAATGATTCAGATAGGAAAGAATATGGAGCCCGAATTGAAGGGGAAGGTTATTGAGGTGATCAGACAATATCACGATGTGTTCGCCTGGGGGCCTAAAGACATGCCAGGACTAGACCCTTCGGTGGCGAAGCATTGTCTCAGTGTGAATCCCGATGCGAAGCCGGTCAAATAGAAGAAAAGAAACTTTGCCATGGAAAGGCAGAAAGTAATTCAGGTCGAAGTAGAAAAATTACCGGAGGCCAGATTTATTGAGGAAATTGAATATCCTGAATGGCTAGCAAACGTGGTAGTGGTGAAGAAGTCAAACAACAAATGGAGGATGTGTGTAGACTACACTAACCTGAATAAGACCTGTCCGAAGGACCATTACCCTCTACCCAACATCAATCAGCTGATAGATGCCACTTCGGGACATCAAGTACTCAGCTTCCTAGATGCCTTTCCTGGGTATCATCAAATTAAAATGAATGTCGAGGACATTCCAAAGACAGCATTCATCACTCCAAAGGGCACCTATGCATACATCAAAATGCCCTTCGGCCTGAAGAATGCAGGGGCAACATTCCAGAAAATGATTAACAAAGTTTTCAAGGAACAGATCGGACGAAACATGGAGTGCTATGTTGATGATATGATCGTGAAGTCTATGTTTAGAGACCATGCGGAAGGCCTCAGGGAATGTTTTGAAATGCTAAAAATCATAATATGAGGATTAACCCGAACAAGTGTACGTTCGGAGTTTCTAGTGGAAAGTTTTTGGGCTATATGGTAAGTGCAAGAGGGATCGAGGTGAATTCGGAAAAAATCAAAGTTGTGATTGGCATGGATGCGGCGAAGAGAATCCGAGACATTCAAAATCTAACTAGAAGATTAGCTGCACTAAGGAGATTCATATCTCGGTCGGCAGAGAAAGCACTATCGTTCTTTGAAGTGCTTCGGGGATCCAAGAATTTCGAGTGTGGACCAGAGTGTCAAAAAGCATTTGAGGAGGTTAAAGGATACTTGGTTAAAGCCCCATTTCTAATGAGACCGGACCCGAAAGAAACCCTGCAGCTTTATTTAGCAGTGAACGACCGAACATTGGGGGCTGTATTAGTTAAAGAGCATGAGAAGAACCAACACCTTGTATTTTATGTCTCACACATGCTGAAGGATGCAGAAACTAGATACCCAAACGCAGAAAAGTTCGCTTTTGGGCTGGTTATAGCTTCAAGGAAGCTACACCATTACTTCCAAGGAAGAACCATACAGGTGGTGACCAATCAACCTCTAAAGAAAATACTCCAAAGACCAGAAGCTTCGGGGAGAGTTGTTGTTTGGTCAGTCGAACTTGGAGAATATGACTTGGAATACGTACCCAGAACCTCCATGAAGGCACATGAGTTGGCTGATTTCATAGTGGAGTGTTCGTTCTCCTGACCGAAGGACTTAGCACCCGAGGAACAGCTCATTCGATCACACGGGAAATGGAAGCTTTTTGTCGACGGGTCAGTCACAAAGACGAAGTATGGGGCATGCATGATGTTGACTAACCCCGATGGGTTTGAAATTAAATAGGCCATTCGGTTCACATTCCCGTTGACCAACAAGGCAGAATACGAAGCATTGTTGGCGGGCCTAGCTTTGGCATGAAGCCTAGAAGTGAAACAAATAAGGGTCTTTAGCAATTTTATGCTCGTAGTGAAACAATTCTCAGGGGAATATGGGTAGAAAGATCCCCGAACGAAGGTATACACTGCCAAGGTACGTGAAAATTCACTCTTGTTTGAATCATTTGAGTTAAGCCAGACCGCAAGGGAAAACAACAGTCGGGCAGATACATTGTCCAGGCTAGATTCGGCCGAAACCCAGAGCCTGCAGGGATCGATCTATTTAACTAGAGTGAGCTTGCCTTCAATTGACAAGAAACAATGCTTGGAAATCCGCCAAGGGGTTAACTGGATGACTCTCATTAGAGCCTTTTTAGAAAAGGGGACCCTTCCGCTAGAAAATAAGGAAGCACAAAAAGTGAGATATCGGTTGGCCAACTACACCTTGGTAGGGGGTCAATTATTCAGGCGTTCAGTCACCCAGCCACTTCTGAAATGCCTTGGCCCCGAAGATCAAAGGTTAATATTGGAAACGGTGCATGAAGTAATTGTTAGTGTTAGTGCCCTAGAGACAATACAATTGTACTTCTGGGAAACACTATTTTGTTATTTAATAATGATTATGTTCCATTTATTACTCTAATATTAATATCGCAGTAAATAAAGACATAATAATTGTTGTCGAATAATCAATAGAACATAATCATTATTAAATAACAAAATAGTGTTTCCCAGAAGTACAATTGTATTGTCTCTAGGGCACTAACACTAACAATCTCCCACTTGCACTAGAGCCAATCACCCATGTATCTAATACCCATGGAACTAGTGTGACATTCGTGCTTCTGCTGCGACAAAGCCTTAGTCAGTGGAATATTGAACACGTATTCTATATCTTTAAGTATGTGACTTAAAAATGAGATTATATGAATAGTGTTTATATTCCTAAATTATCCCTAATTAAGCATTATAAATTAGGACAATTATGATGCATAAAGATTAGTATGTTCATTGACTAAATGACCACATCTCATTGGTCATAGGTATAATGATACTAAAGTCAAGAACATAGGTGCATGTAATATTCTACATGGCACCGGATAGACCCACAGTGAGATTCTACATGGTAATAAAGTCATTAGAATAGCTCACAGTGATAATGGTGTAATGATCCTTAGACTTGAGATCATTATATTTCTATACGAGGATTAATATACTTTGATTACATTAAAAGTTACCTTTGACCGGGTGATGATAAAAGTGGACATCGGGTATATTATGAGTCGTATGAGAAATATGAATGATAGATATAGAATTTAACCCTCCTATTATTAGGAGAGATATTATTGGCCTCTTGATTGAGTGAGACTATGAAAATGCATGGCCATGCTCAAATATTGATTTGTTTTAATAGTCTACTCATTGATCAAGGAAACATGGATTAAACGTTGAAGAGGATGACTAATAACATGCCTCGAGTTTAATCTATAATATATGGTTAAAGGGATTATATTACACGGAAACATTAGTCACGAAAGGTTTAATTGGATCACCATTTATTATTATTTCTTGGGGAGCAATGCTGTATTACTAGATGCCGCTCATTGTTTATAATTTTATTTAAGAATAAAATTATTGCCAACGAAATAATAACCTAAAGGGTCACACACTTAGAACGTTTTAAATGGAGTTTTAATTTAAATTATGAATTTAAATTAAATGATTAAATTTGAAATTAGTTATTTAATTGAGCTGGTCTTAATTAAATCAGAATTCGAATTTAATATTAATTGATTAATTTCGAAATTAGTCATTTAATTGAGATGGTCTTAATTAAATAGAATTTCGAATTTAATACTAAAACCAAAATCAGATTGGGTTTTAAGAAGCCCAAAACGGATTTAGGGTTTTGGCCCAATCCTCTATCTCATATAAATACATTATGATGTATTATTGAGGGAATGATTTTTTCTGCAATTTCGAATTAAAGAAAACCCTAGCAGCTCTGCATAAAGAGAGGCTAGAGAGAGAGAGAGAGAGAGAGGGGGGCAGTTTTTCGGCTAGTACCGAACTCCGTTGATCGTTGGACGATCGAGCGTTCGTGTGGACGACTTTGGCGACGCAGATCTTGAACAAGGGCTGTGTGGTGATTACAACAAGGACCTCCATCTTTCCGAACTTTAAAGCTCTTTAAGGTATGATTTCGTTTCTCCATAATCTGCCATGTCTTGTACACGGATCCTAGGGTTAGGGTTTCGGAATTTTTATTGTTTTACGACTGTTTTTCGCTGCGTTTGTTGCCCCGAAACCCAACAATGGTATCAGAGCTACGTGTATAAGGGGCTGATTTGGTTATGTGTTTACTGTATTCGATGCATGTATGCATGTTTTATGAATCTGCCTTGATACAGTTATGAGATATATCGATTATAATATGTTATATCGCTTATATATGACACTGTTATGCTTAATATATTGATATGATTGATTAATATGCGATGATTGTATGTTATGCATGTTGTCTGGTTTATATAGGGATATAAACTGTGAGACAGATCATGTTTGGACACGATCTGCAAACTGGGATATGTCTGTATGTATGTGATACATGCTTCCGGAACTGTATATGATGCAGTGGCGGCAGAGACTATAAGATATGATCTGAGATTCCGAAATCGATGATTTTTGAATAGCACTATTCTTCCGGAATAAAAAATTTCCAGCTCGACCCCAGCCAGGGGCTGCCGCCCCTTGGACCCTGCCAGGGGGCTGCCGCCCCCTGACCCCCGCCCGGGGGCTGCCGCCCCCGGACCCCCGATTTATTATTTTTTGTGTTCGTAATTGAGTATTTGAGCATGGTGCTGGTTATGGCCTTAAGACCCGTAGTTTTATGGTTTATGGTTTTGGTTTTATAAATACAACTTGCATGTCGTTTTCTTCATTCTTGTAATTGTTTAACCTCGAATGTAAATCGAGTTTTATTATGTAAGTACATTAGTATAGGTTGGATTCAATTGTTCAATGTATTGTACTTGAAGATTGAAGGACGATCCAAGATGAGGTGCATTCAAGGGAACAAGGAGAATGAAGACATGTAATTGTATTTATGTTTTTTCACCATAGATTGACCTTGATCCTTTCATTAGCTTGAAAGGATCATATAGGATAAAGGCCATAACCAAGCACGTTTACATACTGCACTTTACATATTGATGTATGATTGCATGTGTAGGATACAATGTGATGCATGACTTAATTAGATTAATCATGTATTAATGTATGTATTAGATACATCACCCATGCCATGCCTGCTAAACAAGATAAAATCTGTAACGATTCAAGATTTTAAAATTGAACAAAACGAACATGAGATTCCTGTGTTTATGAAACACGAAAATAAGTGTGAATTTTCAATTTTTTGATATGGGGCGATTTTGACAAAAATACAAGCAGCGCTTGTAAGAAAGGTGGATTTTAAGTGAGACCACTGTGACTCCTCCGCTGGACTAGAAATCAAACCATTGATGAACTTTGAATTGAAATACTTAGTTCAAGGAAAAATTGGGAATCTCTTGATGATGGGATCATGGTCGTTTTAATAAAATCCCTAAATTTAAAATATTAAGTCACTTAGATGCCTTCCAATGAGCAACACTCGTCGTCAAGACCTAGATCGAGAAATAGTGGGTTCGCCAAAGTGAAGCACTCCAATCTATCGTGGTAAGGCGTGATGAAGTAAATGTGATACTTATATGTTAGACTATTGGGTTAGACTTAACTAAGTTACCACAATAGGATTGTGAACTTAGAGGCATGGAGTTTGGTAAGATTTATTGGATAAATACGTACAATTGTTGTTCTACCAAACTATCCAAGAGTTATATAAGATATAACTGACAAAAGTTGTCTACCTAAATAATTGTGTTTTTGGAGTAAAGCCAAAGCTGACCTTAAGCATGATGAAATATGGATCTTGGCTCGCTAGAAAGGTTTAAAGAAACTTTTCCGAATTGATAGATAGGGCTATTAATTTGATAAAATAGTGGGTGATATATATTATGAATATATATATATGAATAATCACTTGAACATTATCTATATAATCCGCAGACTAACTTATTTTATGCATTTTTAACATTGTAGATATTTAATGGCACATAACTCAAATAACTTCTCTGTACGATCAGTCCTTGAGAAGGACAAGCTGACAGGAACAAACTTCCTCGACTGGCAAAGGAATTTGAGGATTGTCCTCAGGCAAGAGCGAAAGCTCCATGTCATTGATATTCCTCGCCCTGAACCTCTGCCAGAAGGTGCATCGGTTGATCAACAGAATGTTTATCAGAAACATATCGATGATGACACAGATGTTACCTGTCTTATGCTTGCGACTATGAGTTCCGAGCTTCAGAAACAACATGAGCATATGGATGCTTATGTGATGATTGAGTACCTTAAACGTATGTTTGAAGGACAGGCTCGTCAGGAGAGGTTTGATACAAGCAAAGCCTTGTATGCATGCAAACAGGGTGATCGTGATCCAGTTGCACCGCATGTTCTAAAGATGATTGGATATATGGAGTACCTTGCTACTCTGGGTTCCACCATCGGTACGGAAACTCAGATAGATCTAATCTTGCAATCTTTGAACGGCAGCTATGCTCAGTTTGTAATGAATTACATCATGAATGAGATAGACAAGACACCTACCGAATTGTTGGCAATGTTGAAAACTGCTGAGACCAATATTCAGAAGGCATCCTCTAACGCCATTATGATGGTCAATAAAGGGAATGCCAAAGAACAGGGTAAAAGGAAAGGCAAGAAGAAGATTGGATCTAAATCTGCTAATCCAAAACCTACTTTTAAAAAGGCTTTAAAGCCTACAGGAGGTGTTACAAAGGGTGCTACAAAAGGTAATTGTCACTATTGCAATAAACCAGGTCATTGGAAGAGAAACTGTCATGCTTACTTGGAGGATTTGAAGAAAATGAATTCTGTGAAGATTTCAGATTCAGGTATTTATGTTATAGAAGTCAATCTGTCTACTTCTACATAATGGGTATTAGATACTGGATGTGGTTTTCACATTTGTATAAATGTGCAGGAACTTCGAAGGAGTAGGACTTTGGCAAAAGGAGAAGTCGACCTACGCGTTGGCAATGGAGCAAAGGTTGCTGCTTTGGCTGTAGGGACTTATAATTTATCATTGCCCACAGGGCTTATTTTAGAACTTGAGAACTGTTTTTACGTCCCTGCGATTTGCAGAAACATTATTTCTGTTTCTTGTTTGGACAAGAAAGGTTTTTCCTTTACAATTCAGAACAATAGTTGTTCCTTTGGTTTGAATAATGTTACCTATGGGGTTGCACGTTTATTTAATGGTTTATATGTTCTAGATCTAGATACTCCTGTCTATAATATAAATAATAAACGTATTAAGGCTAATGACTCAAATCAAACATACCTTTGGCATTGTCGTTTAGGCCATATAAATGGGAAACGCATTTCCAAGTTACATAAGGATGGATACTTGGATAAGTTTGGTTTTGAATCATACGAAGAATGCGAACCTTGTCTCATTGGAAAAATGACTAAAGCTCCTTTTACCGGAATTGGTGAAAGGGCCACCGAACGATTAGAGCTTATACATAGTGATGTATGTGGTCCAATACGTACGATGGCAAGAGGTGGTTTTTACTACTTCATAACCTTTACTGATGATTTTAGTAGATACGGATATGTGTATCTTTTGAAGAACAAGTCCGAATCATTTGAAAAATTCAAAGAGTATAAGGCAGAAGTGGAAAAGCAAATAGGCAGAAGTGTGGTATTGTATCACAACTCACACCTCCTGGTACACCACAGTGGAACGGTGTATCTGAAAGGAGAAATCGTACCTTATTGGACATGGTGCGATCGATGATGAGTCTAGCGGATCTTCCAATTAGTTTCTGGGGCTATGCCCTAGAGACGGCTGCACAAACACTAAACCGAGTTCCTTCAAAAACGGTTCAAAAGACACCATATGAGATATGGACTGAAAAACGTCATAGCGTGTCATTTATGAAAATTTGGGGATGCGAAGCGTTTGTGAAACGTTTAACCTCAGACAAGCTAGGACCAAAATCAGATAAATGTAATTTTATGGGATATCCAAATGAAACCAAAGGGTAGTACTTATATAATCCTTCAGAGAACAAAGTGTTTGTTGCTCGAACAACTGTGTTTCTTGAAAGAGAATTACTTTCTAAGAAAAATAGTGGGAGGACAATAGATCTCGATGAGGATCGAGAACCACAGATTAATGTTGAACCAGAGTTGGAACATGCGCAGAATGTGACTGAAAATGTTGAGGACAACATTGCTCAAGAAACACAGGTCGTTCGTAGATCTAGTAGGATTCGTCATGAGCCAGAGAGATATTATGGATTTCTGCTGACTCAAAATGGTGATGTAATGCTTGTAGATAATGATGAGCCTCTTACCTACAAAGATGCTATGAATAGTCCAGATTCTGAGAGATGGCTGGAGGCCATGAAATCTGAGATGGATTCCATGTATGAAAACAAAGTATGGACTTTGGTTGAACCACCTGAAGAGGTAAAACCCATCGAGTGCAAGTGGGTTTTCAAGAAGAAAACTGACATGGATGGTAATTTATAGACCTACAAAGCTAGACTAGTGGCGAAAGGTTTCAAGCAAATTCATGGTATTGACTATGATGAAACTTTCTCACCAGTGGCTATGGTCAAATCCATCAGGATTTTGCTTGCAATAGCAGCTTATTATGACTATGAAATCTGGCAAATGGATGTCAAGACTGCTTTCTTAAATCGGAGCTTAGAAGAGGATGTGTACATGACACAACCTGAGGGTTTTGTCGATCCAAAATTTGCTAGGATGGTCTGTAAGTTACTACGATCCATTTATGGGTTGAAGCAGGCCTCGAGGAGATGGAACTTTCGTTTTGATGAAACAGTCAAAGAGTTTGGTTTCATACAAAATGAGGATGAACCGTGTGTTTACAAGAAGGTTAGTGGGAGCCATGTGGCATTCCTAGTATTATATGTAGATGACATATTGCTAATAGGGAATGACATTACTTCTCTACAGGCTGTGAAGACTTGGTTGGGAAATAATTTCTCGATGAAAGACTTAGGCGATGCATCCTACATATTAGGGATCAGGATCTATAGAGATAGACCCAGAAGAATGATCGGCTTAAGTCAGAGTACATACATTGACAAGATATTGCATCGTTTCGGGATGCAAGAGGCTAAAAGGGTCTATGTCCCAAAGTCTCATGGGATAACGATCTCAAAAGAAAACTGTCCTAAATCATCAGATGAAAAGGACCGTATGAATAAAGTACCATATGCTTCGGCAATTGGTTATATAATGTATGCAATGATATGTACTCGTCCCGATGTCTCGTAAGCTTTGAGCATGACGAGTAGATACCAATCTAATCCAGGTGAAAGTCACTGGACAACTGTCAAGAACATTCTTAAGTACCTTAAGAGGACTAAAGATTCTTTCTTGATATATGGAGGAGATGAGAAACTAGTAGTAAGAGGTTACACTGATGCTAGTTTCCAGACAGATAGGGACGACACTGTGTCTCAGTCTGGATTTGTGTTTTGCCTAAATGGAGGTGCTGTAAGCTGGAAGAGTTCAAAGCAAGAAACAATAGCTGATTCTACAATGGAAGCTGAGTATATTGCAGCCAGTGAAGCAGCCAAAGAGGCTGTTTGGATTCGGAATTTTATTACGGGACTTGGAGTGGTTCCATCGATCGCAGACCCAGTTGATCTATATTGCGATAATAATGGAGCCATTTCGCAGGCTAAGGAACCAAGATCCCATTCCAAGGCAAAGCATATACTTAGGAGATATCACCTTCTCAGAGAAATAAATAATAGAGGGGATATACATATATGTAAAGTGCATACTAATGATAACGTTGCGGACCCACTGACTAAGGCTTTGTCGCAGCAGAAGCACGAATGTCACACTAGTTCCATGGGTATTAGATACATGGGTGATTGGCTCTAGTGCAAGTGGGAGATTGTTAGTGTTAGTGCCCTAGAGACAATACAATTGTATCTAATACCCATGGAACTAGTGTGACATTCGTGCTTCTGCTGCGACAAAGCCTTAGTCAGTGGGTCCGCAACGTTATCATTAGTATGCACTTTACATATATGTATATCCCCTCTATTATTTATTTCTCTAAGAAGGTGATATCTCCTAAGTATATGCTTTGCCTTGGAATGGGATCTTGGTTCCTTAGCCTGCGAAATGGCTCCATTATTATCGCAATATAGATCAACTGGGTCTGCGATCGATGGAACCACTCCAAGTCCGGTAATAAAATTCCGAATCCAAACAGCCTCTTTGGCTGCTTCACTGGATGCAATATACTCAGCTTCCATTGTAGAATCAGCTACTGTTTCTTGCTTTGAACTCTTCCAGCTTACAGCACCTCCATTTAGGCAAAACACAAATCCAGACTGAGACACAGTGTCGTCCCTATCTGTCTGGAAACTAGCATCAGTGTAACCTCTTACTACTAGTTTCTCATCTCCTCCATATATCAAGAAAGAATCTTTAGTCCTCTTAAGGTACTTAAGAATGTTCTTGACAGCTGTCCAGTGACTTTCACCTGGATTAGATTGGTATCTACTCGTCATGCTCAAAGCATACGAGACATCGGGATGAGTACATATCATTGCATACATTATATAACAAATTGCCGAAGCATATGGTACTTTATTCATACGGTCCTTTTCATCTATTGTTTTACGACTGTTTTTCGCTGCGTTTGTTGCCCCGAAACCCAACAGTAATATGCGGAGAACATTTAGCAGGACGATCACTTGCCTTCAAGGTTCTTAGACAGGGATTCTTCTAGCCGATTGTAAGGGAAGATGCTTCTAACTACTCTAAGAGTTGCAAACAATGCCAGTTGTTCAGCACCGTACCAAAGCAACCTCCAGAGGAAATGTCATCAGTCCTCAACCCTATCCCTTTTGCCATGTGGGCTGTTGACATTGTGGGAATTCTGCCAACCAGCACCGAACATGCCAAATACTGTATTGTAGCCATCGATTACATGACGAAGTGGGTGGAAGCCCGACCACTATCTGCCATAACGGAGGAAGCAGCAAAAAAATTCATGCTGGAACATGTAATTTTGAGGTTCAGCATCCTAATGGTATGTGTATCGGACAACGGCACCCAGTTCATTGGAAGTAAGTTCAGAAATGTTTTGGCTAAGTTCGGTATCCAGCAAAAGTTTAGTTCAGTCGGGCACCCACAGGGAAACGAAGCAATCGAAGCAGCCAAAAAAATTATCTTTGATGGTATCAAGAAACGACTGGGAGACACCAAAGGGCTATGGGCCGAATAATTTCCCTATGTTCTCTGGGCGTATCGGACCACCCCTAGATCCTCGACTGGAGAGACTCCGTTCAGACTAGCATTTGGAATGGATGCCTTGATGCCTGCTGAAGTAGGTCTTGAGTCTTACCGAACGCAGGTATTTAATGTCGAAAGCAACGAGTTCGGGCTTCGGACAAATGTCGACCTAGTGGTTGAAGAGAGAGAAGCTGCTTATCAACGCAATGTCAGATATCAGCTTCAAGCAGCTCAATACTATGATGCAGGAATAAAGAAGAGATCGTTTCAGGTGGGAGATTTAGTCCTTAGCGAGCTAGCAACTTCCATGCCGACCAAACAGGGTAAACTAATGCCAAATTGGGAAGGCCCCTACACGGTAGTGGAAGTGGTTCGGCCGGGAACGTATAAACTATGCAGACCGGACGAAAATCTTGTCAAAAACACCTGGCACACTTCTCGCCTTCGCAAATTCTACCAGTAAGCTTATTGGCAACTTATATTTCCTTTCAGTCATTTAATTCAGTATTTTTATATATCAAGTTCTTATTTCAGTCATTTTCTTTAAGTATGGATTGTATGATGACCATATGTCATGAAACACATTAATAAAATCATTTATTTCCCAAGTTGCATATGTATCATGATTCAGTCAAAAGCATGGTAAATTGCATAGATTTGATCAACACATACTTAGGGACGATCAGATTAAGCTATGTGTCTTTTCAAATGGTTTTTAGTATTTAAAGTACTTGACAATTAATTTAAGTTGGAAGCCACATTTTGGTCGAATAAAACAACTTAAATGAATCCTCAACCCCTTTTAATACTAGGGGACATGCCATATCGAAAATGTATAGTGAAGTAACATTAATGCTAAAGGTAAAGTTTTATTATGCTAAGGCAGAATGGCCGAAGAAGCAAAAGAAACTAATGACCATGCCAAGGCAAATATTAAAGCCTAAACACGCATGGAAACACACATGATAAAGCCAAAGACACTTTACAAAGCTTAAAGAGAAAAAAACGCTAAGGCATGTTTCGCAATGCCAAAGAAGCATCACGAATCTCAAATACAAACGGTGTAAAAGTGTGAGGCAAAAATATAATACGATCAGATGCCGAAAAAGCAAAGAAGCATTAATCTAAAATTTCATCGTGCCTTGCGAATGATTTCATCGTGCCCTGCCAAGAAGCCCCTATCCTCAGAACGAAGAACCAACTTCTGAGCCTTCTTCTCAACTTTACGAGAGGATTTCAGTTTGGCAGTCCTATTCCTAAGATTGCTGAAGGCTGCATCGCGGTCAATCTTGACCGAGTCCTGATCGGTCTTCACTTGGGCAAGCCGCTGGTCCAGGATCGAGATCTCCTTATTCTGGGCATCGACCTGGCTTTCAGCCGCTTCGGTCCTCTCCTCCATCAGCTTCATCCCGCGCAGCTGGAGGTCCAAATCCTTGACCTTATGCTCAACTGCAGGAACCCAAGAAACGACCTGAAAAACAAACATAAAAATTAATCTAACAGACGAGATAGTGGGAGACGAGATAGAGGGAGAATGAAGTGGGAACAGGAAAACTCACCATAGTAATATGCCCCAGGAGTTCGGAACAAGCTGAAGAAGCCCCAGCCCGATCGTACACTGAGCGATCTTTGGGAAGGATGAAAGCCCGGCACAAGTCCGTCCCAATCTCCTTAGCCTTCACTGAAGCTTCAGCAGCAAACGTGTCTATGGCCATCAGTGACCAATCAGGTCGGTAACTCACGACCGCTTCACCCTCTAGCCCCCTTGGCCATTTTTGGGAAATATTAGATTCCGCCCCTGCCTAGGAAGAGTCCAAGTTTGGCTCCGGGATGGTGGTATCGATGATCTCCAATTCATCGGACGGAGGTGGAGCGTTTCATCCGGCGCGAGGCTCAGAGGCCGCTTCTGTGGTGACCTCGGGAAGAACTTCAGCGTTCTGTTTCACCGCCAGTTCGGCCAGCCTCATAGCATTTTTGGCTTGGATTCTTTGCATCATCTCAGCTCTAGTAGACACTACAAAATAAAAAGAGATTGAAGTTAGAAGACAGGAAATAACAATAATTGACAAGGGATGCTAAGGAAATACACAAGGCAAAGATTTATTTTTTTGTTACCGGTACGCTAGAAAGCCCGAAGCCAAGTCTGGTCTCGACTTATTACCAAGGAGATTCGGTTCGGTTCCTGAGGTTCGCACAACTTATCATAGTCAGCTTTATCTATGTCACCCAAGTCCGGTGGAATGATCAGGGCTGGGTCGATCTCCCGCCATACCGAATATTTCGACAATTTATGACCACTGATGAAGAACCAATGGTCATGTGTCCCTCTGTTACTGGAATTGGTCGCAACCCATTCCGCCCGACCACTTCTTCGAGCCAACTGATAGAACCCAGCACTCTTGGCATTCTTTTTGAAATCAAAGTGGTGGAGAAGCAAGGATAAATGTGGTTTCACTCTCGCTTTCAAGCATCGGTTCTGAAATGAATTTATATGAATGAAGGTGTTTGGCTCTAATTGGCCGAGGGCGACCATGGTGTATTTGAGCAATTTCTTAAGGATGGGGAGCAATGGAAGTCGAAGGCCACAGAATAAGGCCTTATCAGAAATTCCAAGGGCAACCAAACCGTGTTCATCAGCCACTTCGGGGGCATGATAAATGAGGTCTGTTTCATCGGCTTTGTACGTGTGAAAGAGAGTGGGTATGTCGTATTTTTTTTTAGCAATCTTGGAAACATCAGCCCTCGTTAGTACGGAATTCAAGTTGGCCGAAGGGAATCTGACAGCATTGAAATGAGCCATAACCGAATAGAATGGCCCGAATTCTACTGGCTGGTCCATGTCCTGCAAGGGCAAAAATGGATAGAATTAGCCATGTACTCAGAAAATTTAAAGAAAAGTATGAGGAGTCGATTGGCCCAATGAAAACCGAGTACAGATGGCTAAGATCGGTAGGAAGAGAGTGATCTAAAGACAAAAGAAAGGGAAAGGTCTTACGATTCTAAAAGATGTCCGAAGAGAGTTCTATGGTTCTAAGAAGGACCGAAGAGAGTTCTAAGGTTCCAAGAAGGACCGAAAAGAGTTCTAAGGTTATCAGGAGGTCCAAAAAGAGTTCTCAAAGTACACGCAGGTCAGAAGAATGTTTTTAACAAAAAACTACCTCTAAAGACACATATTATTTCTCGATTTGTGCTCTATGGACAGGTACACACCTCTACATTTAGAAAGTCATGGCAAACACATATCCCAAACATAAAAACGCTAAACTATTCTAAGTATAGAATTCTCTATTCTAAACGCATGCATTATCATTCCTACACTTACCAAATCCTGCACATACATCTCCATTTTCAAATATATAGATCCTATGCGATACAAGTAAAAAGGTAAAAGGGACAGACACTTTCTTTTATTGGAAGCTTCTATCGAGGACTGATGCTTTGGTGTGGATACTCTCCCTCCAATAGTTGTTGATGATAATTCGCAAAGGGAACGGAGTGTAGAGTGTGTTGTTTGTATGAATGTGTATGCAGTGATAAAGAGGAAAATGAAATGGCGGTTTATGTACATATAGATAGCCGTTTCGAAATCAACGGCTCAAATGGGGGCTATTAGCATTCACGGTCAGGATTGGTTTGGAGAAACGTGTAACTCCCGGTGGATAATCATGACAACAGCTGTCTTAGGCTTACGTGGCCGCGACTTTTGGAAGTTCAAACATGTTTCACCGGTCGTTGTGCCGACCAAGAGATCATAGTCCTAGAGTATTCTCGAAGATGGGCCGGAGAGTTGGACTTTGTTCAAGCAACTCTTGAACAAAGTCCAAGGACATGTTGAAGGCCCATCAGTCATTTGGGCCGACCGAAGAACATCACAATCATAAAGGCCCAATAGCGGAAGGTTTAATCCTGGAGCCCATTATGCGAAAACGAGGATGACCCATTCAGTGGATGAACGACCCACGACTCCGACGGAGTGACCTACGTCTTCGAACATGAGGATCGGGCGTACTGGTAAAAGAAAGAAAGGAGGTTTGAGGATTCATTCTATACACACAAAATTAATTACAATACTCGTACATTCCATCGTTTACCCTCAAAAAATACATGTTTAACTGATTCTCACACCGGAGGTGAATCAGGGGGATCATCCCCCGCATTCTCTTCTTTGCAGGTCCGACCGGACGATCTATAGAAGAAAACTGGTTCCAACAATATGATTTGGCGTAAAACTACACAATGCACAACAATATTTAAAAATTGAATTTGTTCGACTTGTGCTTGTGTATTGTAGAATGTATGTTTCTTGGTAAATTTAAGATTCAGCTTTATCTAATTTGAGTGGGTTGGACGATGAAATTTAACCACCAGGTCAAGTCTCATCTACTTTGAATCTCTTAACTTTAAATTATTATTAATCATATGTATCAACAAATTCTTATTTTTAAAAATTATTAAAAAATTCAAATACATCCACTTTTTGAAAATTAGAATTAATTACTGTCATCGATTTGTAAATCGCAAAGTATAGTTACTATTTTGAATATTAATAAAAATGTTGGACACCGATTTGTAAATTTCAAACTGTAGTAATAATTTTGAAACTTGATATAAATTTTGGCCACCGCTAAAATGTAATTGATTCATAACTACTGAATAATGTTGATAGCCAGAGGAAAAGAAAGTAAAATCGATGGCCTAGAAATTATTGGATAGTGTTGTATTTTGATGGAGGAACAAAAAGTCTTTCCTGAAGATCTCTTGACCAAGATATCGTTTATAGGGTAACCGAATCAGACCATGTGACTATATTTAATGGATGTTGATGACTTAAGTGTGTTCTACTTTTGGAGTTCCGGATGCAAATGTCTTATGATCTTGTCGCCACAATCGCTTCCCTAAAATAGCTCTTCGCCTTTGCATAATGAATCTGCTAGGATAGGCCCAGTCGGCCCAGCCCAAACCAACTACAAGAAACCTAACAGGCTAAGCCCGCTCGGCCCGGTCCAAACAGACTACAGGACACCCCAAAGTCCAAAAACAAAGGCCCAAACCAAGGGGGAGCCTAGCACGAGTCCCAAGAACCATGTGCCCCTCACATGCTCCTTTGCCTATAAATACTCCACTCAAGGCATCAAGAAAAAGGTTTACAATTTTCTACATCGATAGTAAGCTCTATCTTCTCTCTACTTTCTCTCTCTAGAATTTGGCCGAAATTCTTACTCTTACACCAGAGGTGTCTCCGGAGATCCAATCTCCATTGGGCATTCCCCTTTCAGGTACCCGAAGACTCATACCCGGCCCAGTTTAGCCCGAACCCGTTTTAAGTCGACGATGAGAAACACCAGGGAGATCTAGAGACTTATCAGAATCTATGTTGTCCAGATTGCGACACAAATGAATGAAAATATGAATAATGATGTGGTGGTAATGACTTGTATTTATCTTTATATACATTCTTTATCAGAATTATTGACAGACCCAATGTTTGATTATATGAAAATATGCCAAATTTTGAAAGTAATTTTATGGGGTTTTTGATGAGTAGTAGTGATTTGGGAAGCTAATAAAGAGATTGTCCGCGACATTATTTTGAGGTGTTGGAACCAAATTTCTGGTGGGTCGGACTCTTGTGAGGTTCTTTGGATCAACCCGCAAAGCGAAGAATGCGAGGGATGTTACCCCCGATTCACCTCCGGTGTGAGAATCAGTTAATCGGCTCCAAGTAAGTAATTTTAACGTACAAGAGCTTGTATTATAATATAAGTATTGAATAATGAATAATAGTATTGTTTAAACCTGGATGATTGATATAACCTCTGTGGATAGTTCAGTACCGGAGTCCTCAGGAGGCATTCGATCGTGGAAGACGTGGTTACTCCCACCTCGGCAAGTGGATTAGACCAAGTCCAAATACATCAATAGTCGCCTAGTGTAGTTTGGGCCCTGGCCTTTGGGCTTCGTCCAGACCAATTAAATGGGCCTACATACCCAACCCAGCTCTATTCGAGCCCCCAACATGAGGTTTTCATAAGTATTAAATGTAGGGTTTGGCTCAACAGAACCAATCACTAAAAAAGAATCGTATAATTGTTATAAGTAGTTCGATTATTACTAGATCAACTATCCAATTCAACTCATTTTATATACAAAATCCTTATAAGGGTATTGTTGGAATAAAATAACTACACTATTAGTTCAATTAATTTAAATAAAGAAGTTTAATCAATTACTCATATTTTTAAATTCTTCTCTTTATATTTTAATTTTTAACTCACATATCTTTTGGCTGTTTTTTCAATTTTAATTTTTTTCTTAAAAATTATATATTTCTTTTATATAAAAAAAGAATTTCTAAGAGAAAAAGATTCTATTGCAGAACCTATTTTGTTTTGTAGTATAAATACAATATGCTGCTACTGAATTTTAAAAGTTATGCACATGTACTTTAAATTTCTACAACTGAACTTACTTTTTTCCACAAAATTCTACAAGTGAACTTGGTTTTTTTTATAATGTTCAGCTGTTGAATAATGTTATTCATATTATTTTCATACCATAAATTTCATATTTTACTGCTGAAGATAAAATTCATGCAATTGAATCTGAAGTCAAGCACATAAATATTAAAGTTCTACAACTGAGGTGACTTGTATTTAAATATTCAGCAGGACCTCATATTGTGTTTATACCATAACTTGAATATTTTCACAAAAATTGATAAAAATAATCGGGAATTCTATGATGATGATGAAGAATTTTGTGATCGATATCTATCTATGATTATAATTGTCAATCAAATATTAATTGGCTCTAAATTGTGTATTTTGTGTTTTTGGATAACTTTATCCCTCATCTATATATAATAAATATATATTATTTGAAAATATAAATTAAAGTTATAAAAGTTCTTAGGTTAAGGGTTTTATAAGGAACATGACTCTTTAAATGTAATTCAAGTAACCATTATAATTTTAACCATTGTCTTCCTTTTTTTTTTTTTTGAAGCTTCCTTATTTTTTTATTAATAAACTCTTTATTAAAGTAGAAAGGTATTTTTTTAGTTTTCACAAATGTCATATAACAGTCGGTTAAAAGTAAGGGTAAATTTATATGCTCTAATAAGCTAATTTGATATGCAATACATCTATTTTCAATTTTCTCGAATATTATTTGATACTTTCATTGAATATAATAATAAACAAAGTTTGTATCTCAGGAGTTACATTAGTTCTCATGAATTTTAATTTTTATGTTATAATGGTACCGTACTTGGTGAATAAAAGGGTTCAAATAAGAATTTGATCAGATGCGCCTGTTTGGCGTATTTTAAAAAATTGACTTATACCTTAAAATAAATAAGTGTCATATATATATATATAAGTGATAAGTGGATGCATTTTTATAAGTTGGATAAGTGTTTGGATAAATTTACTTATAAGTTAGTTACAAATTTGCTAATTTACATTTTAAAAATAATTATTAAATACAATGAGCTAAATACATACATTTTAAATTAAAAAAACATTTAAAAACACAAATGTAAAAATATGAAATATTAAAAGACGAAGAAATCAAGTCAATAAGTTAAGGAAAATGTACGTTGTTACTAACATTCAACTTATAAACATATAAATTAAGTGGTTTATAAGTTGGGTTGACAAACACCCACTCTTACGAGTTTATAAGCTATAAACTAGCTTATTATGGCCTGTTTGGCAACAGCAACTTAGTTGATAAGAGCTTATGAGGGGTGTTTGTGTACTCAGCTTATTTGATAATTTATAACTTATAAGTTGATAAGTTGAATGTTAAAAATCACCAACATTTTACTTAACTTATCAACTTATTCTTTGATTTCTTTATTTTTCTAATATTTTATATTTTTACATTTGTGTTTTTAAATATTTTTTTAATTTAAAATGCAAGTGTTGAAATCATTGTATTTAAAAATTATTTTTTCAAATTTAATTTAGCAAATTCTTCACTAACTTATAAGTAAATTTATCCAAACACCCGTATAACTTATAAGAATTCATCGACTTATCACTTATATAACACTTACTCATTTTAAGCTATAAGTCAACTTTTTTGTGATACCCCAAACACGCACTATATGTTTGTCAAACAACCCATAATGTTGTATAGTTTGTAAAAAGTGCATGATTTTTTAAAAAAAATGTTATAAACATTTTTCACTAACTACCCGTTTGGATAAACTTAAAATTATTGCTTATAAATTAAAGTTGCTGAAAGTCATAAGTGATAAGTGAAAATTATCTGTTTGGATGATTTTATATTACGGATAACTTATGAGTTATTAAAAATGTAAAAAAATAAATAAATTTGCTAAATAGTACATTTGAATTATAATATTAAATTTTACTAAATAAAATCACGAAAACATTATTCAAAAAAGTACTTCACACCAACTTCTGAATTTAAGCTGTTTTTTAAACTTTAAATTATTTTTTAACTTATTATATAAATACACATTTTTCAGCTTAAATCAAAAAATCACTTTAAGCGAGCCAAACAGCCTCTTAAGTTAGTAAAATTTTCAAACTTCGATAATTCAATTACAAGTTTGCTTGAGTTCCGCGATCTAAGTCATTATTCACCAAATATTATATATCTATCTATCTTTTCTATATATAATAGCAGAACACATGGGTAATTTAAAGAAGAAAATTCCCTGTGAAATTACTGATATACCCTTTCTATATATAATAGGAGAACACATGGGTAATTTGAAGAAGAAAATTCCCTATGAAATTACTGATATACCCTTTCATGTTACAAAATTACATGCATATGCCACTCACTTATTTAATTTGAAAAAAACAAGTTAATTTTGTTTGAGTGGTGATTTGAACCACTAACCTCCTCTAAACAATTCATCCTTACAACAATTGTGCTACATTGTCATTTGGTTTCTATTTTAAAATCCTTTTACTTTAAAGTAGAAATAATGGTGATTCATATTATTTTTAAAATTTTGTATATTAGTTTTCTAACATGGTACGTAAAACCAATTTCGAAAACAAATTATTACTCTCTTATTTAATGAAAAAAATGAGTTAATTTACTTGTTGTGGTAAACTAAACCGCTAATCTCATTTAAATAATTAATCCTTCTAATTATTGTGTTACATAATTTTCTAATTTTGAATTAAAAATTCTTTTACATAAATCCAACATGTATCCTGTTTTTACTATTACTTTAACATTTAAGTAAAATGATGTTATGTTTAAAATTTTCTATTTTTAAAAGAAATATGGTACGTAATTATGTATTCTACCAATTTCAAAAATATTGATAATAATATCACGTAATGTAAATTTGTTTTACCATATTTTTAGTTAATATTAATATGAATTTATATATAGTAATTTTATCAAAGAAAAATAGATTGATTAGTTAGAATCGAATTAATCAATAAATGTAACTATGTTTGAAAAAATTATTTGGTCATGAGGTAAAATAATTGAAAGATGAGATTCTTAAAAATATTAGATAGTAACAAAAAAGGTCGTTAAATGAATCTTATATAAATCAAAAAAAGGAAAATATATAATACATAGTAGGACAAAATATAAAAATTAATCTATATGTACAGCGATTATAATGTTGGATAATATGCACTTAGAAATTTCGGTTGGAAATTAAAGATATTAAAATTTGAAAAAATTGGATTAAAATAATCAAGTTAACAAGAATCAATACATTTTAGAAAATAGGATAACTCATGGTAGACACGTACACAAAATATTATGGTCGATCAACCACATTATACCTATGAGTAAGTTAAATTATTAATAATTTAACAGATATTATTAATTTTTCACATTTTGATATGACTAAGAAATTTACAACTATCAGCATATGAAAGACAGCTATTAGCCATCGTATTTGCAGTAAAAAAATGACAACACTATCTCATGCTACTGCCATTTGTGACCAACAAAGTCTAAAAATACCTTTTGGAGCACAAATTGGGAACACATTTTCAACAGAAATTGTTGTTTAAGTTAGCAGGGTTCGACTACATTGTGGAATATAAGAGTGGTAGTGAAAATAGAGAAGCAGATGTATTGTCAAGGATTCCTAGTTTGTAACTTTTGGAAATGGCTGTTACATCTGTGCACTCTCAGTTAATGGATGGATTGAAACTACATTGGGCTAAAGATCCCCACCTTAGTAAATTGATTGCAGAATTGGGGCAGAATCCTAACTCTCACCCCATATACACTTGGTCTCAGGAACATCTGTTAAGAAAAGGCAAACTGGTCATTGCTGACAAAGATAGCATCAAGCACACTATTCTGGATTGGATGCACACTTCAGGGCAGGGAGGCCACTCAGGTATTTATGCTACTCTTAAAAGAATTCATGCTTTGTTCTATTGGTCACAAATGAAGGAGTCTGTAATTACTTTTATTAAGCATTGCACGACATGTCAAAAATGTAAGTATGATCAAAGTGCATATCCAGGAATTCTTCAACCTCTTCCTATTCCTACCACTATATGGGAAGAAGTGACCATGGACTTCATAGAAGGTCTTCCGAAGTCAAAGGGGAAGGAAGTCATCATGGTAATTGTTGACAAATTAAGTAAATTTGCGTATTTCATTGCACTTAGCCACCCCTTCTCTGCACTAACAGTGGCCCAAGCCTATCTCGATAACGTGTACAAGTTGCACAGGTCCCAAGGTCAGTTATATCGGATAGAGATAAAATTTTTACTAGTTAGTTTTGGACTGAGTTCATGAGGCTGCAAGGGGTGAAAATTAAACTGTCCAAAGCCTATCATCCTCAAATAGATGGTTAGATTGAGGTGCTGAATCATTGTTTGGAAATCTATCTTCGTTGTATGTGTCATGAAGTTCCTCAAGAGTGGGCTAAGTGGTTGCCCTTAGCTGAGTTCTAGTATAACTCCAATTTCCATTCAACTATCAAGAAAACCCCTTTTGAGGTGATGTACAATCAGCCTCCACCTATTCATCGACCATACATAAATGGTTCTACACTGCTTGATGTTGTAGACAGAAGTTTGCAGGCGAGAGAGAACACTATCGAAATCCTAAAACATAATCTACATAAGGCCCAAAACCAAATGAAGCAACTAGCTGACAAACATAGATCTGACAGGCATTTTAATGTGGGGGAATGGGTTTATCTCAAGCTACATCTGTATAAACATACCTCAATTGCTGCTAGGCCAAACCAAAAATTGGCTGTCAAATACTTTGGGCCCTATTTGATTATCAAAAAGTGGGTGCAGTAGTCTATACTCTTCAACTCCCACCTTCCTCGAAAATACATTCCACCTTTCATGTCTCCTTGCTTAAGGCACACCATGACCCCCAACCCACCGCACTTGACACCTCCTTACCAGTAAACTATGACACTGCAAGTGCTTCAGCTCCTAAAGCACCTGCTGCGGTGTTGGACATCAGGACCATCAAAAAGTATAATGCAACTCAAGTACAGTGACTTGTTCAATGGAAAACACTATCAACTGAAGAAGCCTCTTGGGAAGATGCTAAGCTCATCGTGCAGAAATATCCAGATTTTGATCCTTGGGATCAAGGATCTCCTATAGGAGATGCATTATCAAATATTATGACAGTTAATACAGTTGTAGGTGCTCCACAACAAGACAAAGAAGTGACAGTTAATGATTGCAATAGTGAGGAGGGGAAACATAAAAGAAATGCAGATGAAAATGCACATGAAATGACCGTTTATAAGACAACAGAGCAGGAGAATATGTTTGGGACCACTCTGGCCAACTAGCAGTTGAATTTACATTTCATTTCCATTTCAATAATAATTTACATTTCGGTTTTGTATGAGTACAATATAAAGTGACAGAAGAACAACTATTGTCCCATCATTATCTGAATTTAAGATGTCTTTTCCCTTTCACTATCTCTCTCTAGTTCTTATGCTCTTTTAATTTATTCTTTCAGAATTACTATTCTCCATTTATGGTTAATTCTCCGAGAATATTCTATTTGAGGTCAGGTTGATAGTTTATCTTTGGTAAGTTTCATGTTACACTTGCATCAGGATATAATTGATTTTGCATCCGAATCCTCCATGAAAAGGTAAGAAAATAAGTAGTAAGAATTTATATCTTCAGTTTTAGTTATATACTAGTTAACAGTTACATGAATAAGAGTTCGGTAATATAAATTTATAAGTAGTGTTAGTCATGTATTTGTTAGCTGGTTGTTCAAAATTACTTGGCCAAAATTCACTGTTGATAAACTTAATTAGTTCAATTGTACTTTCGTTACGTTGAATGTCGAAAGATAATCTCTGACAGGAAAAGGTATTTCCATTGGGAGTCTACCGTTAAGCTTTTCTCTCTGTAACTGTCTCCTCTATTTAGGATATAGGCCTTCTCAACTCTGATCTATTTCAACTATTTCTTGAGGCCAACATTGTGCATTTTGACAACTAAAAATAGAAGACTTTGATAATCTACATTTTGATGTGTACTGCTAGTTCAAAGTATGAAGGAAAAATTGTAGCACAAATTATGTGTATCTCTCTATCAACAATGAGTATCCTCGTCATTGGGAACCTATACTTCTTCATTTGACACATTTGGAAAGGAGGATTGATTCCCTTCCATGTGCGAAGCATACCGTGTCAACAGGTCCATAGTGATCGTTGATGCATCACAATATAGATATTTACGGTGTTTAAAAGCGACATTATATGTCGTTCACTGCTCCAGTTTCACCAGACTCATAATATGTAGAGAACATCATATATAGTTCATAGCTATATACCCACAAGACAAAATGAACACCTGAGAGCCGAACGTCAGAGTACAAGCAAGGTTACACTTCCATTGATCAATATGTTGCTGCATCTGCGATCTAGCAGCCAGCATGTACTCTTTGTTATTATATGTTCTCAATAGCATTTAACATTTTTTTTATTAAATGATTAGGTGACGAGCTCCTGTGTGGCCAGCACATCTTGTTCAAGTGGAAAGCTCTTTGAAGGGGAGACTTCTCAGTTAAAATTCATCACTAAAGATTTAAAAGGGTTTACAGTCACAGCATGTGCTAATTCCTGTAAGTGTGTTTACAGGTAAGAACCGACAGTGAAGAAGCGACTGCTCCATCAAATGTTGCATCTCTTAATGAACATACTGAGATAAATTGGCATCATGTTCAATTTAAGACAACCTTGTTTTTAGCTGAGGCTTGCGGTAGATATGCAGCACAACTTTATGACAAAAAAGAATTTGGCGAGGAGATTGCATGGTTGAAGAAGGGCATCGATGCTTTGCATGAGGCCAGAAAGTCATTTTCAAAGGGGACTGCACATCAAATTTTAGATGCATTTAATACTTCAGAAAGCAATCTGAAGTACAAACTTGAAAGGGCTATGAAGGAAAATGATCAAGTCTATCGAATGAGGGTTCCAGACAAGGAAATGGACTTCCCTGAGTCATTTCTGGCATTGGAAGGGCATTAATTCCTCTCTTCCAACTGCTCCTAAAGAAGATGTGGAAGGCTGGAAGCAGTTGAATCTAGTTTGGGGTCCTCCTAGATTGAGAGCTAGTGCTATGTTACTCTTCAGGAAATATTCTTACAACTGTAGTGGTCAGGCAAAAATCAGTTCCTGCAAGAATTCCCTCCGCTCAAATTTCATGCCTTTTTAGGCTATTTTCCTTGATCGGGAACGATCTTTTCCAAAACTTTAGACTTGAATAAAATTAATATACTTAACCAAATAAATTAGGTTGTCGACCACATCATTCTAAAACTCATGGCAAATGTGTCGGTAACCCCACCATCATAAAAATGACCATGTTTATTACACACAAGTGAAGACAATGTATTAGAAGAAAGAAGCAGAATGAGCAAAACTTAGAGGATACCTGGAACCCCGGAACAATGAATGTATGTATCTCGTGGTTAGAGCAGATTCTAAGTCCAACTATTTGCATGTAGATTCCATATGGAAAACTGCCATCACCAAAACTAGTAGTAGCATTGGTGTTGTTTGTCCAATTTGTCCATGAAACCAGATCGTCTTTGAACCTCTCATTTTCATTTCCTTGTCCACAGTCTAGTTAGAGTAAAACCTCGATAAATTAATAACTGTGGAGCGGTGAATTTTATTAATTTATTGAGCTTATTAATTTAGCGAGGTAAAATATACACTAACTCTATTATATCGGGACTGAATTTTTTTTTATTAATTTATCGAGGTTCTACCGTATCTTATGCACCAATTCTCAACACAGGCATCTCTAAGACATTGATTCACCCTCTGCAAGTAGTAGTGCAGAAAAGAGAAATGTTAGAGCATCTTCAATGGCGTTAGCTAAAATGGTTGACTAAAATAATATAAATTAATTATTTGCTAAAATTTGCTGAACCTGTAAAAGGTTTTGTTCCAATGACGTTAGCTATAATGATTGGCTATATTTTGAACATTTTGATTTTATTAGTTTGAATAATTTTTCAGTAAAAATTAAATTTTAACAATTAATATAAATATTAATTAATTTAAATATGTGGTTTTATATTTAGAATTTTTAATTAAAACAATATTTGTAACTAAAACAATATTTTCTGAATTTTAAAAGTATATATTATAATTAACATTTATACAGCGAATGTGATTAAGAATAATTAAAAGAAAGATGGAATATATCATACCTGAGTGGAGAAAATTTGGAACAAAATTGTTCAATTAAGCTGACGTGGCTTGGTTTACAGATTTGTAGTGATTGGTTATATATAGCCAACAAATTATGGTTGGCCATGTCTTTACACAAGGGCTATTCACGGTTGGAGAGACCAAAATATGAAGAAATTGGCTATTTTGTCACTGTATATATGCTAGCGCACACATTTTGGCCAAGGACTTCCTGACTTGGAGATGCTCTTAGGATACTAACTCCTACTCTTAATAAGGAAAAAGGGATTCCTCATCTGCTAGTAGAACAAGGATCGGAAAAATACTTGAAACACCTCATAAAAGTGACACAAGTTTTCATTTTTAAAATGTTGGACTCGAAAATAATTTAGAGTTTCTTTTATACTAGGAGAAAATGTGAAAATGTGAAACACCATAGCGGGTATATCAAGTTGTCATGGTTTTGTGACAAAAAAGCATTTAATTTTTCGATGTCCTAGGATAATTTACTTTCCACATTATTCTAAAAGATAGGGTCTGTTTGGCTGCAACTTGAAGTTGCAGCTTATGGCTTATAAACCCAAAAATGCTTATTGGGGGTGTTTGTCAAAATAAGTGAAACCAACTTATGGCTAATTAAAATGGATAAGTTGAATGTTAAGAATCCTTAACATTCAACTTATAACTTATAACTTATTCTCGATACACGCAATATATAATATCCTTCAAATCTTCAAAACCATATATCTTTTGATCCGTTCATTAAAAAATTGATATGTATATATCAAATTTCTCTACTCATCGAGATCTATCCATTGATATCCATTTATATATATTAAAAAATAAATATTTTAAAAATAAAAAAAAAGTTAACTTATAAGTTCTGATTTACCCAAACACTCTACTGCTTATAAGTTCTGATTTACCAAACACTCTAGGACTTATAAGCTCAGCTCTACTTATCACTTATAAAACACTTACTCATTTTAAGCTATAAGTCAACTTTTGCTTGATACCCCAAACGCCCACATAGATGGATACAAAGTTGCTATAGCCCAACTGCCCAAATATTCCAAATGCCAAGGCATATCAAGTTGTCATGCTTTCGTACCAAACAAATTTTGGCAATTTCAACGTACCAGGATGAATGTCGTAGAAATTGAGAATCGGAACTAATCGATATTGGTACCGATTTAGGATTAATCGATAAATCGGGGATTATTCGGAAATATTATAATATTATAATATTATTTAATATATTATTGTAATTCTATTTGTTATATATTAACCAATTTGTGTTTATCATTTCATAAAATTTACATTTATTCGTATTTGATTAATATATTATTTTAATTTTAATAATTTACTTATAAACATTCCGATAGATAAGTACTCGCAAAGATTAATCGAATTTTAAAAAGCGAATTGATCAGTCACCTTGTAGAGAATTAATCGAGGATTAATCGGTAAAATCGGGGATTTTTAAAATCATGATCAGGATAAGTTGATTTGCCAACATATTCTAAGAGGTCAATAGATCCAAAAATTGAAATAGCTCCAGGTATCATATACACTTAAGGGGCATGGAGTACAAGATAAATACAATGGTGCTCAAATCGCAGATCTATCGTTTTACTTGTATTAGCACCGCAAAGTGCACAATTGCGATAACTATGTATTATGATATTTTCATGGGTTATTAACGTTTCAACTCTCAAAATTTTCAAGAAAATACACATCAGTCCTTAAAGTAAAAAAATTTACTTCCATACCCCTGAATTTTGGCAACTGTACATCCAAACCCTTGAAATTATTTTTCAGAATTATTTTTCCTATTTTACCCCCAATTTCATTTTATGTGATTAAGATCTTAACTCAATGTTGCTTTTTCTCTACTTGCACCTGTAATAAGATCTTAAAGTGGTTACTTTAGTTGCAAGTGCATAACGAGTTTTGAAAACATCTTCATTAACTTCTGATTGTTGCTAGTGGTGCTCATAGATATTTTTTTCTAGTTACAGATCCATAATTCCATCCATAACTACTTTTCTATATTTACTAGCTAATATTCATCCAAAAGATCAGCATATTCATTCAAAAGATCAGCAAATCGAATGTTGGGAGGACTATGAAAACAACTCAATATAAGGGTTAAGATGTACAAGTGCGCCATATTTTGAGGGTTGATGAGTACTTTTATGCAAATTTTGAGGGTCAAAATTGAAATTATGAGGGGTAAAATTGGAAGAAAAAAAATGAAAAAATATGAAAAATGGTCAGGATGTACAAATGCCAAATTTTAAGAGTGTGGAAGTACATTTTTTTATTTTGAGGTCTACTGTGTATATTTGAGGAAATTTTGAGGGTCAAAATGTTAATAACCCTATTTTCATTTGTTTAAGTTCTCAAATGAACTAGGGAAAATGTATGTAGTTAATCAATTGATATTCAATGTGAGGTTAGGAATACCTATTGCTCCATGGACCAATACAGAAATCTCCAATAAAAGACTTTAGGAAGGTGGTTCAGACTACAAGTATCTTAGCTGGTTATCAATATTCATTAAAAAACAAAATTCTTGATATCAATATAATCATCAAAGCATACACAACTTACAATGAATTGCTTCAAATAGTTTTTAAATTGACTTATCATTTGCTATATTTTTAAAATAGTCCACAGTTAGAACAAATGTTCAATTATCATGGTTATAGAGCAAGAATATTTTTAAATCTGAAACAACCGAAGAAGGACCCAACTGTAACCCAAAGAGATACCAGCAAGATCCAACGAAATGGCCGGACAACCCAAATGTGAGGAGATTAGTCATGAAATTCGCCCATGCTGACTGAAAGATGAAACCACTTGCAATCTGACCAGCAAGCATAGGAATATTGGATGTTAGAATATGCCTTGAATTAGTAATGCCCCAAACGCTAGGATTTCGGGGGTCTCGCTGTAATCTGTATCCTCAAGATCGATAAAACTTTTCTCTTCTTCCTATCTGTGTTGTTTCTTTACGTCTATTATAATCTTTCTTGCTTCCATTATAACAAGAGTTGCTGCTCGCACAAAGTTTTTGGGTGAAAGCCCTAAATACCACTATTTTGAAAAAAGTATTGCCAAAATACCCACGGGCGCGGAACAAGGCCCTAAATACCCGCCGAAAACACATTCTAAACATGCGCGGGTGCTTCCTCTCTTTTCTATATGATGTGCGCATATCTAAAATGCATGTTCAAAATTCTCCAATGCTTTATTTTGTACCGCATACGCATTTTCCAGTCACGTGGTCAACCCACGCATACGCATTTTCCAGTCACGTGGTCAACCCACACATTCCAGACATGCGTATTCTTATTAGTGTACTCCCCTGTCCATGTCCAACATACATAATTGAAGATAATTAATAAAAATACACCTGCATAGGTCAAGCCTTTGACTCTAGCAACAACAGTCACCGACATAGTAGCTATCACTAGGTGGGCCGTAGGTAGGTGAGTTCTAAAGTGGAAAAACGTTACGCATGCAGGATATGCGTAATGGCTGGTTAAAAAGGACCCACGTGCCCGCCAATCGGTATTTTGGGCCCTACCCACTGATCATGAGGTATTTTAGTCATTTACTCCCAATTTATAGGGGCCAGGGGCGGCACTGGGGTAGCACGTGGTGAGCGACCGCATAGTGCCCCTGAAAATATTGGGCCCCAAATTTATACCTCATAGTATATATATTTTGAATTTAACAAAAAAAAAGGTTACTAAGCAAAAACAAATTTGGTTGAGTTTTACGAATAACTATATCTCAAGAAAGGCTACATAAATTTATTTTGATAATAATAGTAAATGATCTTTTGGATAAAGTTAACGTTAAAAGTGTTTTAGATGATGTCGTTACAAATGTAATTAATTTTTACAATTTATTTCGATAACTTATTTGACATCGGGTCACTTCAGGGCAGGGAGTACTATCCCCGCCCCCGATCCCAAAATTCGTCCCTGAACTCGCCCCGATCCCCGAACGGGGATTTTTCTACTCCCCGCCCCGAATGGGGAATTCATTTTTATTTTTCTAAAAAATTGTAAATTATGGATAATATTTTCTAATATAAATTGATATGATTAATTTTAATTTTTTTATTTTAAGATAATATGTTAAACCTTAATTTGAATTAAATTTTATTTATACTATTAATAATAAGCCTAAATAATATTATAATAATTAAATTACATCATAATAATATAACTTTTAAATTATTGAGTGGATAGAAAATTTAAAATTATAACATTCCACATATTTGATATACATATAAAAAATAGGGTCCGGAGAGCGGGGATGGGCATCACGACGGGGAGACCCTGATCATGTACATGTACCCTAATTTATAACAATTTTTTTACCGAACATATTATATTCACAAAATACAGCTTTATTTTCAAAGAAACTTCTTTTTCTTTTAATGAATACATCATTCTCTACAAAAAAAATTCAATAATTCAAAACATTACAGAACATGCAAGTTCAGAACAACTCAATTTTATAGAACACGATTTTAATTTTTCTTAACGGAAATAATATTTTTTTTAACAAGACTCGTAATCGATATATTAATGTTGATTGAAAAAATATGATGTATAAATCAAAATAAATACTATCTTTTTGAAACAAGGGTACCAAATAATGCTATTAATGTCATGTATTTCAAATATTGTATTCGATATATTCAGGACTTTGGTACTTTAAAAACATAACTTGAAAATTTCTTTTTCATGCATTTAAAATATTAAATTTATGATATGTATAAGTTTTAGAAAATAAATTGTTACGGGTTTAACTAGCATTTGATCATTTACTTTTTTTTGTCATAAAATACTAATATGTACCCACCTTTTGAGAGAACCGCCAACTCACCTCGATGGTTGTCGCCCGCTTACCTTTTAATTGTCGCCCGCCTCGTCCCTAAACAGTCGCTTACCTCCCTTCTTAGGTGTCGCCAACTCCCAGACATTCAACTAATAAAAATATATATGTCTTAAGATAGAAACTTGACCCCTTACTCCGAGTCATTATATACATAAGTAAAATAAAAACATAAGCGATATAGTGTTTAATCGAAAGACATGTGGCAATAAAGTGAAAGAAAAGGTCTTCTTGAAGCAAATCCATACTCAAAGGTACAACAACTCAACTAGCAAGAAGGTACAACAACTCAACTGTAGCAAAGAAAAAAGCACAAAGGACTGAACAATTGTAAGTAAAGCCATTCCTCCCACTATAGCCACAGTGAGCGCCGTTCACGCTATAGGGGCAGATTTTTGGCCTTAAAATACTCCCATCTCATACATTTGTTAGGATTTACATTCACTCACACAAACACTCAAAAAACACATCTCGTTAATTGTTGCATTTTCGCATATTGCTTTACTTCGTTACTAATTGTCATTCCGGAGGTGCTTGACGGCCACAACCACCGGGCAAGCATTGTTTTGTAGGTTCCCCACCACAGGCCGAGCGACCACCGGAATAGTGGATTTGGCGACGGAGCAAGTGCAGTACTTATCATTTGGCTCTAGAAAGTGGGGTTTCTTCTTCTGTTTAGGGAAACCTCCACCAGTATAACATCACTTTTCGGCCATTTAGGGTAAATCTCGGTGGAAACACTCCACGCGAGAAGAACACCCATGGTAAATACGAGATCTACCGCGAATAACCGAAACATAGTCACAATGGAAGATCTTACCCCTTCGGGAAACACTCGCCACGAGGTCCCCAACCCCGCCAACGAAAGTGTTAACCCACAAAACCAGCAACAACAAAGGCCTCTAGTTGATCAACGACCTCTGAATGATCAGAGACCGCTCAACGATCAAGGAACGCTCCCCAACGCTGGACTCAGCCTTGACCTCACAAGATACACCCAAGCTCAGGTAGACGCCCTCATTCGGGTCGCGTACGCTTTCCCTCAACCACAACCTCAACAGGAATAAGCTCCTCCTCGACCTTCACAACTCAACCAGCATGACGAAAACAACCAGAGCGAGGCGCACAACCAACCAGGGCCAGCCAACTCCGTCTTTTCCCGCCTAGGGTCATCTCAGAACACCAATCATAAAGAGCATGGTGGTCCCCGACATAAACAAGAAACATGGAAAGAAAACAGAAGGAAGAGAGACCTAAGAAAAGACATCGATGAAAAGAAATCTGAGTATGAGAGAGCCAAGCGACGTTTGGAAAAAGAAGTACACAGGGAAAACATGTCTCTTGAACCCAGAAATGACACGGGGAGCGTACAACCTACAAACGCTGACATGCTAAACACCATTCTAGAGCTCAAAAGGAAGTTAGAGGGGGGAAACTCCACTGAAGTAAGTGAGTCAGCTTTCACCAAGCGACTAGAAAATGAACCTAAGCAAAGGCACATCAAACACATTAACCTCAACTCATTTGACGGGTTGGGCGACCCCGAAGAACACCTGAGCTACTTCAACCAACTCGCCCTACACTACGAATACAAGGATTTAACAAGGTGCAGATTTTTTGCCACCACCCTTAGAGGTGGGGCACAAAGATGGTTTTGTCGCTTAACCGCCATGCCGCTCGACTCATGGTCAGAATTTAAGAGAGTCTTTCTCAACAAGTTCAAAGCCAACCAAGCCCATGATGTACACACCTTCTTTTTAGAAACCATCACCCAAAGGAACGGAGAAAGCCTAAAAGCATACATTGACAGGTTTAAAGAGGCAGTCAACAAAGTCATGTGCGTGAACGAAACTGAAGCCCTAGTACATTTATAAAGAGGTCTAAACCCCTACGAATGTGAAAAATATGTCTACAAACTCATGGAGGTGCAACCGACAACATTGGCTCGAGCATACGAGATGGAATTGCTCAGCGTGCTCAAACAATCAAGGGCGCCGCCACCTCCACCATAGAGGCAACCTTATTTCCAAAGGGAAGAATATACCTTCAGTCATACACAGAAGCCGATCGATATCCCCCACCAGGTCCAGACGAATCATGGCCCAGGACCAGTCAGACAGGCCTCAACTTCCGTTAAGGATAGATTGAGCCTTGTTTTACCCCCACGTGCTGAGAAACATCCTGAGCCTAATTGGACAACCTTGAGCATGCCTAAGTCCGCCATCCTCAACGAAATCAGAGGAAAACCCTTCTACCAACCTCCTCAACCAATGTGGACCGCCCCGGACGATAGGAACAAACACAAACACTATGACTATCACGAGGCTCATGGGCACACGACCGAAAGCTGTCTAGCCATCAAATACTTCCTAGAAAGGCAGATAAAGCAAGGGAATCTGAATCAATACCTCCCAAGACAAATCCAAGCGGCCGCCTCCAACAAAAATGCAGTGAATACGGTTTTCGGCGGGTAGCCATCTCCCCCTAAAACCGCCCAACAAGAAGTTCTCGCCATCTCGCAAAAGGGGATGAGCAACACTATATCCTTCACAAACGCAGACTACGAAGGCATCAACCCAAACCACACCGAGGCACTGGTAGTAACTTTGGATGTGCCCGAAAGTGAAGCAAAAAGAATACTGGTCGGCAACGGATCCTCAGTTGACATATGTTTTAAACACACCTGGGATAGGCTAGAGTTGGGCGATGAAAAGTTAGAAGAGTGTCCCGACGAGACGCCTCTTTATGGATTTGGTCACAATGTTGTCCCCATAGCAGGGATAGTGAGACTCCCGATGTACTTTGGCAAAGCCCCGAAGCAAGTCCGCCACCTTGTCAAGTTCTATGTAATTAATATCGCTTCCTCCTACAACATGATACTCGGTAGGCCCACTCTCAACCTCCTCAAAGACGTCACGTCCACACCACACCTCAAGATAAAGTTCCCCACTCCTGAAGGCATGGGAGAAGTAAAAGGCGACTCAGAGACTTAAAATAGATGCTATGGCATAGCTCTCACACTGGCCGCAACTGAACCAAGCAACATAATATGTCAAAAGGCAGCAAGAAGTGAAGGGTTTCGAGCACATAAACGCAACGGAAAACATAAAAATAAATCAAAATTTGAAACCCCTCCGCAGGATTCATGCGAAATCAAAAGATTTAATTCGGAGATTAAGAACAAATACCTTAAGAAGCTTTAACAGTTCATTAATGGAAGATTAATGGAGATCCAAAGCTTGTTCAATCACTACGTATCCCTCTCTCGCGATCTACGCTCTACGGTATCCACACGAACGCTTTTCTTGAAGGATTGATATGTACTAGCACCCGAAAACTGCTTCTTTCTCTCTCTCTTTTCTTGCTCTCATAAGCGGCTAGGGTTTTTAATATAAAAACTTTTTTCCACATTAAAATCAGCCCTCTTTTAGAGTTTATATAGAGAGGAAAATAATTTTTCTAATTATAATCCAATTATAATAAAATACTAATCCGAAATTCCAATTTATTATTTAATTAAGTCGCACTTAATTAATTAATAACTAATTTCATAATTAGTTTAAGTAATTACATTTTCTATTTAAATCATTAATCAAGTCATACTTAATTAATATTATAAATAGAATAAATTGCTTATTTAAATTTAAATTCATAATTTAAATTATTTCTCCTTCAAGCGTTCTTTGTGTGTGACCTTGTAGGTTATTATTACGTTGGTAACAATTTTAATAACTAATTAAAATTGTAAACAATGAGCGGCATCTAGTAATACATCATTGCCACCCAAGTAATAATAATTAAATCGGTGATTCGATTAAGCCTTTCGTGAATAATATTCCATGTAATATAATCTCTTTAACCTTAATATTATAGATTAAACTCGAGGCATCTAATGTGTCATCCTCTTCATAATTTAATGTTAGTTTTCTTGATCGATGAGTAGACTAATAAATCAAATCAAGATTTGAGCATGGCCGTGCATTTCTTAGTCTCACTCAAACAAGAGGCCAATAATATCGCTCCTAAAATTAGGAGGGTTAAATCCCATCTAGATCATTCATATTTCTCATATGATTCATAATATACCCAATGTCCACTTTTATCATCACCCGGTCAAAGGTAACTTTTAATGTAATCAAAGTATATTAATTCTCGTATAAAAATATAATGATTTCAGGTCTAAGGATCATTACATCATTATCACAGTGAGAATTACCTATGACACTATTAACATGTGTAATCTCACGGCGGGTCAATCCAGTGTCATGTACTCTTACATGCACCTATGTTTTGACTTTAGTATCACCATACCTATGACCAATGAGATGTGGTCATCAGTCAACAAACATACTAGTCTCTGTGCATTATTATTGTCCTTAAATAATAACACTCAACTAGGGATATTTAGGAATAAAGATACTATTCATATAATCTCATTTTTAAGTCACATACTTAAAGATATCTAATACGTATCATAATTCCAAGGACATTTATTATGCTAACATTTATAACGCAGTAAATAAAGACATAATAACAATAATAACAATAATCAATAAAACATAATTTATAATAATAAAATGTTTTCTTTAAAACATAAAAGTATTGTCTCTAGAGCACTAATACTAACAATCTCCCACTTGCACTAGAGCCAATATCCCATGTATCCAATATATTTGGAACTAGTGTGACTTACATGCTTCTGCTGTGACAAAGCCTTAATCAGTGGTTCTGCAATATTATCAATAATATGCACTTTACATACAAGTATATCTCCTTGATCATTAATCTTATTAATAAGGTGATATCGTCTTGGTAAATTCCCAAAACATCCTTTTTGGCTACTTCGCCAGTATCAATATACTAAGCCTCGATTGTAGAATCATTTACAGTTCTTGCTGTGAACTATTCTAGCTTACAACACATATTTTTAAACAAAACACAAATCCAGACTAAGACACAAAAACTGCCATGTCTGTCAACACATATTTTTAAACAAAACCCAAATCCAGACTAAGACAGAAAAACTGCCATGTCTGTCTAGAAACTAACATCCGTGTAACATTTTACATCCAGCTTCCCATCTCCTCCATATACCAAGAATGAGTCTTTAGTCCTCTTCAAGCACTTAAGAATATTCTTCATTCCAATCAAGTGACCATCACTTGGATTAGACGGGTACCTACTCGTCATGCTTAAAGCATATGAGACAACATGACGAGTACATATCGTCACATACATTATGAAACCAATTTCCGAAGCATATAGAACTATACTAATGTCGTCCAATGATTTTAGACCATTTATTTTGAGATCACCATCTCATAGACATGGGAACATTTCCCTTTTAGCCTCTTTGCATCCCTAATTGGTGTAATACATTGTCAATGTATGTACTCTGACTTAAGCCGAAAAATCTTCGTGATCTATCTCTATAGATCCTGATCCCTAAGATGTAGGACACATTTCCTAAGTCTTTCATCAAGAAACTATTTCTCTACCAAGTCTTAACAGTCTGTTGAGAAAGAATGTCATTCCTTATTTGTAATATATCATCTACATATGATACTAGGAATGCAACATGGCTCCCACTAACCTTCTTGTAAACACACAGTTCATCTTCATTTTGAATAGAGCCAAACTATTTGACTGTTTCATCAAAATGTATATTCCATCTCCTCGAGGCTTACTTTAATCCATAAATGAATCGAATTATCTTATAAACCATTCTAGCAAAACTTGGTTCTACAAAACCTTCAGGTTGTGTCATGTACACAACCTCTTCTACGCTCTCATTTAAGAAAGTAGTATTGACATCCATTTGCCAAATTTCGTAGTCATAGTAAGCAAGCAAAATCCTGATGGACTTGACCATTGCCACTGGTGAGAAAGTTTCATCATAGTCAATACCATGAATTTACTTGAAACCTTTTGCCAGTAGTCGTGCCTTATAGGTCTGTATTACTATCCATGTCAGTTTTCTTCTTGAAAACGCACTTGCACCTTATAGGTTTTACCCCTTTAGGTGGATCAACCAAAGTCCATACTTGGTTTTTCATACATGGAATCCATCTTAGATTTCATGGCCTCATGCCAACTTTTAGATCTTGGAATTTTCATAGCGTCTTGGTGGGTAAAAGGCTCATTATCATTATTCACAAGCATTACATCACCATCCTGAGTCAAGAGAAATTCATAATATCTCTCGGACTCATGGTGAATACTACTAGACCTACGAACAACCTGTGTTTCTTGAGCAGTATTGTCATTAACATTTTCTTGTACATTCTGCTCTTGTTCCAACTTTGGTTCAATGTTATCTCGTGGTTCTCGATTCTCATCGAGATCTATTTTCCTCCCACTATTTCTTTTAGAAAGAAATTCTCTCTCAAGAAATACAGCAGTCCGAGCAACAAACACTTTATTCTCTGGAGGATTAAAGAAGTAATACCCCTTTTGTTTTAATTTGGTATCCCACAAAATTACATTTATCTGATTTTGGTCCTAGCTTGTCAGAGGTTAAACGTTTCACAAACGCTTTGCATCCCCTAATTTTCATAAATGACATGCTATAACTTTTCTCAATCCACATCTAATATGGTGTCTCCTGAACCATTTTAGTAGGAACACGGTTTAGTGTATATGCACTTGTCTCTAGGGTATAACCCCGTAAACTTATTGGAAGATCCACTTAACTCATCATCCATCGCACTATGTCCAACATAATGTGATTTCAGCACATAGAAACTCCTTTCATTGAACCTCTTTTTTACTTCAACTTGATATTCTTTGAACTTTTCAAACAATTCGAATTAGTTTATCAAAAGATATCTATATCTGTATCTACTGACATCATCAGTGAGCGTTATGAAGTAGTAAAATCTACCTCCTGCCATCGTACGTATATGACCACATACATCACCATGTATAAGTCATAATCATTCGATGGCCCTTTCACCATTTTCAGTAAAAGGGGCTTTTGTCCTTTTGCCAAATAAACCAAGATTCACATTCTTCGTATGATTCATAATCAAACTTATCCAATCATCCATCATTATGTAAATTGGAAATGCGTTTCTTATAATATGGCCTTAATTACAGTGCCAAAGGTAATGTTTGATTTGAGTCATTTTAGAACATATAAATTGTTAAATAATTGTGCAATATCATTAACCTTTTCATTGAAATGTAATAAACAACAATTGTTATATATCCAATTAAAATGAAAAACCTTTCTTGTCCATACAAGAAACCAATATAATGTCTCTACTCTTAGAGGCACGTAGTTACAATTATCAAGTTCTAAACTTAGCCTTATAGGCAAAATTAAGTAACGAGTTACTTCAACTAGAGCAACAACTTTTGCTCCAATTCTAACCCGAAACCTGAAGCTTGACCCTTGCCGGTCTTCTTCTTAGATCTTCCAAATAAGCATGACAGTTTAACTTCTAGTCTTTCGGTTTTCCACAGAAGCGACAATCGTCTTCTTTAATTAGCAACACCTCCTTTAGGTGACAAAACCTATTTGGGATTGAAGTTTAATATGGCTTTAGAATTAGATCAAATCTTCTTCTTTCCATTCCATTTTCCTTTCCCAAAACATTCCTACATTCACCATCATTATGGGAGTAGTCCATGCATTTATCATGTTGCTTACAGCAGTTCTCAACGTGCTTCACCACTTAATGGGTGCTATGTCTATCTCATTTATTTCGTTGTTCACTAACTAATTGAGAATAGTTATTGTTCAAAGATTTGTATGATCAAATCATTATGAGTCTCTAGACCAATCTTGAAACCCAAAAAATAATAATCAAGGTACTCATTATACCCTATCATCTTTAGAACATCTGGACCAACCGAATCTCACTTTCCCTACTTGTAGGTGTATGGTGTCTTGCTATTGTCAAATCCCTTTTGACGAGCCTTTTCCTCAAACATCTTTTAAGGTGCTCAAATATCTCATAAGCATCCATATGCTCATATTGTTTCTTAAGCTCAACACTCATAGTTGCAAGCATGAGATATGAAGCATCATCAGTCGAATCATCAATTTGCTTCCAATAAGCATTATGTTCGGCACATGTTACATTCTCAGCTAAAAGGTAAGGGAAGAATTTGACTAACATCGTGGTGCCTGAGGACGATCCTCAAGCTCCTATATCAGTCGAGGAAATTTGTTCCTGTCAGCTTGTCCTTCTCAAGGACTGATCGCATAGATAAGTTGTTTGTGTTATTTGTCATTTGATAGCTACAATATTAAAGTGCATAAAATTAATCTAGGTTGCAAATTTATTAATTATTATGTTTAAGTGATTATGGTATATCATTATATACCTCCCACTATTTTTATCAAATAAATAGCCCTAACTATTAATTCGGAAAGTATTTCTCTTAAATCTTTCTAGTGAGCCAAGATCCATATTTCGTCATGCTTAAGGTCGGCTTTGGCTTTACTCCCAAAACATGATTTATTTAGGTAGACAACTCTTGTCAATTATATCATATATAACTCTTGGAAAGTTTGGTAGAACAACATTTGTTCACATTTATCTAATAAATCATACCAAGCTCCATGCCTCTAAGTTCACAATCCTATTGTGGTAACTTAGTTAAGTCTAACCCAATGGTCTAACAGTTAAGTATCACATTTACTTCATCGCGTCTTACCACGATAGATTGGAGTGCTTCGCTTTGGCGAACCCACTCTTTCTCGATCTAGGTCTTGACGAGTGTTGCCCATTGGAAGGCATCTAATTGACTTAATATTTTAACTTTAGGGATTTTTTATTATTAAAACGACCATGATCCCATCATCAAGAGATTCCCAATTTTTCCTTGAACTAAGTACTTCAAATCAAAATTTATCAATGGTTTGATTTCTAGTCCGTCGGAGGAGTCACAGTGGTCTCACTTAAAACCCGCCTTTCTTACAAGCGTTGCTTGTATTTTTGTCAAAATCGCCCCATATCAAAATTTGAAATTCATACTTATTTCCGTGTTTCATAAACACAGGAATCTCATGTTCGTTTTTGTTCAATTTTAAAATCTTGAAACGTTACAGATTTTATCTTGTTTAGCAAACATGACATGGGTGACCTATCTAATACATACATGTTTAATCTGATTAAAGCATGCATCATTATAACTACGCATACATATCATCATCACATGCATCATATATGTAAAGTGCGTAAAGTAAACGTGTTTGGTTATGGCCCAACCTAAGTGATCTTTCCAAGCTAATGGAAAAATCAAGGTCAATCTATGGTGGTATCAAAATACAATACAATATTACAAGTCTTCAAGATTTAACTTGCCTCCTTGTAATGCTTCATTGGTTCTCCATCTTGGATGTCTTCATATATATTACATAAATAAAACAACCCATCCTACTGGAATTACAAGTAAAACTCGAGTTACATTCGAGATTTAAACATTACAAGGAATAACGACATGCAAGTTGTATTTAGAAACCAAACCATTAAAACAAAACCACTATCTTATGGGTCTTTAGGCCATAACCAATCACCATGCTCATATAACAATTAAGAACATCTTATATTGCATTAACATATCATACCATATCATATTTCTCATGATCCAATCATAGAAATCAAATAAAGTGTAAATCAGAAAATCAAAATCAGAATTCTGAAAACATTAAATCGCTGTTTACAGACAGTAAACGACGTCAAACGCCTTACAGACGAACGATAGACGTTGTCAGTTTTGTTTAGACGCCCGTTTCCCTTTCTGAAAAGGTATTTTCGGCGAAAATCGGACACAGTATGCAAATTTCACTAAATCTGCGCTGCGTGTTCAGAAATCGTATCGAATACTATTCTCATAACAAGAACAAACATATATCATGTATATATCAGTATACATACAGATTATATGATCATCATATGATCATCCCAATCATCATCAATGTAAAGTTTATGCATATACATCAATGTTATCATCAAAACAACACATCAATCATGATAATCGCAAACATGCTTGTATATACATCAAAAATTTAAACATATAACCGAATTAAAACATTTTCGCAAGTATCTCCGATACCATTGAAGGGTTTCGAGCACATAAACGCAACGGAAAACGTAAAAATAAATCAAAATTCGAAACCCCTTCGCAGGATCCATGCGAAAACAAAAGATTTAGTTCGGAGATTAAGAACAAATACCTTAAGAAGCTTTAACAGTTCATTAATGGAAGATTAATGGAGATCCAAAGCTTGTTCAATCACCACGTATCCCTCTCTCGCGATCTACGCTCTACAGTATCCACACGAACGCTTTTCTTCAAGGATTGATGTGTACTAGCACCCGAAAACTCCTTCTTTCTCTCTCTCTCTCTTTTCTTGCTCTCATAAGCGGCTAGGGTTTTTAATATAAAAACGTTTTTCCACATTAAAATCAGCCCTCTTTCAGAGTTTATATAGAGAGGAAAATAAGTTTTCTAGTTATAATCCAATTATAATAAAATACTAATCCAAAATTCTAATTTATTATTTAATTAAGTCGCATTTAATTAATTAATAACTAATTTCAGAATTAGTTTAAGTAATTCCATTTTCTATTTAAATCATTAATCAAGTCATACTTAATTAATATTATAAATAGAATAAATTACTTATTTAAATTTAAATTCATAATTTAAATTATTTCTCCTTCAAGCGTTCTTTGTGTGTGACCCTGTAGGTTATTATTACGTTGGTAACAATTTTAATAACTAATTAAAATTGTAAACAATGAGCGGCATCTAGTAATACATCATTGCCACCCAAGTAATAATAATTAAATCGGTGATTCGATTAAGCCTTTCGTGACTAATGTTCCATGTAATATAATCCCTTTAACCTTAATATTATAGATTAAACTCGAGGCATATAATGTGTCACCCTCTTCATAATTTAATCTTAGTTTTCTTGATCGATGAGTAGACTAATAAATCAAATCAATATTTGAGCAAGACCGTGCATTTCTTAGTCTCACTCAAACAAGAGGCCAATAATATCGCTCCTAAAATTAGGAGGGTTAAATCCCATCTAGATCATTCATATTTCTCATATGATTCATAATATACCCAATGTCCACTTTTATCATCACCCGGTCAAAGGTAACTTTTAATGTAATCAAAGTATATTAATTCTCGTATAAAAATATAATGATTTCAGGTCTAAGGATCATTACACCATTATCACAGTGAGAATTACCTATGACACTATTAACATGTGTAATCTCACGGCGGGTCAATCCAGTGTCATGTACTCTTACATGCACCTATGTTTTGACTTTAGTATCACCATACCTATGACCAATGAGATGTGGTCATCAGTCAACAAACATACTAGTCTCTGTGCATTATTATTGTCCTTAAATAATAACACTCGACTAGGGATATTTAGGAATAAAGATACTATTTATATAATCTCATTTTTAAGTCACATACTTAAAGATATCGAATACGTATCATAATTCCAAGGACATTTATTATGCTAACATTTATAACGCAGTAAATAAAGACATAATAAAATAATAACATTAATCAATAAAACATAATTTATAATAATAAAATGTTTTCTTTAAAACATAAAAGTATTGTCTCTAGAGCACTAATACTAACAAGAAGACGTCAAGAAAAGAAAATGAAACATCTCGAACACCAACTCGCTCGCAATAAAAGAAAGAGAGGAGTACAAGTCATAGATACTCACGACCCAATGCTGGAAGACCCTCCAAGGATAGATGTAAACCTGAAAAGATGTTTAGAGAAGGAGGAGCGGCCAAATTCGTCGCCCGCTGTTGAAACCGAAAAGATAGAAGTTGTCCCAGGCGACCCAACAAAGAAAGTAAGCATAGGAGCGGGGTTAGATTTGCTGTTCAAAAAAGGCTTAACAGACATACTCAGAAAATACGCTGACTTGTTCGCGTGGAGTCCAAGCGACATGCGTGGATTGGACGAGTCGGTCACTAAACACAAACTTAGCGTGGATCCAAACAAAGAGACCAAGAAACAGAAAAGGAGGAATTTCGCACCTGAGAGACAACAAGAAATCGATATAGAGATAGACAAGTTACTAGAGGCTGACTTAATATGTGAAGTTTCATACCCAAAGTGGGTCGCCAACGTGGTACTAGTCAAAAAATAAAATGGAAAGTGGAGGATGTTAGGAATATGTTGGTCTTGATGATAATTATAAAAACACTTAGTAGATTTTGTATTAAGTTATTTTGTAGCTGTCAACGAAATAGCATGCTTTGCAGTGTTTCGTTGACAGGAAGCTCATCAACGGAATGAGTGATGTAGCAATTGCACTGTACATTACCTCATAGTTTGATATGCAGTTTGTTGAGTACTAGATAGGTTTTCTAAGTCATGTTGACTAAATGATTAGATAGGCAAAATAGGTTGGTTAATTGTAAATATTTAGTGCCTTGTAATTTTGCCTAAGTGAAGACATGTCAACGGAATGAAGATTACTCTATCAACGAAACAAGGAAGCTCATCAACGAAACGAAGAATAAAGCTATCAACGAAACACATCTCTATGCCATCAACGAATCATTATTGCTTTTCTATACAATTGACAAAGTGATAGTGACAGGTTCCTGACAGATCAAAAAGGAGATGTGGAAGTGTACTTTGCATTGGAAACCATTAAAATGGACATGGGGAATAAGGAAACATCCCAGTTTCCAATTGGGCTCTTGGGAGTGATCATAATAAGCATGAAGACAAAAGCAAGGATCTCCAAGGACCACTGGACAAAAGGGATGAAAAGCAAACTATTGGCGGTTACTCATTGTACTATTAGTGTAGCCAAAAATAGGGTTGTAAACTTGGGTTTATATAACCAAGTGTAGCAGTTACTTTATTAGGAGAGAAGAAAAACAAAGAGTTTGTATTAGCTATCTTTGAGAGCATTTTTCTTCTCTACAACCTTGTAACTGAGCAGCTGTGTACATTTGTATCACAGATTATTTCCACAATAAAAACACTTCAGTTGGATCATCAAACAATCCAACTGAATTATTTATATCTTGTGTTTTTATTCATTCAGTTCAGTTTATTTTTATAAAGTATTTTCAAGTTAAAGAAATATCAAAATTGTATTCAACCCCCCCCTTCTACAATTCTGTTAGGTCATTTGGGATTAACAATTGGTATCAGAGCAAGCTTCTAACATACAAGAAGTTTAAAGATCAAGACCAAAAACAGAAACCATGGTGAAGAAGGATGCAGGTGTGAAGATACCAGTTCTTGATAAGGACAATTACTTTCACTGGAAAGTAAAGATGCATCTACATCTCATGTCTATGGATGAGAGGTATGTAGACTGCATTGAGAAAGGTCCACACGTTCCCATGAAGCTTGATTCTAGAGTTGGATTGCCAGATAATGCTCCTGATGTAGAGATTCCAAAACTTGTCTCAGAATGGACTGTTGAAGATGCTGCAGAAGTCCATAAAGACAAAAGAACCATGAACATTCTGTTTAATGGTTTGGAGCAAGAGATGTTTGACAATGTTATCAACTGTACAACCTCTAAGGAAGTATGGGATACTGTTAGAACTCTCTGTGAAGGAACTGAGCAAGTCAGGGAAAATAAAATGCAACTCCTTATACAACAATATGAGCATTTTCATTTTAAAGCTGGTGAAACACTAAATGACACGTTTAGTAGGTTTCAGAAGCTTTTGAATGGATTAAAGCTGTATGGGAGGATCTATCAAACTAAGGATTCAAACCTTAAATTTCTCAGAGCTCTTCCAAAAGAATGGAAGCCTATGACTGTTTCTCTTAGAAACACTCAAGAGTACAAAGACTACACTCTTGAAAGGCTTTATGGAACCTTGAAGACTTATGAGCTGGAAATGGAGCAAGATGAGGAAATTGAAAAGGTACAGAAGAAGGGTGGATCTATTGCATTAATTGCATCTGTGAACCAACTGGAAGATGACAACAAAGAAACTGCAAAGGCCACAACTAGTCGACCTAGTTGTAGGAGTGATGTTAGCAAGGGTAAAGACAAGATGACAGAAGAAGAAGAAGAATCAGAACCAGCCAACTTGAATGACTTAGATGAGATTGATGAGCATATTGCTTTTCTGTCTAGGAAATTCTCTAAGTTCAAGTTCAAAAGAAACTCAGAAGCAAGGCCACCAAGAAGAGACTTTCAACCTAGCAAAACAAACTGGATTGAAAAGTCTAAGTCAAAATGTTTCAATTGTGGAATGCTTGGTCACTTTGCTGGAGACTGCAGAAAGCCCAAGGTTGAGAAGGGCAACAGGAAATTTGAGCCTGTTGATTATAAAAAGAAATACTTTGAACTTCTCAAGGAAAAAGAAAAGGCTTTCATGTCTCAGGAGTATGACTGGGCTGGTAATGGTGAAGACTCTGATGATGATGTTGAATATGTCAACTTGGCTCTTATGGCTGACAATCATGAGCAGGAAGCAAGTTCCTCAAGCAACCAGGTAACAATTACTAATCTTTCTGAGCTTTCTAAAGAGGAATGCGATAGTGCAGTAAATGAAATGTCTACTGTACTATATAATTTGCGTGTTACTCTTAAATCACTTACCAAGGAGAATTCTAGAATAAAAGAGACTAATTTGCTCTTAAGTGATAGGAATGCAATGTTAGAAGCACAGCTCATTGAATTTGAGAAAATGAGATGTGTTAGTAGGGATGCTAAGAAGGAACTTGAGAACGTGTTACAAAGGGAAGAAATTCTTAAAACACAACTTGAAATAGAACAAGGTGTGATTGCAAAATGGAAAGATTCCAGGAATGTTGCTACCAACATCATTAATGTTCAAGGTATGGAATCTTTCTGTGAGGAATCATGGAAAAAGAACAAAGAGAAGCTAGGGTGTGTTGGTGAAACCTTAGAATCAGAAACAGAGTCAACAAACAACAATGATCATTTGTTGGAGGTTGATATGTCAACGAAATGCAATGTTTCGTTGACACATGAACCATCAACCGATCAGGCTGTTTCGTTGACAGACAAAAGAAAAGAGAAACTCACTAGACTTAATGACAAGTATGGTCCTGTCACCAAGAACTTTGTTCAAGGTGAGTCTAGTAATTCAAAGAAAGTTGAGAAGCCTGTTGAGAGAGCTAATGTAGGTCACTTGTCTAACAAGCAATTGAAAGACAAGGTAGAGAAAGTTCATAATGAGGCTAAGGGAAATAAAAAGAATAACAGGAATGGCAAAGTAGGAATTAACAAACACAACAATTACACACCTGATAAATATGCTCCTAGAAAGACATGTGTTAATTGTGGAAGTGTTAGTCATTTGTCTACTAACTGCAAATCTGTTAAGAAATCTGCTAATGTGAAAATGCCCAAGCCTGCAATGAACAGTTCCATGCCTACAATGCCTGTTATGCCTAACATGTTTGCTCCATATGCACAATTTCAGAATCCATATGCTAGCATGCCATTTGTGTCTAATCCTTACATGAATATGTTTAACATGCCACAAATGCCATGGAACATGAATAACATGATTGTTCCTCCAACTATGCATGCTATGAATGAAAATATGAGCAACCCTCAGAAATCAACACCAAGGGTAAAGATTGATTTGAATCAATCTGAGTCCAAAGTGAAAAATGGTACAAAAGGGAATGCAAAGGCTAACAAGACAGGACCCAAGGAAACTTGGGTACCAAAATCAACTTGATTTGGTTTTATTGTGTGCAGGGAGACAAAAGGAATCTTTGGTACTTGGATAGTGGTTGTTCAAGACACATGACTGGTGATTCTACCCTGCTCACAGAGTTTCAGGAAAGAGCTGGCCCTTGTATTGCTTTTGGAGATGACAGCAAAGGCTACACAAAGGGATATGGCTTGATTTCAAAAGAGAATGTCATCATAGATGAGGTTGCATTGGTGGATGGTCTTAAGCACAATTTGCTTAGTATCAGTCAACTCTGTGACAAAGGATTTTTAGTTACTTTTTCAAAAGGAGCCTGTGTTGTTTCTAAAGGAGGAAACAACAATGTGGTAATGACTGGATTCAGAAGAGGGAATGTGTACATTGCTGACTTTAGTAGCACAAGTTCAGACACCATCACTTGTCTTTTCAGCAAAGCAAGCAAGGATGAAAGTTGGCTATGGCACAAGAAATTATCTCATCTGAATTTCAAGGTTATGAATGATTTGGTAAGGAAAGATCTTGCTAGAGGAATTCCACAGGTGGAGTTTTCCAAGGATGGTTTGTGTGATGCCTGTCAAAAAGGGAAACAAAAGAAGGCATCATTCAAAAGCAAGACAGAGTCATCAATTGTTCATCAGCTTGAGTTACTTCATATGGATTTGTTTGGCCCTGTAAATGTCATGTCTATTTCAAAGAAGAAATACTGTCTTGTGATTGTTGATGATTTTTCTAGATTTACATGGACTTTCTTTTTGCACTCTAAAGATGAGGCAAGTGAAATCATTATCAATCACATCAAGATGGTAAGCAATCATCCTGATTTCAAAGTAAGAAGGATTAGGAGTGACAATGGGACAGAATTCAAGAATTCAAGCATGAAGGTGTTCTGTGAAGAAAATGGTATTTTGCATGAGTTTTCAGCAGCAAGAACACCACAGCAAAATGGTGTAGTTGAAAGGAAAAACAGAACACTTATTGAAGCTGCAAGGACAATGCTAGATGAATCAAAGTTACCAACTTATTTTTGGGCTGAGGCAGTTAACACAGCTTGCTTCACTCAGAATATTTCTTTGATTAATCAGGCCAAAGGAATGACCCCTTATCAGTTACTCAAAAGAAAGAAGCCACTATTAGATTTTCTTCATGTCTTTGGATGCAAGTGCTTTGTTCTGAGAAATCAAGCTGAGCATTTGGGGAAATTTGAAGCAAAGGCAGATGAAGCAATATTTGTGGGATATGCAGCAGGGAAAGCTTACAGAGTCTTTAATCTCAGAATCAACATTGTTATGGAATCTGTACATGTTGTTTTTGATGATCTCAAAATACAAGGTCTCTGTGATGAAGGTTTCCATGAAAGTCTCTCTTTTGAGAATGAGGAAGGAGAACAAGTGAATCATGATAAGGCTACTGAGAAACAGCCTAAAGTTGTTGTATCTAGCACAGATGAAAGCAGCAGTGAAGATGAAGTTGCTGCATTAAGATTGAAAAGAATAGCTGCTAGTAGACCAAATGATCATTCCGTTGACAGTCATAATGGTGGTTTCGTTGACAGTCAAAATGAGCGTTTCGTTGACAACCAAAATGGTCATACCGTTGACAGTCATAGAAATGGTTCTAGAAGTGATCATTTAGGGACAACAAACTCAGGGGGAGTTTCCCAAGGACAAATGTCCAATCAAGGCAATCATGATCATGAAGCTACCTCGTCTAGAGCAAATCTACCTCCCTCAAGAAAATGGACTAAAGATCATCCCTTTGAACTCATTATAGGTGATGTTTCTTCAAAAGTCCAAACTAGAAGAGCAACTCAAGAAGAATGTCTATATAGCAGCTTTCTGTCTCAAGATGAGCCAAAGAAAGTTGAGGATGCACTTCTAGATCCAGATTGGGTTTTGGCTATGCAAGAAGAGCTAAACCAATTTGAAAGGAACAATGTATGGAAGCTGGTGCCCAAGCCTAAGGACAGGAGTGTCATAGGCACAAAATGGGTGTTCAGAAACAAGATGGATGAAAATGGCATAGTCACAAGGAATAAAGCTAGATTGGTTGCAAAAGGCTATTCACAGGAAGAAGGAATCGATTATGATGAAACCTTTGCTCCTGTTGCAAGACTAGAAGCAATAAGGATTTTCCTAGCCTATGCAGCCCATGCCAATTTCAAGGTCTATCAAATGGATGTTAAGAGTGCTTTTCTAAATGGGGAACTGGAAGAGGAGGTGTATGTGAGTCAACCTCCTGGTTTTGAAGATGATGATTTTCCAGAGTATGTGTACTTTCTCCTCAAAGCACTCTATGGTTTGAAACAAGCACCTAGAGCCTGGTATGACACACTTTCACAGTTCCTTCTTGAGAATCACTTCACTAGAGGTACTGTAGATAAAACCCTTTTTCATAGGATTGTGAATGGCTCTACAATACTTGTTCAAATTTATGTAGATGACATAATTTTTGGGTCTACAGATGAAAAACTTTGTCAAAAGTTTGCCAAGCTTATGCAAAGTAAGTATGAAATGAGCATGATGGGAGAATTAACTTACTTTCTTGGTCTTCAAGTAAAGCAAGTTAATGAAGGCATTTTCATTAGTCAAACAAAATATATTTTTGATTTATTAAAGAAGTTTAACTTAATGGAATGCTCTCCTGCCAAAACACCCATGCCTACTGCCACCAAACTTGAATTGAATACTAAGGAAAAATCTGTGGACATTTCAAGTTACAGAGGCATGGTTGGCTCACTTTTATATTTAACAGCTAGTAGACCTGATATTATGTTTGCTACATGTTTATGTGCTAGATTTCAGGCTGATCCTAGGGAATCCCATTTAGTTGCTATTAAAAGGATTTTCAGATATCTCAAAGGAACACCAAACCTTGGCATTTGGTATCCTAGAGAATCTGGTTTTGAACTAATTGGTTATTCAGATGCAGATTATGCAGGATGTAAAATTGACAGGAAAAGCACAACAGGCACCTGTCAATTCTTAGGAAACAAGCTTGTGTCATGGTTCAGCAAGAAACAAAACTCAGTTTCCACCTCCACAGCTGAGGCTGAGTATATTGCAGCTGGAAGTTGTTGTGCACAGATTTTATGGATGAAAAATCAACTACTTGATTATGGATTAAGAGTTGAGAAAATTCCTATTTTCTGTGACAACACTAGTGCCATTGCCATTACTGAGAATCCAGTGCAGCATTCAAGAACCAAGCACATTGACATCAAGTACCATTTCATTAGAGAACATGTTATGAATGGTACTGTGGAGTTACATTTTGTTCCAAGTGAACAACAACTTGCAGACATCTTTACCAAGCCACTTGATGAATCAACATTCTCAAGATTAGTAAGTGAGCTAGGTATGCTAAATTTCTCTTAATTATTTTTGAGATATTTGCAAGTCATAATGCAGCCAGAAATTTGCTATGTTTTTTCTGTGAATAATTTTTTCTCAGGAAAAGGTAAAATTTTGTCTAAGTCAAAATTACTATGCCAACGGAATGCACCATTTCGTTGACAGTCTTAGCAGTTTTCTGGGTGTTTCGTTGATAGCTCTTTTATATCAACGAAACGTAGCTTTATCAACGAAATAAGACGGGACTTTAACCGCCCAATCCTGATTCGTTGATTTAGCGCTTTTTATCTGAACCGTTGAAATGTGACACGTCTTTTACCACGATCTATGCATACACCCCTGTAAGTATAAATCATGGTAATACTTTAAGAGTAACGGTTATATTTTTAAGCCAATCCAGTAATTTACATTTATTATTGGATTCATTTTCTGAGAATTTTTGGGGGAGTATTTAAGAAATTTTAGTTTTATTATTTCTTTTTACCTGTTCTCAAAAATTTCAAAGGCTTTTTCTCTCTTCTTCACTCTATCAATCAATTCAGTTCGAAGCTTTCCTTTAATCAACAATGGCACCCATAGTCAAGCTAATGTCTGCTGGAGGGTTCATCTATGAGAAGAACAACTCCATCCCTTTTGTTGTCAAGGAAAACCCGAACAGTCTGTTCTTCAAAATGATGGATTTCATGAAGAATTGCAAGTTGAGCTATGCAATGTTTCACTCTACACCACTCTACAATGAGATAATCGAGGAGATTTGGACCTCATGTGAGTATAGTGGAACAAACTGCACACTACAATTCACTCTTCAAGGTAATGAGTACATAGTTAATTCTGATGTTTTGCAAGCATGTTTACATATTCCTGATAATAACTGTGATGCTTTGCCTACTAACACTGAAATAACTACCATGTTAAATTCTATAAACTACTCTTTGCCTACTGATAATCTGGGTAGAATAATTAGGAGAGGTTTGGTTAGAGAATACAGTTATTTAGCTGATGCATTCATTAAGGTCTTTTCTGGAAAGATTAGTAATTTTGATGCATTAACTAACTCTATGTTAATTCTCCTAACCATGCTTCTAAATGATAGATATCACAACTTTAGCACCCAACTTATGTATGAAATTGGTGCTAAGTTGGGTGACAAAGCGAATAGGAAGAAAAATATCTATTATGCTAGGTTTCTGATGATGTTGGCTAACCATGTTAGTCCAGCACCATTAGTTATCTCTAACCCTAATGCCAGGTTCGAGTGCTTTGTGCAAGAAAAGAGAGTATTGACTGACATACTCAGGCTGAACCACAATGGTGATGTTCCAGTGGTGTATCTGCCAATCATTGAGGTAACTACTACTATCCCTGTTAGTGTAGCTAACTCCTCTACTGTTTTACCTTCCAATGTTGCTATGGAGTCTGTAGCTGTGACCCAACAGGCTCCTATCCCAGCAACAAAACCTAAATCAAAGAAATCCTCCAAGCCAACCTCAGGTGCTTCTCAAAAGGCACCTGTTGTAAAAACTACCACACAACCTAAGGGGAGTGAGTCTGGAGTTGTAAGAGGTGAGGGAAGGGGTGAACATCAAAGAAACCCCAAGGATAAGGAAGGACAGGTCAGTGTGTACCAGCCAAGCCCCATTGTGTCTTCCCAACAAGGCACAATGAGTAAAATGGATTTAAACACAAGTCTAATTGCATCCTCCCAAAAGGATGTGATTATTGAAACAAGCTCTCCACCAAGAGCACAGTCCAAGAGGGTAAGGGACAATTCAAGCCCAAAGTCTACATTTTCCCAATACCAAAGGAGAGTGAAGCAAAAGTCCAAGGGTACACAGGGTGCACACACACTGGAAGCAACACTTCCAGTTTCTCAAATTCAGTTTGATGTAACCCCTATCCTTACTCTGGGGTTACAGTCCCATTCTCTAAACATCAATCTTGAATTATCTCCATCCAATTCACCAACTCAATCTTTAGATGTGGACATGATCCATACATCTATTCCTGATTCTCCAACTCTAATCTTGGAGAAGCCCCACTCTGAAGCTGGTGGCCATTACTTGTTAAGTGATTTGTTGGGCCATCAACCAATTTTTCCTGAAGTTGCAAGGGGATCTGTGGACCATTCTTTAAAATCAATCACCACAGACTCTACTGTAATTTCTCATTCTCAAAGTGCTTTCCTGACTTCATCAACGAAACAGTCTATTTCGTTGACAAGTGTTTCTCCATCAACGGTATCCATACCGTTGACAGTTCAAACTACCATTCCGTTGATAGTTCACTCTGCACCTTTAATTGAAAATCAAGTTGTTCCCACAACTAGTGCAGATGATCTAGTGGTAGTTGAGACACTTCTAGGACTGAGAGGGAGTGAAACTGAGAGGCTGGCTTGCAGCCAGGCAAAAGGTGAGAATGTGAGTGAGAGGCTGGCTATTTCTTCCAGCCAGGCAAAAGGAGAGATTGAGAGTTCCACCTTAGAAGGTGAAGGTGAGGGTGTGAGAGGTGTGAGCCATGGGGAGCCCATGATGCAAGAACAGAGTGGAGAGAGAGAAGGGACTACAGGAGAAATAAGGATGGAAGCAGCCATTGCAAGTGAGTTAATGGAGGTCAGTGAGGGAGAAAGGGAACTTACTTTCCAAGAGGTTTATCAACAAACTCTGGATAGTATTTCCCTGGATCCTGAGACCTTTACTCATCCTGTACCAGCCTATCAAATTATGGCTCAGCAGGGCAATGTGGAGGCAGAAAGGTCACTAAATCTAATTCATACAACTGCATCAATGCAAAGAGCAAAGGATGCCCTGACCAATCTACCTTCAGGAGCTGCAGCAAGTGGAGAATTTGAGTTTTCTGATGCTGAGGACAGCTATGGTGATAATCTACAGGTGGCCACCACTTCACAGACTGGGACTTCTGTAGTGCCTCCTACACCAGGCTGGCTTTCTCAAGGTATGCATGGTAGAGCCACTCTAGATGCTGCTATCTCCAGGCAGTACAATGAAGCCTACTTAGCTCATGAGTCTGCAAATGCAAGGGACAAGAAATTCTACAAGGCCATCATGGATTCTCTGGAAATTCAAAGGCTACAAATGATGCAGACAAGGATTGAGGCTACAGAAATCAAGGACTCTATTAGCAATTTCAGGGATGCTAACTACAGGATGATGGATGAAAAGCTCCCTCTTCTCACTATGTCCAAAATGAACAGGTTTTTCTCTAAGGAACCTGAAGTGGCTACCTCCTTGAAGACTCTCTCTTCTAGAGTGGACAAGGTGGAAGCTACTTTATCTCAAATGCAAAAGGAACAGGAGAAGCAGACTCAACTTTTGGCCCATCTAGTGGCAGCTCAAGGACTCCCAGTTGTCTCTCTTGATGATAACAAAAAGGGGGAGAAATCTCAGGAGCTAACCATTCAAATCACAAAGGTGCTGGTCCCAACCATAACATTGCCACAGGAGCCACTAGCAATGGGGGAGTTTGGAAAGAAGAATAAGGATGGCATTGACTTGATCCAGGAAGCTTCTATGAGGATACAACTTGCAGCACAGATCAAAGATCATTGGTCCAACATAGAAGCAAGGTTCAAGAAAATTACTGAATCTTCAAAGACAGATCAGCCATCAACAAATGCAATGGTGACTGCACAAGTGGAGCCACAGTTCAAGAGCTCTTATGCTATAGAGCCCCTTCTACATGGAGTCATTCAAGGACCAAGAAAGGAGAAAGGACAAACTTCATGCATTAGGGATGTGGAAGAAGCTACATTACAAAGAAGCTTATCTCCCAAGTCTCCTGCTAAACCAAAAGGCAAAAACATAGCAAGGACTTTCTATCCTGCACCTTATCCAGATGAGCTCAAACTACTTGGACTTCTCATCACAAAAAGCAAGGAAAGTAATAATCATGAGATAAGGAAGCAAAGGGCAATTGTCTATAGGAATGGACAACAAATCTGTGTTTGGGCTGGTCATCCAAACTTTGCTGAAGCCAAGGCTGAGGAATCAGAAAGAGCAGCTATGCAAGCTCTTGCAGTAGCTCAAGCTCTAGATGAAGAAGAAAGACAGCAAGAAGAAAAAGCCCAAAAGGAAAGGAGTGAAAAGAAGAGTACAAGGCAACCAAAGGCAAGGGCTAGAAGAAACATAACCTTTGAAAATGATGACTCTCAGAGTATTGCATCAGACTCTTCTGTACCTCCAACAATTCCTGATCCATCTTTAAAGTTAGCCTGTGATCCCAAACATCTTGTTAATTATCATGATCAGCCAATTGAGCCAAAGGAAGAGCCAATTGAGTTTGATGAGGCTAACTTTCCTAAATTCCTTTTTGAGATGGATCCAAAGAAGAAATTGAAGCAAAAGGCTGTCAAGACAAAGCCAGTATTTGTGAGAAAGCCACAACCTCAAAAACCCCCTTCAAATCCAGAGGACTGCATGTACATTGCTGACATCAGGGAAGAATCCAGCTTGCATCTTGAGTTAGACAACCTGGTGGAAGTAAGGGGCATTGCAGCTTCTCAGAAGCTACCTGAAAGATTGGTTTTCACATACAAGGGTGGTAGAGAACAAATTTGGCCTCTCTACAGAATTCTAGGAGAAGACTACCAAACACTACTCACAGTGTTTAGATGCTTGAAGAAAGACTTTGGCTTCACCAAAACAGCCAAGTCTGAGGTGGTCTCCAGAATATGTCAAATAAAGGCTAGCTGGAACAAGCCTGAGGCTCTTCCCAGGATGCTAAGAGTGCCCTCAACAGGAAAGAAGATCCATCTTCAACCTTTCTGGATGATGGAATTCAAGGACAAGGACAACTGCAGAAGGTTCTTCAGGATGGAAGACCAGCTGGACAAGGCATCTAATCAAACTCTAAGGTTTATGCAATCCAAGCTTGGTGATCAAGATGAAGAAGAGAAGATCTTTTACAGAAGGCTACAGGTCCAGATTGAGGAGAACAACTCTAGGAGAGGGAAGAAGACTATGCCCCAAAGAAGACAAAGATGAATTATTTGCTCAGTCTGGAGGAGCACATTTGGGCATTAGTTCTGTAAGTCTTGCATTATTTCTAAAAACTTTATGAAGCTCAATACAACTTTTACTTTTATCATGTGTAATATGCCTGAGTGTTTTTGTTATCATCAAGGCTCTTGATTTATGGCTGTTATTCTATCAGTCATAAATTGGGGGAGATTGTTAGGAATATGTTGGTCTTGATGATAATTATAAAAACACTTAGTAGATTTTGTATTAAGTTATTTTGTAGCTGTCAACGAAATAGCATGCTTTGCAGTGTTTCGTTGACAGGAAGCTCATCAACGGAATGAGTGATGTAGCAATTGCACTGTACATTACCTCATAGTTTGATATGCAGTTTGTTGAGTACTAGATAGGTTTTCTAAGTCATGTTGACTAAATGATTAGATAGGCAAAATAGGTTGGTTAATTGTAAATATTTAGTGCCTTGTAATTTTGCCTAAGTGAAGACATGTCAACGGAATGAAGATTACTCTATCAACGAAACAAGGAAGCTCATCAACGAAACGAAGAATAAAGCTATCAACGAAACACATCTCTATGCCATCAACGAATCATTATTGCTTTTCTATACAATTGACAAAGTGATAGTGACAGGTTCCTGACAGATCAAAAAGGAGATGTGGAAGTGTACTTTGCATTGGAAACCATTAAAATGGACATGGGGAATAAGGAAACATCCCAGTTTCCAATTGGGCTCTTGGGAGTGATCATAATAAGCATGAAGACAAAAGCAAGGATCTCCAAGGACCACTGGACAAAAGGGATGAAAAGCAAACTATTGGCGGTTACTCATTGTACTATTAGTGTAGCCAAAAATAGGGTTGTAAACTTGGGTTTATATAACCAAGTGTAGCAGTTACTTTATTAGGAGAGAAGAAAAACAAAGAGTTTGTATTAGCTATCTTTGAGAGCATTTTTCTTCTCTACAACCTTGTAACTGAGCAGCTGTGTACATTTGTATCACAGATTATTTCCACAATAAAAACACTTCAGTTGGATCATCAAACAATCCAACTGAATTATTTATATCTTGTGTTTTTATTCATTCAGTTCAGTTTATTTTTATAAAGTATTTTCAAGTTAAAGAAATATCAAAATTGTATTCAACCCCCCCCTTCTACAATTCTGTTAGGTCATTTGGGATTAACAGAGGATATGTGTCGACTATAAAGACCTCAATGCCGCTTGCCCCAAAGATCCTTACCCGCTCTCTAGCATAGATACTCAAGATGACGCCGAAGGATAGAGAAAAGACATCTTTTATCACCCATGGGGGGTATATTGCTACAAGGTCATGCCTTTCGGGCTCATCAATGCAAGAGCCACCTATCAAAGGATGATGAACAAAATCTTTGCATCACAATTGGGAAGAAACATGGAAGTATACGTAGACGACATGATCGTGAAATCACTCTTGACGGAATCCCACTTGAAAGACTTAGAGGAATGCTTCGCCATTCTTAGAAAGTACAACATGGAGCTCAACCCGGAGAAATGCACGTTGGCACTCGAAGCAGGCAAGTTCCTTGGTTTCCAAGTCAGTCGAAGAGGTATTGAAGCTAGCCCCGAGAAAATCAAAGCAATCATGGACATGCAGTCCCCCAAAACCCTCAAGGAAATGCAAAAACTAACTGGCAGACTAGCAACATTGCGAAGGTTCATCTCAAAACTAGTAGAAAGATGTCTCCCTTTCTTTGATACTCTTAGGGGAGCCACATCCTCAAAAGTCATCTCATGGACAGAAGAATGCCAAAAAGCCTTCTAAGATCTCAAACGGTACCTCTCCTCGCTGCCACTGTTGGCGGTCGCCAAACCCATGGAGCCGCTATCTTTATATTTGGCGGCATCGGACAAAGCTGTGGGCGCCGTCCTCATCAAGGAAGAGGGTATTGGGTTTTATACTAAACTATTCTTTTGAAGTATATAACATTGTCCATTTTATTGAGAATCTTGATTGCATATTATTACATTTTATGTTTATTATATATTATGAATAATCTAGTATCAAATGGGATAACAGAAGATTAGATTATCAGTGTCTATATATAATATAATAAAGGTTCACAGTATAAGTGGTATTAGACAAACTACTGGAATGACTGAAGTATTATTTGGGAATAGTTTATCTTGACTATTGAATAATACTTGCATACTTTGTCTATATTTAACAGGACCAAAATATTAGAATTGTTCTTATATTCTGACAGTTAAGAAGAACTAAGATTCTATGATATTATTATTGCTTAGGTTCTTAATCCGGATGTAGTGATTGACACTTGTATGCAATGCACTTTCTTTGATTCATATAAGATGTAATTAATTATCAATTACAATATTATGTGTTGAGCAATGACATTGCATGCAGAGTGGGATATTAATTACAGAAGGAATCCATGTCCTGATAATATTCGGGTTGATGATGTCCTCTTGAAAACTCATAAAGATAATTATGTGAAGCCCTACAGGCAGATTAATTTCTGACATAATTATAAGGTTAAGTGGATGATCAAGGATAAATAAGATATTAATTAAATTAATTGTTAGTGATTAGTTTAATTAATGGACACGTGATATATTAAACGTGGGGAATTTAATAAGCACATAATATATGAGCCGAATTAAATAATAAAAGAATTGCGGTATTAGGAACAGTAGTGCAAATATTAATTCTTTAGTGGATTGAATTAATATTTAATGACATTGGGATTGACTCGGAATGCCATTGGAAGGCCCGACCTAATTGTCCATGATCCCTACTGAAGCCTATATATATATTCTCGTTCTCCTTAAAGCTAGATACATAATAGAAATCGAATTTAAGAACTAGGGACAGCCGCACGCAGCTAGGGTTTTGGAATTTCGATGCTTTGAGGAGAGGAAACTTTGGGAGATCGAAGGCCACACTTCGCTCAAAGGGAATTAAGGAATTCAGTAGAAGACGTGGAATTGAATCGCTTGCGCCGTAGCGATTAAGGTTAATCTGCTTTTCGAACTCTTTAATTTATATCAGAAAACACAATCCTATATATCGTACGTTCCAACAGGGGGAACCACCCAAAGACCAGTATACTATGTGAGCCAAGTCCTCAAAGACGCCAAGACCAGATATCCCAATGTACAAAAATTCGATTTGGCACTTGTGACAGCAAGAAGGAAACTAAGGCACTATTTTCAAGGAAGAGAAATCAAAGTGGTCACAAACCAACCTCTGAAGAAACTCCTTCATAAACCAGATTTGTAGGGAAGAATGGTTAACTGGGCAATGGAGCTTAGCCAATTCACGCTCACGTTTGTGCCTAGAACCGCCATTAAGGCTCAAGCACTTATGGACTTCATAGTTGAATGCTCTTTCTTTGAACAAAAAAGCGTAGACACTACCCCACCCCCTGACAAAGCGGAAGGCGACCCCCCACGAGTTGGTGACACAAATACTTGGAAACTTTAAGTTGACGGGTCGTCCACCAATCAAAGGAGCGGAGCGGGACTAATTCTCATAAGTCCTGAAAATTTCAAAATCAAACAAGCTATACGATTCGCCTTCAAAGCAACAAACAATCAAGCAGAGTACGAAGCCCTTATCACGGGACTAGCTTTGGCAAGGAATCTACAAGCCTCAAACATCATCATCTATAGTGATTCACAACTAGTAGTTAGACAAACCACAAGGGATTACGCGAAACCACGAGGGATTACGCGACCAAGGATGGAACATTACACAAATACCAAACTATTGTCAAGTCTTTACTCGCCCACTTCCCAACTCACGAGCTAAAACAGATAGACAGGAATGATAACACGATGGCGGATACATTATCAAAACTTACCCAAGGGGAAGGGGCAACATATGAAGATTCAGTCTACTTCGAGGAATTGCCGCAACCCACCTCCGAATGAACGGAGACACTTGGGATCGAGGAGGCCAAGGAAAGTTGGATGACACCCTATACGCTCTACCTGCAAAATGGAACCCTTCCATAAAATCATGTCAAGGCGAAACAAATCAAATTCCACAAAGCCAAGGACTTTCTTCAAGATAGTGTCCTATACAATAGAGGAATCGCATGTCCTACACTCAAATGCATCGACGAGGACGAAGCAACATACTGCATGACAGAAGTTCATGAGAGGATATGCGGGGATCACATGGGTGCAAAAGCACTAGCACACAAAATTTTGAGACAGGGATACTTTTGGCCAAAAATGGGCAAAGATTGCAAGATGTTTGTCAAGAAGTGCCACCAATGCCAGTTCTACAGCAACATGTCTCTCAAGGTGCCAGCTTTACCATCCTCAATATTCTACCCAATTCCCTTCGCGGTATTGGGGGTCGACATTATGGGGCCGTTTCCCAAGGCAAAGGGTGACCTACAATACGTAATGGTCACCATCGATTACATGACAAAATGGGTAGAAGCAAAAGCGCTCAAGAACATCACCCAAAAAGATGTCGTTAAGTTTTTAAAGGAACATGTGATAACAAGGTTCGGCATTCCAAGGATTTTAATCTCAAACAACGGCACCCATTTCGGGGGCTCCCAATTCATGAAATTCCTCTCGAGTTAAACACAAGAAAGCGTCTGTTTGCCATCCTCAAAGAAATGGACGGAAGAACTTCCAAACGTCCTCTGGTCATATCGAACAATCGCCAAGACAAGCACTGGAGAAACGCCTTGCAAGTTAGTATTTCGAACAGAGGCACTTGCGCAGTGGAAATTGGATCACCCTCTTTTAGAATGGTCAACTTTGATGAAATCTCAAATGTAGATGGGTTACACACAAACCTCGACCTTTTAGATGAAGCACGCGATGAAGCTGTCGAACGAATGGATAAGTACAAAGAAAAAACAAGAGCATACTTCGGCAAGAGAGCAAGGATCAAGACATTCGTGTTAGGTGATTTGGTTAATTGAGCGATAGAAGCATCCGACACACGCCACACAGGAAAGCTCATGCCAAAATGGGAAGGACCCTACAAAGTTACCCAAATGTTAAAGCCAGGGTCATACAAGTTAGCAAGGATTGACGGATCAGAGGTCAACAATACATGGCATGGAGACAAGCTCAGGAAATATTACCAGTAGGAGCCTATTAGAACAACTTTTGTTATGCATTCGTTGCCACAACTCCAAATAGCAAGTATGAGTCATGTGGTAACTCTTTATGTTTGTAAGACGCAAAATAATGAATATGCGATGCTTTTGATTCTAATTTCTCTCATAAGTTAGTCAACTACGATACTCCTAAACAATACATTCCTCGAAGGTCGCCAACAACCAGCCCGACCAAGGCAACATAGAACACATTACAAATGAAGGTGTCGCCCACCTCCCAGCAAAGTAACATGCAAATAAAGCTAAGTTAAAATGGAGGTGTCGCCCACCTCCCAGCAAAGTAACATGCAAACAAAGCTAAGTTAAAATGGAGGTGTCGTCCATCTCCCAACAAAGTAATATGCAAATAAAGCTAAGCCAAAAGGGAGGTGTCGCCCACCTCCCAGCAAAGTAACATGCAAATAAAGCTAAGTTAAAATTGAGGTGTCGCCCACCTCCCAAAAAAGTAACATGCAAATAAAGCTAAGTCAAAAGGGAAGTGTCGCCCACATCCTAGCAAAGTAACATGCAAATAAAGCTAAGTTAAAATTGAGGTGTCGCCCACCTCCCAACAAAGTAACATGCAAATAAAGCTAAGTCAAAAGGGGGGGTGCCGCCCACCTCCAAACAAATTAACATACAAATAAAGCTAGGTTAAAATGGAGGTGTCGCCCACCTCCGAGCAAAGTAACATTCAAACAAAGCTAAGTTAAAATGGAGGTGTCGCCCACCTCCCAGCAAAGTAACATGCAAATAAAGCTAAGTCAAAATGGAGGTGTCGCCCACCTCCCAACAAAGTAACATACAAATAAAGCTAAGTTAAAATGGAGGTGTCGCCCACCTCCCAGCAAAGTAACATGCAAATAAAGCTATGTCAAAAGGAAGGTGTCGCGCACCTCCAAGCAAAGTGACATGCAAATAAAGCTAAGTTAAAATAGAGGTGTCGCCCACCTCCCAGTAAAGTAACATGCAAATAAAGCTAAGTTATTTTGCTGGGAAAGGATGTCCTACAAAATAAGCTAAGTAACGTCAAAGGGAAGGTGAATCTCCTTCGACTAATTCATCATCAGAATCTTCAGCTATCTTCACCTCAACATCAGAACCTGCGCTAACAACCTCAATAGTAGCATTCACTCTACCCTCGCCTCCAACCAAGTCAGCCTCAGCGACAACTTCGCCTACTTCCTTGACACTATCAGCATTAACCAAGTTAACGGCATGGTCATCATTCTGTGCACCGCTATCCTCATCCATATCCTCTCCACCACCGGCATTGGTCTTCACTGGTCGCGATGTCTCTACCAGCCATTTCTTCAAAATGATATACATTTTCTTCTTCTTCTTAGCTTCTTTTTTCGCTTTCTTGGCATCACTTAGTTGCTTCTCGACCTGATCAAGCAGGAGCTTGCGATTGGCTTCGCAAGCGGACAGTCTTTCAAAGACACATTTATCTTCCAGAACTTTAGCTGCTGCCTCCACAAACTTCCAAAATTCCTCTCCCTTTTTCCAGTTAGAGATCCCAACAACGAGCCTCTGTTGCATCTCTTTCTCCACACGAGCATCAACCTCCCTATCTATCTCGGCTTTATACGCACCACTTTGTCTAAATTTCCCAAGTATTGCTTATTCCGTTGGCCTACTCGCTAGGTGGGCTTTAGCCTCGTACACACGCTTACGTGACCACTCCAGTTCCTTGGCCAACCGCTCAGTCTCTACCACGGATTTCTCCACCCCACTAGCAAGGTCATCCATTTCTTTCTCTACGGACGCCAACTGCTCTTGAAGTTTCGCTATTCGTCCACTAGCAACAATGGCCTTGTTCTTGTATACATGTCACTCCGAAAAGAACCTCTTCTTATCTTTCTCAATATAATCAAGAGCCGCTACCAAGTTCTTTTTGTATTCTTCCTGGGTCGCCAGGTCCCTCTTCAACTGCTCGCTATCAACAAGATTCTTCCTTAATTGCTTGTTCTCAAGATGATAAGCTTCTCCCTTCGCCAACATAACAACATAATGACATTGACTCTGGCACAAATAAACCAACGAATCAAAATGATTGCACCAAAATAAAACTATCAATACATAAACAGTGATATACATACATTAGCATGATGCTTCTGGGAGCGCCGAGCTAGCTTGCTCCAACTATACTTGTTCAACTTCCGAAAATCATCATCCGTCATAGAGTCAATCATGAAGGAACCAGGACCCTATTTAAAGAGATACCCATAGCCAGGTCATCGCTCGCCGCTGTCCTCATCAATCACCATCTCCTCATCGCTATCACTATATACCACAACCAATTCAGTCTTTCTCTTCTTCGAAGGTTTAATAGCAGGGCCAGGAGGTACAAAATTGACCTTCCTCCCCTTTAACACAAACTTTCCACCAACGCGCAGGCGACCACCCCTTCTGCTCATCTCGCCAACTTCGTGTGTAGACTTTATTTTCTTCTATGGATTCTCTCCTCCCCCCTCAACCCTTTTCCGTTTCTTTCCTTCACCTCCATCAACATCAATGGGAGGCAAAACCCTAACGATAACACCTTCGGGAGCAATCTCATCTGGCTCCAACTCATACACCTGACTTTCAGACACATCATCCCCTTGACCCCCAATACCCTCACCAACAACATCCTTCTCAACAACCTCCACAGGCTGCCCGTCACTTCCCACTTTCTCAAAGGGAACCAACATCCTCGACTCATCATCCCTCCCACTTTCAGCAACTAGCTTACCCGCGGTAGCATTTCTGCCATCTCCCACAACAGTCTTGTCACCAGCAGCCTCACTGTCTGATGAGGTGACATCTTCCACAACGACATGCTCCCCACCTATTTCTCCACTCTCAATATCATCACCAACTTCCTCACTACTAGAGCTTAACACCATCTCAATTCTCGTAGGGTTCGCGGTGGTACCCGAACCGCCATCACCATGACTATGAGTCTCACTGCTTATAGTCTCGATGTCCCTCTCACCAGAAGTTTCAAAGGCAGCATCCTCGCCCAATGACACATCTCCACTCTCCCCCATCATATCATCCAAAATTGTGTCACCCGCCTCATTCAAACTACCAAAGGCAGCATCACACTCATCCACTAGTTACAACTTCCTTTTACTTGATGATTTCTTCTTCACCACTCGCCCAACACCACTTTGCTCTCCATCCTCACCACTCTTCTTCCCTTTAATCTAACGAGGTGGCATGATGTTCACAGAATCACGCGGTGGCATGGCATCTAAAAATTCTCTTTGCTTCTCCGGTTCATTGTAACCCAAATCTTCAAGCACAGGAAGATCAGCCAAAGTGGGAACCAACACTACAAAAAGATCAAATAAACACAAAAATCAATTTACAATAAAGCAACTCGAAACCATGCAAAAATAGATACGATACTCCAAACTTACGTTTATGCTCCTTCAGTTGCGCATTCTCATACAAATCCGCCTCTGTCCTATCATATCCCATTTAAGTTGGGCCAACCTCTTGGAAATATGCCAAATCACCACCGCATACCATGACGAACTCCTCTTGCCAGTTCGCCATACCTTTGGGAAACCGAAAGACAGAATACTCACCCAAGCACTTTGCAACGGGATTGTAAGTATTCCGATGAATCTCATAAAAACGGTTTAGCACTCGTCACCCTCACGTAGAACAAAGTGAAAAAAGCCTTGAAGGTAGGCTGCTTCCCATCTTTCGTACAAGCAACAATGAACCATAAGATCACTCGAATCGCATTTGGCGAAAACTGAGCAGGCGAGCAGCGAAAATGGTATTTGAACAAATCCGACATGAACTTATGCATCAGAAATCTCAAACCAGCTTTCAAGTGTGAAATGGGTATCGCCATATACCCTTCATCATCGCGATAATATAAACGATCACCTTTGCGGGCCGGCCTCCACTCATAACCTCCTTCAATTCGAAACATACGTGACACCAAGCGACCATATTTCTCATTTTGAAAATTACTGTCACATTCGAAATGTCTGTATTTACCAAAGGTAACATCCATTTCCGCTTTATCAAACCTAGTGGGCGGAATACCCTCCATCTGGTACAAGCTTTCAAAAGTTTCAAAATACTTATATCTGTCACAAGCAGCCACACTCCGGTACAGATGCACTTGGATATCAACCCACTTTCCCTGATCTTTCGTCAACACAGGTCAAGTAGTAGGAACAACTGCTTCAGACAACGACATATCCTACACCGCACAAGATACAAGATATTCAAAAAGCAGCATATAATAAATCTACGTCGACCACAGCAAACCTAGCCACACAAGACTCATATAAAGGAAACAACAAACCAAGGATGGCGAAAGTAGCTACCAGCACATAGCGACAACACAAAACTCAAGACAACGACAACAAAGAACTAGACCATTCACATAGCACATATACAATGGTCATAGAGCAAACAAACTCCAAATTGAAACGGTACACACACAACAATTACGTCTACCTTTATAAATTTCTAAGTCTTCCATAAATTCACTATTTCGGCCAATTCCCAGAAATATCAATCATTTTTTATATTCAATAATTTTTATTAATTTAGAACGCTAGCCAACCCCAAACTGTTCACATTCCCCAAACCCTAAAAACCCATTAACACTTATGTTTTTCAGATCAAATGGCAAAATATGACTAAACCAAATACATATACACGTATATATATATATATATCCACCCCAACAACACCATCTTCAGAAAACACAATGTCAAACATACCCAGAAAATCAAACAAACACGAAACAACTCAGAATTCCAACTTTCTCCGAACAAAAACACTCCATCCACGACAAATCCAAACCAAAAAACACACAAAAACATATATTCTCTACCCCTATTACATCTATAACTATGAACCTTTACACAAAACACGGTAACCGAGACATGCAAACATAAAACCCGCACATTCCTTCAACACCACAAAAACAAATAAGAGCGAAATGAACATGGATTACGAAAACTAACCTCAAAATCAAACGAAGATGGAGTTAACACAATACGCAACTGAAGAAAAAATCATGAGCAGCCAAGCGTCACCACGACTCGTAGGAAGGAGAGAGAGAGAGAGCAGAAGAAGAAAAGAAGATGTAGAGTAACATATAATATGGACACTACAATGATTTTTACACAACCTTTTATAAAAAAGTGGCACGGTAACACACACAGCATTAACTGCATCACACGTGGCACGTCACCCGCACGTGTCTACCAAACCAACCCAAACGTCCACTACCTTTTTAACTTACCACCAACTTTTTTTTCTTTTTTTTTTATTTTTCTCTATCTTTTCAAATTCTTATTTAATCCGTTTTCCAACAATCACACACCATCAGTACAATTTCTTTTCCAAAGTGTCAAATCACAACAAAAAATATGAATATTTACACACTTGTCACATTTCACGTCAGCCATTTTTCATATTCCACTTACATGTTCATTTATCACCCATCATTCACATTTATTACAAATTATCAATAATGTAAAAACGAATAAGACCTTTCACATACACTTACTTCACATCCCCCTTATTTACTCATAAAATGCCTCGATCGGGAACACCAGAATTCACCTTTTCAAAATATTTTATGTCTTAAATAATACCACTCGCTAACTTCAACTCAATTCGCTCGCTTCACTTGGGGAGCACAAAAATTTCAATTCTTTTAAATTTTTTCTAACTTCAAGTGATGCTCGCTCGCTTCACTTGGGGGGCACAAAAATTTCAATTCTTTCAAATTTTTTCTAACTTCAAGTGATGCTCGCTCGCTTCACTTGGGGGCACAAAAATTTCAATTCTTTCAAATTTTTTCTAACTTCAAGTGATGCTCGCTCGCTTCACTTGGGGGCGCCAAAATTTCAATTCTTTCAAATTTTTTCTAACTTCAAGTGATGCTCGCTCGCTTCACTTGGGGGGCACCAAAATTTCAATTCTTTCAATTTTTTTCTAACTTTAAGTGATGCTCGCTCGCTTCACTTGGGGGGCACCAAAATTTCAATTCTTTCAATTTTTTTTGAACTTCAATTGATGCTCGCTCGCTTCACTTGGGGGCACCAAAATTTCAATTCTTTCAAATTTTTTCTAACTTCAAGTGATGCTCGCTCGCTTCACTTGGGGGGGCACCAAAATTTCAATTTTTTATATCTTCAAGTGATGCTCGCTCGCTTCACTTGGGAGACACCAAATTTCAATTTTTTCAGAAAACTCTTCACGTTTTCCTTCCTTTCTACTCCCCATACCCGCTAAAGCAGCTAGAGGGAGTGGGGAGCAATGATATATACCCACCTTTTCAGAGAACCGCCAACTCACCTCTATGGATTTCGCCCACTTACTTTTTTATTATCGCCTGCCTCATCCCTAAACAGTCGATTACCTCCCTCCTTAGGTGTCTCCAACTCCCATACATTCAGCTACTACAAAGATATATATATATATATATATATATATATATATATGTCTTAATATAGAAACTTTGACCCCTTACTCCCAGTCATTATATACATAAGTAAAATAAAAACATAAGCGATATAGTGTTTAATCAAAAGACAGGTGGTAATAAAGTGATAGAAAAGGCATTCTTGAAGCAAACCCATACTCAAAGGTACAACAACTCAACTGTAGCAAGAAGGTACAACAACTCAATTGTAGCAAAGCAAAAAGCACAAAGGACTGAACAGTTGTAAGTAAAGCTGTTCCTCCCACTGTAGCCATAGTGAGCGCCTCTCACGCTACAGGGGCATATTTTTGGCCTATAAATACTCTCATCTCTTACATTAGCTAGGACTTACATTCACTCACACAAACACTTCACACACTCACTCAAAAAACACATCTCGATACTTGTTGCATTTTCGTATATTGCTTTACTCTGTTACTGATTGTCACGCCGGAGGTGCTTGACGGCCACCACCACTGGGCAAGCATTGTTTTGTAGGTTCCTCACCACATGCCGAACCACCACTGGAACAGTGTATTTGGCAGCGGAGCAAGTGCAGCACTTATCAAATACGTTTTTGTAAATGAATTGTTTTCACTAGTGAACTCTTAGTCCTACTCTGGCTCGGTCCCGTTACAAGATGTCGAGCGTTCGAATCTCATCAAATATAAGATGTATGCGTGAGTCTGTTAATTATCAAAGAAAAAAACTTCATCTAAATGCAAAACCGTTGTGATCCGCTTATCTGGACACTGTACACTAGTTACTCACTGAATTGTACATGTACTAGGTGGGGGTAATAGAGGTCAGGTTATGTTCCAAACCGTACACACCCGATAAATTGTGAACCGTGTGATACACCTACTTTAATTGTTACCGTGTGAAGACGTAGAAGGAATACATAAATGTACACACCAACCCTCCTACACATCAACTTAGCTTTGATAAGAGTTTTTGTTTTGAAACTAAAAATGAACATATATATAAAGATTCAGTTTCAAATGAATCACATAGATGTTAGTCCAGAGATTCATGAACACAAACTATGGGAAGCAAATGTGCTTCAGTTTCGTGTTGGAACTCTGCAAAACTGGAAACATAGGTTTAAGATTTCAAAAAGTGGGCTTGCTTGGATTTTTCCATGACAGCCCTTTGAACTTGACTTTCCCAAGACAAGTGGTCTGACTAAGGAGGCAACTTAGATTCTTGAGAATAATTACATACTTGCCGAGATTTCATTTTGCTTTCTATTAAAAAATATATTAATTTCATTTTCCAGGACTGAAAGCCTACTACAAGAGAAACAAGTGGCCACCTTGGATGTATTGATTGTCTAGTTTCTGATCCTATGAAGTTACATACATGTATCTGTACGTTCTTGTGATCTTAATACTTTTCATGGCATTAAACATTTCTATTTATTTTTTCAATGATGAAGACGAATAGATAGAGATAGATCTCTGTAACATATTAACTATAAGAGTTATTTGTAATTAGCATCCCTCAGTTTTTGACCAAATGCAATTATGTATATTTAGTTTCATAGATTGATTTCATTTTTCCAGGATTAGAACAAATGAGCACAAAATAGATTGATTTCATTTTTCCAGGATTAGAACTCATTATAGGCTTTAAAACATGAGTTGAAACAAAAAAATGTTCAACATAAAATCAGTTGTGTGATTTATTCCTGAATGAGCCTTCGGAAATATTCAAACACTCCACCTTCCTTCACTAGGTGCAAATACCAAATATTTGTTTTAAGTTTTCAAATCTCTTCGCAAATGACTATGTAAATATCTTCGCAAGTTGATTTTTTCTTCTTTAAAGTGCGCATCATTCTAAATATATCTTAGAAAGAACAATTTAATACTTAAATCTTTATTTTTCCATCAAATATATGATACCCCTGGGGTAAAAACCTTCTGGTACAGGTTTTGGACAGTGGGAGAAAAGGACCAAATATTCTTCTGTGTAGGTCCTTTTGACGAGGACATGCATTATGGCCTGTGGCTGTCACAAGGATATTCACTTGTAAGATCTTGCTAGATAGATTATGAAAAATCACTGGACTACAGTTACTTTATTGATAAAAGTAATGTATATATTATTCATATATATATATATACCTGAGAGAGATGAACAAGAACAATAAAATGATATTATTGCTTGATGAATTGATACATATTCAGGTGCCTTGTTTATATAGGCAGATATATGTACATGAAGTCTTCTTCTCTATTGAATAAACCGTGTGATGTTTAACTGCAGCTACTCAACCACATGTGGTTCAACCACTTCTAGTCTAGTCTAAGGCTATATACAAACAGTTGTCAATGTAAACACATGATAATGTCAAAATAGTAATAATGTTTTAACACCCCCCTCAAACTTGAGATGGTTTGAAAACCAACTTGAATTTGTCAATTAAAGCACGAAAACTGCCAGGAGAATGAGATTTTGTGAAAATATCTACAGTATTATCAGCACTGGAGATGCTATGTAGACGAACTATGCCTTTTTCAACTTGTTGACGGGTAAAATGACTATCAATCTCTATGTGTTTAGTGCGTTCATGAAAAACATCATTGTGAGCAATGTCAATAGCACTTTTGCTATCACAATAGATTGAAGTGGTTGGAGAATGAATTACACTCATATCTTCGAGTAGCCATCGTAGCCAAATTAACTCTTGTGTAGTGTCAGCAAGAGCTCGATATTCTGACTCAGCACTCGAACGAGAAGCAAGTGATTGTTTCTTACTACGCCAAGATATAAGAGAGTCACCAAGAAAGAAACAAAATCCAGTAGTTGAACATCGGGTAGTAGGATCACCGCCCCAATCAGCATCTGAACAGGCATGTAACTCAAGTGGGGAGTCAAATGAATAATGTAATCCATGAAATATGGTACCTTTAACATAACGAAGTATGTGAAGAACAACTGTGAAGTGAGGAGTGCGAGGAGCTGCCATGAACTGACTTACAATATGCACGGCATGAGCAATATCTGGACGAGCAACAGTGAGATAAATTAAACTCCCAACCAATTGACGATACAATGTAGGATTTGAAAGCAATTCACCATCTGCAACATTAAGCTTAACCTCGTATTCCAAAGGTGTAGAGACAACCTTAGCGTCACTGATTCCATATTTCAACAAAAGATCAGATGCATATTTCATTTGTGAAAGAGTGTAGCCATTAGGGACAGAAGAAACTTCAAGACCTAGGAAGTAGCTTAGTGTACCAAGATCCTTCATCTCAAATTGCTGATTGATAAAATGTTTAAGTTCAGAAATTCCCATGGTGTCATCTCCAGTAATGATCATATCATCCACATAGAGAAGAAATAAAACAATTCCTCGTTCAGATCGTCGAATGAAAAGGGCATGATCATATGAACTTGAAGAAAATCCCAGTTGCTGAACTATTGTACTGAACTTTTCAAACCAAGCTCGCGGTGCTTGTTTAAGACCATAAAGAGCCTTGTTAAGCTTGAACACTTGATTTGGAGAATGAGAAAAACCTGGAGGAGGTTTGAGATAAACTTTCTCATGTAGGTCTCCATTGAGAAAGGCATTCTTCACATCCATTTGCCACATATCCCAATGTTTTGATGCTCCAACGGCTAGTAAACTTCGAACAGATGTGAGACGAGCAACTGGTGCAAAGGTTTCCTCGTAATCAATGCCATACTCTTGAGTAAAGCCTCTGGCTACTAGACGAGCTTTATATCTGTCAATAGAGCCATCAGATTTTGTCTTAATTTTATAAATCCATCAACAATTCACTACTGTTTTACCAGGAGACAAAGTAACCAGATCCCAAGTATGGGTTTTCTCCAATGCATGAAGTTCTTCTGCCATTGCTTTCTGCCAAAGAGGATTAAAACTTGCCTCTCTATATGTTTGAGGCTCATGCAATGATTGTATAGTAGAATAAACATGATAATCAGTAAGTCGAATAGAAGGTTTTCTTACCCGAGTAGAACGATGAACCGACTCATCTGGTAGAATAGAAGACTCAACATTAGAATCCTCAGAATGAACTTCCGTTGAAGGAACATTAGTAGCCGAAGATGGTTGAGTGAGCTCAGATGAGGAATCTACTGGAAATATGTTATGAGATGTTGGACTTTCTATATTTTCATCAGGGGATGTAAATCAACAAAAGGATCTGTAAAGTGGGATATACAAGTGGAAGTGTCAATCTCAAATTCTGACATTGTTGAGAACATTTTGTGTTCCTAAAATGTCACATTTCGAGAAACTCGAAGTCGTTGAGAAATGGGGTCCCAACAACGATATCCTTTTTGACCACTACCATATCCAATAAAGCAACAAAGGTGGGCACGTGGTTCTAATTTTGTCCTTTCATGTGGAGGAAGAAGAACAAAACATGCAGAACCGAAAACCTTAAGAGAATCATATGAAGGAGATTTACCATATAATTTTTCATAAGGAGACACATTATCTGTGACAGGGGAAGGAATCATATTTATGGTATGAACAACAGTTAGAGCAGCTTCCCCCCAAAAGAATTCTGGACAAGCAGAAGAAATTAGAAAAACTCGAATCATGTCTAAAATATGTCTATGTTTACGTTCAGCACGACCATTTTGTTGTGATGTGTAAGGACAAGAACTTTGTGCAAGAGTACCATAAGATGCCAAAAATTTTGCAAGTTCTGATTCTTTGTATTCTTTGGCATTATCAGCACGAAAAAGTTTGATTTTTTGTTTAAATTGAGTGTGGATCATAGTGGCAAAATTCTTATAAGTTTCTCCTAACTCAGATCGATTTTTCAAAATATATATCCATGTAAAGCGAGAAAAATCATCAACAAATATCACATAATATCTAGACCCCCCCATAGTAGGAGTTGGAGATGGACCCCAAATATCAGAGTGAACAAGATCAAAGGGAGCAGAAGATTTCTCATAATTGATAGAAAAAGGTAGTACATGTTATTTTGCCAGTTTACAATCACTACAAGAATAATTGAATCAGACAAGGCTTTTTGCCCGTTGTCTGATGCCCTAGAAAACCGTTGTCTATTGAGATGCCGTCTGTTACGCAGCTCAGACAACGGACGCGTCCGTTGTCTGATTCCCTACAGACAACGGTTTTGGTCTTAGAAAACGTTGTCTGAAACGCGTGAACAACAACGGTTGTTGTAGAAACCATTGTATGACAAATAAATCAACAATTGTTTATTAACTAGAAAATGTTGTTATTTTAATTTTCAGACAAGGCTTTATTTTCCAAAAGAGTGTTGTGTGATCTAAATATTTACGACGGTTTTAGTAGAACAACCCCATTGTCTTAATAGTTTAACACAATGGTTTCCTTTCTAAAAACTGTTGTCTATTCTTGACTTGCACAATTGTTTTCTTTAAATACCTGTTGTCTGAAAGCTGTTAGGCAATGGTTTTTTTTAACAAGAAGTTGTTACCTAGCTTAATAGACAATGGTTTCATAGAAAATTCAACACATTGCCTAGTACAATGCTTGACAACAGTTTTCATTATAGTCCAATTACCTAAAATAACAAGAGACAATGGTTTTATATAACAAAATTAAAAAACCAAACTGGCAATATAAAGAAACCAAACTGACAATATAAAGAAGCCAAACTAAAACCAAAACAAACAGCCATTCCATTCCATCGTGTTCAATAAACCATTACAACCAACACATCCAACCAAGTAAAATTCACGAACTAATTAAGTTAAATATGTTCAACAACATCAGATTTTCGGATGCACATACTCCAAAAGTAGAGACTGAAACCTTCACTTAAGTTAAATAGTTACGCCATTACATGTCCATAGCATATCAGTTAGCCTCTTCTTCGTCTTGGACAGTTTGGGAGACCTGTCCTGTTCTCGGTGGCCAGGAAGATGGTCACCTTCTTTAGTTCAACTTTAGGAGGAGGTTCTTTATAGAAACTTGGCATAGGAGTGGCTTTAAATTTCAAGCTCTTCCTTAATCTTTTAATTTCTGCCTCCTGGCTTTCCTACAATGAAACACACAAAATGAATCAATAACTTGAAAACTGACAGAGTATTGAAATGAAAGTATTTAAAGTAGCAAGTGTTGAGCCATTTATAGTTGCTTCGGAATAGCCTTCTGGTCGATGCCTAGATGTTATCAGGTAGGTCACAGGTCCAAATTATAACAACAGCCTCTTTACACCAAGAGAGGATAAAGCTGTGTAAGATATCGGACATTTCCCTGTTGAGTAACCTATAGCTTTTGCACTTACTAACGCTTACTGATATAGACTGCAACATTAATCAATGCAGTTTCAACAAAAAAAATAGCAGAAACGTGCAATTTAACTGTAGAAACATAGCAGTTTGATAGCAGAAATGGAACAGAATTGCAGAGAATAGGACATTTTAACTTCAGAAATATAGCAGAATTGCAGAAAAATAGGTCTAACATACGATGTTCATAATTTGTGCAACTTCCAAAGGAAAATGTGTAGGTCCGTAAGTAGGAAACATTACTTGAAGCAGGGATCGCAAATGAGTGATGGCTAAACTTGGATTATACACCAGACAAATAATGCAACCTCTTACTTAGCCACAAACATCTTTAGTGAGAGATATATGTTATCTAGATACCAAAAAAGGAAAAAAAAATTGCAAAGCTGTATACCTTACTAACAGTAGGATTATGAATAATTTCATTTGTGATCCATATTTTCTCTTCTGGGAACTGTTTCTTTGCTTCATAAGTGATCTGGATTGCCCGCTCAACACCCCAGCAAAATCCATATGATTCTGCAAGTTTTACAGTAACATTTCCCCAGGTATATTCATACTCATTTGCCTTCAGAGTTTGTATAATGTCACCTGCAAATCAAACATGAGAACTATTATCTGCACCGAACTCTTTATATTGAACCAAGCTAGGTAAATTATATGGACTGGTAAACAATAAGGAATCGACATATGTAACCATGTCTTCTTAAGAACAGATGCACTTATGCACAGGCCCTATGAATGTTAAATTTCAAAAGGATTGGCAAAAGGAAATCTAAAATATTATCAGTGCCTGCCCAAATGGCCTCCGCGTGAACGGATTTTTAATGCAAAAATCCCGTTTATAATGGAAAGCGTTTTTTAACCTAAATATAAACATTCACTTGAATTGCATTCTAGTGGATCATGTAATTTAAGGTGATGACTGTTCACTTGAATTGCATTCTAGTGGATCATGTGTATTGAGAACATTGTGATACATTTGAAGCAGGGGTATCAGTATCCTTCACGAGAGTAGCATAAACAGGTGGTTACCAACCTTATTTTCACTGTTACCCGTAAAAGATGCACCATCACAGTAAAGAAGCTTGACTCTGTTCCAGTTATAAAAATCTGCAACAGAAAAGAAACATCCAGAATGCAACATAAAACATTTTACTATCAAGAATAATATGTAATTATTAAAATGTAGAGCTTTGTCCTAATTTCAAGTTTTAGGTATTCTATGTAAATAACTTTAATTTCTCCTTTCATATTCAGACAATGTTATTAGAGATGGATGATTAGTTCATGCTGTAATCTGAAAGCCTTTGGATCCATTCTTACGAACTGAAACTTAAATATTTTAGCTATATTTGCAAGGCTTTGTACTCTACATTGCAGGGATAGATTCTATCAGTCCTATTTGACCTATTCTTCATCTCTTTTTACACCAGTTTCCAACCCAGTCATGCATCAGTAATTTTGCAAATGAAAAATAAAACCAACCTATAGAAGGTATTTGTTCTATAGGTGAAAGTAACTTACAGCTGCATCATCGTAAACACGAATGCTTGAAACGCCAAGACCTTCTAAGATTACTCCATCGCATGAATTAAAACGTGTCTTCATTATCTCGATAAGCTTGGAAGGCCTGTAATGACATGATGAGGGAAGTTAAACATTTAAGCCGAGGTAACATTTCCTGAAATATGACACAGATGAATGTAAAGTCGCAAAATACTGATTATAACTATTAACAAAAGGAGCAGTCAATATTCCTCCAAAAAAAACTATGGCACTACAGAAAATAAAGCACAGAAATGAATCACATCTAGTTGACTTACGAAACACCAAGGTTAAGAATGTTTTCAACCCAAATCTCACCCTTTCCTTCAAATCCGCATCTGTTCTGAGAAGTTAACCACAAAGACAGATTATGACAATTAAAGTAATACCATATATTTCAGAAAAGGAAAAACAAACGGAGTCTAATGCTAAATATGCAATTGGCTAAACTCAGACACCGTTCACCATTTCTTTTAGTTAAAAAACATACAGGATTAAATGTTGCAGATGTAGCATGTTCAATATCTTCCTCTTCAAGAATGCCAACTTCTACAAGTTCCAACATCTCTTTCACCTTATCTGTAAACAATGAAAATACATAAGCTAAATCAGAAAATTAACAGCAGAACATTAATAGCAGCACAATCCATGGATCAATTCATGATTTCGAATATTATGAAGATAGATTTATACCTCAAACACTTTCGAGTACAAAGCCTGCTTCGATTAAACCCAACTCAAACCCTAATTGAATCCCTCCACCATGCTTCAATTAACCAGTGCAAACCCTAATTTAACTCCTCAATTAAGCTTCGATTAAGCAACGCAAACCCTAATTTAAACCTTAATAGACAGAGAGTGAGAAGCGAGAAGAGAACCCTAATTTAAACTCTATTAGACAGAGAGTGAGAAGTGAGAAGCTAGAAGAGAGGATGAGAAGTGAGAATGAGAGAATGAGAGTGAGAGTGAATACTTTCCCCCAATTTTCACCAATTTTCCCCCGCCCAGTGTTTTCCCCAATTTCCCCAATTTCGTTTGCCGCTCGAAGTTTTTGCCCCCAATTTCATTTGGCCGCCTACTGATATAATTTCTGTTCTTTAAACAAAATTATTACAAATTTATTCTAATAAGTTTGATATTAAATTATAATTATAATTCATTATTTTAATTATTTCGTTTTTACAATCTATTTTTAAATCTATTGTTAAAATTAGTTTTGCAAGTTGTTACTTTCTCTAATTAATTTTTTATTGGTTTTAATCAAAATTTAACGATTTTGAATTTTTTTTAAAAAAAACCTTTTCTAATATAAATTTTGTTAATACCTTTGCCTAACTTATTTTTTACACTTCTTTGAAGATACCGAACATGTTATTGATTGAAAATTTTATAAAATAATACTTATAATAATAGATTGTGCTTAGGGTTTTGTGGTTTAGGGGTTACGATTTAGGAGTTACGACTTAGGGGTTATGTTAGTTTACACACGAAATTATGTAAGTCATGTATAAGCGAGACTGTACGCCATTCCCGACTTGTATGTTTAGTAAATTGTGTGGTGTCCTTGGTCCGACAAAGAAAAATATGTACATTTTATATGTTGTTAAGTATAATAACGAGGATAATACGAAAGTCTTAATATGATAAGAGAACTACAAACTATGATATCCGGCTTAATTAAGAATATTATCCTATAATTAAGTGTGTCAATTAAACATAAACTTTATTATTCAAACAAAGTTCACAATTAAAGTTTGTCACGAACGAGAAATTCAAAAAAAAAAAAAAAGTCACACAACTGTTTTTAAGTTGTAAAACCGTTGTAGTAAAATCATTCAGACAACAGTTTATAAATACAAAACCGTTGTGGTAATCACACAACGGTTTCTACAAAAAAACCGTCGTGGAAAGTAAAGTACAACAAAGGTTTATTCTTAAAAAAACCGTTGTGTGTTTTTTTTATAAAAATTTTGTTAATACATTTGCCTAACTTATTTTTTACACTTCTTTGAAGATACCGAACATGTTATTGATTGAAAAGTTTATAAAATAATACTTATAATAATAGATTGTGCTTAGGGTTTTGTGGTTTAGGGGTTACGATTTAGGGGTTACGACTTAGGGGTAATGTTAGTTTACACACGAAATTATGTAAGTCATGTATAAGCGAGACTGTACGCCATTCCCGACTTGTATGTTTAGTAAATTGTGTGGTGTCCTTGGTCCGACAAAGAAAAATATGTACATTTTATATGTTGTTAAGTATAATAACGAGGATAATACGAAAGTCTTAATATGATAAGAGAACTACAAACTTTGATATCCGGCTTAATTAAGAATATTATCCTATAATTAAGTGTGTCAATTAAAAATAAACTTTATTATTCAAACAAAGTTCACAATTAAAGTTTGTCACGAACGAGAAATTCAAAAAAAAAAAAAAAAAGTCACACAACTGTTTTTAAGTTGTAAAACTGTTGTAGTAAAATCATTCAGACAACAGTTTATAAATACAAAACCGTTGTGGTAATCACACAACGGTTTCTACAAAAAAACCGTCGTGGAAAGTAAAGTACAACAAAGGTTTATTCTTAAAAAAACCGTTGTGTGTTTTTTTTATAAAAATTTTGTTAATACCTTTGCCTAACTTATTTTTTACACTTCTTTGAAGATACCGAACATGTTATTGATTGAAAATTTTATAAAATAATACTTATAATAATAGATTGTGCTTAGGGTTTTGTGGTTTAGGGGTTATGATTTAGGGGTTACGACTTAGGGGTTATGTTAGTTTACACACGAAATTATGTAAGTCATGTATAAGCGAGACTGTACGCCATTCCCGACTTGTATGTTTAGTAAATTGTGTGGTGTCCTTGGTCCGACAAAGAAAAATATGTACATTTTATATGTTGTTAAGTATAATACCGAGGATAATACGAAAGTCTTAATATGATAAGAGAACTACAAACTATGATATCCGGCTTAATTAAGAATATTATCCTATAATTAAGTGTGTCAATTAAACATAAACTTTATTATTCAAACAAAGTTCACAATTAAAGTTTGTCACGAACGAGAAATTCAAAAAAAAAAAAAAAAAGTCACACAACTATTTTTAAGTTGTAAAACCGTTGTAGTAAAATCATTCAGACAACAGTTTATAAATACAAAACCGTTGTGGTAATCACACAACGGTTTCTACAAAAAAAACCGTCGTGGAAAGTAAAGTACAACAAAGGTTTATTCTTAAAAAAACCGTTGTGTGTTTTTTTTATAAAAATTTTGTTAATACCTTTGCCTAACTTATTTTTTACACTTCTTTGAAGATACCGAACATGTTATTGATTGAAAATTTTATAAAATAATACTTATAATAATAGATTGTGCTTAGGGTTTTGTGGTTTAGGGGTTATGATTTAGGGGTTACGATTTAGGGGTTATGTTAGTTTACACACGAAATTATGTAAGTCATGTATAAGCGAGACTGTACGCCATTCCCGACTTGTATGTTTAGTAAATTGTGTGGTGTCCTTGGTCCGACAAAGAAAAATATGTACATTTTATATGTTGTTAAGTATAATAACGAGGATAATACGAAAATCTTAATATGATAAGAGAACTACGTACAAACTATGATATCCGGCTTAATTAAGAATATTATCCTATAATTAAGTGTGTCAATTAAACATAAACTTTATTATTCAAACAAAGTTCACAATTAAAGTTTGTCACGAACGAGAAATTCAAAAAAAAAAAAAAAAGTCACACAACTATTTTTAAGTTGTAAAACCGTTGTAGTAAAATCATTTAGACAACATTTTATAAATACAAAACCGTTGTGGTAATCACACAACGGTTTCTACAAAAAAACCGTCGTGGAAAGTAAAGTACAACAAAGGTTTATTCTTAAAAAAACCGTTGTGTGTTTTTTTTATAAAAATTTTGTTAATACCTTTGCCTAACTTATTTTTTACACTTCTTTGAATATACCGAACATGTTATTGATTGAAAATTTTATAAAATAATACTTATAATAATAGATTGTGCTTAGGGTTTTGTGGTTTAGGGGTTACGATTTAGGGGTTACGACTTAGGGGTTATGTTAGTTTACACACGAAATTATGTAAGTCATGTATAAGCGAGACTGTACGCCATTCCCGACTTGTATGTTTAGTAAATTGTGTGGTGTCCTTGGTCCGACAAAGAAAAATATGTACATTTTATATGTTGTTAAGTATAATAACGAGGATAATACGAAAGTCTTAATATGATAAGAGAACTACAAACTATGATATCCGGCTTAATTAAGAATATTATCCAATAATTAAGTGTGTCAATTAAACATAAACTTTATTATTCAAACAAAGTTCACAATTAAAGTTTGTCACGAACGAGAAATTCAAAAAAAAAAAAAAGTCACACAACTGTTTTTAAGTTGTAAAACCGTTGTAGTAAAATCATTCAGACAACAGTTTATAAATAAAAAACCGTTGTGGTAATCACACAACGGTTTCTACAAAAAAACCGTCGTGGAAAGTAAAGTACAACAAAGGTTTATTCTTAAAAAAACCGTTGTGTGTTTTTTTTATAAAAATTTTGTTAATACCTTTGCCTAACTTATTTTTTACACTTCTTTGAAGATACCGAACATGTTATTGATTGAAAATTTTATAAAATAATACTTATAATAATAGATTGTGCTTAGGGTTTTGTGGTTTAGGGGTTACGATTTAGGGGTTACGACTTAGGGGTAATGTTAGTTTACACACGAAATTATGTAAGTCATGTATAAGCGAGACTGTACGCCATTCCCGACTTGTATGTTTAGTAAATTGTGTGGTGTCCTTGGTCCGACAAAGAAAAATATGTACATTTTATATGTTGTTAAGTATAATAACGAGGATAATACGAAAGTCTTAATATGATAAGAGAACTGTAACGATTCTAAATTTCGACTTAAATATTTTAATGAAACGTACATTTTATTGTTAGGTGTTTATTATGTGCAATAATTGTTATGTGCTTAGAATTGTGAATTTATTCACTTTGTGAGTAGTTAGTTAATTTCGTATCTGGTTTCTAAATTTTATTTAAGTGCTCTGTAAATTTATTTAAGTCATATAATAATTATATTAAATTTAGAGTATGCTAAATTATTTAATTAGTAGCATAAAGTATTTCTTAGCATTATTTTTATTTTATTTTATTTTTAAAACTCATGATTTAAATTTTTATAACCACTTCAATATTTTAATTAATTATTTTGAGAAATGCTACACCTTCTAGATTATTTATTTTCAATAGGTAATTTATTTATTTACCTAGTGAATGGTAAGATTCTATTTAAAATTTATTTTTGGGATTAAAAGACATTTTATTTGATTATTCTTTGTAAATGTAATTTTATTTAACTAATCTACAAAAGTTATTTGTAGAATAATATTTCTATGGAATCTAGAAATGGGATTATGAATTTACATGAAAGCCCTTGATTTTTATCATGTTAGTATTTTATTTAATTGGACATTTTTGTCATTTAATAATTAAATAACTAAAAAGTGTTTACTTTTACACTACTTTAACTCCCCTATAAAAACCCCCTACCCACCCCATCGGCTCCCCCACCCGTTCTCTCTCTTCTTCTTCTTCTTTCTTCTTCTTCTCTCCCCAACATCCATTTCTCTCTCTTGTTCTTCATCTCTTACAAAATCAAAACCTCCATAACTTGTGTTTCTCTCACCCAAATTACAAGTGTGAGTAACCAAAACACTCCTCTCTCTAATCTCTACAACCTTCTTGTATCCATTTTAAGTTTTGATTCAATTTTTAAATTCGGAAATTTTCGGATTCTTCTTCCTTTTGTGTAAAACTTACATGCAATGGTTGATTACTAGTTATAGGGATGATTCTCGGTGAGATCCATCATTTTGGACTCATCCGAGAAGAAACCCGATCATGGCAATGATCCTTGTGAGCCATGGTCTTGATTTTTATGTTTAAAAGTTGAACTCAAGTTCATTTTTGTTGACGCATGTCACTAATTTTATGATCCATGATGATTTTGATTAAAGTTTGATAGTGGGTTTCGATTTTTATTTAGTATATATGTTGTATGTGATGTGGATAGTAAGAATGTGAAATATTATAAGTTGCATGTTAGTTTAAAAGAAAGTATGATTTTATTTTGTTTATAGAGGTTAGTTGCAATTAAAACATTTGTTGTTTGAACTTTGGCTTGAGGTTGAAATGATTGTGGTTTGAAGGATGGGAGTTAAGGTGGAAGGAGAATAGTTAAAAAGAGAAAGAGAGGGAGAGAGGTCGGGAGAGAAAGAGGCCGAGAGAGGGAGAGAGAGAGGCCGAGAGGGAGAGAGAGGGAGAGAGAGGCCGAGAGAGAGAGAGAGAGAGAGAGAGAGAGAGAGAGAGAGAGAGAGAGAGAGAGAGAGAGAGAGAGAGAGAGAGAGAGAGAGAGAGAGAGAGAGAGAGAGAGAGAGAGAGAGAGAGAGAGAGAGAGAGAGAGATGAAGTTAAAAAGGAAGGATTTGATTTAAAAACTTTGAGTTTGGGAGTGTGATTTTCAAAATGTATTCATAGGTGTGTGTATTTTCAAAATAAATAGGTGTGTGTAGTTTCAAAATGTATTCATAGGTGTGTGTATTTTCAAAATAAATAGGTGTGTGTATTTTCAAAATGAGTAGGTGGGTGTATTTTCAAAGAGTGTTCATAAGTATGTATTTTCAAAATATATGGTGTATATGAAGGGATGAGTGACTAAAAGAGTGATTTTAAAGGTGTGCGTGAAATTAAAAATGTAAACTTAGGAAATGTGTGTTTTCGCAAAGGTTGTGTAACTTGAGTTAGTGTAGGTGTGTGTGTGCGTATTCTTTTAAAATGTGTTCACCATTGTGTTCTTGTGCGGGCGTACTTGTTCGTGTGTGTGGTTAGATGTTAGTATAGTGAGAGAGTGAGAAAAAAGGGAAAGGCCGAGAGGCCGAGGAGGAGAGAAAAGAAGGAGAGGCCGAGAGGCCGAGAAGAAGAAGGGAAGAAGGGAGGAAGGTGTTGATGGTGGTATTGTAATGTCAAAATTTTATTTATCTTAAGGGGTATACATGGTCCCTTCTATGCTAATTGTTTAGTTGAACTTTAATTGAGATAGGTTGTCGTCAATGGAATAAGTATGTGGTATAATTCTTGAGGTACGTATACATGGCTTATATGATTAAGTGTTAGGGATGTCATGTGATGTTAAGTGACTACATGATTAATGTTAATTGAGTCGTTAAAGTATTATGTGCTTCCTAAGTGATTACTTGGTTATATATATATATATAAGAATATATGATTGTATAACGATGGGGTAGAGATACTTAGAGATACGTAAACAAAGCTGAGGTACTAAGAATTAGAGACTAAGACAGTATTATATTCTTGTATAGGTTCCAGTAGAAGGCTAGGCAAAGAGCCAGTGGAAGTGAAGTTGGAACCCTGAGATTCAGATACTGAGATATTGTCTACTTAAGGCAAGTATACGTTAAACTCTTACTTGACCTTTATTTATCATTATGCAATCGATTTCCCTACCATGTTACTGTGTTCTTTTTCACCTTACTATATATAAAACCTACCATTGTTCCTTTACCTTTGCTTTGTTCATATAAGCCCTTTTTCCTTGACTCATACTTTGTTGACCTCGATTAACTTTTGAATACCCGGAGCACATTTATTCCTTTGTTCACTTACTTATCATGCCTTTCAATTGTTCCTTCTTTAAGACCTTGCAATAAAATCTTGAAATAGCTTATGCCCTGAAATGAATATCGGAAATGTTAAAAGCCTCTTGTTCATTTAAACCTTTTGTTTGAATTACTCATGAATGGAACAAACTTTGGCCGTGGCGGCGGTCCTGGTTACTTATGTATGTATTTTTAGGCCAATGTGTGCCTATGGATCCTGAATGTTAGGACCTTGTGAAAACATGGTCTGGAGCTTTATGTGGCTGATCACCCGTATAGCTCGTACCGTCTTACTGGAAGTTCCAATTCCATTCCTTCAATCTTTTCCTTTGAATAGAAATGTATATCTTGAAACTATTGATTACCAGTTGATTTCCATTTAATTACCATTTGACTACCAGTTGATTACCATTTGATCATTAATGGATTTCTAGTTACATATGTTGTTGATTATACTTGCTGAGCATTCTTTGGCTCATTTTCTTGTTTTTACCTTAACCTTTCAGTGAAGTCAGAAGATGGTCCGTACATTCCGCACTGCTAGGAAGTCTTTTGCTAGAGAGTATGCTGCTAGGAGCGGCCCGTGGTTTGGGTTCCCGACCCATGCACAGGTTTTAGATGCTTAAGTACTTTTGGTTTCCTAGTAGACTTAAGACATTTGGTTTAAGTTGTAATATTTAAATCGTTTAGACTTGTAAAACTCAATTAGTAACTCATTTAAATGTTGGAACTTAGATATGTTGTTTCATACTTCGACCTGGTAGCGATCTTGGCTTGGGGTATGGTTTCCATTTATTAGATGCATGCCTAGGTTGTATGTTATATTATGTTATATTATGTAAATGTTCGTGGCACTGGTTTGGGGGTGTCACAAGAACTACAAACTATGATATCCGGCTTAATTAAGAATATTATCCTATAATTAAGTGTGTCAATTAAACATAAACTTTATTATTCAAACAAAGTTCACAATTAAAGTTTGTCACGAACGAGAAATTCAAAAAAAAAAAAGTCACACAACTGTTTTTAAGTTCTAAAACAGTTGTAGTAAAATCATTCAGACAACAGTTTATAAATAAAAAACCGTTGTGGTAAACTACAGAATGTTCTTTGGTTGTTTGGTTGTTTGGTTTTGCCTTTGAAATTGCAAACTACAGAATGTTCTTGTGAATTAGTGTTAATGTATGCAGTATTGATTGGTTTTGCCTTTGAAACTTTGGCAGGGGGTTTACTTCTTTATATTATTTTTTTTTAATTTTTTTAACTATCAGACAACGGTTTATGTAAGCTAAACAATTGTGTGACAGCAACATATTTAACAGCAAAAACCATTGTCTCTAAGATTTCAATTGGACAACGGTATGCAGAAACTGTTGTGTGAATTAAGTAAAGTCCACATACAAGTAAAACACTTGTCTGATTCTAACAACGGTTTACAAAACCATTGTCTGAAGTTTCTTCAGACAATGGTTTTGTAAACCGTTGTTAGAATCAGACAAGTGTTTATTCAAACTGTTGTGTGACATCCATTTAAGTAACCAAAAAAAAACACTTGTCTGTTTTTAACAACGGTTTATGAAACACTTGTCTGACCTTTCTTCAGACAACGGTTTTATAATTCCGTTGTGTAAAGCCTCTGCTTTACTCATTCTAATAGACAATGGTTTTAGAAACCGTTGTGGAAGTTCTTTTAGACAACAGACAGATTTTGCAAAAACAAAAACCGTTGTGTGAAAATTTCAAACAATGCTTTTACTGCCGACCGTTGTCTGATAAGTGTTGTCTGTTTCAGTTTTTCTTGTAGTGAATGAACACATTCAACGGAGTCTTCACTTACAATACCTAAATGACCATTGGAAATTAAACTACGTAAACGAGAATATGATGGATGACCTAACCGGGAATGCCATATTGTAGATGTAGATGAAACAAATCCAACTAGATGAGTGGGTGATGGTGTTGGGAGATGAAGGGAAGTGAGCTCAAACAACCTTCCGCATCTACGTCCTGTCCCAAGAGTTTGTCCTGTCTGAGGATCCTGTACATCACAACCAGAAGAGGTAAAGATAATATTAAGACCGAGATCACATAATTGACCGATGGAAACAAGATTAAGTGAAAGATTAGGCACAAAGTATGTGTCAGGAAGAGAAAGATCTTCCGTGGAAACCGTGCCAATATGTGTGACATTCATGGTGGAGCCATCGGTAGTTTGAATGTTCGGAAGGAAAGGATTTTTTGTTTTCAAGGTAAATATGGATGGATCATTGGTCATATGATTACAACATGCAGAATCAAAATACCAAGAAGTACCTGAAGTGACTGAAAATGCAGTGGATGGAGAACTGGTCTTAGATAAAACCTGTCTGAGTAAGGATTCAAGCTCGCCTGTGGATGAGATTGATGCAGTATCTGATGTAGATTCAGAGGTTACAGCAGCGGAAGAATGAGAGAATTTGTTCAAACGAAAAGGCGGCTTCTTCTTGCAGAATAGTATGGAGTAATAACCTTTTTGATGGCAATGTTGACAAGTATGATTTCGAAGTGTTGCACAATCCTTGATCAGATGTCCATTTTGTCGACAAAACTTGCAAAATGGTTTATCAATACTGACTGATGAAGGTACTTCAAGGACTGTATCTGTCACATGGTTGAGTTTACCAATGTAAAGTCGAGTTTCTTCAGAGATAAGTTCTGAAACAGCTCCCTCTAGAGAGGGCAATGGAACACGATGAAGAAGAGCAGCTCTAACTGGTTCAAAATCCTCGGTAAGAGCCATCAGAAATTGGATGAGTCGTTGTTGGTCACGATATATCTGATAAAGTGTTGCATCCTCTGTATGTGACCACTTTGGTTCAGATAATGTTAACTGATCCCAAAGTGATTGTATCTGTGAGAGAAAATCTACTACCGGTTGACCAGACTCTTGTTTCTGCTTACTTAGTGAACTGATAATATGATACTGATGAGAAAGATCTGATGTAGTGTATCGTGATGCCAACAAATCCCAAATTTCTTTTGCGGTTTCATAGTTTCCAAACTGTAAATTGATTTTAGAAATTGAAGAATTTCTAAAAAATGTGATAGCTTGGTGATTTTTGACATCCCATTCTTCAATGCGATCCTTAAATTTGGAGTCGGCTTCATCTTTCTCTTTTGAAGGAATAGTAAAGTTTCCATTAACATAACGCCAAAGTCTTTTTCCTTTCAGATAACTGCGCATAGCTTGAGACCAAGTTATATAGTTCGATCCATTCAAAATCGTTTGAATTGGTGAACTATTTTCTTTCTCCATTTTACAAATAAATAAATAAAATGCAGGGATAAGACTGTATGTTCTGAAAGTTTAGGTACTTAACAACAGGTATTAGAAAACGGAGGGACTAATATGAATGTTTACAAAAGGTGAAGGTTCGATTTATAAGAGATGGTAAAGGTAGGGTACCAAACTGTAATTTAGCTAATAATAACCAAACACAAATACACGTACTGAAAATGACTTCTATACAAGATATATAAAAATCACTCTGTAAATAAAAGATTACCCAGACCAACGATAGCTGTAAGGGTTCTTTCTTCTTTTCAAATTGATGTGATTCGCTGGAGATTCGCAAGTGCTGGAGATCGTTGGATGTTGTTTTGAGTTTTGTTGAGTTAAAATTGAGTCAGTAACTCAGTGAGTTGACTCATCAGGAGATGGGCTGCGCCAACTGTTCGATTCAATAATGACTGAAAGAGGTCGTCACCGGAAACGATGGTTGTGGCTGTCAAAGGTGGAGGTAAGGAGCTTACAGCTCTGATACCATGATAAAAGTAATGTATATATTATTCATATATATATATATATACCGGAGAGAGATGAACAAGAACAATAGAATGATATTATTGCTTGATGAATTGATACATATTCAGGTGCCTTGTTTATATAGGCAGATATATGTACATGAAGTCTTCTTCTCTATTGAATAAACCGTGTGATGTTTAACTGCAGCTACTCAACTACTTGTGGTTCAACCACTTCTAGTCTAGTTTAAGGCTATATACAAACAGTTGTCAATGTAAACACATGATAATGTCAAAATAGTAATAATGTTTTAACATTGATCATGTGAGAAGAGTGCTGGTAAGATCATTAAAGTGAGAGATGATTTCTCTTTGTTATTAAAATTGTTCAGTGGCTTCAGTCTCAGGGACACTAGTATCCATGGATCTTAATAAACATCTGAAAACACATGCATCTACGATCTGGGTAAACATGCAACCTTGTTGTATCACACTCACGTCAATGTAGACTACAATGGCATGAGCTAAAGCATCGGGAGCTGATAGGTAAGCACTTTACTTGATGACGGGTTTTCTTGTGTTATGTGATATCTAAACTTGTCCGGCACTGCCGCACTGGTACCAGTCTGCCTGTTGCATTATAGTTTGAAGAATAATAAAATTCAAATTTTGATGTCTAAGTTCCTCGTCTTGTTTCGTCCCATTCTCGTATCTTATTTTTGACCGAACCGGTAAATGTTTAAACTATTGTTTCCTTCATAATTGTTTTAATAATTAACGCGATTTCGATTTTGTCCTTTTACAAAAGTCATCACCTGAATTGTGTGGTACATGCAAGAAGTCACGAGACTAAGAGCAACTCCAATGCAACACTATAACACCAAAATGGTGTAACTTTTAGTGTAAACCCCCCTCCAATGTAACACTATAATAGTGTATACATTACACCAAATGAATAGCGTGACACCAAATTTGGTGTCAAAAGTACATTTGGTGTAATTTTTACACCATTTTGGCATCTTTCATAATTCCAAATATGCCCTCATATTAGTCAACAAAAATAAATATATTCCCTTCATGCCCTATTTATATCCTATTATAACCCAAACAAGATACTTACTTTGAAAAGGTGAAAACAACATATCTTCTTCCTTTTACTATAAGATATAGTGTTAATGGGTTTGTTGGTCCTTGTGTATTGCAGAAGGGGGGGGGGGGATGAATGCAATACTGATAAAATTCAATCTCAGTTTCAACAACCAAACCTAAGATTTAATGTTATCAATAATGAGTATGCATTCACAAACAGTATAATCGAGAAGACAGGATTCACAAAATAAATGTTTTATTTATTTTGCAAAGTGTTGCTACAACCTCAAGAGAGAATTCTTGAGCTTCTGTTTTTCTTCAAGACACTTGCTTATCTTCATTACTTTCCTAGAATGAATTGATAGTAGGTATAAGACTAATCCTATCACTATCAGTCACGGGTTTGTAAAGCTGCTGTCACTGTCAAGTGGCAGCTTCTTACAGATTGTCTTACCCATGTGACTTTCCTAAATTGCTAACATGTCATATATACATTACAAAGAAAGCAACCTAGATTCATTCTATTTCCAGCTTAAGCAATTCAGCAAATAAAGACTTGACCTTGCTCTTGAATTGATTCGCTTTTGTTTTGCAGTGCTTGAAGCTTCTGTCGTAGTCTTGCAGACTTGGTGCAGCTCAACACGCCTGTTTCTTGAACATTGAAGCTGTCACGGGATTTGACTGAGAAAGATACCTAGAACAGGGATCTTTCTCGAGACAGTTACTTTGGCCATAAAGCTTGTTGTCACAGGAATGTGCTTTTGGTGACAGTAGGAGTTCCCCGCATAGTGTGCTGTCGAGGGCTAAAGTTGCTGTCGCGTAGTCTTCCGCCAATGTTGCTGTCAGAGTGAATATGCTGTCTTGACTTGCAACATTCTGTCTTCTTGTAATCTTACTGTCGAAGCTTTAGGACAGTAACCTTTATTCATGTTGTCATCTAATTATGCATCCTTTGAGGCTTGAACACAGCAAGTGAACTTCTTTCAAATTATACAACTAGAATAACATTACATACTAATTACAAGAACATACTTTGGCTGTGACAGTATGTTCTACTTAATTAAAAATTAAGTACATTCAAAGTCAAGTTGTTTCTATGTTATCACCCATAAATCCCAACAATCTCCCCCAATTTGTTTTTATGGAAAATAACAACAAATTTACAATATGTGCTGACAACTTAACTAACAAGATCAGAATGGATTAAGAATTTTTACTTAGCTTGAGATTTCCTCTTCTCCCTTGCTACATCCTCTCTTTTGAGAGCTTCTACCAAGCAGCCTCTTAGACCTTCTATAAGAGAAATTTCAGCAGCAGAAACTGCAGCATCCTCTACTTCTTCAATGATCTTCTTTATGGTAGGAGAGAGGAGAGAACTAGCATCCCTGAGATTCAGCCATTGCTCTATATCATATGGATAGGTTCTGAAGTGAAGTTCTTCAAGAATGAGCTTGAATCTACTTCCAGGATAAGCATTGAGAGTCCTTCTCCTTTGCTTGTCCAGCTTTGAGTCTTCTCCTTTTCTCCCTTCCAATACTTTCTCTATTTCATCAGAACAAATCTGCTCCAAGGGATGAATTGATCCAGCTACCATATACTGTAAATCCTTCAGAATAGTTGTTTTTAGCTTGTGAAAGCAGCAAACATAGATTTCTTCTTTTAGATACTTCATTCTTAGGGGATTTTCCAGCATACATGATTGATAATTTGGAGCTTCACTTTCTGCCTTGTTGGAGGCCTTGTATCTTTCCAGTAGTTCAGCTTCCTTCTTATCAAGTTCTGACTTAGTTTGAGAATATTGAGAAGATTCAGGTCTTTTGTTTGGCTTGGGTTCCCTTTCCTGAGTTGGTTGGGTTTGCCCTTCTTCTGTGGGTAAATCCTCAAACTCATAGTACCAGTGGTATGGTATATGAGAAGGTGGTAGATCAGTGAGAATATCAGCATCATCAAAGTCTGCAAAATTGTAGCCAAATTTCTGATAGAATTCAGCATCCCTATCAGCCTGATATTTTAGAATATGTTCCATGACAGGCTCTGGAACATCATCATAGCTTTCCATCAACTCTACCATCCTTTCCAAGTAGAAGAAATCAATTCTTCTTTTATCTATTTCCATCATGTTACCACTGAGTGATGTGGCTACAAGATCAAAGTCCCTGTTCATCCTGATAGATCTTGATTCTGGCCACCACAGAATGTACTCAGCAACCTCTTGATTAGCATCCAGCTTAATCTCAACACTCTTGATTTCTTTTGATTGCATTTGTTGTACCTTAAGACTGTTGGGAGGTATTGATTGAATTGGCATCTTCAGATTTCTGCCTAATCCAGTGGCCTTTTCCTTTCCTGAGCACATGTGCTTTTCTGCAGGTTTCTGTCTAGAAAACCATGCCTTAGCTTTAGCTTTCAATCTATTGGGCTTGACAGTAGTGTTAGGTCGAATACAGTATAATCAAATATATATGAGAATAACAATAATCAAGAACACTGTTTATGAATCAATAAACTGTAATCGTATTAACAGCTTCTCTCTTTATGATGTTAATGAATCACAAAGAGCTTCTAGGTTACAAGAATAATAATTCTATGTTCGCATCCCTTCTAGGGATAACCTATCTGTGTTTATATAGTACACAGTTACATACAATCCATCTCTAATTGATATTCCTATAAGTTAGCTATACAATTCATATCAATTAAGGATTGCTTCTTATCTTCTATTCCGTTTCCTTAGCTGTATCAATATATTCTGCTTCTTTCCATCTTCAGAATATATTGCTTCTAGAATATTCAATTCAGCACCGATAGCTAATTCAACTATCACCACGTCAGACTTTAACAAACTCTGACTGGCTTCAATGTAAACTCTGATTAACACCTGGTACTTAAACACTGATGAGCAAACGTCAGCAATTATATTTAACAATCTCCCCCAAGTTGTGCATAATAAAAATGTACAAGTTAAACAGATAATTGATGATGTCAAAACATATAACAAAATGCAGTGTTTAATCATAACAGAGTTTAACTTTAACTTAGAATAGAAAACTTTAAAAACTTACAGTCAGACTTTATTTGATTTCTTGAATATCAGGAACAGTTCTGAGATAATCCATGAGAAGTCTTCTTTCAGCCCTTTCCAGCTCTTCAACCATAACTTTCTTCAACTCTCTCAACTCTGGATCAGATTCTCCAGTCTGATAAATTGCAGCTCTCAAAGAATAGATGGAATTTTTCCTCATCTCATTCCCTAGCCTAATAAAATATGGTTTATCAGATTCTAGATTGAATTCTAAGACTTTAACTCCCAGATCAGTCCTTAGTCTTGTACTGTTTCTTTTCATTTCTATAACCTTTCCATAAGCATCTTTATACTTAGGAATATATGCACTCGAGACTCCTCCTCCAAGCATTATCTTTGATTTCAGCATCCTTTCTCTGATAACTAAAGCAGCATCATGAGTACTTCTATTTTTGACTTTTAACAAATACAGAACATACTCCAATTCTTCATAAGATTTGAGATTGATGTCAGACTCTGTAACCTTGTAAACTCTTCCATCAGCCATAAAATACAACAAAAACTCTTTCTTTAACATTTTATGAAATATCATCTGAACAGATTCTAGCATATCAAGACTCTCTTGAGTAATAATACCAGATACTGCCAGTGATGATTGATCTCCAGGCCTGTTGTTTATTCTCCTCTCCCTGTGTGAACCTAATCCGGATTTATCATAAGATTCTTTACCCAATACAGTTCTGGTTTCTGAGAAGTTAACAGTTTCTGGCTTCAGAATTTCAGGAAGTGTAGGTCTTCTAAAAGTACCTTGGAGTTGAGGTGCTAGTTGAGTTTGCACAACATGAGCATTGTCAGAGGTTGTTACAACTTTAGTAGAAACATCAACTTGAGCAGCGTCAGAGGTTGATTTAATAAATTTTGATTCAACTTGAGCAATGTCAGAGGTTGAATAATTCTTCCTTGGTAACTGTCCTTCTTCTACCAGTTTACCCTTGCCCTTATCAGTGTTTGCTATCACAGGCTTCCTTGAGTTTTGCAAACTCTGTTGAGTATTCTCTTTGATAGAGATTGCAACCTCCTTCTTTCTAGGAACCTTAGCCTTTTTCTTATAAGTACCAGAATCAATCTTTTTCTTATGTTGATCAGCAAGAAGCTTCATCTCAGCATCCATATCTTCCACTATGGCTTCACCACCATGCTCTTCTAGAAATATCTTAGCAGCAATCTCTTCATCAGTAGTTGGAGTAGATGACATCACTAGACTCTTGAGTCTTGAAGAAGATTGACCACCAGAGTTTATCCTTTCATAGTTTGTCTGTTTTGACCTTTGTCTCCCTATCTCTTTAGCAAATTTAGACCTATTCTCTGCTTCTCTACTTCCACCATCAGTAGAATCATCCCTCCGTCTCAAAGTTGGAGTCCTCTTGCATTTGTCCTTTGAAAGAGTCTCCCCCTTTTTGACATCATCAGGTAGAAACACTGAAGTTAATAATTCCAGAGCATTGGAAATGGAGTTCAATTATGCAGACATTGCAGTCTGATTGTCTTCAACTTTAACAAGCCTCTGCTTTATGTCGTCAGAGTCCTTAGCTTGCTGCTTGAACATTGCAGAGTAATATGATCTGTCAAGCTTCAAAGTTGTATCCCTGATAGAAAATTCATTCCTAAGATTTGTAAACATCTGTTGATTCTCATCAAATCTATTATTAAGAGATTTGACTTGAACAACAGTTGCCTTTAAACTTGCAAGTACATCAGGAGAAGAAATGTTCTTAACAGAATCATCAAGAAAATCAGCAGCCCTCTGTGCAGAAAAGATACAATCTGCAGCTGCCCATCTTTTGTAGTACATATCCTGAAAATGCTCAGCAGTAGCTCGATTGACCTCTCTTTCCTCATCAGAGTTTGCTTGAATATCAGATAACTCCTCTTGAATATCAGGATGTGAATGAGCAGGACTAGCTTCAACATTGTCATCCTCTGCTGTATTCTCTGCAGGAATATTCTCGGCCATTCTTTCTGGATTATCAGAGTGTGCATTAGTATCAAACTCTGCTTCTTTTTGAACAATCTCAACAACAGATTGTTGCAAAGCGTCAAGAATAATATCATCAGAGTTTAGCTTATCAGCAGCCTCTTGTACATTCTCTGCTACAGCTTCATCAAGAATTGGCTCTGTAGCAACTTCTATCCTCTGATCAACCTCCTCACCTTTGTCCGAATGTAAATTGTGAACTGAAAGAATCTCTGTGTGAGAAGCAACATAGTCTTCAATGACCAAGGTGGCTTGATCAGCTTCTACATCCTCAGTATTACAAATACTGATAGTAGGATGTGCATCTAGAATATCTTCATCAACAAAGAAATCCATTGCCCCAGCTTCATTTTCAAAAACCCTGCTGTCAGAATGATCAGCAGCTTCCTCAACTACAGCATCACCCTTTGATGTAGGAGCTTCTCTATCAAAATCCATCATGCCAACATCAGCATTTACTCTGTCCTCAGTAGGCACAGGAGTGGCAAAAATCTCCTCTTGAAGAACAACTTCAGGAGCTACATTTTCCATAGAAACTCTGTCCACATTGACAGCTTCATCCTCCTGAAACTCAACTTCAGGAGTTTCAACAACTTTTGAAGAAACATTCTCAGCACCAAATAATTGTGCTGCTACCAATCTTCTTTTCCTTTGATGAAGAGTTTCATCATCAGTTTCACTCTTTTCATCAGAATTTGGCCTGTTGGCCCTTCTTTTCTGTAACTTTTTCTTCTGAGGCATACCATCAGTGGTGGATACCCCAGCTTCAGTTTCTGATGTTTACAAATCTTAGGAATGAATTTTCTATCAGGGATACAACTTTGAAGCTTGACAGATCATATTACTCTGCAATGTTCAAGCAGCAAGCTAAGGACTCTGACGAGATAAAGCAGAGGCTTGTTAAAGTTGAAGACAATCAGACTGCAATGTCTGCACAATTGAACTCCATTTCCAATGCTCTGGAATTATTAACTTCAGTGTTTCTACCTGATGATGTCAAAAAGGGGGAGACTCTTTCAAAGGACAAATGCAAGAGGACTCCAACTTTGAGACGGAGGGATGATTCTACTGATGGTGGAAGTAGAGAAGCAGAGAATAGGTCTAAATTTGCTCAAGAGATAGGGAGACAAAGGTCAAAACAGACAAACTCTGAAAGGATAAACTCTGGTGGTCAATCTTCTTCAAGACTCAAGAGTCTAGTGATATCATCTAATCCAACTACTGATGAAGAGATTGCTGCTAAGATATTTCTAGAAGAGCATGGTGGTGAAGCCACAGTGGAAGATATGGATGCTGAGATGAAGCTTCTTGCTGATCAACATAAGAAAAAGATTGATTCTGGTACTTATAAGAAAAAAGGCTAAGGTTCCTAGAAAGAAGGAGGTTGCAATCTCTATCAAAGAGAATACTCAACAGAGTTTGCAAAACTCAAGGAAGCCTGTGATAGCAAACACTGATAAGGGCAAGGGTAAACTGGTAGAAGAAGGACAGTTACCAAGGAAGAATTATTCAACCTCTGACATTGCTCAAGTTGAATCAAAATTTATTAAATCAACCTCTGACGCTGCTCAAGTTGATGTTTCTACTAAAGTTGTAACAACCTCTGACAATGCTCATGTTGTGCAAACTCAACTAGCACCTCAACTCCAAGGTACTTTTAGAAGACCTACACTTCCTGAAACTCTGAAGCCAGAAACTGTTAACTTCTCAGAAACCAGAACTGTATTGGGTAAAGAATCTTATGATAAATCCGGATTAGGTTCACACAGGGAGAGGAGAATAAACAACAGGCCTGGAGATCAATCATCACTGGCAGTATCTGGTATTATTACTCAAGAGAGTCTTGATATGCTAGAATCTGTTCAGATGATATTTCATAAAGTGTTAAAGAAAGAGTTTTTGTTGTATTTTATGGCTGATGGAAGAGTTTACAAGGTTGCAGAGTCTGACATCAATCTCAAATCTTATGAAGAATTGGAGTATGTTCTGTATTTGTTAAAAGTCAAAAATAGAAGTACTCATGATGCTGCTTTAGTTATCAGAGAAAGGATGCTGAAATCAAAGATAATGCTTGGAGGAGGAGTCTCGAGTGCATATATTCCTAAGTACAGAGATGCTTATGGAAAGATTATAGAAATGAAAAGAAACAGTACAAGACTAAGGACTGATCTGGGAGTTAAAGTCTTAGAATTCAATCTAGAATCTGATAAAACATATTTTATTAGGCTAGGGAATGAGATGAGAAAAAATTCCATCTATTCTTTGAGAGCTGCAATTTATCAGACTAGAGAATCTGATCCAGAGTTGAGAGAGTTGAAGAAAGTTATGGTTGAAGAGCTGGAAAGGGCTGAAAGAAGACTTCTCATGGATTATCTCAGAACTGTTCCTGATATTCAAGAAATCAAATAAAGTCTGACTGTAAGTTTTTTTTTAAAGTTTTCTATTCTAAGTTAAAGTTAAACTCTGATATATTAAACACTGCATTTGTTATATGTTTTGACATCATCAATTATCTGTTTAACTTGTACAGTTTTATTATGCACAAGTTGGGGGAGATTGTTAGATATAATTGATGACGTTTGTTCATCAGTGTTTAAGCAACAGGTGATTATCAGAGTTTACATTGAAGCCAGTCAGAGTTTGTTAAAGTCTGACGTGGTGATAGTTGAATTAGCTGTCGGTGCTGAATTGAATATTCTAGAAGCAATATATTCTGAAGATGGAAAGAAGTAGAATATATTGATACAGCTAAGGAAACTGGACAGAAGACTGAAGCAATCCTTAATTGATAATAATTGTATAGCTAATTTATAGGAGTATCAATTAGATAAGGATTGTGTAACTGTGTATTATATAAACACAGATAGGTTATCCCTAGAAGGGATGCGAACATAGAATTATTATTCTTGTAACCTAGAAGCTCTTTGTGATTCATTAACATCATAAAGAGAGAAGCTGTTAATACGATTACAGTTTATTGATTCATAAACAGTGTTCTTGATTATTGTTATTCTCATATATATTTGATTATACTGTATTCGACCTAACAATTGGTATCAGAGATTGAACTGTCAGAATTTGAATCAGTTTCCTCAACTGACTCACTTGCTGTGTCTTGTTGAGCTTCTTCACGCTCTCCCTCAACTGGTTCTCTATTTTGTTCAATTTGAGAATTTCCAATTTCTCCAGTATTTACCAGTAGAGGTTCAGAGTATGCTTCGTCAGAGTTTGTCAGTACTGCTTCATCAGAGTTTACATCATCAGAGAATAAATCTTCATTTTCAAAGCGCAGTTGATCATATTCATCTAAGTCATCAAGTCCAGTTATTTTCTTGTCATCAAATGACACATGTATAGACTCCATGATCACCTTTGTTCTCAGATTGTATACTCTGAATGCTTTTGTTGACAATGGATAGCCAACAAAAATTCCTTCATCAGCTTTTAACTCAAATTTGGTCAACTGTTCAGGATGAGTCTTCAGAATAAAACACTTACTTCCAAATATATGAAAATATTTCAAATTTGGCTTCTTGTTCTTCACCATCTCATATGGTGTTTTTCCATGCTTGTTGATCAATGTTGCATTCTGAGTAAAACAAGCAGTTTGAACAGCTTCTGCCCAGAAATAGGTTGGTAACTTTGCTTCATCAAGTATTGTTCTGGCAGCTTCAATTAGAGTTCTGTTCTTTCTTTCAACTACACCATTTTGCTGTGGAGTTCCAGGTGCAGAAAATTCTTGTTTCACTCCTCTTTCCTTGCAGAAAGCTTCCAGAATTGAGTTTCTGAATTCAGTTCCATTATCACTCCTTATAATTTTGACTTTGTGCTGTGATCCTTTGTCCAGTAGATTTACATGATCCATCAGAGTTTGAGCAGTTTCATCCTTCTTTGATAAGAAATACACCCATGTATATCTAGTATATTCATCAACAATTACTAGAGCATATTTCTTTCTGCCCATAGACATCACATTCACTGGACCAAAGAGATCAACATGTAGAAGATGATAAGGTTCCACTACTGAAGATTCAGATTTGCTCTTGAAAGATGACTTCCTTTGCTTGGCCTTTTGACAAGAATCACATAGACCATCTAGTCTGAGTATCGATTTTGGAAGTCCCCTTACAAGATCCTTTCTTATTAGCTCATTGATGTTGTTCAAATTGAGATGAGAGAGCTTCTTATGCCAATTCCAACTCTCTTCATTTGACATTCTTGCAGTCAGACACACTGTTTTTCCATCAAAATTTGTTACCAAACTTGCTTCATAAATGTTGTTGCGCCTGTGTCCAACTAGAACAACTTTTCCAGTAGATTTACTGATAACTTCACAGTGTTCAGTATGAAAATCTACATGGTTTCCTCTGTCACAGATTTGACTCACAGATAGCAGATTATGCTTGAGTCCTGAGACTAGAGCTACATTTGATATGATGACACTTCCAAGATTTATATTGCCATATCCCAGAGTACGTCCTATGTTGCCATCTCCATAGGATACTTTTGGGCCAGCCTTCTCCTCAAAATCTGATAGCAGGGCTTTATTTCCAGTCATGTGTCCTGAGCATCCACTGTCCAAGATAAGGGTGCTCTCTTTTATGCCCTGCAATCACAACCAATTACAAAGAGTTAGTTTTAAGGATCCAGACTTGCTTGGATCCTTTGCCTTTCTTAACATTGTTAGCTTTTGCAGCGGAATCACTATCAACATAGTTTAAACTAACATTGTCAGACTTTACACTTGCAGAGTTTGCTCTAACCCACTTCAAGTTGGGTTTTGGCTCATAATAGTTGTGATAAATAGCATGATAACTTTTGCAAGTATAAATGGAATGCCAAGTGCTTCCACAGTGTGTGCATAAAGTCTGTGGTCTAATCCTAACATCATCATTCTTTACTCTAGACTTGGAGGGTAAAGAATTGATATTTTTGTTCTTTGTGCAAAAATTAGCAAGATGATTAGAACTACCACAATTATAACATGTTTTCCTTGGAGCAGCAGCAGTAGGCAAATGATTATTTCTTTTATTTATGCCTATCTTCCCATTCCTATTCTTCTTGGACCCTTTTGGTTTCATGGCAGACTTTACCTCTTTGAGCTTATGATTGAACTGTTTTCCTGTCATCAAGCCAACATTAACCTGTTTTTCACAAGTTTTTACTGGCTTTCTAACAGCTTCTATTTCCATAAGATTTTCTGTTATAATATTTTCCTGTCTTTCACAAGTTTCATCTGATTCCATATCAGCTTCTCTTACTACAACAGATTTTAACTTAGTGGACTTTGGAACAAATTTCACAGGTTTAAGTTGTGGTTTAACCTTAACCTTGTCTTTAAACCTAAGTTCATCATTTTCACAATAGCCCAAACCTACATAATCTGTCTGGAACACTTGATGAGTGTCTCTTCCAGAGTTTGTCCAAGTCTTGATTATTTTACTTTCTTTTTCTAGATCAAATTCTAGCTGCTTATATCTCTTAGTCAACTCCTGTTCAATATAAACAGCATCATCTCTTTCTTTTTGAATCTGCTTCATATTTTCAAGTTCTCCTTCAAGAAACTTGTTTCTATCTTTAAGGCTAAGATTCTCAGATTTAATTCTCTCATTCTCTAAAGTCTGATCCCTATAACTAATATGTATGCTTTTCAGATATACTCTTAACTCAGATATATCATCAGTATCATAAGCATAAGTAGTTAGGGGTACCTTATTTTCAGATGATTCAGTCTCATCTTTGACAGTTGCCATAAGAGCATAATTTACTCCATCATCAGAGTCTGAAGTATCTGCCCAGTCTTTGCCTTTAGAGATGAGTGCTTTCTCAGATTTTCTTTTCTTGCACTCTGGGGCATAGTGACCCATCTCCTTACACTTGTAGCACTGGATTTCAGATTTATCCTTCTTGCCAGACTTGGTCTCCCTTCCATCAGACTTTCTAAAACTTTTCCTTTCAGAGTTTGAATCTTTCCTTGAGAATCTCTTTCCTTTCTTGAAGTTCTTGAATCCCATCTTCTTGAAGGTCTTCACCATCAATGCAGCCATTTGCATCATCTGTTCTTCATCATCCTCAGAGTCAGAAGCTTCATCAGAGTTTGAGTCATCATCAGAGTTTGATGACTCACTTTCAGATTTAATGACTAAAGCCTTTCCCTTGGCTTTCTTCCTTGATGATTCCTTCTTGATGGGCTTCTCCTCAACTTTGAGAGCAACAGATTTTGTCTTCTTGCTAGATCTCCTGTTTCTTTGTTCTATCTCAAGTTCATGAGTCTTTAACAATCCATAGATCTCATCAAGATCTGTATCTGCAAGATCATAATTATCTCTGATTGTTGTCGCCTTTAAATCCCATCTTTCAGGTAGGGATAAGAGAAATTTGAGATTTGACTCTTCAAGCTCATATTCTTTATCAACCAGAGACAGATCATTCAATAGTTTGCAAAATATGTCATAAGTCTCAGTCAAGGTTTCATTAGGTCTTGAATCAAAGTGCTCATACTCCTGTGTGAGTATTGTCTTCCTGTTTTTCTTTATAGAAGTTGTTCCTTGACACCTGACTTCCAAAGCATCCCAGATTTCTTTTGCAGTTTTGCAACCAATTACTCTGTTAGACATAACATTATCTAAAGCACTATGGAGAAGATGTCTAACCTTTGCATCTTTTGCAAGAGAAGAGATGTCCTTAGGAGTATAATATTTCTTCTCCTTTGGAACAGTCTTTTGTTCTTGGCCAGCAACAACAGGGGCTAGTTTGGTTGGATTATGAGGACCATCATTAATTCTGTCAAGATATTCTGGATCTGTAGCCTCCAGAAACATGGTCATCTTCACCTTCCAAATTGGATACTCCACTGGCCTGAGAATTGGAACCCTGATTGTTTCATATCGACTCACAGAATTAGGTTTAACCTGTTCAACCTTGGGAGGAGCTTGATTTTCTTCAGACATGATTATTACTGTGTTTGAATCGTAAAACTGTATATATTAAACAGCCTAAGCTCTGATACCAATTGTTAGGTCGAATACAGTATAATCAAATATATATGAGAATAACAATAATCAAGAACACTGTTTATGAATCAATAAACTGTAATCGTATTAACAGCTTCTCTCTTTATGATGTTAATGAATCACAAAGAGCTTCTAGGTTACAAGAATAATAATTCTATGTTCGCATCATTATTGAATCCTCCCCCTTGATCCATGCTCTCCTGATTCATATGTTGACTTTCTGCAGCATCTGAGGCTCCCCTTGAATTGGATGTCTCAGAGTTTGAACTGTCAGAGTTTGAATCAGTTTCCTCAACTGACTCACTTGTTGTGTCTTGTTGAGCTTCTTCACGCTCCCCCTCAACTGGTTCTCTATTTTGTTCAATTTGAGAATTTCCAATTTCTCCAGTATTTACCAGTAGAGGTTCAGAGTATGCTTCGTCAGAGTTTGTCAGTACTGCTTCATCAGAGTTTACATCATCAGAGAATAAATCTTCATTTTCAAAACGCAGTTGATCATATTCATTTAAGTCATCAAGTCCAGTTATTTTCTTGTCATCAAATGACACATGTATAGACTCCATGATCACCTTTGTTCTCAGATTGTATACTCTGAATGCTTTTGTTGACAATGGATAGCCAACAAAAATTCCTTCATCAGCTTTTAACTCAAATTTGGTCAACTGTTCAGGATGAGTTTTCAGAATAAAACACTTACTTCCAAATATATGAAAATATTTCAAATTTGGCTTCTTGTTCTTCACCATCTCATATGGTGTTTTTCCATGCTTGTTGATCAATGTTGCATTCTGAGTAAAACAAGCAGTTTGAACAGCTTCTGCCCAGAAATAGGTTGGTAACTTTGCTTCATCAAGCATTGTTCTGGCAGCTTCAATTAGAGTTCTGTTCTTTCTTTCAACTACACCATTTTGCTGTGGAGTTCCAGGTGCAGAAAATTCTTGTTTCACTCCTCTTTCCTTGCAGAAAGCTTCCAGAATTGAGTTTCTGAATTCAGTTCCATTATCACTCCTTATAATTTTGACTTTGTGCTGTGATCCTTTGTCCAGTAGATTTACATGATCCATCAGAGTTTGAGCAGTTTCATCCTTCTTTGATAAGAAATACACCCATGTATATCTAGTATATTCATCAACAATTACCAGAGCATATTTCTTTCTGCCCATAGACATCACATTCACTGGACCAAAGAGATCAACATGTAGAAGATGATAAGGTTCCACTACTGAAGATTCAGATTTGCTCTTGAAAGATGACTTCATTTGCTTGGCCTTTTGACAAGAATCACATAGACCATCTAGTCTGAGTATCGATTTTGGAAGTCCCCTTACAAGATCCTTTCTTATTAGCTCATTGATGTTGTTCAAATTGAGATGAGAGAGCTTCTTATGCCAATTCCAACTCTCTTCATTTGACATTCTTGCAGTCAGACACACTGTTTTTCCATCAAAATTTGTTACCAAACTTGCTTCATAAATGTTGTTGCGCCTGTGTCCAACTAGAACAACTTTTCCAGTAGATTTACTGATAACTTCACAGTGTTTAGTATGAAAATCTACATGGTTTCCTCTGTCACAGATTTGACTCATAGATAGCAGATTATGCTTGAGTCCTGAGACTAGAGCTACATTTGATATGATGACACTTCCAAGATTTATATTGCCATATCCCAGAGTACGTCCTATGTTGCCATCTCCATAGGATACTTTTGGGCCAGCCTTCTCCTCAAAATCTGATAGCAGGGCTTTATTTCCAGTCATGTGTCCTGAGCATCCACTGTCCAAGATAAGGGTGCTCTCTTTTATGCCCTGCAATCACAACCAATTACAAAGAGTTAGTTTTAAGGATCCAGACTTGCTTGGATCCTTTGCCTTTCTTAACATTGTTAGCTTTTGCAGCGGAATCACTATCAACAGAGTTTAAACTAACATTGTCAGACTTTGCACTTGCAGAGTTTGCTCTAACCCACTTCAAGTTGGGTTTTGGCTCATAATAGTTGTGATAAATAGCATGATAACTCTTGCAAGTATAAATGGAATGCCAAGTGCTTCCACAATGTGTGCATAAAGTCTGTGGTCTAATCCTAACATCATCATTCTTTACTCTAGACTTGGAGGGTAAAGAATTGATATTTTTGTTCTTTGTGCAAAAATTAGCAAGATGATTAGAACTACCACAATTATAACATGTTTTCCTTGGAGCAGCAGCAGTAGGCAAATGATTATTTCTTTCATTTATGCCTATCTTCCCATTCCTATTCTTCTTGGACCCTTTTGGTTTCATGTTAGACTTTACCTCTTTGAGCTTATGATTGAACTGTTTTCCTGTCATCAAGCCAACATTAACCTGTTTTTCACAAGTTTTTACTGGCTTTCAAACAGCTTCTATTTCCATAAGATTTTTTGTTATAATATTTTCCTGTCTTTCACAGGTTTCATCTGATTCCATATCAGTTTCTCTTACTACAACAGATTTTAACTTAGTGGACTCTGGAACAAATTTCGCAGGTTTAAGTTATGGTTTAACCTTAACCTTGTCTTTAAACCTAAGTTCATCATTTTCACAATAGCCTAAACCTACAGAATCTGTCTGGAACACTTGATGAGTGTCTCTTCCAGAGTTTGTCCAAGTCTTGATTATTTTTCTTTCTTTTTCTAGATCAAATTCTAGCTGCTTATATCTCTTAGTCAACTCATGTTCAATATAAACAACATCATCTCTTTCTTTTTGAATCTGCTTCATATTTTCAAGTTCTCCTTCAAGAAACTTGTTTCTATCTTTAAGGCTAAGATTCTCAGATTTAATTCTCTCATTCTCTAAAGTCTGATCCCTATAACTAACATGTACGCTTTTTAGATATACTCTTAACTCAGATATATTATCAGTATCATAAGCATAAGTAGTTAGGGGTACCTTATTTTCAGATGATTCAGTCTCATATTTGACAGTTGCCATAAGAGCATAATTTACTCCATCATCAGAGTCTGAAGTATCTGCCCAGTCTTTGCCTTTAGAGATGAGTGCTTTTTCAGATTTTCCTTTCTTGCACTCTGGGGCATAGTGACCCATCTCCTTACACTTGTAGCACTGGATTTCAGATTTATCCTTCTTGCCAGACTTGGTCTCCCTTCCATCAGACTTTCTAAAACTTTTCCTTTCAGAGTTTGAATCTTTCCTTGAGAATCTCTTTCCTTTCTTGAAGTTCTTGAATCCCATCTTCTTGAAGGTCTTCACCATCAATGCAGCCATTTGTATCATCTGTTCTTCATCATCCTCAGAGTCAGAAGCTTCATCAGAGTTTGAGTCATCATCAGAGTTTGATGACTCACTTTCAGATTTAATGACTAAAGCCTTTCCCTTGGCTTTCTTCCTTGATGATTCCTTCTTGATGGGCTTCTCCTCAAATTTGAGAGCAACAAATTTTGTCTTCTTACTGGATCTCCTGTTTCTTTGTTCTATCTCAAGTTCATGAGTCTTTAACAATCCATAGATCTCATCAAGATCTGTATCTGCAAGATCATAATTATCTCTGATCGTTGTCGCCTTTAAATCCCATCTTTCAGGTAGGGATAAGAGAAATTTGAGATTTGACTCTTCAAGCTCATATTCTTTATCAACCAGAGACAGATCATTCAATAGTTTGCAAAATCTGTCATAAGTCTCAGTCAAGGTTTCATTAGGTCTTGAATCAAAGTGCTCATACTCCTATGTGAGTATTGTCTTCCTGTTTTTCTTTATAGCAGTGGTTCCTTGACACCTGACTTCCAAAGCATCCCAGATTTCTTTTGCAGTTTTGCAACCGATTACTCTGTTAGACATAACATTGTCTAAAGCACTGTGGAGTAGATGTCTAACTTTTGCATCCTTTGCAATTGATGAGATGTCCTCAGGAGTCATATCTTTCTTTTCCTTTGGAACAGTCTTTTGTTCTTGACCATCAACAACAGGAGACAATTTAGTCGGCATATGAGGACCATCATTGATTCTGTCAAGATATTCTGGATCTGTAGCCTCCAGAAACATGGTCATCTTCACCTTCCAAATTGGATACTCCACTGGCCTGAGAATTGGAACCCTGATTGTTTCATATCGACTCACAGAATTAGGTTTAACCTGTTCAACCTTGGGAGGAGCTTGATTTTCTTCAGACATGATTATTACTGTGTTTGAATCGTAAAACTGTATATATTAAACAACCTTGGCTCTGATACCAATTGTTAGGTCGAATACAGTATAATCAAATATATATGAGAATAACAATAATCAAGAACACTGTTTATGAATCAATAAACTGTAATCGTATTAACAGTTTCTCTCTTTATGATGTTAATGAATCACAAAGAGCTTCTAGGTTACAAGAATAATAATTCTATGTTCGCATCCCTTCTAGGGATAACCTATCTGTGTTTATATAGTACACAGTTACATACAATCCATCTCTAATTGATATTCCTATAAGTTAGCTATACAATTCATATCAATTAAGGATTGCTTCTTATCTTCTATTCCGTTTCCTTAGCTGTATCAATATATTCTGCTTCTTTCCATCTTCAGAATATATTGCTTCTAGAATATTCAATTCAGCACCGACAGCTAATTCAACTATCACCACGTCAGACTTTAACAAACTCTGACTGGCTTCAATGTAAACTCTGATTAACACCTGGTACTTAAACACTGATGAGCAAACGTCAGCAATTATATTTAACAAGTAGCTTTGGCTTCATCCTTGACAGAACCTTCCTTGACAGCACCTTTGTCGACAGTATCTTCTTTGACAGCATCTTCTTTGACAGTTTCCTTGTCGACAGTACCTTTGGTGACAGCATCTTTTTCTGCATTTGTGCAGTCAATAGCACATCTAAGAATGCTTGCCTCCAAAGCTTCCAGTATTCTTGACTCCTCTTCATCTGTTTCACCAGCATCTTTCTTTTCCTGACTAGGAATTTCTTCATTGCCTTCATTCTGAGATTGAATACCAGTATTCCCAGAATTACTTCCACCAGCATTTCCAGCATTTCCAGAAGCTTCACCACCTCCAACCTCATCATCATCATCATCATCATCCTGAGGAGGAATGTCATAGAGACAGCTTCCACCTTGATCATTTCTTTTGGCATTGGCTCTAGAGATTAGTTCCTTCACTCTAGCTCCCAGTGCCTTGTCCCTCAACACCAGCATTTTGTAGATCTCTTGAACAGCATAAACTCTTCCTGGATTGGTATTTGAACTGAGTATTCCATCTAACACATTCAGAATTGACTTGGTTTCCATTCTGGATGTGCCAACCAAATTCATGAAGCTGTTCCTTCTTGTGCCATCCTTAGTTGTAGATCTGTAGAAAACACTTGGTGGATTTGTGTAGACTTCAGGTAGCTTTTGTGTGAGCAGGTTCTGGATTTGCATATCTAATATTTCATTGAATGGTGTTTGAGTTACCCTGATCTTTCCCTTCAAAGCACACAACACCTTTGCTGGCAGACTCTGCACTAACTGCATTGTGATGAAATAAGATATGCCAGAAGTGAAATAGATATTTACAGCCCATCTTTTCTCATCATTCACCATTACACTGACACTGGTGATTTGATCCTTTAACAGTTTTGTGGTGTTGGTTGGACGGTTGCTTGGAGCATTCATTGCTTCTTCCACCAAACTGCTAAATTCACTGTCATGGTTGTGTAATGTGCTCTCCCTGTAATCCACCATTAGAGTATTGACTTCTTCTTGATCATACTCAGTACCATTGGACCAAGTATTTCCTTTATGGATGGATTCAGGCAGTTTCCCTTTACCTTTCCCAACCTTATTCTGTTCCTCCATTTCTCTCCATCTTCTTTGTAGAGCAGATTTTTGAGTTTCTGAAGTTGGCTCTCTAATTACCACAGGAGGTAGAATTGGATGTCTAGATGCAGGTCTTCTTTGCAATGCATCTTGAGATGCCTTAGACATCAACACTCTTTCTCCATCCAAGTCAACTTCAACAAGCTCTTCAGCTTTATCCTTTGGTTGTCCACTGCTTGGTTTGACTTGCTCCCCCTTTGACATTGCTTTCCTTTTACCTCCCCCTTTGGTCTTCACAGTTACTGGCTCCCCCTGAGTTCCACCTGATTCCTGAATAGGCAATGATTCTGATCTTGCTACCTTCTCCCCCTTAGTTGAGTTGGCAGCTACTAGGTCAGTAAGGAACTGGATAGAGAGCTGAGTAGCAGCAAAACCATCAACCACCAGTTGAGAGAGAGAGTCCATCTTGGAGTTTAATGTAGCACACTGTCCTTCCAGAGCTGCAATCCTGTTACCATAAGTAGAAGAGGGGTCACCATACCTTAACCTTCTTGGAGGGGAAGGAAAAGAAAGGGGCTTGGAGGCTATGGGGGTTCTCACACTCTCAGGGTGTTTTTGAGTGATCTCATCACCCCTCACAGATTGACTCTCAGGGCCTAATGCCTGAATAGTGTGGGCTCCCTCAATATCTCTCTGGACATGCTCAAGTCCATCTCCTTTTGCCAGCTCATTTGGCTGCCTCTCATTTTTATGCTCACCTCTCTTTTCTTTTATCTCACTTTTCTTTTGCACACCCTCACTCAACCTAGATGCATGGGTATGAGCAGTACTAACATGCATGGAAGGAGTAGATTTAGAATGTACCTTTAAGAGTTTGGCAAGAGGTAGATCATCATCAGAGGCATCCTCAATGATTACAGCATCAAAATCAGGCTGAGAGGACTGGACAACATCTTTGGCAGGAATGTTACTGTCAGTTGGAGTCTGGACAGCAGGTTCTGGCATGACAGCAACTTTGGGAAGTGGAGTGACAGTAGGTTCTGTAGTGACAGTATCTTTCTCTCCACCCATGACAGCAGCTGTGTCCAGGACAGCAACATTGCCAGTGTTTTTGACAGCAACAGAGGCTGTGACAGCATCTTCCTGAAGGTAAGATGCTCCTTGGAGTTCAGACAAAGTGTTGGATGTTTCATTTTCTGACAAAATACCACTTTGCCCTAGCTCAGTGTTTGGAGGAGTGGTGTCCATCTCACTTTGAGAAATGGGTTCTTGTGGACCACTAGATGGGGGCTCATCCATGATTGGAGATGGATGATCAAAACCTGAAGGGTTGGGACTGTCCCCTTCTCTAGGTTGTTGAGAAGAAACAAAGGAATGTGTAGGGAAGGAAGAAGGTGAAAGTGTAGCAGAGAGTGGGGGCTGATTCACAGATGAAACATGTGAACCATCAATAGGAGTAGAGAAATCCTCACTGTGCCCTAACTCACTGTGTGTTTCTTCAAGTGGGGGTATCTCAGGTTGTGAACCATGAGTTTGTGCAGACTCTGTACAGGGTGCCTTGGGAGACAGGCCAATTCAATAGATGCACCTTGTTGAGAAGGCACATCTAGGGAGGTGTTTGAATCCCTTTCAGTAACTCAGTTTGTTGAGAAACTGCAGCTTGGCTAACAGTAGTTTTGGTCCTCCTAGCTCTCTTCTTCTTAGGCTCAGGGGGAACCACTGGGGGTTCTGTTTGACTACCTTCCTTATTTGTTGCACTAGGTGCAGTGTCTCCCTCTTGACTAACAGAGCTACCACCAACATCAGGTTCTAAGGGTCTTTTTCTGTATTCTTGCATGCTTCTCTTTGGGCTTTGGGAAGTCTAGAGGGCCTAGGCTGAGTGTATGGTGTGGAATGTGGGTTAACTGAATTTGGGTCTAATTCAGTTTCATTCACAAGAGTAAAGGAATCATAACCAGAAGGTAATGGATAATCAAGGTTGGACACTTGATCAACCATGTGCTCAGTGAAACAAAGTGGAATATGTGCATTGAGATCCTGTGATGATAACAGTGTGTGTGTGTGTGTGTTCTTTTTCAAAACTGAGCAAGCCTCTAAACGAGGGGCAGCATCATTAAAATCACAGAATGAATTAATGCACATCATAAGAAAGCGAGGGTAGATTGATACCTTCTTACCTATGGCAGCTGTGAGGTGTGCCATGAGGAGAGCTCCAACATTCACCTTGTATCCATGGACAAGAGAATGTGTCAGTTTCTTGATGTAGGAGGGTATTCCATTCCAGCCTGTGGACTTGGTAGAGAACACCTTGACCATCACATCAAGTATCATGCTCCACTCCTTTCTCAGATGCTTCCTATCCATTTCACCAGTTGGATACCATTTGGTAGTCCCCTCTTCGAGAATAGGGCCTGCATATCCAATCTTCATGAAGAGCTTCTTGAGAGTGTCATCATTGGCAAGTTCAGCAAATTGCTGTCCTGCTTCAAGTGTAATTCCAAGAGCAGTGTTGATGACCTCAGCTGTAAGAGTGTATTGTTGCCCAGAGATTGTGAATTGAATACCCGGGTTCTCACCCTCAGTTTGAGCAATAGCAGTTCGCCAAAACGCCTCAAGTCTGTCTAAGTCGAGAATGGGGGTTGAGGTAATGGCAGAACCGAGATAGGACTTGTTCAAGAAAAACACGAGTCCTTTGAAACCTTCACCAGCATCATTTGGGGAAAAGATACCAGCAAAGTTTGTTTGAGAGAGAGTCTGTTTGGGGGCCATTGAGATTTCAAGAAAAAGTAGAAAGTTGCTTTTTGCTGGAAGAAAGGTATTTTGCCTTGAGTTTGATGAGAAAGAGAAAGATATGTCTGAGTAACTGGGGAATAAATAGGGGTATCTCAAACGTTTTGTGCATAAAAAGTGGATTTCAAGAACGTGTCTTAACCCACTCTTAAACACGTGAGTTCCTGCCCGTTATTCACTGACCAACGTGGGATAAATATCCAATTTCAACGGTCCACTATTGGTGACAGTAACCTGTGCGCTAGAAACAATCTGTCAGTAATAAGAGGTGGTGACAGTAGGTTTTGCGCGACAGCAACTATTGCGCAAAAACTTGCTGTCACCGTTAAACATATGAATGACAGTATCCTTTACAAGTCTTGACAGAAAGTCCTTTCCTGCTGTCAAGAAGGTTGCTGTCAAGAAACACACGACAGTACCCTTCTTAACGACAGTAACTTTGATTGGGAATTGGTTCTGTCATGAACTTGTTAGAATGCTTTATTCATACTCTTAACTTAATATTGACAAATTATGGATTTAGCAATGTAATCGTTTGAACACAGATATTAAGCAAATTACACAAACAAGTCATAAACTCAGTAACCATAAAAACAAGAACTTTTATTATTATTAATAAAATCATTAAAATAGAACATTGAGTACATTATTCTATGATTTTATCAACTAGTTCTAAAGTCTCTTCCTTAATCTCTTCTTCAGTGCGACCTTCTTCCTTGAGAAGTGCCTGAAGCTCTTTCTCTTCTTCCTGAGCCTTGGCCTCCTCTTCCTGTTTCTTTTCCTCATCTATCTCATCGAGGGCATCCAACAGCACCTCGAAGAGCTCCTCAATCTCTTCATTGTAGGGTTCACTATCACACTTCTTTAGCCCAACTTCAATTCCTACTTTGTTTTCCATTATTTACTTTAAAACTGAGAACAGACTGGTGAAACCTAAGGTTAATTTATAGGCAAAACCGTCTAAGGATTAAAGTCTAATGGTCAACAGTTAGAGTACCCATACAACTACCACAAAAGTAATTAATGGTCGTGTCCTCCTTTAATCCTACAGATTAATGCACAAAAGGGTGTGAAAGTCCAATGGAACAGATTTTTATCTCTCAAACTTAACAGGTAACCACATTAATGTCATACACGGTTTAAAAGTATGAGACTGGTACAAAATACTGACATGAAAAGTCAAATCAACACATGCTGTCACATAACAGACATAAACCAAGTAGACAGTAACTTCTCTTGACAGCAGGTTTGAAGTTGCTGTCATGAGCTTCAATAGAGAATTTGGAAATATAGAAAACTGAGTAAATCAACATACCAGGTTCAGCATTCCCAATTCACTTACCAACCTGTTGAAGGTTGCTTCATCCAATGTCTTAGTAAAGATGTCAGCAAGTTGCTTGTCAGTTGGGACATAGATCAGCTTCACAGTTCCTTGTTCAACATGCTCTCTGATAAAGTGATGTCTTATATCAATGTGCTTTGTCCTAGAGTGTTGAACTGGATTGTCTGAAATGGTTATGGCACTAGTGTTGTCACAGTAGATAGGAATTTCTCTCAACACTAGACCATAATCCAGAAGTTGATTCTTCATCCATAGAAATTGTGCACAGCAACTGCCTGCAGCAATATACTCAGCTTCTGCAGTTGAGGTAGAAACTGAATGTTGCTTCTTGCTAAACCATGAGACCAATCTTCCACCAAGAAATTGACAGCTTCCAGTAGTACTCTTTCTGTCAATCTTGCATCCAGCATAGTCTGAGTCTGAGTAGCCAATTAGATCAAATCCAGTGTTCTTGGGATACCAAAGACCTAGGTTAGGAGTGCCTTTTAGGTATCTAAAGATTCTCTTGATGGCTACTAAGTGAGACTCCTTTGGATCACTTTGAAACCTTGCACAGAGACATGTAGCAAACATGATGTCAGGTCTGCTAGCCGTTAAGTATAGAAGAGATCCTACCATGCCTCTATAGGTGCTTGAGTCAACTTTCTTCCCTTTAGGATCAAGATCCAGACTGGTTGAGGTGGACATTGGTGTCTTTGCAGGTGATGAATCTTCCAAGTTGAACTTTCTGAGAAGTTCCTTGATGTATTTAGCTTGACAAATGAATATTCCATCAGATTGTTGAAGAATTTGCAATCCCAGAAAGAATGACAATTCTCCCATCATACTCATCTCATATTTGTTACTCATGAGAGAGGAAAACTTCTCACACAGTCTCTCATTTGTAGAACCAAAAATGATATCATCCACATAGATTTGTACCAGAATGATGTCCTTGCCATGGTGTTTGTAGAAAAGTGTCTTGTCCACAACTCCTCTAGTAAACTGATTGTCCAAGAGAAAAGTGGAAAGCGTGTCATACCAAGCCCTGGGTGCCTGCTTTAGTCCATACAAAGCTTTGAAAAGTTTGTATACAAAATCATACACTTCAGCATCCTCAAACCCTGGTGGCTGTTCAACATACACTTCTTCTTCCAACTCTCCATTTAGGAAGGCACTTTTGACATCCATCTGAAATACTTTGAAGTTGCAGTGTGCAGCATAGGCTAGAAAGATTCTTATAGCTTCAAGTCTTGCAACAGGTGCAAATGTCTCATCATAATCTATTCCCTCCTGTTGACAGTAACCCTTAGCCACTAGTCTTGCTTTGTTTCTTGTCACTGATCCATTTTCATCAAGCTTGTTTCTGAAAACCCATTTGGTCTCAATGACTGACTTTCCCTTAGGTCTTGGAACCAGCTTCCATACATTGTTCCTTTCAAACTGATTTAGCTCTTCTTGCATGGCTATCACCCAGTCAGAATCCAACAATGCTTCATCAGTTGTCTTGGGTTCCATTTGAGACAGAAAGCATGAAAACATGCTGTCAGCAGAGACTTTGTTCCTTGTCCTCACTCCAGAATTAGGGTCACCAATGATGAGGTCACTTGAGTGATCCTTGTTCCACTTGGTGATTCTGGGCAAGCTACTTGACTGTACAGGAACATTTGCTTCAGTTTGTTGAGTTTAATGATCACCAATCCCATTGTCTTCACCATGTTCTTCATTGTCTCCAGAGTCACCACTGTTATGAATGTTAGAGGTTATGGTCTGTGACTGAGCTAGAGTTTGGTTGACAGTAGTGATATTGACAGCATCTTTATCAACTTCAACAATTTGAGTGAAGCTAGGTTCTTCATCCACAATTTCCTCAGCTTCCAAGTATCCTTGATTCTCAAATCTGAATGTCTGCATCTTTCCTTCTTCATGCAGTCCTGGAAACTTGGTTTCATCAAATGTGACATTAACACTTTCTTCAATAATCCTGTGTTCCATAACATAAACTCTGTAGGCAGTCCTTTCTGTGCTGTAACCCATGAATAGTCCTTCAAAAGCCTTGGTGTCAAATTTTCCTTTCTTCTCATGGTTATCCTTCATCATAAAGCATTTGCTCCCAAACACATGAAAATATTTGACAGTAGGTTTCTTTCCAGTTAACAGACAGTAAGGTGTACTTGCATGAGTTTTGTTGATCATGGTTCTGTTCTGAGTATAACAGGCTGTGTTGATAGCTTCAGCCCAGAAATATGTTGGCAGTTTGGCATCATGCAACATAGTTCTAGCTGCTTCAATGAGAGTCCTGTTCTTTCTCTCTACAACTCCATTCTGCTATGGAGTTCTTGCAGCAGAGAATTGTTGTACAATTCCTTCATCTTTACAGAAATTTCCAAGAGTGGCATTTCTGAATTCTGTACCATTGTCACTCCTCAAGATTTGAACTTTTGAGTTTGGAGTTCTATCAAGAACTCTGACTTGATCAATAATCACTTGAGCAGCTTCATCTTTGGATTCAAGAAACTTCACCCAAGTGTACCTTGAGTAATCATCCACCATTACTAAGGCATATCTCTTCTTGGCCATTGATGGTACATTGACTGGTCCAAAGAGATCCATGTGAATCAACTTGAGTGTTTCTATGTTGGTGTTCATTTGCTTGGACTTGTGCACAGCTCTTCTTAGTTTGCCCATTTGACAATCTTCACACAGTCCTTCTTGACAGAATTCCTGTTGGGGCAAACCTCTCACTAACTCCTTCTTCATTAGAATATTCATTGTCTTGAAGTTGAGATGTGAGAGCTTCCTGTGCCAAAGCATACTGTCACCAACAGTTGCTTTACTGTAAAAACAGTAAACCTTATCCTTCTTTGTTGAATTTAAGTCAGCAACAAACAAGCTTCCTTTTCTAACCCCTTTTAGAGAGAGGCTATTATTCTTCTTGTGATAGATGTTACAGAGCATCATATCAAAATCAACCTTGAATCCCCTGTCACTGAATTGGCTGACACTGAGTAGATTGTGCTTCAATCCATCCACAAGAGCAATATCTTCAATGACAACATTTCCAATTTCCAGATAGCCATATCCCCATGTGTAACATTAGTTATTGCATAGTTTCCTAGAAGCACCTCCAACATTAGTGTATCCATTTCCTTTATTGACACCTGCCTTACCATTCCTATTCTTAGACTTGGGAGTTACTGGATTGACAATATGTTCAGAAGTTGCTGTCGAACTTTCCTTGACAGTGTCTTTTATTCCTACTGTCTTAACAGAAGGTTTTAAAGTTACTGTCTTGGAACCATTCTTGACAGTATCTTTGGAAGATTCTGTCTTGCCAACTGTGACAGCATCTTTTGAACTTACTGTCTGATTGCTTGGTAAGTTTATTGTCTTGGGGATTGTGACAGTATCCTTTCCATCCTTGAATGTGCTGTCAACACCTTCATCCTCATCAAGAATTTCTTGTTTGATGAGCATGGCTTCTTCATCAAACTCAATTTCTGCAGCTTTGAAAATAGGAGTTTTAACTTTCTTGAGAATGGTGGGTTTGACAGCAGCATTTCCAGGACAATCTTGAATCACAGTTTCCTTTCCAGGTCTTCTACCATAAGAAAAACCTATACCAACTGACTGATTTTCTGTATGCTTATCATTGTAATCCTGAACTATCTTTGATGAGTTTTTATAAGCCTTGATTTTAAATTCATTTTCAGCAATCTCATTTCTCAGGTATTCCTCAACCTCTTTAGCACATTTCAATTCATTTTTCAGTTTAGCATTCTCCTGAGCTAAAGAGTCTAGTGAACTGGTTTTGAGAACAAGAGATTCATTTTCAGACTTTAGTGTTTCATTTAGCTTACTCAGCCTAGTGATCTCCTCATTAGCAGCAGATAAGCTAGTATAGACATTGAACATTTCAGCACGTAAGTCTTTAATGGTTTTCTTATACTCATCAATGGACATATCAAGTAAGACAAGTGAAGGTACCTGACTTGAAGATGTTGATGTTACTTCATCAGTGCTAGCCATGAGAGCTAGGTTGACATATTCCTCTTCATCTTCATCATCATCATCAGACTCATCCCAACACTTTCCTTCAGCCACATAGGCTCTACCTTGATTCTTCTTAGAGTATCCACCAGTTCCTTTCTCAAATCTCTGAACTTGTTTGGGTCTTTTGCACTCAGTAGCAAAATGACCAGGTTCACCACAGTTGTAACACTTGAATTTAGATCTATCCACAAATCCAGTCTTGTATCCTCCTTTGAATGAGCTTCCCACAGCAGCCTTTGATGAGCTTCCCTTGGTGAACTTGGATGCTTGGCCTTGGGGCCTGAATGACCTATCCTTCTTGAACCTAAAGTTCTTGAACTTTTTTGGCCATGTAGGCCATAGTAGGATTGTCCATGCTTTCCAGTTCCTCCATTGTGTAGAAGTCTTCATCTTCCACATCCTTGAGCTGTAGTACTACTTTCTCATCATCTTCAACAACCTCTTCTATCTTCAAGGATTGTACAGGGGTTGGTTGTGTGATTTGTAGTGCTTCACTAGGTTGTGTGATCCTTGGCACTTGTGCTACTAGGGCACTTGACATGTTAGTCATCTTGTTCCTTGTTCCACTTTGTATGGCTCTCTTTTGAAAGAGTTCAAGTTCATAAGATTTCAGAATGCCATAAAGTGTCTCAAAGGTTATATTGTTGAGATCTCTTCCTTCTCGTATGGCTGTTGTCTTGTGTTCAAGATGATCAGGCAGTGTAAGCAAGAACTTGACATTTAATTCTTTTCTGTCATAGTACTTGCCATGTATCTGCAGTTCAGTTAAGAGCTTACTGAACCTTTCAAACATGGAAGTTAAGTCTTCACCAGGCTTGGCCATGAATGCCTCATATTGAGATATCAGTATTTGCCTTTGGTTGCCCTTAACTTCTTCACTTCCTTCACAAAGTAAGGCTAACCTGATCCACATCTCCTTGGCTGATGTGTAGCTTATCACACTTCCACACATGGCTTTATCCAACGTGAGAGAATCGAGCAAGATGAGTTGCAAGTGATCATCTAGCACCATTTTCTCCTTCTCAGGTTCCAAAATTTCCGAGGGATCTTTGGGAACCCAATGTGCAGGAATGATTTCACCATTTACTGTTGTGGCTTCAATTTCCTTCCTTGGTATGAAAGGACCATTCTCGAGTATACCTGGGTATAGTGGATTCGCAGCTTTGATAAACAACAAGATCTTTCTTTTCCAAATGTTGTAGTTCTCTTTATCAAAAGCTGGGATCTTGATACTGTTTGATTTCTGCATTGTCGTCGGGATCTCAGATATGTATGTTAATCTGAAAGCTCTGATACCAGTTGTTGGTCCTTGTGTATTGCAGAAGGGGGGGTGAATGCAATACTGATAAAATTCAATCTTAGTTTCAACAACCAAACCTAAGATTTAATGTTATCAATAATGAGTATGCATTCACAAACAGTATAATCGAGAAGACAGGATTCACAAAATAAATGTTTTATTTATTTTGAAAAGTGTTGCTACAACCTCAAGAGAGAATTCTTGAGCTTCTGTTTTTCTTCAAGACACTTGCTTGTCTTCGTTACTTTCCTAGAATGAATTGATAGTAGGTATAAGACTAATCCTATCACTATCAGTCACGGGTTTGTGAAGCTGCTGTCACTGTCAAGTGGCAGCTTCTTACAGATTATCTTACCCATGTGACTTTCCTAAATTGCTAACATGTCAGATATACATTACAAAGAAAGCAACCTAGATTCATTCTATTTCCAGCTTAAGCAATTCAGCAAATAAAGACTTGACCTTGCTCTTGAATTGATTCACTTTTGTTTTGCAGTGCTTGAAGCTTTTGTCGTAGTTTTGCAGACTTGGTGCAGCTTAGGGATACTGCAACACGCCTGTTTCTTGAACATTGAAGCTGTCACGGGATTTGACTGAGAAAGATACCTAGAACAGGGATCTTTCTCGAGACAGTTACTTTGGCCATAAAGCTTGTTGTCACAGGAATGTGCTTTTGGTGATAGTAGGAGTTCCCCGCATAGTGTGCTGTCGAGGTTTCCAAGCTTGCTGTCAAGGGCTAAAGTTGCTGTCGCGTAGTCTTCCGCCAATGTTGCTGTCAGAGTGAATATGCTGTCTTGACTTGCAACATTCTGTCTTCTTGTAATCTTACTGTCGAAGCTTTAGGACAGTAACCTTTATTCATGTTGTCATCTAATTATGCATCCTTTGAGGCTTGAACACAGCAAGTGAACTTCTTTCAAATTATACAACTAGAATAACATTACATACTGATTACAAGAACATACTTTGGATGTGACAGTATGTTCTACTTAATTAAAAATTAAGTACATTCAAAGTCAAGTTGTTTCTATGTTATCACTCATAAATCCCAACAGGGTTGGAGTTGTTTTTGTGGATGGTGTTATTTTTACACCAAAATAGTGTAAAATCTACACTATTTTAGTGTTATGCATTGGAGATGGTTTAATACTGGACTATTTCTTCAAACGGGCGGGGCCGGCCCGATGAAGGAATGAAGGGGTGCTTTCAAAAGAGATTTTAAAATTTTAAAACATATTATTAGTTATCCATGAATTTTAATAGATTGTAAGACTTAAAATATAGCCTACAATTTAAGTAGAGTTCATGAAATGCAATAGAGTTGATTCTAAATTCATGAAATCTCTTCGAAGTGAGATTTTTAAAAAAAAATCTAAAATTCACAATGAAATCCAACAAAATACAAGAATTTGAAGAATGAGCCAAAATCAACAAATTTTTAAAAAATGCCAAATCTTAATAGTTTATTTATATCCATATTCTACACTGTTGTTGTAAGATCCTAACCATTCAAATTGAACATCGAAATTTAATGAATTTTTTATAATTCAAAACTAATAACACCCAAATTTCGAAAATCTAAATAAATTAAAATTCGAATACATATCTCTAGATGACACATAAACATGTGCATGCTCTTGTTGACTAAAATAATTGTTTTATTATATATTTTATTATAATACATGAGTATATCACACTATTCAGTTAATCAGAAAATATTAATTATTTTATGATCAATCAGATGTCAATCCTAAATTTTAGATCAATCACAAGAGTCTAAAATTTTTCTCATACAATTTTATTAACCAAGGGTGGTTAGACTATACATATAACGCGATTAACCAATCAAAATTTAAATTTTATTTTATGTTTAATTAGAATTTAAATCAATTAAAACTTTGCTCATATAATTTTATTATCCAAGGGTAGGTCAATCTTAAATTTTAGACCAATCACAAGAGTCTAAAACCTTTCCTAATATAAACTACTATCTAGTTAACCAATCAGAAAAAATTAATTATTTTATGACCAATCAGATGTCAATCCTAAACGCGATTAATTTTATTAATCAATAGTGGTTAGACTATACATATAACGCGATTAACTAATCACAATTCAAAATTTATTTTCTATTTAATTAGAATTTAAATCCATTAAAACTTTTCTCATATAATTTTATCATCCAAGACTGAGCCAATCCTAAATTTTAGACCAATCACAAGAGTCTAAAACCTTTTCTAATATAAACTAGAATTTAAATCCAGTAAAACTTTCCTTCTATAATTTTATTAACCAAGTATGGTTAACCAATCAGATGTTAATACTAAATTTTGGACCAATCACATGAACTAAAAAACTTTCTTCGTATAATTTTATGAACCAAATGTGGTTAAATTATCCATACAACGCGATTAACCAATCAAATTTCAAAAATTAATTTATTCTGAATTAGAATTTAAGTCTATTAATTTTTTTGGTGTTTTAGCTTAACAGAAATTCAATCTTTCTTTCAAAAAAAGAATTTGGTTATCAATTAAAATTATTTTATTTTTGATTAGAATTTAAATCCTTTATGATAATTATATACTTCGAGATTTTGATCACCAATTGTACTATCTATTTTATATAAAATAGTTTATTTTATAGATAAACTTATAATACCCCTTACGACCCAACCCACCCAACCCACTGAGTGAAGAAGTATCACGAATATATGTATAGATTTTACGACTTTAATCAATAATTTATATTTTTGATTGTTTAATTGTTAAATGTCGTAATTTAAGGTTTTTACATAGAGATGTAAGGATAGTTATCCAATATTAATATTATTAAAATCCGATGTTAATTGATTATATATATATATTTAAAAATCCATTCACTATTATATTTTTATATTTTGAGAATTTGGTTATCAATTAAAATTATTTATTTTTAATTGTAATTTAATCTTTTATTATATTTATAGACAAACTTCTAATACCAATTCATGATCTAACACACTTAATAAGAAAATATTATAAGTATTTGTATAAATTTTACAACTTTAATCTATAATTTATAATTTATATTTTTGATTATTTAATTATTAAAGATCGTAATTTAAGGTTTTACATAGAGATGTGAGGGTAATTATCCAATATTAATATTATTTATTGTAGTTAAAAAAATTCGATGTTAATTGACTATTTTAAATAAATTAAAGAAAATGATACATTATATATTAATAGATACTTGAAACGATTGATTTTATTTTGTGGATCTTTTGTGTATAAAAAACTATTGTAATCTTTTAATATAATGTTTGAGTCTAGATGCTATGTAGTTAACGAATTAGAAAATATTAATTATTTTAAGACTAATCAAAGACCACTCCTAAATTTTAGACTAAACATATCGTAGAAAAAGTTTTCCGTATTTATCTTTTCATCTGATTTTAATAATCATAATTAGTTGACGATTCTAATTTAAATACAGTAATGACTTGATTTAAAATAAACATGTATTACATATTTGTTTTAGTCACAATTATACTTTCATATTTTTAATTAAATTTTCATAAATATTTATTAATCAAACAATTTGATTACTATTTTACATTTAATACGATATTAATAATTCAGTTTCAAGTATACAATTTATAATACATAATTTTAATAACTATTTGTTATTCATAAATATATATATAGAGTTAAATTCTATGGAGACCACCTTTTTTGTGGAGACCTGGAGACCACAGATGTTTTGCAATCTAAATTTGGCAAAATAGATCATATTTTGTAATCAAAAATTTGCAAAACGTACTGTTTTGCAAAGTATATTCTATGAAAATCACTATTTCATTGAAAATCTTTAAAATCATGCAAGTTCTGCAAACTAAACATGAATGTTCTGCAAACCGAACATGTTTTACAGAACAATATGTTTTGCTATGTTTTTTTTTTGCTAATTAATGTTTTGCTATGTTTTAGTTGCAAAACATATATAATTTTAAAGATTTTAAATAAAAATAGTTATTTTCATAGAACATAATTATATTTTGTTAAATTTAGATTGCATAAGTATGTGGTCTCCATATATACATATACATATACATGCATGTTGCATTAATTAAAGAGATTAATAGTGACATTATCGTACGATTTAAAGAAATATTAAAATTTTAAAAGTGTAAAAACCAGTTTAATACAATGTTCGCCTCAATTGTCACATTTAGATTACATGTTGGTTGGTAGCTAAACCGTTTTTACGCCGATTTAAAATAATAGACTATTTAAATTAAATTAAATTTAAAATTTTGAATTATTTTAATTCACATGTAATTTCTAAAATCATATTTGAATGAGCACATCATCTTCGCAAGTATAATTTTTTTGAATTTAAATAAAATTAAAATTTTAAAGTAAAAGTTAGTAAAAATAATTTAAACTTATCTTACACAAATTACATGTAGGTTGAACTAAACTGTTTTTCAGGCCGTTTTAAAATTATACTAACAATATAAATTCGATTAATGACATAGAATTTTAAATCATTAAAATTGTATGTGACCAAATACATCATCTTTTTAAGTACTTTTAATTTATTAATAAGACATATTTTCACATTAGCTTGATAATATATTCAATATAAGCATATTACAAATCTCTGAAGTTTAGATAGTAAACTGGTACATTACTTCTTCTTTATTTCGTATTCAGTTAGGTGTAGTCATTAGACTCATCAATTTTTCATTGTTAAAATTTTAAAATCTTAATGTAGATGAAGGCGATATATCATTTACGAGTTTGCAGTGTCGAATATGTAACTCGAGGAACTCTGTATCATTAACCATACATACAAATGCAAATGTGGTAAAATCGTCTCAAACCCAAATAGGAGGCACCATGTTCAGTAAATCAAATACTTTAAAAATATTTTTCTTCTTATCCTCTTTACCATAATTATATACTCCCTCCGTCCCTCTCATTTATTTACGCATGAGTTGGGCTTAGAGGTTATGAAAAAGTGTAAAATACTGGAAAATAAAATAAAAAAAGAGAGTAAAATGGTGGAAACCGTCAATATTTAATGTATAAAGTAAGTGTAAGGGAGAAAAGTAGCGGATGTAGTTAATTTTTATATTGTAGAATTTTACTACTTTTCGAATATAAAGAATTGAGAGTGACATTTATAAAAGTAAAGTGTAAAGAAATGAATGAGACAAAAGGAGTATAATTTTATTACTTTTAGGGCGTCCATCTACATTATTAATTGAAGTGAATTAGTTCAAAGATTGTGAAGTGGTGCGGTCAATATCAGCAAATGTTGACGACGACCTTTGTGGTCAGAATCTAAAGGTAATGACGTAGTCAATACAAAATTCTAAAATAAGAGCATATTAAATGTAAATTTAAAATTTTATTCTAAAAAATTTAAAATCTTCGTCATAAGAAAAAAATAAAAACCAGTATCCTGAAAAATTGAAAATCATCACAGGAAAAATTCTGACATTCACTATATCTTTGAATTATTGAAACTTAGTCCATAGCAATACAATATACTTTGACTCGAATGTGACAAAATTAGTTTAAGCTCTAAGTTTCAATTCCCTTACAAGAATCTAAAATCACCTCATACAATGTTGATTCTGTTGTTGTGAGCATAAAATTTATAATTTAAATAATTAATTGTGATATTTGTCCAATATCAAATTTGTCTTTCTCATCCTTAATAACACAACCCTTTTGTTTCTTTTGAAGCAGATGCATGATTCAGCTAATAATGATAATTTCATTGACGCATATCCACGGAGTTAAACAAAAAGTATAATTCTAAAATGAGTTAAGACGTTCAACATTATTATTAATTCAAAAATTGATGGTACATTTCAAATAGATTATAATATTGTATTTTATGTTAATTTTTTATGATGATATCATTTTATATATATTTGTTCAATCAATATTTTATGCGTTGAATATTTAATTTTAAATTATAAATATTTATTTTTTTTAGTAATTATAACATAACTTATATTTATTAATACATATATGCATATATTTATAGTAAAAGTATGTGACAAAAAAATTAATATGAATTCTGTTATATAATATATTTATAATTATTATAAATTTTAAGATTGTGCTTTCGATGAATAAAATACTAATTTAATTAAATTAATGATTTCACTGTGGATCATATCCACCAAAAAGTTAGTTGTATTTGGGACGGTACTGCTCTCTTTTCAAAAGGTCGGGCCCCAAAACGACCTGGCCCCAATAAAACAAACAAATTAATACAGAGGGAGATTAGAGTTGGGCAAAGGTGAAGCCTTAAAATAGCCAGTTTTGTCTCTCAAACTTTTATTCATCTCGCTAGTTTATGTTTTCGTAGTGAAAAATGAATAAATGCATCAAGTTTTCCTTCCAGTTGAATTCAGATCTCAATCCAGAGATCGTTAAGAAAATAGTAGCCATAGCCTATCAATTGAGTTTGTTTTTCGTGTCGGAACTCTGCAAAACTAGGAACATTATCATAGCCATAGCCCCCTCCATTTTCATTAATTTGACCCTCTCTCTGTCTCTCGAATCCTTGCTGCTCCATTAATTTGCCTATATCTCTCTTCCATGTAAGCTCTGCAAGCTAATAAAAGAGCATTGTCATATCGAGGCTCGTTAAAGAAGGGTTTTTCATTTAGTATCAGAGCTTGTGTATAGACACCAAAACCTGCAGCACTGTAGATTTGTTCGGCAACCAGTTGTCGTTCCCATGACCGGTCCAAGTGTTTAGAAGGCTGACGCAGACTCTTCCACAGTTTGTATAATGAACCTCCTGAGAGAAAAAGTTTGCAGGAAAAGTGCCATTATTGACAGAAGTAAAAATAATTAAACTCGTGATTATTGTCACAGCAACACATACGGGTGGTATAGCAAGATATGTAGGGGAACGCGAACGTCAAAGACAAACAGCTCATCATGGTAGGGGGTGTCTGCTACTTCGATGATGACAGCCCGCAAAAGATCCATCCTCCTCTCATACATATGTTGTATCTGCCCAGACAATTAGAAACATGTGTGTTATGTAAAAATTTGTAATGTACAGGTATTATACAAACAAGCATGTAACCCATGCACGGATAAATTTTAGTTTTTTTTATTTTATTATCTATATTTTGATTTATATGATTTTAAAAAGTAATCAAATATAATAATATATGTATGATTTTATTCTACGTTTTTTTAGCCTATAAGTTGTGCGATACACGGATGAATTTTAGTATTTTTGATTTATTATTTTAGTATTTTTTATATGATTTTTTAATATTTTTTATCTTATTTTATTAAAATTTATTTGTATTTTGATATTAAAAATTCTTAATATGTTGTTGACGGAATAATATCTTGAACTTTTGAATGTAGAGGATTTTGTCCATGATTTTTTTAGAAAATAGAGGATTTTGTTAGAAAATATTGAAAAGTTAATGTATTTTATTTGAAAAGGTAATAAGTTATAGTTTTTTTTAAATGAAAAAAAATACAAAAAGTAACATGTTTTAGTTGAAAAGGTAATTGCCGTAATTAAAAGTATTAAAATAAATAAGTAAGGTTTGCCCGTGATATTTTTGGAAAATGAAGAGTTTTAATAAGAAAAAATAGAAAGAGTAGCATGTTTTCGTTGATTTGTTTTTTAGAAAAAGAGAACCCTAACATTGATATCAGTTACATAACCGTTTACAAATAACCAAAACACAAGTCTATTTTTAAAGTTACACAAGCTTGTAACTTGTGCGATGCAGGATGAATTTTAGTATTTTTTATTTTATTATCTATATTTTGATTTATATGATTTTAAAAAGTAATCAAATATAATAATATATGTATGAAGTTATTCTAAGTTTTTTTTAGCCTATAAGCTGTGCGATACACAGATGAATTTTAGTATTTTTGATTTTTGATTTTAGTATTTTTTATATGATTTTTTAGTATTTTTTATCTTATTTTATTAACATTTATTTGTATTTTGATCTTAAAAATTCTTAATATGTTGTTGACGGAATAATATCTTGAACTTTTGAATGTAGTTTAGAAAAATAGATGATATAAATATTTAATAATAATATGTTGTTGACGGGATTCGAACCTTGAACCCATGGGAGCATTTTAGATATCAAGAAAATAATAATTTTTTAATATTACATCCAACGGTTCTCATTTATCTATATTTACATCTAACGGTTATTATTTAGATAACCAAACTACATATGACCAAACTACCAACCAAATAGAGGGTGGTTTGCTTATAATAGTATAGTATATTTATATGATTTTTTAGTATTTTTTATCTTATTTTATAAACATTATTTGTATTTTGATCTTAAAAATTCTTAATATGTTGTTGACGGAATAATATCTTGAACTTTTGAATGTAGCTTAGAAAAATAGATGATATAAATATTTAATAATAATATGTTGTTGACGGGATTCGAACCTTGAACCCGTGGGAGCATTTTAGATATCAAGAAAATAATATTTTTTTAATATTACATCCAACGGTTCTCATTTATCTATATTTACATCTAACGGTTATTATTTAGATAACCAAACTACATATGACCTAACTACCAACCAAATAGAGGGTGGTTTGCTTATAATAGTATAGTATATTTATATGATTTTTTAGTATTTTTTATCTTATTTTATTTACATTTATTTGTATTTTGATCTTAAAAATTCTTAATATGTTGTTGACGGAATAATATCTTGAACTTTTGAATGTAGCTTAGAAAAATAGATGATATAAATATTTAATAATAATATGTTGTTGACGGGATTCGAACCTTGAACCCGTGGGAGCATTTTAGATATCAAGAAAATAATATTTTTTTAATATTACATCCAACGGTTCTCATTTATCTATATTTACATCTAACAGTTATTATTTAGATGACCAAACTACATATGACCAAACTACCAACCAAATAGATTGTTTTTAATAATTAATAATTTTATTATTTATTATTTATATTTTATTAATTGCATTTATTAAAAAAAAATAAGTAGGCGTGTTAAACATTTTTAAATAATTAAAAGTATTAAAATAGATTTTAAAATAAATAGATAACGGTTTGTCCGTGATATTTTGGAAAAAGAGTGGTTTTAGTAAGGAAAATATAAGTAACATGTTTTCGTTGAATTTTAAAATATAAAAGTAACGATTTGCCCGTGATATTTTTGAAAAAAGAGGTGTTTTAGTAAGAAAAATAGAAAAGGTGACATGTTTTAGTTAAAAAAGGTAATTGTCAATTAAAAGCATTAAAATAGATTTTAAAGTAAATAAGTAAGGATTTGCCCGTGATATATTTGGAAAAAGAGAGATTTTAGTAAGGAAAATAGAAAATATAACATGTTTTAGCTGAAAAGGGTAATTGCCCGTGATTTTTTTAGAAAAAGAGGGGAAGGTAATTGCCAATTAAAAGTATTAAAATAGGTTTTTAAAATAAATAAGTAAGGATTTGCTCGTGATATATTTGGAAAATGAGGGATTTTAGTAAAGGTAAATAGAAAAAGTAACATGTTTTAGCTGAAAAGGAAATTGCTTTGGCTAAAAATGGTAATGAGTTAGTTATTAACGATTATAAACTTATTATATTATTTTATTAAATGAAACTGTCTGCGATATTTTTGGAAAATGAGATATTTTAGTTAGGAAAAATAGAAAAGATATTCTATATAATAATTTTAATATTTTATCTAACGGTTCTCATCGATTTGATCAGAGATATCTAACGGCTATGAATGAAGTGACCAGACTACAAAAACTTTCATGACCAGACTACAAAACTTTTCATTTTTAATATAATAGTATAGATTTCAGAAAGATTAACCAAAATACTGTACAAATGTCCAGTTCGTGTAAAAATGTTTTTCTTGACACTATTAGCATTTTTATCTGTCAATCTCAATTTCCGATGATGGAGGGAGGGGGTGTTTGAGGGCACGGGAGGATGAAGCCTCCGACTGACCTCATAAAATATACTCCCAATGTCCCATTTTATATTTTATGTGAATGATTTGTTTTTTCACGCATTTTAACGTGTTCGGAAAAAATAATTTTAAATAATATTTTTTTAAATTTTTTGTTTTATATAAAAATATAAATCATATATTTTTATATAAAACAAAAAATTAAAAAAAATATTATTTACAATTATTTTTTTCGAGCGTATTGAAATGTGTGGAAAATAATATGATCAACATAAAATGGGACGGAGGTAGTAAGTGATGAAATTTGCTATCATAAAAAATCAGGGACTCCTTCAGTTTTCTGGTACAGTAAAACGGATTTTGTGCAAAAATGGTACAGCGGAACAAAAGAGTGCAAAAATGGTACATGGCGCCACTTCATGTGGCGACCCCTTTCGAAAACCCCTTAGGTATATTTTTTTCCCTTTTTTCCCTTTCTGCTCTCAATTGTGCAGTATTTGTTACTTAATAAAAAGTGATTGGTGCTTAGTAAAAAATTGTTTCCAACAATCGATTTTGGATGTTTAAAAAATATAGTTGGAAAATTTAAAATTTCAATTTTTTTTTCTACATTAAACTTGAAATGTTCTACTTTGCTACTAACCAAAAATTGAAAAAAAAATTCAAGTGTAACTATGTAAAATTTTGCTCCAAAAATGAAGTTTACACATAATTAAAATTTATGTAGGCACTTTTAGGGGTATAAAAAAACATGCTTCTACATAATATTTTTTTATTTTTATGGGTTCCACATTAAACTTCAAACATTGTACTTCTATATAGAAGCTAAAAGGTTTAAAAAAAAATTATGTGAACAATGGTATTTTTAGGTCCGAAAATGACTAGAACAAAACTTTTATTCAAGCAACAATGACGACACATTTTATTACTTTGATTTCACCGTTCAACATCTGCAAGCATGATAATAATGCAACCTTTATGTTGACGTGACTATACCACTTTTACATTTGTAGAGCAATAATAATGTCAACAGTTGTATTCTGATACCATGATAGATTAAAGCTTCGTTTTTATTTTGACATGACTACACATCTTTTATTTTTTAGATCAATTATTTCTGAAAAAAAATAATAATTAATACAAAGCTTTAAATTTCTGGAAAAGATGAGTGGTCACTTCAAGACCTGCATAACCAGTAAGACATGACAACTCCACCTTCAATACCTGAAGCACCAAGCCTACATGAAGAGGATAGGCGAGATATCACCCCCTGCTTTGAAGTACCTGACAGACATTAATCCTGAATTGTGGACCTTATGTTGTGATCTTGGTGGTGCTCGCTACAGACAAGCCACGACAAACTTTATGGAAGGCTTCAATGGTAGCATAAGAATGACACGTTTTCCTCCTGCTACAGCAATGATGGAGTATATCTTCTACAAGACTGTGAAAATTGTGAATACTCAACGAAACCAAGTCATCGATGCAATGCAACGGGGTCAACTGTTATGCCAAAGGACGGACAATATGATAAGCCCATATATGGAGAAGGCTAAATCACATAAGGTCCAAACATTCAGTAAACAACAAGGCATTTTCAAAATTGTTAAGTAACGGTATCGGGTCAAAGGAGTCACAAGGGGGGCGAGTTCAAAATGTGGACATGACTAAAAAATTCTGCACTTGTGGGAAATGCATCACCCATCATTTGCTTTGTTCTCATATATTGGATGGTTGTTTGACAGATAATCTTGATCGAAAAAAGTTGAATTTATTTTATTTAAAAGTCAAAAAACTTGTACTAACAATATTTTTATTTTGGGAACAACGTGAACGAAACATCACAAATTTAGAGTAAAAAACAAAGAAAATAAATGCAAGAGTATAGAAAGGCAAGCAAATTGCCAACTACCGTTTGTTGGAGATAACAACAAAATAATTTAAATATAGAATGAACAATAAAATCAAAGGGATAATTTATAACTGGACAATGACCATCTAAAAATAGAGATCCACAATATCCTACGTTTTTATTCCTATCTATACTATCTCTATACAACAAAGCAGCCTCTATTTGGTCCGTTAGATGTAAATATAGATAAATGAGAACCGTTGGATTTAATATCAAAAAAAATATTATTTTCGAGATATCTAAAATGCTCACGGGTTCAAGGTTCGAATCCCGTCGATAACATATTATTATTAAATATTTATATCATCTATTTTTATAAGCTACATTCAAAAGTTTGTGATATTATTTCGTCGACAACATATTAAGAATTTTTAAGATCAAAATACAAATAAATGCTAATAAAATAAGATAAAAAATACTAAAAATTCATATAAAAAATAATATTATAAGCAAATTACCCTCTATTTTGGTTGCTTGGTAGTTTGGTCCTCTAAATAATAACCGTTAGATGTAAATATAGATAAATGAGAACCGTTGGATATAATATTAAAAGAAATTTTTTACCAGAATTTTTTCCCGAGAATTTTTACCAGAATTTTTTCCCGAGAATTTTTTTTCCAAAAATTTTTTACTAAGAAATTTTTTCCCGAGAATTTTTTTCCCGAAAATTTTTTCCTAGGAATTTATTGCCGAGAAATTTTTCCCGAGAATTTTTTTCCCTAGAAATTTTCACAAAATTTTTTTCCCAAAAAATATTTCCCGTGAAATTCGTTCTAAAAACTTTTCAAGAACTTTTAGGAAAATAAAATTTGAGATTTATTTTCCTTCGAAAATATTTTCCGGTAAAATATTTTCTAGAAAAAATAATTTCCAGGAAAATAACTTCCATGAAAAATATTTTCCAAGGAACTATATTCCATGAAAAACATTTTTCAAAATTAAGTTATTTTTCGACAAACAAACGGAACCTTAATGAATAATTGAATAATTGTGTTCCCTCCCTGTGTATAGTTTAAAGAAGTCTCTGTAACTCAACCCCTTTATCAAATTTTTCTCTCTACCTTCTTCATTTTACAAATAAAACCATATATGGCTGCTGAAGGAGGTTATCTTTTTCGGATAATCAACGGCTACATAGAACAACCCGACATATCCAAATCAACGGCCCTGATTACTCGTGACTTACTTGGTGGTGCTGCTGGTGCCTGTAACTCCTCCACAACCTTTGATTCTAAACAACTGGAACTCGATTTACAAGTACCGCCAGGCTTTGAAAAACGACTTGATTTGAAGGTGCCTCTCCCTTTCTCTCATGTTTCTTTTTATTATGTGTTCCAAAGCTTCAAATCAAATCTTTGCGGAATTTTTTGATTTTCATTTCGCTATTGAATTTTTGAGTCGAAAAGTAGTTCATTGATTTTATTATTTTCCCGTTGAAAAATATATAAATTATATTACATGCATGAGTACGTTATTATGATGAGATAACATTATTTATTCTCAGATTTTTAGGGACAGATACAACAATTTGTTGTTATGTATAAAGCTGGTCTGTTCAGACCTTTAATATCATTTGAAAAAAGATTAATTAGTAGTAGCTATTATGGAAGTAATCTGATTCTGTTTGTATCAGTGAGATGCTATTTCTTGATTTTACTCAACAAATGAATGGCTGCAATATTAATTTATTAGTTGTTGATCTTGTACTATGAATCCTAAAGCAGAGTGTCCTAATGAAACAGTAAAAGTTTCATTTCATTTAATTACTACATCATCTTTTGACATTAATTCCGATTTTGTTGATTTGCTCTTTAATCTCACCTCCTTCAATTTTTGCAGTCAGGAAAAGTGCATCTTCAGAGATGTAACTCTCCAAATACATCATCTGACCATGTGCACCAAACCAATCAAACAGTGTCGAAACTTCAAGACTTAAACTATCCACCAGCGACAAAGCCTCTGAACCTGTTTGATGATACTAACCTGGACCTTAAACTTGTGCAATCATCTGATTCAAAATCGACGTCCAATTACCAGAGTGCATGCACTCTAGACAAAGTGAAATCGGCACTTGAAAGGGCAGAGAAAGAGACCAACAGGAAGAGGTCCGTATCAATGTCACCTTCCAAATTACCATCTTCGGATACTGGAGCTGATAGTATGGACTCTGAGGAGAAGTCATCTGCTTCTTTTGCTGCTGGTTGCCCCAGTTGCCTGCTTTATGTCCTGTTATCAAAGAGCAACCCTAGATGTCCTCGATGCAATATGGTTGTTCCATTACCTATGCCACTGAAGAAACCTAGGATTGATCTCAATTTATGAATTTTATAAGTAGTTCATGTAGAAAAACAAAAATCTGAACTTTGTACAGAACAGACACCAAGTGTATAGGCCACAGAAACTGAATTTTATTAAGGTGTAAGATACATACACAAGTCACAAACTCAATTTATTCAACTTAAATCAAACCATAGATAGGACTCCCTAATGATACATAAACACCATTCTAGAATAGCTGGTTCATGTATTATCAGAAGCTAGACAGTTTCTCAATACTTAATAATTAATTACAACAGACCTTTCAGATATCCTTACTTCTTGTTGAATCTGGAACATTCTGAACTCTTTAAGTCGGCATTGGTTTGTCTTCCAACATCCCCTCTCAATGTCGATGACCTGTTGCATACACCAAGTAAAGAGCGGAACTTGTTTATCCTCGTAACTGACAAACTCTCTTGGTTAAACTAGTATGAATTATCTACTAACTAGTATGAAGTTTGAATTAAAATCAACCCCTAGAAGAGAAAACATAAACTTTGGCCAAACTAAAGTTTTCGATTAAATGACACATTACACATAATCCTTAGGATATACAAGAATAGGTACCTTGACGGGAAAACTAAGGAAGTTGATATCTGATCAATCTTTTTCTGTTTGTCCTGCTGCTGCTAAATCCACTTACTGCCCGAAGTAAACTCAATGCATTAAGGAAGGATTTTAAGAAACATTTTTAACAAATATAAACTATAAATTCAATCAAGTGTAAAATAAATTATGATAAACGTTGCTAAAAATGTTCCAGCAGTAAAATAGGTAAATCCTAGAAACCCTATTTACAAGTCTACTGTCCAGGGTGCGTTTGTCTATGTCTAACAGGGGTACTGTCAGAACCCCAGAGGCAGTGTTCTACTCAATCACAACCTCCTAAACTTAAGGAGCACGTCTCTATCCTCAAGGAGTCGATTAATAATCCATCTCTATCATCTGGGACGAGATAAATACATCAGTTATGAGGATATTTACCGAATATACAAGCAATATCTATATATTCGCCGAATATATCACTTTATTTATGAAATGTGAAGGATTCTAGTGACCTACTAGGAGTAGGACTCTTGAATGCATGCTTAATAATTATCAAACCAGCTTGTTAAGGAGGCAAATATATATCAAAAACGTGGAACGACCAGCTTAGAGGAGTCCAACATGAAGAGAGCTACATATAGACTTGATTCCTATAAATATAGGATATGTAGGCCATTTGCAAGGATACACACTCACATTCCCTTTGCTATTCTCGTGTAGGGGCTTTTGTGATACTCATTTTCGGCAAGTATTCTCTCAATATTGCCCGAGAACCTTGTGAATTCAGTCCAAAACAGCCACAGATCATTCTCTGTTCTAGGCAGTTGAACCCCCTGGCGGCAGCGTGCGAACCTGTTCTTCTTGTCAATTTCTACGCTCTTATTCCGTTATTCCAGCAAACCTCTGAATTTGTGTTGTATCAAATTCCTCTCACAACATAATTGGCGCTAGAAGGAGGTGATTTATAACTTTCTTAATCTCTAGAGAAGAGAGATGTCGAATAATTCCGATGATAATCGAACACCGAAGAGCAACCGAGAAGATAGTGAAAATGAATCTGGGGATGAAATGACTGCTCAAGAGCTAAGAGATGAAGTAAAGAGAATGAAGAAAGAACTTGGCTCTCTCAGAAAAAGGTCCGACAAGATGAAGAAATGGAAGCAAAAATTCATTTCTCTCGAGAAAAAGACTAAAAAGATACCTGTAACTCCGATTCGGCTCGATTTCGAAACTGATGATAATGGCTCTGGAAATGAATCCGGAAAACTGAATCTTTCTGGTGTTAAGACAGACCAGATTGACCCCGACTGAAGGGAAGATGAGAAAGAAGTTCACAAATCGAAGGGTTCCCCCCACTCGCAGCATGAGTGTCTTTGACAGGCTAGGTAACAAGTTGAACAGCCAGGACTTGCGTCACAAGCTGGACGAACGCAAGGAGAAAAAGTCTAAAAAGACTCATTCTGAAAAGTCTCAGTCTAAGGGCTCGAAGAACCACAAAAAGAAGGAAGATGAACATGATTCCAGTTCGGATCAAAGCTCTGCCAATAATGATGACAAGGGTTCAACTGATGGCGATGAGGAGCTCTTCTCTAATGTAGAGAAAGAGCTATTTAAGGTGAATGACTTGCGTGAAGCCCTAAAGAAACTAAAAAAGGAGAAGCAGTCGTAATCTGAGATGACAGTGGCATCCCCCTTTACCAAAAAGGTCAGGGATTCGCCCTTACCCCCGGCTTACAAGGGTACGCCTGATTTTAAGTTCAATGGAACCCTTGATCCAGTCGAGTTCCTTAGCCGATTTAACACCGAGATGGAAGTATACCAGATAAAGGACCTCACTAAATGTCGTTTATTAGCAGCTACGTTGAGGGACAATGCTCACCAGTGGTTCAAACGGCTGCCCGCAAATTCCATCAAGTCATGGAAGCAAATGAGTGAGCTCTTCGAGACATGGCTCACAATTGAGACCAAACTCATATTCGAGACATGGCTCACAGTTGAGACCGAACTCATATCCGAGACATAGCTCATAGTTGGGACCAAACTCATATTCGGGACATGGCTCACCTTTGGGACCGGACTTATATTCGAGACATGGCTCATATTTGAAACCGAACTCATATTCTAAACAGGTCTCACAATTGGACCCGAGCCCATATTCGAAGACATGTCTCACATTCGAGACCTGACTGATTGTAATAACCCCAAATTTTGGACTTAGTTAAAAAAATTTTGATGAAGAGTAAATGTCGATGAATGGTGAATTTGTTGATGAAAAATATTTCAGACCACACTATACAGAAGACATGCAATGAATGTTTCGAAGTTATATTATTGATGTATAAGGAGAATAAGTGAATGTAAACGCGATCAGAATCAGAAGATTTCCATTCGAGTTTTAAATCACTATTCACTGGACAATCAAGGATGTATTGATTTGATCGTTTTGAGAAAGTATGTAGAATGAGAAATCCATGATTATATCTTAAGCCAAGGTGAGAAATCTAGGATCATATATTAAACCAAGGAAATGGAAAGATCAAGGAAGTATCTCCTAACATTGGTACAGAGAAACGTTTTCAAAATCACTTGAACCTATCGCGAAACAGAAGCGTAACGAATTATGGATTAAACCCTAACCGAAGGGGGAGTATCATATAAGATCATCAAGTCCAGCATATAAGGGGATTGATGATACAAGAAATGACATAAGCACGACACAAAAGATGGCATAAGCATGACATATGGGGTGACAAGGTGATGAATCACCACCTTGTCACCATTTTTGCCCAAAACCACCCAAAGATTGACATGTGGCATGGGGTGACTAAACTCCACAACAACCACACAAAATGGATGCATCCAATTTAGCATTATTTGGACAAAAGAAAGAAAAAGAAAAGCAAACAATATCCTCCCCATTTCTTCATCAAACCATTCGGCCTTTTCATGCTCCAATTTCCTTAAAACTTTTGCTACCACTTCCACTTCTCTAAAAATTGCAAGGATGGATTCTAAAGCTTCCATATTTCCAAACTAAGGTAATCTCTAAATCCTAGCTTCATCCATGGATTGCATCATGTTCAAATCTTGATTAAAAGATGAGCATGAATAGTGTTTTGAATAGTAACTTATGATTTTCTTGATTTGTTCTTGAAGATTAAGGCTTGTTAAGGTTGATTAAGGATCAAGCAAGGGTATATAAGCTATTTTTAGGGTATACCAAGAATCAAGGAAGGTATAAACATCTCAAACCTTTAGTTATAATTCGATTTTTATGATTAGTTTGATGATAGTTTGAGATAGTATGGATTAAAGGTTGAATCCTTGGTTATAATGATTGTTTAGTGGATTGATTGATGGTTGAACTAGTGATTAGTGTTATGAGCATGTTTAGACAGTAATAAGATGGTATAAATTAAATCCTTGTGTTGTGATTGCTTGGTTATGGATTGGTGAATTGATTAGAGTGTTTTAAACACGGGAATCGCATTTAAGCGTCGTTACCATGTCGGATTTTCATTAGAAAGCTTAGACAGAGACCACGGATACCTTGTAGACATAGCAATGAGGTTTTCTGACAATGATCATGTAGGCTCTGTTTTGTAGTTTTTTTTAGCGAAAGAATCGTATCGTTTCGATTTACGGTTTAGGAGAAACGTCCGTTTTAGTGAAAGCGGTTTCGGATAACTAAGTAGTTCACTGTATGAACTTTGAGATGGTGATTAAACCCCTTAAAAATGGAATTGGGTTGAGATATTAATGTGGATACTAGTATGGACAGTTAGGAAGGGAACCGAGGAGGTTTCGTGTTAAAATAATGATTTTTCGATTTTATAAAAATGCGGGAACAAAAGTTGCGCGAGTGAAAAACCCTTAAGGGGATGGTTAAAAACAATGAGTTAGCAATGGTAAAGTACTTGGGTTTTGAGAATAGATTTCCACCCAAACTTTTGACTTAAGAGTTTACGGAATGTCATGAGGTTATAAGTGACCAAGAGCGAGACATTTGATGTTCGTTAATAGAACGTTAGTGCTTAAGTTAAATGCACTTTAAATGATTACGCTAGGGAACTGATCGCGTATTTCTTTGTTTATAGATTTTCCGGCAAGTTCTCGAACCCATAACAACCAAGGACCAGAGGCAAGTTTTCTCATTCCATGCTATAATTTTAAATTACTTATACTAATGATGCATATGATAGATACATGCTTTCAAATGTAATATATGCATATGATATTATGCATGCTTTCAAACCGTACATCGTATATGGATGTGGTTGGATTTTTAAACTATGGAGATGATAATATGCATATGATAGATGCAAGTTTTCAAACCCTACATCCTATAAGTGATGCTGTTGTGATTTACTGTGGTGTACATGATATACATTATGCTTTAATACTGTGAAAAAATTTATAACTGTTTACGCTTTTGATAAAAAGTTTTATAAGATATAAGGTTTATATGCTATGTAAATACTAGATATAAACCGAGGTTTTAAAGGCTCTAAGGATAGAGCACTCGTACGATGATTTTAAAATATTAGACCGGGAGTTAAATTACGATTTTATCTTGATTATACTGTCAGAAGCTGGAGGGTTCCAGGGACAGTTATATTTTTAAAATGTTGATTAAATATTCCAATATATATATATTATTGGATATTTAAATAATATTAATATAAATATTATTTGAATATTTATTTAATTAAGTGATTATTATTATGAATATTCACTTAAGTGGAATCTTATTGAATAATAATTCAATATTTATTATTTTGATATTTTGATATTTATTTAATTAAGTGAATATTAATTTGAATATTCACTTAAGTGGAATTATATTAAATCATAATTCAATATTTATTATTTGAATATTTATTAAATATTCCAAATACGATTTAAAAAATCATAGAACCTTATTTAAATATTACGTAAGGTTCCAATAGTTATTTAAAATATTTTCTGATCTCAAAAAGGATTTAGGAGAAAATAGTAAGGGTTCCCAACTACTTTAATTAATTATCTCGAATGATGATTTTGATTTGAACTTATCAAAAATTGGGAATCCATCTCAGGAAGTGAACATATGATTTCACTTGCCTCTTTCATTAAAAGTGAGTATGTTTTCGGGTTCTGATTTATCAGAACTAAAAGTATTTTACAAAAACTCCCAGGTCGTAATTTCAAAATACGTGGTAATCATTCGTAGCTTCGTTGACTGATGTCAACCCACATTGTGACTTACTCCCTTCAAATATTCTGGAGTAAGGAATCTAAACTGTTACAAAGTTTTTGACAAGTATTTGTACTTGGGGGAAATATGATTAAATTCCGATTCCCGTTTCATTGATTTTTCATCCGGGACCGGGAGGAAACGTGAAGGAGGCTGTTGGACAGTACCTCTGATTATAGCGTAAGAGGCTGCTGGGCAGTCCAGCACTTATCTCGCGTAGGAGGCTGTGGGACAGTCCAGCAGATACAAATCCCGTATGCGGCTAGGGTGATAATCATGTTAAGATGTCGTCCATCTACTAGTAGAAAAGTGTGAGTACGATACAACGACTGATCATCATGTATTGTGGCGTGCTCCGGAAAAAGGTCCCTTCCCTCCAATTGGAGTTGTGCTTCACATTGTACGAAAGCCTAGGCGCTGAGTTACTAATAATGTGGCAGTGAAGAGTAATGATGTTCCTCATACAGTAGTTGTACTGTATGGCCTGTTTTGACGAAAAGAATATTTAAACATATTATTCTGTATATGAACGGAGTTTCAAAGGTTTTTCAATTATGATATCAGCTTACATACATGATTATGATGTTATATCTTATTGTCAAGCTATAGTGCTCATTCTTGCTACTTTTATATACCACAACACAACATAGTCGAAAAGGTGTTCATTACTGATATTTTATAGTATTTTGAACCATATAAGATATCTAAATAGATATGTGTGTATCTATAGGTCGAGAAGGTAGTTAAGATATACAGTATGTTGAACTGTATAGTATTTTGAATCAATGGATAGACTTTAAGCCTTGATTCCAATATTTGATATCTATTTTAAAAGATATGTTTTGAATATTGGTTCATCATTATATCGATACCAAGGATTTCTAAATGATTTACGAAAAGTATTTGAGTATGATTATAAGTCATACGATATTTTGAACGGTATACTATTTTGGGGTATTCAGCATCCCTTGAGATGAATGATCACCCTATTCCAAGTGCTTTTGAGAAGGCCGAAAAATATGATCAAAAGCATGATGTACCCCCTACTTTTTTTGAAGTCTGTGCATATTTTTAAGTGATATTTGTCTGTTAAGTAACACTTGTAACTCTATCGTAGGTGGGTTTATATGCAAAAAGAGGCTAGCAACATGAAGAAAATTGCTAATATATGTGTTTTGAAGTACGATGGCGAAATTCATAGTACACTTGACAAGTTGCTCCTATTTCAAGGAATTGGTCCTGGAATGGCTCAATTGGTATGAGTTAATTGTAAGTTAATAATTTCTAAAAATCTTGTTATATCTTAAACCGATTGGAGCAGATGATGAGTGTATCCGTGTAAGGTAGAACAAATGTTCAAGGGATCTCATGTATACCTTATGTGTAATAGAGTTGATTTTGTCTTAGGTAAGGGCACAGATCAGGTTTATGCATTCTTCCCGATGGTTTAATCTAATACTCTTACTAAGAAAACCATATTTAAATGACGCGCGCAATAGTATCAAAATATCAAGTATTATCAAATTTTGTTATCACTAAATTCAGGTTCGACTCTTTACAATTAAGTAATTATACAATATTTATTTATTTAGACTTCATCCCCGGTTCAATTTTCAATAACTACATATTTAAATAGTATTTACTTATCATTTTAATCTCGGCTCATGCTAGATCCTGCCCGATCGAGGTTATCAGCTACTAATGTTTACACTTACAAACGTTTGTTTCCTTCTTCCGCATTACACGCCTAAGATTATTTGTATTGGGGTTCATCTTGCATCTCTTACTTGCATGTCATACTTAAACCATATTCAACAGTGGCAAAGTATTCCTGGCCATAGGTGTACAAGACCTGGTCATCTACACTTAAAAAGTTTTTTGCTAACCTTTTAAGTTGGGTTGAAGCTTTCAACGATTTGCTCGATAGAAAAAATGATTTTTGGCACTTCTACGTGGGTACGATTTTCTAAATTAAGTGTTCAACGTAGAAAATAAGATTTTGGTTTTTTGTTAGAAATGGAGTTTGATAGGTGTGGACTGTAGAAGTTGAATATACTTCTGATATTTTGAACACATTTTGATCCATACGATTTTATAAAGAAAGTCTATATTACGATTTACGGTCCACCACCAGTTAATATATAACATTTTGACATATTGATTTTGCAATATTAAAAAGACAACCTCTAATTTACCCTTCACAACAAATTTAGCCCGACCATGTAATATTTAGGGTCTATTTATTACATTCCAAGCTAAACTCCAGATGATCTATTATCAAATTAATTAAAAATACTATTTTTAATTTATTTAAGTTCAGCATTTCAGTGGTGTCACGTTTTTCACTATAATTTTCATCATTTTATTATAACAAAATTATGTTTGATGATATATTAAACACGCAAAATACCTATTCATTTATCATATAAATTATAACAATTTTTATATATTCAAATTCAAGCATAATTTTATAAATAGGTTATTTAATTAAGAAAAATTATAGCAAACATTTATACTCGAATAATGCAATTCACCAATCAATATCAATATATACTTATATAAAAGAGAAGACAGGGGCGGTGAGGTGGAGCTCTAGAATCGCTCCGTTCTATTTTTCTAATTTTCTCAATTTTTCACAATTTTTAATTTTAATAATTACAACATCCTTTATTATTTTCGATTTTGTAGGAAGGAAATTGAAAATTACACTTTTATTATTTTCAAACTTGATAGAACTTTATTTTATTATTTTCAAAGTTGATAGAACTTTCTTTGATTTAGAAAATTACAACTTTCTTATTATTGAAATTGAAAATTACACTTTTATTATTTTCAAACTTGATAGAACTTTCTTTTATTATTTTCAAAGTTGATAGAACTTTCTTTGATTTAGAAAATTACAACTTCCTTATTATTTTAAAATTTGTAGGACTTGATAAAACTTTCTTTGATTTAGAAAATTACAACTTCCTTATTATTTTCGAATTTGTAGGCTTGATAGAACTTTCTTTTATTATTTTCAAACTTGATATAACTTTCTTTGATTTAGAAAATTACAACTTCCTTATTATTTTCGAATTAGTAGGCTTGATAGAACTTTCTTTTATTATTTTCAAACTTGATAGAACTTTCTTTGATTTAAAAAATTACAACTTCTTTATTATTTTCGAATTTGTAGGACTTGATAGAACTTTCTTTGATTTAGAAAATTACAACTTCCTTATTATTTTCGAATTTGTAGGCTCTTATGTTAATAATTGTAATTTTCTTTTTTATTATTTTCAATCTGGATATAACTTTTTTTTATTATTTTCAAACCTGATAGAACTTTTTTTGATTTAGAAAATTAAAACTTTCTTATTATTTTCGAATTTTTAGGATCTTATGTTAATAATTGCAATTTTCTCTTTTATTATTTTCAATCTTGATAGAACTTTCTTTTATTATTTTCAAACTTGATAAAACTTTCTTTTATTATTTTCAAACTTGATAAAACTTTCTTTTATTATTTTCAAACTTTATAGATCTTTTCTTTTATAATATTTCTTGACTTTTAAACATAACGGATTTCCATATTATTCACCTTAGAAACACCTATAAATTAATGGTCATTCATAACAAAAAATCTATACCGAAACTTTTTTACATAGCTTCAAATTTTTACAACCATATTTACAATCAATACAACTATGGCCTACACCATGTTGGATGCTTTGAACGACAGCAGCTATACGTGGATGATAAGAGTACGAGTGTGTAGAATGTGGGAATCTGTCAATCCAAATACTGAAGAACTGATCAGTCTTGACATGATTTTGATCAATGAAAAGGTTAATAAATCAATATACTTATAACATATTAATTTGTCAAATTGTATGATGTTATTAACTTTTCTAAGATATGTTGTATAACAGGAAAATTTGATCCATGCTACGATCCCGAAGATTCTGGTCTCTCGGTTCAAAAAATTTTTAGAGGAAGGCTCCGTGTACAACATCAAAAATCTGAAAGTTGTTTCAAGTACAAGGAAATATAGACCACTGTCACATGGCTCTAAATTGCTCTTCATACGCATAACGTTGCCTAAAAGATTGGAAGAAGGCATCGTCAACATATCACTGCATGGATTTCAGTTCATATGTCCGGATATGATTGATGCACGTATTAATGACACCAACATACTCTCAGGTTTTTGATGCAATAATATATTAGAGTAATATATAAGTAATACTATTATATAAGTTATAATTCAAACTATCATGTTATAATATTATTTTTTCTATGTTGATTTAGATGTTGTGGGCTGCTTGACCTACTTGGGTGGCATTAAAGTTGTCAAAGACGGTTGGAAAAAAAGAGATCTCAAAATTGTCACAAATTAGTAAGTTATGCATTATATTAATTTTAATATAATCGTTAATTGTTTTTTATTGTTCTTGTAATTTTATATTACTTCTTTGGTTACCTCAATTTATTTGTTTTACTTATTTAATTTGTTCTAATTTTTTTCTTAAACAACTCCCTCACCAGTACCATAACTTTGTTGGAAATGTTGGCCGAGATGGTTGATACAAATTTATACAAGGAGGATGGTGGACCCTATATAATAATTGTCACATCTACCCAGAAATATAAATCAATATAAATTTAATATTTTATAAATTTAGTAATTTAGTATTTTTTTTTATCACTATAAATTTCCTTTTATATATATATGGCAATGGTATCGGTCCAAGAAAAATAAAAAATCAAACTATATAAACAAAAGGAATATGTAAATACTTTATAATATTACCTACCCAAATACAAATTTTATAGAATATATTTTATTTGATAATTTAAATAATTTTGTAGATATTTATTTCACAATTTTTATTCTAATATTCTTTTTTTTAACAAATATATTCTAATGCCGCTGATTTTATAGAATATATTTTATTTGATAATTTAAATAATTTTGTAGATATTAATTTCACAATTTTTATTCTAATATTCACTTTCTTAACAAATATATTATAATGCCGCTGCGAAGCGCGGCTTAGTAACCTAGTACTTATATAAAGAAGAAGACGGGGGCGGTGAGGTGGCGCCTCTAGAATCTCTCCCTTATATTTTTCTAATTTTCTCAATTTTTCACAATTTTTAATTTTAATAATTACAACTTCCTTTATTATTTTCGATTTTGTAGGAAGGAAATTGAAAATTACACTTTTATTATCTTCAAACTTGATAGAACTTTCTTTTATTATTTTCAAGGTTGATAGAACTTTCTTTGATTTAGAAAATTACAACTTCCTTATTATTTTCGAATTTGTAGGACTTGATAGAACTTTCTTTAATTTAGAAAATTACAACTTCCTTATTATTTTCGAATTTGTAGGCTTGATAGAACTTTCTTTTATTATTTTCAAACTTAATAGAACTTTCTTTGATTTAGAAAATTACAACTTACTTATTATTTTCGAATTTGTAGGACTTGATATAACTTTCTTCGATTTAGAACATTTCTTTGATTTAGAAAATTACAACTTCCTTATTATTTTCGAATTTGTAGGACTTGATAGAACTTTCTTTGATTTAGAAAATTACAACTTCCTTATTATTTTCGAATTTGTAGGCTTGATAGGACTTTCTTTTATTATTTTCAAACTTGATAGAACTTTCTTTGATTTAGAAATTACAACTTCCTTATTATTTTCGAATTTGTAGGCTTGATAGAACTTTTTTTTATTATTTTCAAACTTGATAGAACTTTCTTTGATTTAGAAAATTACAACTTCCTTATTATTTTCGAATTTGTAGGCTCTTATGTTAATAATTGCAATTTTATCTTTTATTATTTTCAATCTTGATAGAACTTTCTTTTATTATTTTCAAACTTGATAAAACTTTCTTTTATTATTTTCAAACTTGATAAAACTTTCTTTTATTATTTTCAAACTCTATAGAACTTTTCTTTTATAATATTTCTTGACTTTTAAACATAATGGATTTTCATGTTATTCACCTTACAAACACCTACAAATTAAAGGCCATTCATAACAAAAAATCTACACCGAAACTTTTTTACATAGCTTCAATTTTTTACAACCATATTTACAATCAATACAACTATGGCCTACATCAAGTTGGATGCTTTGAACGACAACAGCTATACATAGATGATAAGAGTATGAGTGTGTAGAATGTGGGAATCTGTCAATCCAAATACCGAAGAACTGATCAGTCTTGACATGATTTTGATCGATGAAAAGGTTAATAAATCAATATACTTATAACTTATTAGTTTGTCAAATTGTATGATGTTATTAACTTTTCTACGATATGTTGTATGACAGGAAAATTTGATCCATGCTACGATCCCGAAGATTCTGGTCTCTTGGTTCAAAAATCTTTTAGAGGAAGACTCCGTGTACAGCATCAAAAATCTGAAAGTTGTTTCAAGTACAGGGAAATATAGACCACTATCACATGGGTATAAATTGCTCTTGATACGCATAACGTTGCCTAAGAGATTGGAAGAATGCATCGTCAACATATCAGTGCATGGATTTCAGTTCATATGTCTGGATATGATTGATGCACGTATTAATGACACCAACATACTCTCAGGTTTTTGATGCGGTAATATATAAGAGTAATATATAAGTAATACTATTATAGAAGTTATAATTCAAACTATCATGTTCTAATATTATTTTTTCTATGTTGATTTAGATGTTGTGGGTTGTTTGACCTACTTGGGTGGCATTGAAGTTGTCAAAGGCGGTTGGAAAAAAAAAATCTCAAAATTGTCACAACAAATTAGTAAGTTATGCATTATATTAATTTTAATATAAATGTTAATTGTTTTTTTATTGTTCTTGTAATTTTATATTACTTCTTTGGTTACCCCAATTTATTTGTTTTACTTATTTAATTTGTTCTAATTTTTTCCTTAAACAGCTCCCTCACCAGTACTATAACTTTGCGGGGAAAGTTGACCGAGATGGTTGATACAAATTTATACAAGGAGGATGGTGGACCCTATATAATAATTGTCACATCTACCCAGATTAAAAAATTTAAAAGTAATTATCTTTATTAATGTAGCTAAAAATAACATTTTTATTTTAATTTTTAAGCTTATATACCATGAAGCGTAGATTTTTTGGATGGGCCAAAAATGACATTTTCTGGTACATATATAGTACATATATCAAGGATGCAAAGAAAATCCTCCATGACCCAAGTCGGGCCGTTGAAGCTTTCAGCATTTTAATCTAATTACGTACGAAACTAACTCAGTTTGAAGTTTGATCCCAGTGTTGTCATTGAGTAGGATTGCATTGCTTTCCTTGTATACTATAAATACCTACGTTATGCAGGCAATCAGAGTATCAGACACAAAAAAGAAGCAAAATAGTGTCCTCTATAATTTCCACTATAATGCATCCTGTAGTATTTTTCACCACCGTTCTCTATTGTATTTCGCTTCTTTCTGTGAAGTCATTATCTGTTCATAGAAACCTCATCGCAGACAAAGATGCATTAATTTCTTTCAAATCAAAGTTAAGCAGTCCAGAGGCTCCAAATTTATTGTCTTCTTGGGATAACCAAAATAGCTCCCCATGCAACTGGACTGGAGTGACATGCAATGGCTTTGGCTCTGGCCAAAGAGTCATTTCTCTGAACCTCTCGGGATTTGGTATGGAAGGAACGATAAGCCCCCATATCACCAATATCTCTTTCCTTCGCTCCGTTGACCTTGGTAACAATAAGCTCAGAGGAGCAATACCGCCCGAAATTGGTTACCTTTTTCGTTTAAGATTCTTGAATCTAAGCTCGAATAGCTTGGAAGGCAGGATACCCCTCAATATAAGCAAGTTAACTCAGCTTCAGAGCCTTGATTTGATGGCTAATAAGATTACAGGCGAAATACCTCAAGAACTCGGCCATCTAAGCAAGCTCGAGGATTTGAAGCTGGGGCGGAATAACTTTTGGGGTAAAATTCCACCGTCATTGTCCAATCTTTCTTCTCTGACTGTTTTGAACATGGGTACCAATGTCCTTACTGGAAATATACCTGGTGAGTTGGGCAATCTTAAAAACCTGACAGTGCTTGATCTCACCATAAACAGACTTACTGGAACCGTTCCTTCAGCAATTTACAACATGTCTTCTTTAGTCAACCTAGCAGTTGCTTCAAACATACTTTCGGGTGAAATTCCATATGATGTTGGGATCAAACTTCCGAAACTTCTCATTTTCAACTACTGCATCAATAATTTCACCGGAAGAATTCCAGGGTCTTTGCACAACCTCACTAATATACAAGTTATTCGCATGGCACATAACCTTCTTGTGGGAACAGTGCCACCAGGTTTGGGAAATCTCCCATTCCTGCAGATGTACAATATTGGGTACAACAAGATTCATAATCCCCAAGATGATGGTCTTTCATTTATCACTTCTTTAGCTAACAGCACTCGTCTCAATTTCCTTGCAATTGATGGAAATGCTTTTGAAGGTGTTCTTCCTGAATCTATTGGCAATCTTTCCAAGGTGCTTTCAAAACTGTACATCGGGAAAAATCGTATTCACGGGGGAATACCAGAGAGCATCGGTCTTCTTAGGAGCTTGTCGTTGCTTGAATTGAATGACAATTCTATTTCAGGAAAAATCCCAGAGGCCATAAGTTATTTACAAGAACTACAATATCTTGGTTTGGCACGAAACAAAATCTCTGGCATTATTCCAAGTTCACTCGGCAATCTCAGAAAGCTGAACAACATTGATTTATCAGGAAATGAAATGGTTGGTGGAATACCAACTAGTTTTGAGAACTTCCAGAGTCTACTTTCACTAGACTTATCGAACAACAAACTCGATGGAAGCATACCGAAAGAGGTTCTAAATCTTCCGAGTTTGAGTATCATCTTAAATCTGTCCAAGAACTTCTTGGATGGGCCATTGCCTCAAGTTGGGGTTCTAGAAAAAGTTGTCGTCATTGACCTTTCAGGCAACCGCCTATCTGGTGACATACCCAAATCTTTTGAAAGATGTAAGAGCTTGGAACGGCTATTTATGGCCAGAAATAATTTTTCGGGCCCTATTCCGATTGTTTTTGGAGAAGTGAGGGGATTGGAAGTTTTAGACCTCTCGTCAAACCAACTTTCTGGATCCATTCCTCCTGACGTACAGAAACTAGAAGCTCTTCGATCTTTGAACCTCTCGTTCAATGATTTAGAAGGGAACATTCCTAGCCTTGGAGTATTTAGAAATATGTCTAATGTCCATTTAGAAGGAAATCAGAATCTTTGCTTGCATTCGGGATGTGAAAACTCTCGAAATAACAGAAGACAAATTGAATTGAAGGTAATCCTTCCTATCATAGCAACAACAGTGGTTTGTTTTCTGGTTGTGATGTTTATTGTATCTAGGAGAAGAGAAACTATGGTCAATGCCAAATGTCCTGAGTTTCTAGATGGGAAGCCTGAAATGATCTCATACCATGAGCTCCGAGAAGCAACAAGAGATTTTAACCAGGAAAATTTGATTGGTAGTGGGAGCTTTGGGACTGTATACAAAGGATATCTTAAGAGAAATATGCAAGTTACCGTGAAGGTTCTTGACATCAAAACTTCTGGATATTGGAAGAGCTTTGTCTCTGAGTGCAAAGCTTTGAAGAATGTAAGGCACCGTAATCTTGTGAAGCTAATAACATCATGCTCAAGCTTGGATACGAGAAACATGGATTTTCTAGCTTTAGTTTATGAATTTCTTAGTAATGGAAGCTTAGCAGATTGGATTTGTGGCAAAAGAAAGCACCTGGATGGCAAAGGTCTTTCTTTTCTCGAAAAACTGAATATTGCAGTAGATGTTGCCAGTGCTCTGAATTACCTCCACCATGATTGTGAAGTTCCAATAGTACACTGTGATCTCAAACCGGACAACATTCTTTTGGATGAAGAAATGACAGCGAAGGTAGGAGATTTTGGCCTAGCTAGGCTCTTGCAAGAGAGAATGAGCAATCAAGTTTCTATTAGCTCCACATTTATCGTAAAGGGTTCCATCGGTTACATACCACCAGGTTATATATCTGAACAGCTTGTTTCAATTTTTTAAACGCACAATATATGAATATTTCATTAATCATAATAAAAAATTTGCAGAGTACGGATTATGTGAGAAATCTTCGACTGCTGGAGATGTTTACAGCTACGGCGTGATGTTACTGGAACTCTTTACAGGAATGAGCCCTTTACAAGAGTGCTTTAGTGGAGACTTAAATCTAGTAAGATGGGTTGAATCAAATCTTTTAGAGAAAGAGTTGCAAGTTCTTCAATTTGACAATGAGGTCAAGAATGAAGCAAAAAATAAATGTCTGATAACAGTCATCAGAGTAGGGCTATCATGCACTAAAGATTCTCCTGATGGACGCATCAACATCAAAGAAGCACTCCGCAGCTTGATTAACGCTAGAGACATCTTTCTTAAGTCCGACCCCTACTGAGAAGACAGAGAAATCATGAGTAATAAGTTTGCATGTATCTGAAAAATGTATATTATAGCTGTATACACAGATCCAATAAGCAACAAGACCGGCCTCTTTATACTACGATATTCTAGTTGAATGTCAACCCAATAGGCTACCAGTTTGGCCGAGTTTGGCCGTAATGTAACGATAGTATACATCTAGATAAAATCTGATTCAATATATGTATATATGTTTCTTTTTTATAAGTAGGTGCACCTGAATAAGACTTGCTTGTTCAAATAATTTCTTTAGTACCAGTTGGAAGAAATATGCACTTACAATAATATGATTTTTGATATAAGTAAACAAAATTAAGTGACATTCTATTCTTATTTGGTCACTAATCTGTTTCAACTTTTCATAGTAAAAAGTAAACTGATATCTCTAATTTTAAGTCTGCATTTTAAATAGCCTGGCAATTAATATATTACATCATGTAATAAGTCTTTAGTCTGTTATAATCTGTTCCTTTAATCTGAAATACCCAATGATCTTATTAAACATTTCGAAGACTTGTATGTTGGGACATGAGTGAACATGCAACCTTATTTTATCACCGTTGACGTCGATGAAGTAGCAGGCACCCGAGTATCAAGAAACTGATATATAAGTCTCCGATTGCAGGTTTTTTTAGTGCTATCTGGATTCCGAACTATTTGTCCTGATCAGGAGGAACTTAGAGGCTTTCGCCAGCAGGCTTCTCCACCAGTCCGTAATGATCAAAGTTTTGGATAAGATTACGCTTATTATATATAAAGATATAATTTTTGTTCTAGTATAGTTAGGATTGTCACTGAAATGTACAAATTATGAATGTTACATTAATTAATTGAAATGTGCAAAGATTTTACATTTAAAATAGTCGGACACAATTAAGAAACGAGCTAATAGACTGTTGCACTTGCTCACAACGAGATAAAAATTATGACAATTGCTTGTTCTATTCATAGGGCCATAATTTGGTTAAGTCAAGCCGGGTATTCATTAAACGAATTTGAGTTGTCAAATAAATTAGATGGGTTGAGCCGTTCGTTTAAGTTAAACGAGCTTAAACTTCTTACCGAATCTGACTTGTTTATTGAACGAGTTTAGTCGAGTTTATTCATGAGTCAAACGAGTTATGCTTATACTCGCGAGCTCAACAATTAAAAAATATTAAAAATATTAAAAAAGTAACTAATTTTCATTATTTAAATAATAAAAACAAATTTTAATAATTTTTTAATAAAAATTATAAACGAATTTCGAGTTCGAGCCAAGCCAGGTATTTGAGGTTCGAGCCGGGCTTATCAAGTTCGGCACCTACTTCAATCGACTCGTTTAAATAAACAATCTCGAAATTCGAGCTCACTTCATTTACGAGCTCGAAACAACTCATTTTTGAGCTCGAATCGAGACATAATAAACGAGTTCGAACTCAGGCGCTCGCGAGCCACCCGAGCCCTAATCCATACCAACCCTGGTACTTCTTCTAACATTAATCAACCTGTTGGGCCAAAGCCCACCTGGTGATAGTTTGTATTTAGGCCCATGATGTAATAAGCCCAGTTTGTATTTAGGCCCATAATGTAACAAGCCCAACTAGGCATTTCCCTATAAATACCCCCAAACCCCCACATGTAAAGGGGTTGGAAAAATAGACTAAGGAGAGAACCTCCTAAGAATGTAATATTGTATTAACTCCTCTTCATAATAATAAGAGAAAGACTTGTTCATTGAATCGTATACGGTTTTACATTCATCATTTGGCGCTAGAAGGAGCTTCTTCGTCTAAGAATTCTAAACCAGATGGAAATAGACGACCCGAAGGGTACCAAAATCGGTGAAACAGCTGAGATAGCGACCGTTCCTCACCGCGACGAGGTGCATTTTCATCATACACTCCAGCCTAAAGAACTGTTTCCTCCTGTTAATGATCAAATCGAAGGATCCCCCAGACCCTCCGTTGATAAACGACTACGAGTAATGACTCCTACAGGCAAGGCAGTCCTAACAAGCGACGCACGCCTCCACCTACTTAAACTTCGGGAACAAAAAAAGAAGCCAGTTCAAGGCCACCGTTTTGAGAACTATGCTGGGTCAGACGACGAGTTAGCCTATTTGGAAGAGCAGAAGCGCCTACTCGCAGCTCGCTTAGAGAAACATCGTGAGATTCAACGACTACAACGAGAGTTACAACACACGTCGTTATCTCGGCACCCAAAAAATCACCAAGGTTACACTGAAAAGGAGCTTGAGGAAAATCAGGACTTCGGCGATGATGTATCTGAGGAGTCTCAATGTTCTCGTCCACCATTAAAGAGACGCTTTACACCGTCCGCAAGTGACGCCTCGTGGAGAAGTGAGTCATGTGAGTCCATTCGCCCAGAAGATTTCGCCAAGATGCAAAATGATCTCGCCATCTGTCAGGATTACATCAAGAATCACTCAGGACAGATCACATCCACTGAAAGTCCCTTGTCTCGATCAATTGAAATCGCTAAAATAGACAGGACCTTGAAAACCCCAGCCCTGGACCATTTTGATGGGTCGTGCGACCCCATTGATTTCTTGAATACCTTCGACGGACGAATGGCATTCTTCGGTCACTCCGAAGTTGCTAGATGCCAGTTTTTCTCCACATGTTTAAAGGGTACAGCCCTACGCTGGTATAGCAATCTCCCACCGCGCTCCATCGATTCCTGGCACACATTAAAAAGCAAATTTCAGAACCGTTTTTCCAGCAACTACAATGGAGGGACGATAACAGCGTCATTGATGACAATCCGCCAACGCCATTCTGAATCCCTACGAGCCTTCTTAGCTCGCTTTCGAGCCGAGGTCGTTGATATTCCAAATTTAATCGAGGAATTGGCCATCAATTATCTCGCGGCTGGAATTGATAAGCATCGTCATGCACTTCTGGTAGAAGAGTTCTTTGAGAAAAATCCACGTACTCTCCAATCGGCGTTCCAAATAGTGGAGCATAGAATGACACTGCAAGAGGCGGTAGGGAGTATTCAATCTCCACGACGCTTCTCACAGAAAAGGGATAGAAGTCGTAGTCCACACCGACGATCCCCCCTTAATGATGCAAAGCGCGGGTCCGAGTCTCATTCCCGATCATATGAGAGACGTACTCCCTTGCCTGAAAGGCCAGAACGAAGTGATAAAACAGAAAGGATGTTCGCACTAATTCACGCAAGCGTACGCGGTCACAAGTAATATAGAATAAAATTAAGTTCGTTCCCACAGAGACTGGTTTAGGTTGTTATAGTCTTGTACCTATGCAACAATGTATGGTTTTTATTCACTGCTAAGACAATTAACAAGATAGGGTTTTGAATAACTAAGATTAACTATGAAGCAATTTAATAAACTAAGAATTAATTAACTAACAAGAATTGGAATCGAATTACTTATGCAGAGAAAACATGGGATCCTAACTTCATTAAATACTTTGCTTAGATCTGACACCTTTAATCACTATATGCAATTGTTATGATATCTGATCGGATAACACGAATCAAATACACGCTACCTGTCGGCATACGTATATCAAACTACCCATACATCCACAAAAGAGATAGAAGATGAATAGACACCAATTATGTTTAGACCCTATATGTCTATAGAATTTGAAAACATAACGGTTGAGGAACTAGTTATCCATAAAGATCACACAGGACAATATAAGTATTTTCATCTTATACTACGAATCATATTGATAAACAATTATGAACCTATGCTAGCATGGCAAGTTCTAAATCTCAAGATCCACTCTCGCTTCACAAGAGATTAACAGATTAGATGTTCGCGACACATCTATCAATTAAGCTTAACCATACGAGGATATCAATTAATATACATCACACACAGATCTTTAAAGCATCAAGATACTAAACTGCATAAATAAATCCGTTAGAATCCCACGATAACGATTAGTTCATAATCGAACCGCTCGTCACCATGGGATTTGATGAAAACATGATAATGAACAAGATTCGAATAATATGGATACTAAAGTAATAGAGTTGAGAAAACAAATCCCAAAAGCATCCAAGAGTATCGCCAAGAAAAATACAAAAGAAAAGTAGATCTAGAACTCCGTTGCTTGTCACGCGCGTAGGAATCCTTCGTCAAACTTGAATCTCCGTGTCTCGGCTCTCTCTCTATGTGTTGCTGGGAATATGTGGTGATTATTGGTGAAGGGTTGTGTTTATATAAACTCCAGGAGGCTTTTTCAGCAAGATATTTCCATATTTCCAATTAAAAATCGAAATCAGGAAAATTTCCAAGAATTTTGCCAGGCGGCCGCGCCCTAGGCGCGCGCCCGCACGTCTTGAATCCTCCCCGCGCGCGCCCCCGCACGCTAGCTGCGCCCCCGCGCGCTCCGTTTCTGCCTCGCGCGCGCGCCCGCGCGTTTGGTCCGCGCCCGCGCGCCTGATGACTGCCAAGGCCGCGCGCCCGCGCGCCCGCGCGCCAGAGTCCTGCCCATGGACTCCAAACAGCCTCCAAACAGCCTCCAAACGGATTCCTAAGTTCCTCCAAGGTGCCCCAAGCGCTTCCAAGAGTTTTGCAAGGTCCTCCAAGTGCTTCCAAGGGTCTTCCATTTTTCTTGCTATCTTCAACTCCAATCCTAGGACTTAGAACCCACCATTTAGACCTGAAATCATGCTTGGTACTTCCAACTAGTTCACCTGCATTAAAACACTAGAACATATCACACTTACCACATACTTGAGGTCAATTCCACCAATTTAAGCCGGTTTCTAAGCATTCCAAGTGGATATAAAATCCACTTATCACACCCCCAAACTTAAACCGATGCTTGTCCTCAAGCATAAACAAACATAACTATATACAACTAACTAGTACCACTTCCGTAGGTGATCACGGTTGCATTTGGCATATGCAACAAGCCCTTTAAACCCCTAGGTAGCCCTAGTGGACGAGTAAGGTCTCGTGAGGGCCTATAGCGAATGTACCCACAAAATCCATCTACTCATGCAACTAACAATGCAATGCATGTATGCAACTAATATGAAAATGCAACGATCCCTTCAAACCAACCAAAACCAATCAACGAGCCAACATCTCAAAGAACACAGTCTTCCAAACAGAGTTCGACCAAATTCCCATCGACCAACAAGACAAACACAGAAACGTGCGTGTGTGCGATGCTCACCAATATACTCCCAAACTAAATCAAGACCATACCTACTCTTAGCCAAAACAACCACAAGCTTACAAACAGAATGAACGCTAGACACAAGAACTCTTAAGAGACACCTTCGCAGTCCATCTAAGTTAGACAGGAATTCATGCTTTATTACACAAAAACAACTACACACAACACACATGCTTATTTGACCGTGCAATGGATGAGACCTCGGAAGGATTTTGCAATAATACCCATTTAACGAGCTTTAGGTCAGCGGATCCCAGACCGGAAAAGTCTTAGGTCACTAGGCACAAAGTCCCCAAAGAACTTACTTGCTCGAGTACTAAAGAGCTCACCCTGATCAATTCTGCATAAACACAAAACAAACACAACTCTTTTTTTTTTTCTCTTTTTCAACTTTTCTCTCTTTTTTTTCAACAATTTCGGAATGAGTGCTCTTTGCCTTTTTTTTCTCATCCACCCTAGACTACTCATTTTTTACCAATGAGCGGCTACTAGCCATTTGACGCCTAGCCTTTATTACAACTAGCATGAAATCCCTGGTTTCCCCCAAACTTATACATAAGTGCTCCTTCGTTTTCAAGAATCTAGCCAACATTCTAAAGGTAAACAAGTGGTTAAATTCTAACACCAAACAAGCATGGTCTGATCAAATTCAAAAGCAACCAATGAGACTTATGAAATAGATTTGTTTCTGGCATGCAAGTCAATACTTAGAAACTTAATCAACCCTCTATTCATCACAACCACACTCCAATCAACATCAACTCACCAACGGAAATAGTCAAGTCCTACGGGATCATGAAATATGCATGCAACTAAAATGGACTCACATGATAAATAAAAACTATGCAAACAGAATGCCCTATATGACATGAACATGCAAAACTACGAATAAACTACAACTACACATGCAATATGAATCCTACATGAGACACACACTAACTATACAAACCCATACATGTGTAATCATATCCACCAACTCTCCCGCAACCGTTGGCAAGAATCCTCTCTCCTTAGCTACCGGCCTAGATATCAAACGATTGTATTCCAAATGAGCTTCCGGAGATACAAAACGCTCCACACTGCCCCCCAAACTAGAATCCTCATCCGAAGATGGAGGAGCTCTACGACCACGTACCACTCTAGGCCTTTTCGAAGTCATATCAAGCAATCTCAAGAATAATGACAATAACCCACCAATAAATTCTCAAAGCAAAGCCACACACTAGTAATCCCCAAAATGAAGAACACAATTCGAAAGAATAGAAAACCAAGGAAGTAACTTACCCAAGAATCACTACAAGAATAATTGAATCAGACAAGGCTTTTTGCCCGTTGTCTGATGCCCTAGAAAACCGTTGTCTATTGAGATGCCGTCTGTTACGCAGCTCAGACAACGGACGCGTCCGTTGTCTGATTCCCTACAGACAACGGTTTTGGTCTTAGAAAACGTTGTCTGAAACGCGTGAACAACAACGGTTGTTGTAGAAACCATTGTCTGACAAATAAATCAACAATTGTTTATTAACTAGAAAATGTTGTTATTTTAATTTTCAGACAAGGCTTTATTTTCCAAAAGAGTGTTGTGTGATCTAAATATTTACGACGGTGTCTGATTCCCTACAGACAACGGTTTTGGTCTTAGAAAACGTTGTCTGAAACGCGTGAACAACAACGGTTGTTGTAGAAACCATTGTCTGACAAATAAATCAACAATTGTTTATTAACTAGAAAATGTTGTTATTTTAATTTTCAGACAAGGCTTTATTTTCCAAAAGAGTGTTGTGTGATCTAAATATTTACGACGGTTTTAGTAGAACAACCCCATTGTCTTAATAGTTTAACACAATGGTTTCCTTTCTAAAAACTGTTGTCTATTCTTGACTTGCACAATTGTTTTCTTTAAATACATATTGTCTGAAAGATGTTAGGCAATGGTTTAAAAAGACAAACATGTTGGAACATTAGCAGAACCACAACAGTTTTTGTTTCTAAAACACTTGTTTCTGATTTTGATAGACAACGGTATTGGACAAAAAACTGTTGTCTGAAGTGTTTACGACAATGGTTTACCTAGCTTAATAGACAATGGTTTCATAGAAAATTCAACACATTGCCTAGTACAATGCTTGACAACAGTTTTCATTATAGTCCAATTACCTAAAATAACAAGAGACAATGGTTTTATATAACAAAATTAAAAAACCAAACTGGCAATATAAAGAAACCAAACTGACAATATAAAGAAGCCAAACTAAAACCAAAACAAACAGCCATTCCATTCCATCGTGTTCAATAAACCATTACAACCAACACATCCAACCAAGTAAAATTCACGAACTAATTAAGTTAAATATGTTCAACAACATCAGATTTTCGGATGCACATACCCCAAAAGTAGAGACTGAAACCTTCACTTAAGTTAAATAGTTACGCCATTACATGTCCATAGCATATCAGTTAGTCGTTATATATACTGCGCAACTCCCAAAAATACATGTGCATTAGAAAATTTGCGGTGCGTGGTTACTAAATGTGCAAAGAACCTAAGAAGTCTCGTGCTTCATGAAGTACTTCGCCCACTCGATCCTGATTTCATTGAGATCATCGACTCCATAGGATAAGCTGCCCCTCCGTAGCCACTGAAAGATTAAACTATATTATCACCAGATTTCAACATAGAAAAGAAGAACACAAAAGATGACAAAATTAAAAATTTTATACCTTTGAAACAAATTTGAGCTCCTTATCAAGACATATTTCCTTCATATATCGCATGATAAACAGACCACAGTCCTTGGTCCCGGATTGGAGAGGAACACCCTGAAAAATATTTATATAAATATTAACTCATATATGAAGCAACAATTACAGATATATATCCATACATATATCCGAGAAACTAATATAAGAATAACGGGCGGCCAAGAAATAATTATACCGCAAGATTCTCCCATATGATCTTCTTCTTCGCAATCTTCTTCCCAGCATCCTTGTAAAGATTAATGGCACTACAAAAAAAATATAAATTTGCATTACGACATTTCTCATTAATATAAAGAACAGAAATAATACTATCACACTCACTTGTCAACCACTTCTGTCCATTCTTCGCCTGCAATTCGACGCTTCAATGGGTCCATGTGGTAGACTAATTGTGACTCAGGATTAACAGCGGTGAGCGCCCAATGGTTCCTACAATGACCCCGTCAGAAACATATATATTGTAAATTAGGTATAATATTATAAGTCAATTATTAGCACTTAAACATGTAATAAAATTATTTTTCTTTGGTAGTGAAGAAATGCATATTTGAAAGTAATACAAGTCCAAAAAATAATATTTGTTACGACTGAGATGCCCATTTTGATATTAATAACATAGACGGTGAAAATTAAATTAGAAATACAATTACTCACATATTATTATATGGCAAAAGAAAGAGCTGGCCTGGTTTGGCAGTCTTGAACCGTTCAGCAAGATTATGCGACCTCTCCCCTGCTGTACCACAATTTTTAGAGCCAGTGACAGCAGGATCAACAAACGATATCAGGTCGGTCATCTTGTGCTTCCTCAAATAAATATGCAGTAAACTGTACATAAAAAAGTAAAGAATTAGGCCCTTTTACGATATAACTTTGAAGTTGTCTATTTTTCCAAAAATTAATATTTGAGTTTACAAGTCAGAAAACTGGATAAATTCGCAAGTATAAGGTAAGATCCTAATTATTGAAAATTTTAACAGAACTTAATAATACTTACTTGATGAAATAGCAAATGGTTGATCCTGATATTTCTCCTCCAAAGCACAGAGCATGCACGTCGGATAAGAACATAACATTCTTCTTACCTGATCCAAAAGCATCTTCATGTAATTTAAAAGCCAACGTACGACCATCCTTTAATGTGTCACTTGCCCAGAGCCACAAACGCTTTAGTGACTGGTGGAATTCAGGACCCATCTTAGCGACCAACTCTGGTTTTGAGACACATTCAGCCACCTTTTTAAACTTCTTTTCAGTAAGTTTCTTCCCTCCCTGAAAAAAATTAGGAATGCAATTATGCATACTAGAATGAAAGAACAGAATATCCAACGGAATGTAAACTGAAAGTAAGTACTTAGTCTTTACTTCTAAAGACTTCTAATATTTAAAGCCAAGAAAAAATAATTGAAAAGGTTATATTCAAGTTAAGTAGTTAACCTTCAGATTTCCTTTCACTGGAGCAGTATTTGTCTTCACTTTCAAAATATTGCTTTTCGGCCATGCAATGTACGTTCCGACAGCTTGTTGCACAGTCAAGATTTCATCATTGATTGGATAAGGAATCGGTGCATCTCCATTCATTACACGAGTAATCGAGACTCGTGCATTCTTCTTTCCAAGTGGCTTGCCATGAACAACATCGCTTTCCATATCAACTGTTGCATAAGCAACAACATTGCTCGAGCCAGCTATTGTCAACTCCCAATGATAATCACCCTCATCATTGTCAACAACTTCAACAGCCTCAGCATTTTTCCCCCATCAAACTCCTCTTCATCATGGACATTTTCTTGAACATCAATCTTATCTTCCAAATCAATCTTGATCTCTTCCAGCTTATTCAGCTCTTCCACCACATCTTGAACCTCATCAATGACTTTCTCCTCACCAACATCTTTCTTTTTATCAGCAGTAACTTGATCACCCACGAGTTCAAGTTTCTTCTTTACACCTTCAATATCCAAATCATTAACTTGCCCCCCCTTGGAACAACTTGCCTGTTGTGATCCAATATTCGGGCTCCCATCAAACACAACATTTTTTGCATGTAAAGCGGCATTCATCTTTTCCATTTCTGCAGCCCAAAATGCATCGCGCTCTTTAATAATCTTGTCTTTTTCCTCTGCCATGTACTTCTGAATTCCCTCTTGGATCTTTTCCTCAATCGACTTGCCTTTCCTTTTCTGTTTTGGAAGATCAAAATACACAGACTGCTTAACATGGCATCCCTGGCCACGTACTCATCCTCGGTGCTCAGGGTTACCGAGCACCTTGGTCAAGACATCCTCAGTGCCTTCCAGTGTCACTTCCCCAGCACTGACTCTCTTCTTCATCTCAGCCTAAAAAATGAATAAAACATATATTAAGTTAACTAACAATGCATATATTATGCTCACAAGGAAATTGAACCACAATAGAAATGAATAACATACAATATTCGTAGCAATAGTAGCAACATCATTTGACTTGAAATTCCCGTCTTTATCCTTCCGGGCAAGAACCCAAGTATCAGATCGATCTATTTCAAATTCAGGATCACCACCAGACTACATGTATGAACAGACAAGGGAATTAAATATCAAAACATAATCAAACATGTCATGGGAAAAATAATATAATGTATAAAGATCACTAACCAACTCCTGTTCCAGGTTGGCATAACCCTTCCGAGACAAGTAGTGATCGTACTCATACATACCCCTTCGCCTTTTCTGCTCGACATGTACCTCCTTCATAAAAACACAAAAGAAGTTATCAACAAAGATGTACCACTAAATATATTTGGTTTTATGTAATCACGCTAAACAAATTGAAAATCTTACAAGGAAATCATTAGATAAACGGTTGGCAACAAACATGTCCCAGTGCGGCTTCTCAATGAATGAGTAGTCAGCTGGAGGACTTTCTAGCAACTCGGGCTGATCACGATATGCCAGGACATAATGGGTAGATAAACGGCTCTTAAACTCCCTCCATTTATGGTTGGCAGAATTAAGCACCACCTTCCTCGCTGTTGATGGTACATCAAATGCCATCTGGTACAAACATAAATCAATTAGTCAAGATTCAAGAATAAAAAATACACACAGTGAGATGGTATTTATTTTACCTGAACACAATCCCAAATCTTTTTTTTTCTTTCAGCCGGAACTTTTTTCCAAGAATCATACCAAATCGGGGCCTTAGATCTCGCAAGAACCCCGATATAAGACTACATCTCTGTGGCTGCCTTGCCGTACGGCTCCCCTTTTGCATTAAAATTCACCGTGTACTTGATGCCCAACATCTTCCGCCTAACAATCCTATGCATTGTAACAGGACCCCGTTTTAAAAGCCTAAGTCCCAGGGTTTTGGTAGGCACATGTTCTGCCTCTCGTTTCCTCTTCTTCATCTTGGACAGTTTCTGTTGCAGAGTTGTAGAAATAGCCTTATTCTTTACCGATTCAGGAGAGGACGTAGTAGAAGTAGCCTTCTTCTTTACCTCCTTATTTACCGCACCAGTGTCCAGGCTACTATTCCTCTTTAAAGCCTTCATAAGGCAAGACGCGGTTTTATTTGGAGCAGATCATGTCTTCTTCAAAGGCGCCATATTAATCTACACACCACATAAATAATATTAGGATATAGCAAACAAGATAAGGTTACTACTAGTATTAAGGATGCCACAGATCACACATATGTGAGATGTAAGAAACCTTGTAAAAATCACAATCACAAACAGTCCAAATTTAGGAATTAGATCATTAACTGAGATTTGAGCATATAATTAAATTTAGGAATTAGCACCCAATGTCCCTGTTTCTTGAATTAAAGGTCAAAACACAAAATATTACACACATTTCAGCCCTAATGTACCTAAATTAAAATTACTTCACAAAATATTAAGCCAAACGAAACAACACAATATATATATTACTTCACAAAGCACAAGAATAAACCAAACAAAACAGCACAAAAACCCTGATGCATCATTCATAAACAATAAACCAAGTGCATGCAGAGTAAAAGAGAGAGGGGTGAGAGAGAGACAGAGAGAGAGGGGGGGTGAGAGAGAGGGGGCAATAGAGAGAGAGAGAGCAAGAGAGAGAGTGAGAGAGATAGTGAGAGAGAGAGAGTGAGAGAGAGACAGAGAGAGAGGGGGGGGTGAGAGAGAGGGGGCAATAGAGAGAGAGAGAGAGAGCAAGAGAGAGAGTGAGAGAGATAGTGAGAGAGAGATAGTGAGAGAGAGACAGAGAGAGAGGGGGGGTGAGAGAGAGGGGGCAATAGAGAGAGAGAGAGCAAGAGAGAGTGAGAGAGAGAGAGTGAGAGAGAGGTGTGTACCGATGATGGAGACGGAGACGGAGACGGAGACGGAGATGTAGACGGAGTCGGAGAATCGAAATCACCGGCGATGGAGACGAGAGTGAATTGGGGGGAAATTTGGGGGGAGGGAAGAAAGTGAATTGTGTTTTGGGAAATGAGGGAGTGACCGAGATCTATCCGACCCGGGAGTGAATTAACGGTTGGATTTAGATCTCTTTTCATCTAACGGTCGTAAAAATTTGATTATAAGTAATTTTTTTAATTTTTATCAATTTTGGTATAAAAGTTATGATTTTAAATATGATTAATATTAAATAAGATAATATTAAAAAAATTGATAGATACAGATTATCATAAGATTTGAAGTATTTGTGATAAATTATGAATATTTATTAAATATATTAGTTACAAATTAATTATTAGAAAAAAATATATTATATTAAATTATAAATATTTTAATCAAATTATTATAATATGTTAACATATATTATGGATATTAATACACATTTGATTTTCATTCGAGTTAATATTCGATTTCCCGATTTCAAAGTTTAGTAACTCGAGTTAATACGTATAATAATAGATTGTGCTTAGGGTTTTGTGGTTTAGGGGTTACGACTTAGGGGTTATGTTAGTTTACACACGAAATTATGTAAGTCATGTATAAGCGAGACTGTACGCCATTCCCGACTTGTATGTTTAGTAAATGTGTGGTGTCCTTGGTCCGACAAAGAAAAATATGTACATTTTATATGTTGTTAAGTATAATAACGAGGATAATACGAAAGTCTTAATATGATAAGAGAACTACAAACTATGATATCCGGCTTAATTAAGAATATTATCCTATAATTAAGTGTGTCAATTAAACATAAACTTTATTATTCAAACAAAGTTCACAATTAAAGTTTGTCACGAACGAGAAATTCAAAAAACAAAAAAAAAAGGTCACACAACTGTTTTTAAGCTGTAAAACCGTTGTAGTAATATCATTCAGACAACAGTTTATAAATAAAAAACCGTTGTAGTAATTACACAACGGTTTCTACAAAACAACCGTCGTGGAAAGTAAAGTACAACAAAGGTTTATTCTTAAAAAAACCGTTGTGTGTTGTTTTTATAAAAATTTTGTTAATAACTTTGCCTAACTTATTTTTTACACTTCTTTGAAGATACCGAACATGTTATTGATTGAAAATTTTATAAAATAATACTTATAATAATAGATTGTGCTTAGGGTTTTGTGGTTTAGGGGTTACGACTTAGGGGTTATGTTAGTTTACACACGAAATTATGTAAGTCATGTATAAGCGAGACTGTACGCCATTCCCGACTTGTATGTTTAGTAAATTGTGTGGTGTCCTTGGTCCGACAAAGAAAAATATGTACATTTTATATGTTGTTAAGTATAATAACGAGGATTATACGAAAGTCTTAATATGATAAGAGAACTACAAACTATGATATCCGACTTAATTAAGAATATTATCCTATAATTAAGTGTGTCAATTAAACATAAACTTTATTATTCAAACAAAGTTCACAATTAAAGTTTGTCACGAACGAGAAATTCAAAAAACAAAAAAAAAAGGTCACACAACTGTTTTTAAGCTGTAAAACCGTTGTAGTAATATCATTCAGACAACAGTTTATAAATAAAAAACCGTTGTAGTAATTACACAACGGTTTCTACAAAACAACCGTCGTGGAAAGTAAAGTACAGCAAAGGTTTATTCTTAAAAAAACCGTTGTGTGTTGTTTTTATAAAAATTTTGTTAATACCTTTGCCTAACTTATTTTTTACACTTCTTTGAAGATACCGAACATGTTATTGATTGAAAATTTTATAAAATAATACTTATAATAATATATTGTGCTTAGGGTTTTGTGGTTTAGGGGTTACGACTTAGGGGTTATGTTAGTTTACACACGAAATTATGTAAGTCATGTATAAGCGAGACTGTACGCCATTCCCGACTTGTATGTTTAGTAAATTGTGTGGTGTCCTTGGTCCGACAAAGAAAAATATGTACATTTTATATGTTGTTAAGTATAATAACGAGGATTATACGAAAGTCTTAATATGATAAGAGAACTACAAACTATGATATCCGACTTAATTAAGAATATTATCCTATAATTAAGTGTGTCAATTAAACATAAACTTTATTATTCAAACAAAGTTCACAATTAAAGTTTGTCACGAACGAGAAATTCAAAAAACAAAAAAAAAAGGTCACACAACTGTTTTTAAGCTGTAAAACCGTTGTAGTAATATCATTCAGACAACAGTTTATAAATAAAAAACCGTTGTAGTAATTACACAACGGTTTCTACAAAACAACCGTCGTGGAAAGTAAAGTACAGCAAAGGTTTATTCTTAAAAAAACCGTTGTGTGTTGTTTTTATAAAAATTTTGTTAATACCTTTGCCTAACTTATTTTTTACACTTCTTTGAAGATACCGAACATGTTATTGATTGAAAATTTTATAAAATAATACTTATAATAATAGATTGTGCTTAGGGTTTTGTGGTTTAGGGGTTACGACTTAGGGGTTATGTTAGTTTACACACGAAATTATGTAAGTCATGTATAAGCGAGACTGTACGCCATTCCCGACTTGTATGTTTAGTAAATTGTGTGGTGTCCTTGGTCCGACAAAGAAAAATATGTACATTTTATATGTTGTTAAGTATAATAACGAGGATAATACGAAAGTTTTAATATGATAAGAGAACTACAAACTATGATATCCGGCTTAATTAAGAATATTATCCTATAATTAAGTGTGTCAATTAAACATAAACTTTATTATTCAAACAAAGTTCACAATTAAAGTTTGTCACGAACGAGAAATTCAAAAAACAAAAAAAAAAGGTCACACAACTGTTTTTAAGTTGTAAAACCGTTGTGTGTTTTTTTTTATAAAACTTTTTATAATAATTGTCCGAATCTTTGTCCCCCCTCATTAAATAATTGTCCCCCCCTAAATCTTTGTCCAAAATAGTTGTCCCCCCCTAAATTTCACAACTCCCCGCCTCCACTTCGTCTCTCCCAAAATTTCACTCCCGCCCCCCAAATTCTTCCCCTAAATTTCATAATTCCCAATTTCATAATTCTTCACCACATCTTCAGGTACCACATCTTCAGGTACCACATCTTCAGGTACCGCATCTCCCTGTCTCGAATTAAGCTTCATTGCCTTCGAATTAGGGATTTAAGAATTAGGGTTCATAACTTGTGTTATTGTTTTATTTTGTTTAAACAAATTGATAAAATTGCATGAACTTTAGCATTTGTTTATTGATGCCTTTGTGTAATGATGCAGTTGTTTATGCAATTGTAATGATAAAATTGTTTGTTTAATTTTTGAGTGAAAGGTGTCCAGAATTTGTGTACTTTAAGTCTAGAATTTGTGAAGTACTTTAACTAAAGTGCAGTTGCTGGTGGTCAAGACTTAGCATAGGATTTTCAAATTTTCAAACACTTAATGTTATTTTACTTAAAGGATGAATCGATCGTGGGTAAAGGCTGATAGAAGAACAAGAAAGTTTGCGGATGGAGTTGATGAATTACTGTTGTTTGCATTTGAGAACGGATATGATGAAAACAAAATTAGTTGTCCGTGTATGAGATGTGCACACAGTAAATCGTGGTCAGCTCGAGTTGTCAAAAATCATCTTTTCCAACATGGTATCGATCCGACCTACACATGTTGGATTTGGCATGGAGAAATGAATGCAGAAGAAAGTCCGGTCACCGCTGAAAAGACCAACAGTTCAGAAACAGTGGATCAAATTCCGATGGATACAGAGAATGCAGATAGTGAAGATGATGCTTCCCTAGATTCCTCGGATTTATTTAACCATGTTCAATATGAACATGAACCCCTATATCCGGGATGCGAAGAATTTACCAAGATGAAGGCTTTAGCACTACGCCATAAGTGGGCTACAGCAACACCTGAAAAAGTGTGGTTATAGCCCAAAAAACTGTTGGTAAAAGGAAAAAAATAGGCTATGGTCACACTTTGACCAAATTTGAGGGTGTTACAAATAGTGCCGCTACCATAGGGGTCTACGCCAACACTTTTGTAGTTTTTGGTAACACGGGAGAAATGTGTAGGCGTAGACCCCTACGCCAACACTTTTTATTTCTGTGGCTACATATTATTAGTTGTTGCTATAGATCTATGCCAACACAGTTATCTTTGTAGTAACACTACTAATAGTATTGCTATAGACCTATGCCAACACATTTTCAGTACTATGCCTACACTTTTTCTTAAACATTTTTAGATTTTGTGCCAACACTTTGCTATACTTTTGCCAACACATAAAGACTAAATATTTTGGAGTCAATGGTTACACTTTGCATGCTTTTTACCAACACTTTAAATACAGAATAGCAACATATGACATTGAAATATAGAACTTCCCATTCAAAATATTACCAAACATTCCAATACATAAACAGGCTGTTCAGAAGCCATTTCAATACATAAAAAACCATCTAAAATAATTACATCAAATTCGCACTATTCCAATACATAATAATCAATCATCCATATCTACATAATAATCTCATGTCTACGATCATAATGCCTCTTTCAGATTGAAAATTCTGGATATTTGCCTGGCATGGTCGTATTCATTGAGCTCAACCAGCATCTTCTTCAACTGACGAGCAAGTCCACTTGTTTTTAATTTACCGTAGAATTCCAAGAAATATTTTGCATCTTATGAAGTTACTAAAGGGAACAGAGTTGTAGCATTAAATGAAGCAGACTGTTCTTCACATCATAGGGGAGATACTCCACAGAAGAACATTCTGCAATCTGCATCCCTTATTAGTACAGGATCAAGTGCAAGAGACCAAACAGTACCTCATTCAACATTCTGTGCAGTTCATCTCTTGCCTCCATCACACGCTCTCGATCATTACTGTCCACCACAAAGATGATCCCTTGTGTATTTTGAAAATAAAACCTCCATAAAGGTCGAATCTGAAACCATGATGCAAATTCATACAAGCATTCAGGAGTAATGAAATATTCTAGAAAATTGATATGGGAAAAGAACTACAAATAATAGACAAATCAAAACCGGAAAATCTTCAAGTGAAGGGAATCAACTAGGCAATCATCATAAGGGATGGAAATCTCGTACTCAGAAGAACACATAAAAGAATGACAACAAATTATCTGAGCCAAATTTTAAGGGCTTAAAAGTTTCTCACAGAAGCTCCGAAACAAATAACCTAATTCACTAAACAGCATGACCATCCTTCACATAAAAAGTAGCTTAATAGGTCAAGTGCAAACGGCAGGAAGTGAAATGGTGCAGGGCAGGAATTAGACAATAAAAACAGTCCTCTTGCAATCATACAGTGGAACATCATCTCCCTTCAATTTCTTACGAGGTGGACATGCCCTATCAACCCTGATGTGATTTCCTCCAACCTAAATACACAAGCACATAAGTGTTCGATCTAACATATAGATGCAGCCAATACTAAAGTCTGTCAAAAAAAGGAACAGAAAACCAAATCAGCCCCCTCTAGGAAAAGAAACATACCACGGCCATATTGTGAGACAAAGAAGCCTTGGCAGATTCATCACTCTTGAAAACAATATAAGCGTGAACACTGCAAGCATCAAAATGATTAGCATGACAGAAATTATTTGTCGAGCTACTGCAATGAGCTCTACTCTAGAAACCCCACAACTATATTAGAACATAAATGTTTATATTAGAAGTCAGAAGAAAAAAAATAGGTAACTTTGTTTTTGTTAGAAAAGGCGGCAACTTAAAATCAGCCAGCACAAAAAAACTCATATAGGTCTGCTGCATAGAATGCTAACTATATCAGAAACAACTAGAAAATTTATGAGCTAAAACATCAAGCCTAGAGTAAAAATAAATTGCACTGACACACACATATTGAAGAAAAAAAACATGATGGCCTAGTTGAACTCCAATACTTCGAATGTATATTGCAAAAGAGAGACAAAAACAACATATTAAGACATATTTTGCATCTTATGAAGTTACTAAAGGGAACAGAGTTGTAGCATTAAATGAAGCAGACCTTATTAGCAATGTTGTTTGAAAGCCATTCCAGTCCCTCGTATAGGCCCTCTCCAGACGTAGCACATGTGCTCTGAATGTACCTGAAATAGTCATGAGGTCAGTTCATGAGCAATGTCGAATTATTATGTTTTTATTTACATGTTGGACAAGGATTATGCTTACCAGAGACGTCGAAGAGAATGCAAGCCAAGTTTGTCAGTCATCTCAGCTGCATTCATGGCATTTGGAAGATCCCTTATTAGTACAGGATCAAGTGCAAGAGACCAAACAGTACCTCATTCAACATTCTGTGCAGTTCATCTCTTGCCTCCTGGTGGGTTACGTAATCAGAGTTCCTGGTATATCGTAGTTTCTAACATGTGTTTTCAGGTTAATATATAATTTTCATGAACATCAAAGTATTACTAAGTTCAGATTCAAGAAAACAGGCCACGTCTTGGTACAAAGCCTAAACTTAAATTAATGTTAATTTCTGAGCTGTGACGAACAACAAATTTCAAGTGAATTACAAACCTGTCCGGTCATGTAACTTGCAGCGGGATTAAGAGCCAAGAACTCCACCAGTCCTGCAACTTCTTCTGGTTTGCCATATCTTCCTGAAATTGGAGAAAAAGATTGCATCAGTATCTCCACAGGTATATCATAAATATTGGTTCAGTTTCATTAATTTGTCTTTAAAATGACAAGTACTACCTAACTTGACATCTAAACCTAACATAATTACAGAAACGGTCAGTTTATAAAAGTGATTATACTTCAAAATTTAAAAAAAAAAACTCTAATGTGTCCTGACATTAACAACTTCGACAGGTCAAACTGTGATTACGTAACCCACCAGGAGGAACCATTTTGTGCATGTATACATTATCTAAATTAGAAACAATGGCAACTAATAAGTGGGAATCTCGGCATGAAGAATTCCATAAGCTATTTAAAGTATATAACCATTACTCAAAAAACGTTCATGTGGAGAACAACGTAAAAGTGCAGGATATACAATGTCTAAAACGTGGAAGTGTTTCAGTTTTTATCTAGGCTACAGCAATACAGTATCTACTCAATTAGACCCTGTAGAATGTATGAAAATTGGATACTCCAAATTTCTTAAGTAATAGAATTTCATAAATCCCAACACACATGGGGACTCTAAAATCAGAAAATCATTATAAAGATGACTCTCCTCTTAGCTACTTTGCAGTTACTATAGTGGTGACTCTAAAATCAGAACACCATGCATAATGACAGAGGAATAAGAAAAAAGTAACACCCTGCAATAATAGCATCTGAGTCCCATAAATGCATAATTTCTTCACTGCTTTTTGGGCTTCTCTTGACAGCCCTGTAAACATTTAATTAGTCAAAAGCATAAAATTTCAAAACCAAGAATCGTTAAAAATAAATTAACAAATAATAAATCACAAAAGAAAAACTACCGTGACTTTCATATAGAATTTCCTTAGGTGATACCTATCCAGAAATAAAATTAAAGCAAATCAGATATCTCATCTTTTAGGATTATTTTTTCTTCAGAACTTTCAACATCTATATAGTCAAAAAACATATAAAATCGAAGGAACATACTTGCATTAGCAGAGTCCCCAAAGCAGAATATGAACTATCATCTTTAAAGGAACCAACCCGGAACTTCAAAGCAGCACAATCAACAAAAGCAAATCCAAAGACCTAATTGAACTCGTAATCGAAGAGAGACTGTCACCAAAGCCCTAATTGAACTCATAATCGAACCCGTAGAGAACCCCTAATTGAACCCCTAATTTCTTGTGAAGAACCCGTAGAGAGATAACTATTTTACCTGTGAAGAACCCGTAGAGAGATAACTATTTTTCCCTAATTGCCGTGAGAAAGAGAGTTGAGAGAGAGAGTTGTGTGTGAGCGAGAGAGCGTTGTGAGAGAGAGAGAGTTGTGAGCGAGAGAGGGTTGTGGGAGTTAGGGTATAGTTGCTGTATTTTTTGTGACCCGCGTACTTCAAATTTTTGGACAAAAATTGACCCGCCCCTTGCACAATTGATGAGCCCGCCTTTTTTTTATTTTTAAAGACCAACGGTTACACATTTTTTAAAGACCAACGGCTACACCGAGTTAGGCGTTAGCATAGATACTGAACGACGTCTACCGTAACACTTATTTATAGCAATGCTAACAGAGAAAAACAGTGTAGGCGTAAATCAATTTTAAGACATATATGGTTACACTTTTGCTTGTAACACTGAAAAAAGCGTCATTATTGCCCACTTATGGCGTAGTGTAGTGAAATTTTACAATCTGAAATCAAAACATCAAATATCTGATTGTGGCTTCTCTGAAATGCTACTCTTGGTTGGGTCCATGCTCCCGAAAGGAAACACTTTTCCTTCATCATTCAGTGAAGCGAAGAAAAGCTTGTGTGTTTTAGGGATGGAGTATGAGAAAATTCACGTGGGTCCGAATGATTGTCTATTATACCGTGGCGAGAGGGATGAAGATGAGACAAGTTGCCGTATTTGTAAAGCCTCTAGGTGGAAGTTGAACAAAAAAGGAGATGAATTACAAGGTGTTCCCGCGAAGGTCTTGTGGTATTTTCCATTGATACCACGCTTGAGGACTTTATTCAGTTCGCCTCAAACAGCCAAGGACTTGACTTGGCATGACACAGAAAGAATCAGGGATGATAAATTAAGACATCCAGCAGATTCAAAAACATGGAAAGAAGTTGATGCAAAGTGGCCAGAATTTTCTTCAGATTCAAGAAACCTAAGGTTAGCGTTATCCTCGGATGGATTTAATCCTTTTCACAGCACAAATATAGATTACTCTTGTTGGCCAGTTTTGATGACAATATACAATCTTCCACCGTGGCTTTGTATGAAAAGAAAGTATATTATGCTCTGTTTATTGATATCGGGGCCAAAGGAACCTGGTAATGATATTGATGTGTTTCTTCAACCTGGTAATGATATACAAGTTTATGATGCATATAAAAAGGAGTACTTTTTGCTTAGAGGTATTTTGTTGTGGACAATTAGTGATTATCCAGCCTATGGTAACTTGGCGGGCAACATTGTCAAAGGGTATAATGGGTGTCCAGTTTGTGTTGATAATACAAAAGCTACAAGGTTGAAAAATTAAACGATCCATTTGTGTTAGCTAAACATGTCAAGCAAGTATGTTACATAGACGATCCCCTTGAGAAATTATGGTCCGTGGTGTTAAAATTACCCGAGAAGAACTACTATGAAGTTAATGATGAAGAAGATGAGGGATCCGTAGAGGTACAACTTGAGAATGAGTGTTTTCTACCTAATTTACCGGACGTTGATTTGCTTGAGGAGGATGACTATAGTTACATGCGAGATGTTGATGAACAAATTTTACTTTCTTGATGTAATTTTATTTATGTACTTTGAATGGTTGGCTGCTATATGGTTGTTTGGTTTTGCCTTTGAAATTGCAAACTACAGAATGTTCTTGTGAATTAGTGTTAATGTATGCAGTATTGATTGGTTTTGCCTTTGAAACTTTGGCAGGGGGTTTACTTCTTTATATTATTTTTTTAATTTTTTTAACTATCAGACAACGGTTTATGTAAGCTAAACAATTGTGTGACAACAACATATTTAACAGCCAAAAACCATTGTCTCTAAGATTTCAATTGGACAACGGTATGCAGAAACTGTTGTGTGAATTAAGTATAGTCCACATACAAGTAAAACACTTGTCTGATTCTAACAACGGTTTACAAAACCATTGTCTGAAGAAACTTCAGACAATGGTTTTGTAAACCGTTGTTAGAATCAGACAAGTGTTTATTCAAACTGTTGTGTGACATCCATTTAAGTAACAAAAAAAAAACACTTGTGTGTTTTTAACAACGGTTTATGAAACACTTGTCTGACATTTCTTCAGACAACGGTTTTATAATTCCGTTGTGTAAAGCCTCTGCTTTACTCCTTCTAATAGACAATGGTTTTAGAAACCGTTGTGGAAGTTCTTTCAGACAACAGACAGATTTTGCAAAAAAAAAAACTGTTGTGTGAAAATTTCAAGCAATGCTTTTACTGCCGACCGTTGTCTGATAAGTGTTGTCTGTTTCAGTTTTTCTTGTAGTGAATTGAAGATGTGAACTTGCTCCTTGAATTCCCCCTTTTTGGAATTTGAGATTCTTTTAAAGCTTGAAAAGGAATTTAGAAGAGATATAGCACTAGGGATGTGTATGTATATATAGATATATAAGGTGGGTTATTGATGGAAGGGAATTGAGAGAAGGAAATTTGGGTGAGAATTGTAAGCAAATGGAGGGAGTGGTGTTTGGGGAAGAACTAAGTAAATTGAGGAGAGATATGTATGAGAATTGGGTGTTAAAAACACAAAAAACGGGATATTAAGGTTTCTGGCAGCAGGTCTCTGCGCCCCCGCGCACCTGGCCGCGCGCCAGGTTACTGTTCACTTGCTGTTTTTTGGTTTTTTTTTTTTTTCCGTTTTTTTTCTATTTTTTTTTTCTTTTCTTCTCTAAGCAAACCAATATACAAACGTGGGTTGCCTCCCACGAAGCGCTCGTTTTACGTCATTAGCTTGACGTGATTCCATTTCTTCATTCTGTAGAGCCGAGAACCGCGGATTCCACTTCGCGATTCACATGTTCACCAAAATACGGTTTCAACCTTTGCCCATTGACCTTGAATGCTTCGTCAGGTGATTTATCATAAACTTCCACCGCACCATGAGGAAAAACCGTCTTCACCGTGAATGGTCCCGACCATCTTGACTTAAGTTTCCCTGGAAAAAGCTTGAGACGAGAATTGAATAGCAAAACTAGTTGACCGGGCACAAAGGACTTTCGCACCAACCGTTTATCATGCCATCTCTTGACCTTCTCCTTGTATAACTTTTGATTCTCATAAGCCTGTAGACGAAACTCATCTAACTCATTAATTTGAAGCATCCTTTTCTCACCTGCTGCTGACAAATCAAAATTCAACTTTTTCAACGCCCAATATGCCTTGTGCTCTAGCTCAGCCGGCAAGTGACACGCCTTACCATACACCAATTGAAAAGGTGAAGTACCCAATGGTGTCTTGTAAGCCGTCCTATAAGCCCAGACAGCTTCATCTAACTTTAGCGACCAATCTTTCCTTGAAGGATTCACAACTTTCTCAAGAATACGCTTTATCTCCCTGTTAGATACCTCTGCTTGACCATTAGTTTGAGGGTGATAGGCAGTGGCAACATGATGATTGATATTATACCTAGCCATCAAGGCTGTGAACTTTCGGTTGCAGAAATGTGTCCCCTCATCACTGATGATTACCCTTGGAGTTCCGAAACGAGTGAAAATTTGCTTATGCAGGAAATTCAAGACCACTTTAGCATCATTGGTAGGTAACGCCTTTACCTCGACCCATTTAGACACGTAATCCACAGCCAAAAGAATGTACTGGTTATTGCATGAAGAAACAAACGGTCCCATGAAATCGATTCCCCACACATCAAAAATCTCCACTTCAAGCATCATATTAAGAGGCATCTCGTTCCTCCTAGAGATATTACCAACCCTTTGGCATCGATCACACCTCAACACAAACTGGTGGGCATCTTTAAACAGAGTTGGCCAATAAAAACCTGTCTGAAGTACTCGAGTAGCTGTCTTCTCTCCACCGTAATGACCTCCATAAGTGGTGGAGTGGTAATCACGCAACACACCTTCAGTTTCGCTATACGGAATGCATCTTCGTATCACCTGATCCGCTCCCTGTCTGAACAAGAAAGGTTCGTCCCAACGGTACCACTTCACATCATGCAAAAACTTCTTCCTTTGAGCATAAGAGAATTCCGAAGGGATGACGTTACTCACAAGATAGTTCACAATATCTGCAAACCATGGTTCTTCATCTTGCACCCCAAAAAGTTGCTCATCAGGAAAGAATTGGTTGATTAGAGTTTTATCACCTGCATTCTTACCGTGGTCCTCCAACCGAGACAAGTGATCCGCCACCTGGTTTTCGGTACCCTTTCAGTCCTTAATTTCCAAATCGAATTCTTGAAGCAAAAGAACCCAACGAATCAACCGAGGCTTCGAATCTTTCTTTGCAATCAGATAACGAATGGCGGCATGATCAGTAAACACTACTACCTTAGTTCCAAGCAAATAAGACCTGAATTTCTCGAAACTGTACACAATTGCCAAAAGCTCCTTCTCTGTAGTAGTGTAATTCAGTTGTGCATCATTGAGTGTTTTGCTAGCATAGTAGATCGCATGAAACACATTGTTATTTCTTTGACCAAGAACAGCTCCCACTGCATAGTCACTAGCATCACACATCAACTCAAACGGCTTACTCCAATCTGGTGCAATCATTACAGGTGCTGATGCCAACTTCTTCTTCAAAAGCTCGAAAGCCGCTAAGCAATCTTCATCGAACTTGAAAGGAATATCCTTCTCCAACAAATTACACAAGGGTTTAGAAATTTTGGAGAAATCTTGAATGAACCGCCTATAGAAACCCGCATGACCAAGAAAACTACGAATTCCTTTAACTGAGACTGGTGGAGGAAGATTTTCAATTGTCTTCACCTTGGCCTTGTCCACTTCAAGCCCCTTGCTAGATACCTTATGCCCAAGAATGATTCCTTCTTTCACCATGAAGTGACATTTTTCCCAGTTGAGCACTAGATTAGTCTCAACACATCTTTTCAGCACCATGCCTAAATTACTTAGGCACTCATCATATGACATTCCAAAGACTGAGAAGTCATCCATGAACACTTCCACATTTATGCCAATCATCTCCGAGAAAATGGCCATCATGCACCTCTGAAAAGTAGCAGGTGCTCCACAGAGTCCGAAAGGAACGCGACGGAACGCGAAAGTGCCAAAAGGACATGTGAAAGTGGTCTTCTCTTGATCTTCTGGAGTAATCCCTATCTGATGGTACCCTGAATAACCATCCAGCAAGCAATAGAACTCATGCCCAGCCAACCTGTCCAACATCTGATCAATGAATGGAAGAGGGAAGTGATCCTTCCTTGTAGCCTTGTTTAGCTTCCGGTAATCCATGCAAATCCTCCATCCAGTAACTGTACGAGTTGGGATAAGCTCGTTCTTTTCATTAGCAACCACTGTCATTCCTCCTTTCTTAGGAACACATTGAACTGGACTCACCCATAAACTATCTGAGATAGGGTAGATGATCCCAGCATCTAACCACTTGAGAATTTCTTTCTTTACTACCTCCTTCATGATAGGGTTGAGACGTCTCTGAGGGTCCACCGTTGGTTTGCACCCTGGTTCTAGCGGAATTTTGTGCATACAATAAGAAGGGCTGATCCCTTTTAAATCCGCTATGGTCCATCCTATTGCTGATTTAAACTCTCTCAGAACCCGTAACAGCTTTGCTTCTTCACTACCTGTCAAGTTATAAGATGCAATAATAACAGGTAAAGTAGATGCATCACCTAGAAAAGCATACCTCAAATGCTCTGGTAGTGGTTTGAGCTCAAGAGTGGGAGCCTCTTCAATGGATGGTTTTAGACGCTTCTCCGAATTCTTTAGTTCTGCCAATCCAAGAGAATCGAATGGCATGTCAATCCTTCTCTTCGACGGAGATGCATTCAAAAACTGCAGTTGCTCTTCTAATTCTTCATCTTCAAATTCAGATTCTCCCATCAGTGCTTTCTCCAAGGTGTCTGACTTGATCAGTTGGTCAAACCCCTTGCTTACTGCAGATTCTACCAGATCCATAGAAAAACATTCCTCCTCCTCTGTAGGAAATTTCATTGCATTGAAGACGTTGAAGGTAACATTCTGGTCATGCACCCTCATTGTGAGCTCCCCCTTTTGCACATCTATCAAAGTACGACATGTAGCGAGAAACGGCCTTCCCAAGATAATAGGAATCTTCTTGTCTTCCTCATAGTCCAGAATGACAAAATCTGCAGGGAAGATAAGCTAATCAACCCTTACCAGGACATCCTCCACAATACCCCTAGGATATGTGATAGATCTATCTGCCAGCTGTAGAGACATGGTAGTAGGCTTAGGCTCCGGTAGCCCAAGTTGCAAGAAGACAGACAACGGCATGAGATTAATACTCGCTCCCAAATCACACAAACACTTATCGAAAGATAAGTTACCGATAGTGCAAGGTATGGTGAAACTCCCTGGATCTTTCAGTTTCGCAGGCAACTTTTGCTGCAGAATAGCACTACACTCTTCCGTTAGAGCAACGGTTTCCAATTCTTCAAGCTTCAACTTCCGTGAGAGAATACCCTTCATGAACTTGGCATAACTCGGCATTTGTTCAAGAGCTTCAGCAAAAGGTATATTGATCTGCAACTTCTTGAACACCTCCAGAAACTTGGCAAACTGTCTATCCAACTTCTGCTTCTGAAGACGTTTAGGGAATGGCGGTGGAGGATAGATCTGATTGCTCTTTATAGACGGTTCTGGAGAAGCCTTGTCAACTATCTTCTCGCTCTTTTCCACTTCACTAACCATCTGATCAGCCACCAAGTCGGATTTTTCAATTTCTGGCCCTGCAGATTTTTCAACTTGCTGATTTTGAATTTCTTCATCTTCCTTAGCTGCTGACTTTGGGTCAGATGTGACCTTTCCAGATCGCAAGGTGACTGCTTTTACCTGTTCTTTGACTTCCCTCTTGCCTGGGTTAACCTCCGTATCACTAGGCAGATTTCCCTGTGGCCTATTCAACAAAGCACTAGCAATATGTCCAATCTGATTCTCCAAGGTTTTCAGGGATGCCGCCTGGCTCTTGCACATTAGCCTCAATTCTTCCAATTCAGATTTTTCATTAGACGACTGACCACCACTTACATGAGGCTGTTGATGAAAACCTGGTGGTTGATACGGTTGCCTAGGAGCATACTGCTGCTGATAACCCGAAGAGTTGCATGGTTTAGCTCCAAATTGCTGACCTTGATACTGCTGCTGACCACCTTGATTGTTACTCCAGCTGAAATTTGGATGGTTCCTGTTATTTGGATGATAGGCATTAGGCACTGGTTGCTGCGATCTCTGGAAGTTACTCACGAACTGTGCTGATTCACTAGATGTAGCACACTGATTAGTGTCATGTGCACCTGCACATAGCTCACAAACACTAGCCACCTGTTGAACTCCCATGTTAGCCAGAGAATCCACCTTCATAGACAGAGCCTTTAGCTGAGCTGCTATTGCTGTAGCTGCATCCACTTCCAGAATTCCTGCTGTTTTGCCTTGTGATAACCTCTGGGTTGGGTTCTGGTACTCATTAGCAGCCATCATCTCAATGAGTTCATATGCCTCCTCATAGCTTTTAGCCCACAGAGCTCCACCTGATGCTGCATCAAGCATTGGTCGTGATTGACCTCCTAGCCCATTGTAGAAACAATTTATCACCATCCAATCAGGCATTCCATGATGAGGACACTTCCTTAGCATCTCCTTGTAACGTTCCCAGGCTTCACATAAAGTCTCCCCTGAATGCTGAGAAAACTGAGTGAGAGCATTCCTGATTTCTGCTGTTTTAGCCATCGGGAAGAATTTAGTGAGAAACTTCTGAGCAAGATCCTCCCATGTAGTGATAGAACCTGCTGGTAGAAAATGCAACCAGCCCTTAGCTTTATCCCTCAGAGAAAATGGGAAAAGTCTCAGCTTCACGGCATCTTCTGACACTCCGTTGAACTTGAAAGTGTCGCATATCTCGATGAAATCCCTAATATGCATATTAGGATCTTCCGTTGGAGCACCCCCAAACTGAACTGAATTTTGCACCATCTGAATCGTGCCAGGCTTGATTTCAAAAGTATTGGCTGCAATAGCCGGCCTGACAATGCTAGATTGAATGTCATTGATCTTTGGCTGAGAATAGTCCTTCAAAGCCTTCATTTCTGGTGCTACTGGATCACCCATAACTATATTCAGTTCTTCCAATTCCTTACGAGCTTGCAAACGTGTTCGCATACACGTTCAATAGAACACCTGAAACTCACCAAACAAAGTAAGATCGATGAGAAAATAATCCGAGTCAGTGAACTTTAACGACCACTGATGACAAGCACATAAACTATATATAAAACCCCGAGTCCCCGGCAGCGGCGCCAAAAACTTGTTCGCACTAATTCACGCAAGCGTACACGGTCACAAGTAATATAAAATAAAATTAAGTTCGTTCCCACAGAGACTGGTTTAGGTTGTTATAGTCTTGTACCTATGCAACAATGTATGGTTTTTATTCACTGCTAAGACAATTAACAAGATAGGGTTTTGAATAACTAAGATTAACTATGAAGCAATTTAATAAACTAAGAATTAATTAACTAACAAGAATTGGAATCGAATTACTTATGCAGAGAAAACATGGGATCCTAACTTCATTAAATACTTTGCTTAGATCTGACACCTTTAATCACTATATGCAATTGTTATGATATCTGATCGGATAACACGAATCAAATACACGCTACCTGTCGGCATACGTATATCAAACTACCCATACATCCACAAAAGAGATAGAAGATGAATAGACACCAATTATGTTTAGACCCTATATGTCTATAGAATTTGAAAACATAACGGTTGAGGAACTAGTTATCCATAAAGATCACACAGGACAATATAAGTATTTTCATCTTATACTACGAATCATATTGATAAACAATTATGAACCTATGCTAGCATGGCAAGTTCTAAATCTCAAGATCCACTTTCGCTTCACAAGAGATTAGCAGATTAGATGTTCGCGACGCATCTATCAATTAAGCTTAACCATAAGAGGATATCAATTAATATACATCACACACAGATCTTTAAAGCATCAAGATACTAAACTGCATAAATAAATCCGTTAGAATCCCACGATAACGATTAGTTCATAATCGAACCGCTCGTCACCATGGGATTTGATGAAAACATGATAATGAACAAGATTCGAATAATATGGATACTAAAGTAATAGAGTTGAGAAAACAAATCCCAAAAGCATCCAAGAGTATCGCCAAGAAAAATACAAAAGAAAAGTAGATCTAGAACTCCGTTGCTTGTCACGCGCGTAGGAATACTTCGTCAAACTTGAATCTCCGTGTCTCGGCTCTCTCTCTATGTGTTTCTGGGAATAGGTGGTGATTATTGGTGAAGGGTTGTGTTTATATAAACTCCAGGAGGCTTTTTCAGCAAGATATTTCCATATTTCCAATTAAAAATCGAAATCAGGAAAATTTCCAAGAATTTTGCCAGGCGGCCGCGCCCTAGGCGCGCGCCCGCACGTCTTGAATCCTCCCCGCGCGCGCCCCCGCACGCTAGCTGCGCCCCCGCGCGCTCTGTTTCTGCCTCGCGCGCGCGCCCGCGCGTTTGGTCCGCGCCCGCGCGCCTGATGACTGCCAAGGCCGCGCGCCCGCGCGCCTGGCCGCGCGCCCGCGCGCCAGAGTCCTGCCCATGGACTCCAAACAGCCTCCAAACGGATTCCTAAGTTCCTCCAAGGTGCCCCAAGTGCTTCCAAGAGTTTTGCAAGGTCCTCCAAGTGCTTCCAAGGGTCTTCCATTTTTCTTGCTATCTTCAACTCCAATCCTAGGACTTAGAACCCACCATTTAGACCTGAAATCATGCTTGGTACTTCCAACTAGTTCACCTGCATTAAAACACTAGAACATATCACACTTACCACATACTTGAGGTCAATTCCACCAATTTAAGCCGGTTTCTAAGCATTCCAAGTGGATATAAAATCCACTTATCAAAGGACATGGAAAACCAGGGAACGCAATGAAAAATAGTTCACCAAGCTCACCACCGACAAAGCCACTATACTAGCTGTTCTCAAAACCGAGCCTGACTATCGACCTCCCATGCCAATGATGCCAGGTCGACCGCCTAGCTCCCGATACTGCGAGTATCACGAGGACACAGGTCATACAACGGAGACTTGCTTCCAACTAAGCTCATTCATCGAGAGCAGGATTCGTCGAGGACAACTAGTCCATTTCATTGATGACACACATCACCAATCTTCGCGGGGTCATGATCACGACAGGGTCATTGATGTTATCGCTGGAGGTCATTCAGCAGGAGGCACTTCCAACAATTCCAAAAAGTTATATGCCCGTGAAGTATTCTCCATTAACCCAACGACTCCAAAGAAACCAAGACACAACCCATCTCCGGTCATATCTTTCTCCGATGAGGATTATCCTTCGGGGATAACTGAGGCCCATCAAGACGCTCTCGTCATCTCCACCAAAGTAGGCACAAACACAGTAAAGAAAATTTTGATTGATAATGGCAGTTCCGTCGACATCCTATATCACCATGCTTTCTCGCGAATGAACCTAGGGGATCGCAAATTGGAAAATGTTAACATCCCTCTGTATGGATTTACAGGAAACGAGGTAAAAGTTGTCGGTACCATCGATCTGCCAGTCCTATTTGGCACCTCCCCATGTCAAACTTGGCAGATGGTTAAGTTTCATGTCATCAATGCGGCGTCGAGTTATAATGCCATTCTAGGTCGGACTACGTTGACAGCCCTTAAGGCCATCACATCGATTCCCCATCTCAAAATGAAATTCCCAACTGAGTTTGGCATAGGCGAGGTGGTTGGGGACCAAGCGGCCGCACGACAATGTTATTTATCCACAGTCGTCCCGCGGCAAAAGCGCTCGGACGACACCTCTATCAATCAAGTCGTGGAAATTGACCCAAACGACGTTATCGAGATCCCACTCGTCCCAACATGTGTCCCTATGGAAGACACAGATGAGATCGAGATTGAACAAGGAAACCCAGAAAAAAAGTTTAAAATTGGAAAAGGTCTCCAGAATCCATTGCGCCAAGACATCATTCACCTCGTCCGCGAGTTCGCCGATATTTTTGCCTGGAACCCTTCTGACATGCCAGGAATTCCAGAAGTCATAGCTCGCCATTCGCTACATATTGACCCAAGTGTCCGACCAGTGAAGCAAAAAAGACGAACTTTTTTAGAAGAAAAGAAACAGGCCATAGACGCCGAGCTGGATCGCTTACTCACAGCAGGATTTGTTGAACCAGTTCAGTTTCCTACTTGGATCGCCAACGCGGTTTTGGTAAAGAAAAGTAATGGCAAGTGGTGAATGTGCGTTGACTACTCAGACCTCAATAGAGCATGTCCCAAGGATTTCTACCCCTTGCCAAACATTGACCAACTGATTGATGCAACAGCTGGCCATGAGCTCATGTCATTTATGGATGCGTTCTCAGGGTATAATCAAATCAAAATGGACAGTCAGGACTGGGAGAAAACCGCATTCATCACGCACAGGGGAGTGTTCGGTTACAAGAATATGCCTTTTGGACTCATCAATGCAGGAGCGACATTCCAACAGATGATTGATACCATTTTCTCCTCGCAAATTGGCCGAAATATGCAAGTCTACGTGGACGACATGATCACCAAGTCCCAAAGGGCATCACACCACGTTGATGACCTGAGAGAAACATTTCAAGCAATTCGTCTCCACGACATGCGACTTAATCCAGCGAAATGCTCATTCGGCCTCACAACAGGCAAATTTCTGGGCTTCTTGGTCACACAACGAGGCATTGAGGCCGACCCTTCCCAAATCAAAGCAATAATGGATATCAAAAGCCCATCCACTCTGAAGGAAGTCCAGGTGCTGACAGGTTGCATCGCCGCCTTGAGAAGGTTCATCCCCCAATCCTCCAAACGATGTGCCCCCTTTTTTCAGGTGATAAAAGAGTCAGCTAAGACATCCAAAATTGACTGGAGCGACAAATGTCAAGAAGCTTTGGCTGAACTGAAGAAATTCCTTACCACCCCGCCCGTGTTGATTAAAGCGAACTCTGACGCTAACGTCGCCGCCGTCTTGGTCAAGTCCAATGAAGGAAAAGAATCGCCAATTTACTACGTCAGCCACACGCTCCGTGACGCTGAAACGCGATATCCCCAAATCGAAAAGTTGGTTTTTTCCCTTGTAATAGCAAGTCGAAAACTTCGACATTATTTCTAGGGGCGAGAGATACAAGTCATGACCAACCAACCCTTGAAACGAATTTTAAACAAACCAGACATGACTGGACGCCTTACGGCATGGACCGTTGAGCTAGGCCAATTCTACATCAAATACAAGCCGCGAACAGCGATGAAAGCTCAAGCGTTATCCGATTTCGTGGCAGAATGTCAGTTCTCCACTGAACATAACATACTCGACGAAGGAAACCCCACTCCACCTCGTTCCTGGTCTCTGTATGTAGACGGCTCGTCCAAGACTGATGTCTGTGGGGCAGGAATCATTCTGGTGAGCCCAGAGGGCTTCCAAGTCCAACAAGCAATTAAGTTCTCATTCAAAACCACCAACAATGAATCAGAATATGAAGCTCTCATAGCGGGGATAAAATTGGCAAAGGAGTTAGAAGCAACAGTCATAGACATATTCAGCGACTCCCAGCTTGTGGTTAAGCAGATCGTTGGCGAATTCAAAACCCACAACGACGGGATGACGTCCTACTTAAACAAAGCCCACTCGCTTTTGAAAACCTTCACATCGTGGAATATTTTGCATGTCGATAGAGATGAAAATCAGTGGGCCGATGCACTGTCTAAATTAGCGTCGTCAAATGTTCTGGTAAATTCTCTTCCTGTGTATGTCGATAAGCTTTCGATCCCGGCGATTCATGAGCTCTCTGTCGCCGAAATCACGACAACTCCTGATTGGAGAACACCATTCTTAGATTACATCTTGGACAACAAGCTCCCAGAGGACAAGAAAGAAGCTCGCTCGGTCATGTTCAAAGCCCGCAACTACTGCGTGCTAGACTCCAAGCTATATCGACGAGCTCTAACGGAGCCACTCCTTCGCTGCCTAGGGCCAGTTGAGTCCCAACTCGCCATCCTAGAAGTGCACACGGGCATATGCGGGGAACACATGGGCGGAAAGAACCTAGCACTGAAAATAATTAGGCAAGGCTTATACTGGCCCACAATGAGGAAGGACTGTGAAACCTATGTTCGGAAATGTGAGCCTTGCCCAATTTATGGATCGGTCAGCCACGCTCCTTCGCAAACGATGACACCAATCCTTTGCCCATGCCCTTTCTTCCAGTGGGGAATCGACATAGTGGGACCGCTCCCAAAGGTCAGGGGTCAGTTTCAATACCTAGTTGTCGCTATCGACTACACCACTAAATGGGTTGAAGCTAAACCCTTAGCTCGCATTCGAGAAAAAGAAATGATCGAATTTTTCATGGAGTTCATTGTATTCCGCTTTGGAGTACCTAGGTCTGTCATTACCGACAATGGAACTCAGTTCGTAGGTGAGAAATTTGAAACGGTGTTGCGCGACCTCAACATCAAACACTCCAAGGCTTCGGTAGCTTATCCCCAGGCCAATGGGCAAGTAGAAGTGACCAACATGATCATTCTCCAAGGACTCAAAAAACGACTTCAAGAACAACCTCGCTCATGGGTGGATGAGCTCCCGAACGTGCTATGGTCATACAGGACCACACCTCGTTCCTCGACAGGTGATACCCCCTTTAGACTGGCTTATGGAACGGATGCTGTCATTCCTTTGGAGACAAGCTTAAGCTCTCCCAGAGTTGACTCTTTCAACCCGGATGCCTCGTTGGAAGGGCTGCATCTCGACAACGACCTATTGGAGGAGGTCAGAAACGAGGCTAACCTGGCTGCTGCGCGCCACCAGAAAGCGGTGGCCAAGTACTTTGACAAAAAGGTAAAGATAAAGAACTTTCAGGTGAATGATCTGGTTTTACGAGAATCTGCTTCATCTCAGCCCACAGTCACGGGGAAATTTAAAGCACCATGGGAAGGGCCGTACAAAATCTCCAAGGTTCTTCGACCAGGAACCTATGAACTCTCTCAGCTCAACGGCGAGCCGATAAAGAACGCGTGGAACGCAGTCCATCTAAAGAAGTTCTTTCAGTAAACAGATGCAGATTCACACATCCCTGGGGGATTATCAAACTACCTTTAAATTATGCATAATTAAGGACAAACTCCTTGTTGCTATGAACATCTCTTTACAATTGTGTAATCTACCGTTAAATTAAGTCCAAGTTAAGGACAAGCTCTATGTCACTATGAGAACATCATCATGATTATTAAGTTATTCTCAAAAGATTAAATCTAGTCAAGAATAGATTTCTAGCTACTACTTGCATCTCTTTAGAGTTATTCAATTATTTTCAGGATCTGTCCAATGAAGGATAAGTTTATGTTTATTACATAAACAAAACCTACAAGCTATTTCGTATCAACAAGGGGTGCTTAAAGCTATATCCACATGGACAAACAATGGGTACATTCAAATTTTTGTAAGTGCCTTAACCAACAAATGAGTAATTAATACTTGCTAACAACTACAGTAACAAAATTTAACATAGTCGAATAGAAAGCAAGTTCGATTACACCAATACTGTCGCGACAACAATAACCCCTGGGACATACGTTCTCACATGTCAAAGCAACCATAAAACCAGGTTCGAAACCGGGAACATAAACAATGTTAGTAAAACAAGCGTTAAAGCTAAAGCAAAAATGAGAACATCATAACGGGGCATACCCCGTCTTCAGTATTACACCCCTGGGGCTTCTCGAGCAAGATCAGCACAGAAATCGTCAAAAGCATGCCCAGTCATATCCAGTCCCGCATCAGCGGCACGGGCATAACAATGCCCATAGCCGGCCTCCAAACCGTTGGCTATCTCCTCGACACCTTTCGTTACTTCAGCCTTCAAGCGGTCAACCTCGCCTGCGAGGACCTCCTTGTCTTTTCGGCAACGCTCTAGCTCCGACTTCATCTCCTCACCTTCACGCCGCCTCTCCTCGCTCGCTTCTTTCTCTCTTCCCAGATCGTCAGTCAATTGCTTGATGGTAGTGGTAGCTTTTCCATTATCCACCCTCAAATTCTCCAACTCCAAAGTCAACTCCTTGACCCTCTTCTCAGCATCAGAAGCTCGCTGCTCAGCAATCGTGCGTTGTTCCTTCAAAGTAGTCATCTCGCGCAAAGACTCAGATCGCCATTGGCCATCGACGTCAGCCCGGTATTCACGGACGATGTGAGTCATGTCAGATAGGAACTGATTCGTCAAATACAAGGACAAAAGGATAAGTAGAATAATCACGATAATACATCCACTAAGATGAACTAAAGACCGAGTCGAAATTGAAAATCTTACCCGTCCAGCGCGAGCTAAGCAACGGTCAGCGACGTCACTACGAGCACGATCGACGTAGGAGCTAAAATCCTGAGGGAGGTCAAAAGCACCAAATACCTGTCAAAAGGAAATATGTTTAGTTAAATGACGAGTGAAAATGGTACTACATCTCATAACCAAGCGAGCGAGACAGAACATACCTGAACAGGGGGGTGCGATCCTGCGGTCTACCGCTCATAAGATTGAACCTCAAAACGAGCAGGCTCTATAGCACTTTCAGGTTGAAGTACAGGTGGCCTATCTCCACCTTGCATACCGGTGAACGTCAGCGACTTAACACCTCCAGCCCTCGCGGAGTCCTGCCCTCGCCTAGAAATGATCTTCTCAGTACCATCCTCTCCCACGTCAACACGAGACCTTTTCTTCCCACGAACTATTAGCTCGGGACATTCACCAGACTCGGGATTCATCACCTCGTTGGACTCTCTCACTGGCACAGAATCAGAAACCATGTCGTTACCAGAACCCGTCCCCAGTACACCTCCTTTAGAGGTAGACCCCGCGTTATCATGTGTCAACTGGGACCGAGGTCTTTTAGCGATCAACAACAAGGCTTTATCCATCTCGTCCTTCAAGCCTCCGTCCAGTACCTGCCGCAAAGATCTCCCAGAAACTGAAAAACAAAAACAGGAAAGTAAGATCGCTTAACAACGACAACAACTCGCAAAACAGATAAAGCTGTTAGCAAACAGTATCCTTACGATTATGACTCCCTAAAAAAGACTCGTTCTTCAACTGCGACCACTCATAGGGTGACCACGCTCCAAAAAAATTGGTTAAAAAAGCGGCGTCATATTTACTCATATTGTTTAGTAAATCTACATTGTCTTTGGGAACAGCCCGACAAGGAGGCACGAACTCGAGGTCCTTCCCATACCAGAACAACCATTTACTATGCCAACCATGATTTGACGACTTTACATTAACAATACGAACCCCAGCTCGTTTGTAGAAATATACCTGACCGTGGGTATAATGGAGACTATAGATAGAAAAAAATAATTTCAAAGAGGGTAATCGGTTAAACTCAGCACAACGGGCTATGAAGCCGCTTATCTGCGCGATGGCGTTGGGGGTCATTTGTGCTATCCCACAGCCAATCGCTTCGAACACACACACAAAAAAGGGATGTAATGGCAGACGCAGTCCATAGTCGAAATGAACCAGAGGAATACCATGCATCCCATACTCCGGCATATTCCATATCTGGTCATCGGGGTTCGGAATCTCGCACCGATAGCCCCCTATGGATAAATCGACCCAATGCTTGCTCACCTCGACTTGGGTTGATGGATTGGAAAAAACACTAGACATGTTAAGACTAGGGTTGTCACCGAACTCTAGTTGGCCGGTGGTAAGAGCTTCCCTAACCGCGCTTTCACGCTCTATTAGGGTATTAGGGCTCAGGGGGGAGATACGCGGGCCTCCTCACTCTTCTCGTCCCCAGAAAAACTGAACCCAGATTCAATTTCAACCCCAGGGAGGTCCAAATGATCCAGGTTAAATAAGGGGTCGAGTGGAGGTTCAGAAGACCCACCCCTAACAGAGTTCAAACTTACAGTAGCTTCAGACGAAATCGACAAGTGAGACATGATGATTAACCTTTACAGCGAGTATAATCTAAAAGCAAGTTATAGAATACTAAAATTAGGCAAAAGCAAAAAGAAAAAAAAAACGCACACCTGGATGAGAGAAACCGAAAGGAAATGAGAGTACTGGCGCCGCTTGGGGAGGAAAGTAAAGAAAGTGGGAGTTACCCAATGCCCAGGAAGCTGAAGAGTCACAGCCAAACGACGGATTCTGTACCAAAAATAAATAAACGACAAAAATAAATTAGCACTATTTTACTCAATTCATTCCAAAATCCTCATATTTTTATCTCCCTCCCCAAATTAATTCAAATTATTTCTTTTTGTGTGTTTTATTTTATGTCTCTTTTTCAGGTCTTACTCAAATCTAAAAGATGTTGATACCAACAAAGGGGGGGGGGGACAAATGTTGGGCCAAAGCCCACCTGGTGATAGTTTGTATTTAGACCCATGATGTAATAAGCCCAATTTGTATTTAGGCCCATAATGTAACAAGCCCAACTAGACATTTCCCTATAAATACCCCCAAACCCCCACATGTAAAGGGGTTGGAAAAATAGACTAAGGAGAGAACCTTCTAAGAATGTAATATTATATTAACTCCTCTTCATAATAATAAGAGAAAGACTTGTTCATTGAATCGTATACGGTTTTACATTCATCACAACCCCTATATTTTCAGTTTGCTCTTTCACCCCCCATCTTCTATTCTTTAACCCTTGAGTTCTTCTCATTATCCTTTCATGTACTGAAATAGTTTTGAGATTTTTCACAATGGCCCCAACCTGTTTGATAAAATGTCTCTAAGAAGACCCACCTCATTGTTCTGTTTGGGAGTTTGATATAATGAACATCGTATCCTACTCTAAAATGAATCTCTATATTCCCATCTTTAGTAGCTTAATTTGTTGTTTTAGTAGTACAATACTCCCCTGTACACGGGTTCATACTTACTCTAGAAACTCTAGGCAGCAAATTATGGATTGTGTTGGAACTTTGCAAAACTGGGAACAGTGTTGTGGTATTACATGCACATGAGGATCCTCGGTGCAAGTATTGTCCAATATTTTGTTTTACATTATTAAGTTGCATTTTCTTTTAGATTACTAAGTTTTGCAACTTATTTCGTTGTTTGTAACTTGGGTTTGTAATTTTTTTTTAACTTTTGCACGAGACTTTGTAGGCAGCAATATTAATAGCTTCAAGTTGCATATATGGTTTAATTTTTTGTTTTTCAATTGTAAGGCGAACCAGTTATTAAAACAATGTCATATTTAAAATCTAAACATTATAGTAGGATATGTTGTAATGGTTAAATCAGCCGGATCTGTTTTATTTTTACATAGCCCTTCCAGAAGTTCCCAAAAAATTGGTAATAGGGAAATTATCAATAGTACAAATTTTCTCAACAATAATTTGCTTTCATGTTTGGATACTAACATGCTTCTGTTTCACCGTGATATGGTAGTTGATACGTTCTCTACTAGGGCTGCCATTGCCATTAAAATGGGAAGAGTTCTTGGTATGCATTCCAGCCAACTGATTGAGAGTCAGTGCTATGAGTGGCCCTCCCCTGGACACTGCTCTTGAGCTGAAGAGAGGTCAAACCATGCGTGATATGCACGAGGATGTTTCACTCTATAAAAGGAGTGTGTGGAAAAAATGAAATTGTCCCGTGTGGGATCAGGATGCTTTTCATGTCAAATATATTGACAAGACTATCTGAAATCACATCTCATATCCTGGGACCTTACTCTCATTGAGCTGGCAAAGACGTTTGTTCCGGACTAGCATCCTGGATCTTCATCTTCTACTTGAAAGGTATGGTGCTTTCGTAATGTTAAATATTACTTTGCTTTTCTAGATAAATTGTTTAGTAGTAGGGTCATGCAGTTTGTCCTATGTTCCTGTAGATACCAAAAGAACGTCTAATACTTTATGGTGCATAAATGTTGATACATTTTATTTATCATTTTCTATAATCTGGGCTGTCCAGTGATAATGTGTTGTTTTTTTCCCTACTTTGTAAATTAATATGATTAAATCTCCGATATTTGTGGTCTGCCTTTGCCTAATGATCGTCTACTAGTATTGCTTCTACTTGTATTATCATGTCCTAACAGCAATATCTATCATCCTATTTTGGCACAACCAAAGATAGTGAAAGAATGTGATCCAGAATAACAATCGAAATTACCAAGTAAAATTTAAAAAAATTGGTTACCAAATCTGAAGAATTAAAGTGGCCAACAAGATTAAGAATATTAATACTACAAGCAGTGGCGGATACAGGATTTTGCACAAGGTGTGTCACCAATTTAATATCAATAAACTAATAGAGGAAAAACTGATTCCTAAACCACGTTCTTGATTTAAACCACTTCCTGTTTCAAGTTCACCCAAAGATAATGCTTCAACAACTCGGATAGCCTGTTTTTCTCGAAGAAATTCTTTTCTTTTTGATGAACCTCCTACAAAATTCAGAAGAGGTGCAAGTACATCAACAAATAGCCAACCACAATCCGAGTTTTTCTTAGCAATTGCAACTTGTGTCAACTGAAGTTGATGCGCAAAGCAGTGAACAAAGTATGCTTGAGGACATTCATTCAGTAACAAAGTTTTCCAGGATCATGAGCAAGAGTCAAAACATCAAGTTCAGCTTCAGGCACATTCACTGATGGAGAAGAGCTTTGTGCGCTTATTTGAGGTGGACCAGGTGGTGTAAATATGCGACTACTTTCAGGAGCAGGAGGTTCACTTGCTTGACCTTGAGGCTCATTTTCTCTATTTATTTTTTTGGTGAAAAAACTTGAGATATCCCTCGCATTCGACCTTTTCATTATGTCAATACACAATGACAAAAGAAAGAAAAGAATTTTACCAAATATTTCTCTATGACCTTTTCACAAACACCTTGTAAGCTTAACTTTTTCTGTATCAAATTGCATAATTTGAAGAATTTGAGAAATCTGAAAATTAAGAAGAGAATTAGAAGATGTATCAAGGAGTTTGGAAGATGAATATGGAGAATTTAGAATTTAAGAAGAAAAAATTAGTAAGCACAGGAGAAGTGTTTTCGGGTCTCGGGAGAGTGTTTGTTGAGTACTTGATGTAAACAAAATAGTCCTGTACTCCTGTTTGTTGCTGACCTGCTCCTGCTATATAGACAAATTAAAAAAATTTTTTTTTTTTTTTTTTTATTAAAGCTGCTGTGTCACAGGACCCACCTGGACACTGAATACATCCGCCACTGACTACAAGGGACTTAGGTACTTGACTACCTTTATAAATGTGCTCGTGTCATCGGCCTAATTAAAACACCAACATAAAGATGATGTTTCGAGCAAATTTACTTGTGCAGGTGGATTATTAGCACTATATATCACTGTTTATATGACAAAACAGCGAGTAAGTTTTAGCAGAATTTGATATAACATAATTAAAAATTGTATGTTCATAACACCTTGATATAATATGATTTATCAGAAACATTTCTTTTATCACTGACTGGATTTCGAATGTAGATAATGAATCTTCAAGTGAGAACTCTCAATATGATATGGTTCATTAGAACTTTTCTTTTGTGGGTAACCGGATCGTTAGCATATATACAAATCTACAAGTGTTTGTTGTTTTCCCCCCTTTGTATAGTTCCATCGTGATAAACTTTAAACAAACATAATTTATTTACTGTCACAGCTCTTAATGAAAGGCACTGACTAGACCGGGCAATTTTAGACCTGCACTACTAGAAAAAGTAAATATAACATCGCCGTTTTAACATCGGTTACAAAAGCCACCCATGTTAAAGGGTGTTTCAACATCGGTATTTTTTAAAGCCATGTTAAAACTCGTTTTAGACATCGGTTCAAAAAATAACCGTTGTGAATTCTCATTTTTAAAAATTTTATAAAATCCCGTATACCACACTTTCCCCCTTATTACACCAAATATTTCTCAAAATATTTCCCCCTTAATACACCAAATATTCCCCCCTTACTGAAATTTCTATTCCCCCAATTTCCCCCCTTTCCCACACACTCACCCTCTCGCTCTCATTTTCTCTCCCGACGGCTCTCTCTCCATCGCTCACCATCTCTGTAACCCTAATTTCACCATCTTACATCTCACCATCTCAAGCCTAATTGAAACCCTAATTTCACAAATTGAAACCTAATTGAAGGAACCCAACCGAGATAAAAGGAATCGACCTAACTGGGTTTCTTTTTCTTTCAATTTTTCTTTAATTGTGCTTTAATTTGTAAGTTTCGGTTTCAATTTTTGATTATCTTTTTCTGGAGATCTGGAGCTTGGACTGATCTGGTGCCAAAAAGGGTGTTTTCTGATACGATCAATGGTGGTTCAGGCAAGTGGGTATTTTCTAGTGATGGTGGATCTGATGGTGAGTTGGCTCAGAATGGTGCCTTTATTAATAATTTCCAGTAATAATTTATGTTTGTATACTTCAATTATTTTTTTGTGATATGATTGTGGTTAATTTTGTTTATGTGTGCTTTTGGCAGATGTGAATTGTTTGTTTCTCGCTTGTTTCAGGGTTATTGAAGCCGTTTGTGGCACAATTAAAGATTGCAGAGGAACAAGTTGCTTTGGCAGCTAAGTCGATCAAACTTGAGACTGAGAATTATAGAGATGGAGAGAGGTGGCTCACTAAGGATACACTTGAAAGGTGATGGTGATGCAGCTGTTAAATTTTGTTAGACTTGTGTTTGGGCTTTTGGTATTAATAATTTTTTTCTAGGTTTGTGCGATTTGTTAGCACACCCGAAGTCTTGGAAATGGTTAATACCTTTGACACAGAGATGTCCCAACTGGAAGCAGCCTGAGTCATCTATTCACAGGTAGAAGCTTGTTTGCATACATAGGCACTTGTTGCAAAAAATAGGGATTGCATATTGAAAGCTACTTATTAGGTTGTTTCACATTAATTTTCAGGGAGTGCAAGATCATACTTCTAGTGCATCAGGTATTTATATTCTTCCAATACATGTGTAATCATATTCACTTATGCACCATTGAATTAGCACGACACCTAAATTACTTAGGATAATAATTTAAGGAAGCTTCATAATCATCCACCACAACATTTAGAATCTATCTACTTAATAGTTTATATATTTTTAAAATAGAAAAGCACATTCGCTTTATGTTTTTTTAGTGGATTCATAATATTTGGAATATATTTGGTTCTAGATAATTCATGCATTCTTTAATGTTTATTTCGTTGGTTTGAAATCAGAAATACATACTACTTCTGTAATACTTTCTGTAATACTTGAACACCATCCACCTCTTCAAAATCAGCCATAAAACACTACAAATCACGCCTGCAATAGTATAAGAGCACCAAGATAGATGACGAGCAGAGACTTTTCCAGTTGGACTAGCTATAAATATCTGCAAAACAATACCAGGAAATCTTCTTAGGTATATCAATAAGATTGTCATTAGAAATGTTCCATAAAATTGATAAAAAAAACACACATTGAACATGAGCGTCGAAATATAACTAGCAAAGTTGCAATTAACCAAGTATTTCAAATCCTCTAATAATAGAATGAAGCATCAGCAACCTAATTATAATCTAAATCAGCAAACAATCAAATGCCTATTTCATATTTCAACCATAATGCTTCCGGGCACAGCTGTGAGAAGTATTGCATATTCAAGTAGATGTTATAAAGGCAAACATCATTTACCGACTACATATAATCCCAAGGTAGTAACTAAACAAGAGCTACTGTAACTAACTCTATTCTAAGCGGTACCAAGGGAAGACTTCACATAAAAAGAACAGTTGTTTCTAACTCAAAGATAGGTAGATACAACAGATTGAAGATCAGAAATACAGAGATCTCTGTACAAGATACCAACAGACCGCCTGCCCCCATAGTGAGGTTTGACCTGCTCTTTCAAGTTATTTAAGATTGTTTACCACAAAACATAATAAAACCTAGTAACACAAACTATGGACCTATTGTGGAATCTAAAACTAGTAAAAAAAAATGCTGAAAACCTATTGCGGAAGGCTGCCTTAAATGCAAAGAACTATGGACCACAAAGAAGTGAATCATATGAATCCTTTGAGAAAGGGTTAAATGGCATTTTGGTCACCAAACTGACTAGTAATTTTCAATTGGGTCATCGAACTGAAAAAGCTTTCAATAAGGTCATAAGTCAATTTAAAATTTTCAATCAGGTCACTAACCGTAACAAACGTTAAAAAACGGGCGGAAAGATGAGTACTCAAGCTGACAAAGCTAATCTTTGTCCAAAGTGGCAAGGATCCGACATGATTGTTACCCAAATTCCCCAATTCTATTACCCATTTCCCCTCTTTATACACTCTTTCAATTAGGTTTTACTTCTTTATAAAATATCTCACTTAGGTTTTATAGAAAATTCCCACGTACACTCATGAAGAACACGGAGAATGTCCACCGAAAAAAGTCAACGAGACTTAACGCTCGTGAAATTTTTTATGTGTTTAGTGATTACAATGAAAACATTCCTGTGTTTAGTGACCTGATTGAAAGCTTTTTCAGTTCGATGACCCAATTGAAAGTTACTAGTCAGTTTAGTGACCTAAATGCCATTTAACCCCTTTGAGAAATATTCAGGTAACTAAGTAGCTGTCTGGTGGGCCAAGTCTTCTGCCTTGTGTCCAGATAGATGTTTCATGTTGGCATGTTGTTTATAAAAGTTGAATAGCAGGTTTGAATTAGCAAAAAAGTAGTAATTAGCAGATAGCCTGACATGATCATCGTATTAAGAGTCTGGTTATTCTTCGCAATAATTGTGAATAACATCTAGAGAACTATCACCCTTGTTCATGCAACATTTGGTGTAGCTTCATTAAGTCCTTCGTAAATTGGTGGTTGTGACATGGACTCTGTATTTTAAAACTTTCTAATGAAGAAAAAGCTTTTAACAGTGTTTAATGTATGTTATCAATTGTTATCAATTAAGTCCTTCGAGGAACTCTACAATCTGCGCCATAATCTGTTATCAATTGTTTTTGTGTGCTATAGGGAGCTCCTCATGTCTATCTTGGGGCTCATCAATTAAATTTATCCTTATTTTGTCCTAATTATGCTCAACATGCATGGATGTTGTTACTGAAGGACAATTTTATCAAATACTTCTCTACGAGCTGGATGCAATTCGTAAAGTGGTATTTTGGGATGTGAAGCATTTGGTTATGTGGTTACTCTTGAATTAGTTTTGTTTTGACAATGTAGATGATGGGTGTTGTAGTTTGGTTTATATTTTAACAGTGTAGTTATCAATCAGTACTAGAATATTTTGTTTAGAATTTGTTGGATGTTTTTGGGTTAAAATATTTGCTAGTTGGTTATGCATTATGGTAACTTTGAGTTGTGGATATAAGTTATTTTGTTTGTTGATCTTGGATTGAATTTGGTAATGATAGATAGTAGTTAAAAAATCGATATGGAAACAAGTTTTTACTAATGTCCAAAAGCAACAAAGACATCATTATAAATTAAGAAATTCGATGTTAAACACGACTTGATACATCAACTACAATTTAAAAAACCGATGTTAAAAAGGGTGTATAACATTGTTATTTTTAAAAAACCAATGTTAAAACGGACAATTAACAACGGTTAAATTAAGGACAGTGATGTTAAAAGTACCATTCAACAACAGTTTGTTTAAACAAGCCGATGTCTTTAAACTACATTACATCGGTTGATTGAAAGTAGCTCATGTATGATAGTTGTTTTAATATCATGAATCATGTAAAATCGATGTTAATTCACTTCTTGGACATCGTTATTTATAAGGAAATCGTTGTGTAAATATGCAACAGACATCGGGTAAAAACCGATGTCTAAAATTCAGACTTTTAACATCACACGCGAAGACATCGGTCAAAATTTAGAAAGACATCGGTTTTTAGCCGATGTCTATTGCTATATTTCTAGTAGTGCTGACAGGAAAGCTAGATGAAAACTTAGTGTTTGTGTTTACATTTTGAGTATATGAACACGTAAGCACTCATTCATATTTTTGTGTTGTGTTTCAGTTTAACGGTCTGGGTACACGAAAAGGCACGAAAGTACACGACATAATTGATTAAATAAAATAATGATTTATGATATATATATATAGAGTGGGGTTCATGAGAGAACTCTTGATTTAAATGCACCAAAGACCAAATCAGGACCCTACATTTAAATGTTAATAGACAGCTACGATCAGATTTAGTGAATGGCCTAATTGTAATTTTAAAACAAATGAAGGGCATAATTAAATAAACTTCAACAATTATACAAGCAGATACATACAAATTACACTCACCGAAACTCGAAAACTTTCGGTTAGATCTCGAAGATTGTGCAAACCTGCTTCAATTCAACAATGGCGATTTTGAATTGAACAAGATTCATACATTTTTTATAGAGAAATGTTTCATCAATTAGGTACATACATCGTCAATAACTACATTTTTTTATAGAGATTCATAGAGATTCAAAGAGATTTTGATAGTGATTTGTCAAATTTTGCTTGGTTTCGTAACTGTATTGCTGCGTTTTCTGATTCATTCAAGTTATGATATCGTATGAGCACGTAAATTGCATGTGTTCAATTGATTTTTAGTTTTGATTTGTATTTTAATTGTTTTGATATGTTGAGATACTTGTTTTAATTGAGATTCATAGAGATTCAAAGAGATTTTGATAGTGATTTGTCATATTCTGCTAGGTTTCGTAATTGTATTGCTGCGTTTTCTGATTCATTCAAATCATGATATCATATGTTGAGTTGCTCGTTTTAATTGAGATTCATAGAGATTCAAAGAGATTTTGATAGTGTATTTACATATTGTTTTGTATCAGGTGTGTATATATGGAAACATATAATCATGCACAGAATTTTACGAGATGATTATCATAGAATGGGCTTTCTGTGGGAGGTCCCTGACTACCGGTAATGCCAACTTGTTGGCATATGTGACAAACTGCCAATTTTATATATCAGTTCCCTGTCTTGTAAATGTCCGCCCCAACAGAAAACAAAACTCAGACTTTAGGAGGATTTATTAAAATTTAACAAAGACGACCTACTCTCGAAAATTCATAGGAAACACAGTGCCAACAGATCACTAACACCAAGATTCAGCAATAGTACTTGGACATTTGCTATACGAGTCTTTTTTCTCTATATCAACTAATTCACTTACTTTTCCAACTATTTAGGATAAAATGAAGGAGGAGCCAGCACGAGATGGTGAAACTGAACCTATGGCTAAAAATTCGAATCTTGAAGTAAGGGTGGATGCAATAGTGTTGAACTTATCAGAAAATTGTAGGCAGGTAAAACAAGTACCATTTATTCTTTTACAAGTCAGATAACATCTCTACGAATCTCTTTAGTATGTTGAACTGTTTAGTATGTTGTATTTTAAGTAGAATCTAGACAAATCTATACGAATCTATAAGACCAGAAATGTGTTCTATTAAAATTTTTATCTAGGAGTTGATAAATAATTTAATAAACATAATGAGATGTCACCTAATTCTTAAGTTTTCAGAATGTATATGTTTCTCAAGTCTCTTGCAATTGTTTGCAGGCACTATATCATGCTCTTCCAATGAACTAATTACTGTTTTCGAGCTTCGCAACAACCAGGAAGCAAACAAAGGGATTTGTCTACTTGTGGCGGCGTTCGCTCCATCGGATCAGATCTTACTCGCATGATAGATGAATCTGATGCATATCAGAACGGATCTATCAGGAGTGACCATACTGTTGTAAAGATGAAAGAGCCTGGGACAGCCACAAGCAGAGCTCAGGTTTGTCTGGTCAACAACTTCCTCAACTTTACCAAGTAACAATTGTTTTGCTTTTTGATTTTCTATGCCTTCTGACCCAAAATTCTTGGTGACTGGTATAGATGGTTGAATAGTTTTTGACTGGTATAGGGGATAACTAGGAAAAAAACACTTCAAATTAGCTTCATAGTGGTTCAGTGGATAAAATGGTGAGAATTGTGTTGTATGAAACAGGAGTTTGTGGTCCAAACTTTACAGAATTAGTTTGCTATCTTGAATCTTCAGTCTCAGAGTTCCTCATTTGGTGTTTATTATTTGCCCAGTGAGTTCTTAGTTTGCTTCGTTGGCTCTGTTTTATTTTAGTTCTCTTGGTTATCTCTAGAAGCTGTGTGAACTTTTTATACACTGAATTCTTGTTATGAGCTATATCTGTTTTGTCTTTTAAGAATTTTCTACTCTTTCATGTGTGTTTCTGGTAATTTGATAAGTGACTTCAAAACCAAGTGACAATACACTACTAATTACATGATCAAAGTACTATAATTGCTTATAAATACAAGGTGTGCTCTATAAATTATAAATACCACGTTGATATTGTATATTATTTAGGCAATAAAAAGTAAACGCAAGGTAATCGAGTTTCCTAAATAATTAAGTAGCAGCTAGACATGATAATTGGCACATGAGTAGCCTAATTAGCTACCTACTTTTCCATATAATTTATTTCTAATCATATGAACAATAGTTTCCACACCAGACATACCTAGGGTATCTCGTTCAAACAGCAGAATACAGGGAGGGTAAGGTGTACTTAGACCTTACCTCTACTCTAGAATACGTACATATTTTATTGCTTAATCTTTATTTTTTCTTAGCAACTTACAAATTCAAACCACGCATACTCACTTTTATGCATTACATGCATTGGATGTCTCGCAACATAGAGATCTACAAAGTTGTACACTGAGACCGTAGGATAGGTTAATGATCATTTTTATGTAATCTTAATATATGCCTGCTCAACCTGTGTATTGGGCCGAGTATATAGGCTTAACGTTAAGTCAATGTTGTGCAAAATAAATTGTGCTAAAGATCGTTTTTATCTGAGCTATATGTATAAGTGCTTTAAAACTTAAAATTGGTACTACTTTGGATTCAGCCTAGTGAATGCTCTACTTCTGACTTCTTTTCGCTTGGGTTATAATCAAGATTTAACTACTGCAGTATTGGTTCAGTTTTGTTATTGTCAACATTCTTATTGTTATCATTACTGTTGCTGAATATGGTATCTAAGGTTATTGACTCTAGAGAAACTCGTGTTTTTTAATATGTACGATTATATTAAATCGGAAATAGAGATAATATGTTGGTATTTGGTATGAGATAATAACATTTTGAAAATCTAGTTGCTTGATCCTGATTGAGGTTTAATTTCAAGAAGTACATAGAGTTTTCTATCAGGTGTGTATATATGGAAACATATAATCATGCACAGAATTTTCCGAGATGATTATCATAGAATGGGCTTTCTGTGGGAGGTCCCTGACTACCGGTAATGCCAACTTGTTGGCATATGTGACAAACTGACAATTTTATATATCAGTTCCATGTCTTGTAAATGTCCGCCCCAACAGAAAACAAAACTCAGACTTTAGGAGGATTTATTAAAATTTAACAAAGACGACCGACTCTCGAAAATTCATAAGAAACACAGTGCCAACAGATCACTGACACCAAGATTCAGCAATAGTACTTGGACATTTGCTATACGAGTCTTTTTTATCTATATCAACTAATTCACTTACTTTTCCAACTATTTAGGATAAAATGGAGGAGCCAGCACGAGATGGTGAAACTGAACCTATGGCTAAAAATTCGAATCTTGAAGTAAGGGTGGATGCAATAGTGTTGAACTTATTAGCAAATTGTAGGCAGGTAAAACAGGTACCATTTATTCTTTTACAAGTCAGATAACATCTCTACGAATCTCTTTAGTATGTTGAACTGTTTAGTATGTTGTATTTTAAGTAGAATCTAGACAAATCTATACGAATCTATAAGACCAGAAATGTGTTCTATTAAAATTTTTATCTAGGAGTTGATAAATAATTTAATAAACATAATGAGATGTCACCTAATTCTTAAGTTTTTAGAATGTATATGTTTCTCAAGTCTCTTGCAATTGTTTGCAGGCACTATATCATGCTCTTCCAATGAACTAATTACTGTTTTCGAGCTTCGCAACAACCAGGAAGCAAACAAAGGGACTTGTCTACTTGTGGCAGCGTTCGCTCCATCGGATCAGATCTTACTCGCAGATAGATGAATCTGATGCATATCAGAACGGATCTATCAGGAGTGACCATACTGTTTTAAAGATGAAAGAGCCTGGGACAGCCACAAGCAGAGCTCAGGTTTGTCTGGTCAACAACTTCCTCAACTTTACCAAGTAACAATTGTTTTGCTTTCTGATTTTCTATGCCTTTTGACCCAAAATTCTAGAATCCCACTTTTCTGAATCATGCAGCCAGCAGCTTCAAGGGAGAGTTTCGCACAAGTAATGGAAAATGGCAGAACCGATGGGAATGGTGACAACTTCAGTGAGTACGATGCAGTCATCTATAGCAAGTCTTCATCTCAGAGCAAGCGGTCCAGAAAAGCAAGCGCCGTAAGCTTTCAACCATGGCTGTAAGCTTTCCACTTGGACTGATACTCCATGCATCCCCACACACAAACACACAAAAGTATCATTTGCTATATTTTTAATTTGTTCCTATAAATCCCCCCACGGTAACAATCTGTCTCTATCCTCATGCAATAGGATAATAGTTTTCTGTGAAGAATTGGAACATAACATTAAAATCAAGAACTTGATCTAAGGACATCATGTCGTTTTATGTTATAGTAATGATTAATGACAACCTGATTTCTGGGACAAAAATAGTCTTAAAAATAGTTTTATGTTATTGCAGTGGACTTATCAACGACAATATTAACATGATCAGAGAATGGAGATTTACAGATAATATATGACAAATGGTTGTCAAGAAGCACATGCAGATTAGATACTGCTGAAATTGACTCTAATCGTCTTCACCTGGAAAGCTTCTGGGGTGTCTTTCTTATATGTGGGATAGCTTGTTTCATTGCTCTTTCCATATACTTCTTTCAGATTATGCGCCAATTTCGCCATTCTGCTCATGCTGATTCTCTGTTGGATGGGCAGGGTACTTCACGTTCTAAGCGTCTTCAAAAATTATTGTCAATATTAGACGAGAAGGAAGATCCAACAAAGCAACAGAACAAAAGAAGGAAAGTGGAGATATCAGCTCCTGATGATAATAAGACTCTTGAATTGAGAAGAAATGTTGAGCCTGAGATACAAAATACTTTAGTTTGAACACTATCCACATTCCCTGTCTCATTCTTTTATCTCTCAAAAGAAAGAGATGCAGTTATTAGTTATTACTACAGGCCTCTTGTTTTCTGACATGTCTCCTTTCATTTGTCAGCCAAAAAAATCAAAGAGAAGGACATTCCTCTTATATTACACAATTGACATTTAACGAAATAAAGAACAAATATACTTCTTATGTTCATAATCAACATTTTCAAGTTATAATTCTTCAAACTAAATCCATGTTAAAATTATAGATAAAGTATTGATTAAATGTACTCCTTGAAAATGCAAACAACAAGATGAATTCCAGAAGATTTTATTTCCAAGAATAAACTGCGATATTCTGATATCTATAAACAACACCGGATTATGTAATATAACTTTTAACTCTATACCCCCCCCCCAGAAACATTGAATGGTAAACGGAAACATAACAGTATTCCTGGTCCCTGCCCAATAAAATTAATCCGGAACTCCTGTCCTCAGAGTATAAGTATACAACAGGATTTCTTATTCAAAAACCTTGCACTCCTCTTCAGCAGGGTTTGACTTGCAGTAATCCTCCAGAGGGTCTCCACTTCCTCCTGCTGCCACACCTGGCCATTTGCTTGCTACAAGATGTGCCAAATCTACATTTGGAGTGGGCACCCGTAGAGCAATACCATTGAGCTTGCCCTTAAGCTAGGGTAGCACTAGAGACAATGCCTTGGCTGCACCGGTACTTGTTGGGACTATATTCAGTGCTGCAACTCTAGCTCTCCTCAAGTCTCTGTGTGAAGCATCCAAAAGCCTCTGTATATAAAGCAAAACAATAATAGAAAACATTTATATACCTTTGAAGGGAATTTCCTCACAATATGCCGCATGCAAAATCTGTGTATTGTTGACTTGGGAAAAATATTAGGAATAACAGCCCTCATGGTAGGACATTGATCAGTGATTATGAATTTCGGTGGTCATCCCATGATTCGTAGGAATACTTCAAACAACCATGCAAAATTCGTAGTATCCTCCCTATCAAGCAAAACAGCAACAAATTTAACAACCATCTTAGCATTACACTCACACTTGGAAGACATTGTCCTCCTTTTTCTTTTACCAGAATCATCATCACACTTGTTTGCGCTACTATCAGATATGAAAGAACTAGCTGAATCAACTTCACATGAAACAGAATCATCATCTGAAACAGATTTAGAGCATACAAAGTACTTAACAGAGATGGTTTTATCGTCGAACTTTTTTTGGGTGGACTTACGAATAGTAAAACCCCCTAAGCTCCCATAGTTGGTGTAGAAATCAAATGTTGTATCAATGTTTGAGAACAACTGACCTACATAAGGCTTTACTTTACTATCACATTTAGGAATCCAAGTTTCATGCAACTCACTATTGTCACTATTATGATGGAGTCCATAAAAGACATTGATAGACTGAACCTCATCATTATCCACATCCATTCCAAATGTACCATTGCTATCAATCCCTGCAATAAAAATGTAATAACGAACATGAGTAGTGTGAATATGTATTAGAATCTTTACAAATCTAAATATAATCTCTATGAACCTTTCCAAATCTAAAATATAATCTCTACATTGTAACATACAAAATCTACTAAAATCTCTTGAATCTCATTGAATCTCTATTAGAATCTCTTGAATCTCATCGAATCTCTATCAAAATCTCTATTAAAATCCATACAGAATCGCTATTATCGGTATTAAGGAAAATAAATTTTAACATACGAACAAATCAATTTAAACAGATATCATTGTTTCCCCACATATCTTCTTCGTAGTTTTGTTTATTGGCAATGAGATACGAGCAGTGCAGGGAATGTCATTTTCCTTGGATCCATCAACATTTTTAACTACTCATTTGCATTCCCTTTACATTAATTCTCTAGACTTGATGACCATATACACACACACAACAGATACCCCTCCAATTACTCATTTAGTCATTTCTAACTTAATCCATATATCATATTTGCAAGCAGTTCCTGGCTGGTGCGTACCTAGCTTCCGTTTATTCACATTCCTAAGTAAGATACATATATCATGGGAATCAACTTTTTAGGTTTTAAAAGTAGTACCAAAAGGCCACTTTGTTGTTTACGTTGGAGAAAATGAAAGGAAGAAATTCATAGCATGTTTGAGGCATCATGCATTCCAGAAATTGTTAAGGCGAGCCGAAGAAGGCATCATGTACCTTTGTACTTCTTATATATTGTTAAACTAGTGATTATCTTTAATATTTGTACGCATAAATATAGTCTTAGCCCTACAAGTGAGTGCTCAGATAAATATGGCTGGAAGTTTTTTTAAAATTTGTTGACAAAATGAAGAAAAGTCAAGGATATAGATATGTAGTCTTTCAATGACACAAGGGGATCAATTGCCTTTGCTTTCTGTGTGATATTGCTTCATGTGACTTTTTATTCTTCTGTTGGCTTACTGTGGAACTTATTTATGTTAATTTATTGGAGTATGCAGTAGAAAGAAAAGGCTTAGTCAGGAGAATATTCAAGCTATTATTCAGCGGAATGCAAGGATAAAAAAGCTCGATCCAGCAAATGCACATGGAAGATAGAGACCCTATTTTGCTTGGTTATACTCACGTTAGTAATGCATGCACGAGCATCAGTTTTCATTCTACTCTTTCTATGAATGACACCCTCATCTACGCTGGTATTTGCTTTGTCGCTTCACTTATCGGATTAATGGTAGTGCAAAAAATAATTAGGAAACATGGTAGAGCCTCCTTGATTGTGTTCTCAGTGGGTATTGTGATGATTTTAAGCACAGTGCTAATGACCAGCTTTGGAGCTATTAATGTCTGGAAGGATTATAAAAATGATCATAAACCTATCCTACGGTCTCAGTGTACAGCTTTGTAGATCTCTATCTTTTTTATTCTTGTACAACTTAAACTTCCTATAAAGATTGAAATGACAACTATTGTGCTCTACTGATTTTTATAGATATGAAAACAAGATTTTCTTTCAGAAAGTAGCGAAGAATGTTTTAGACGCAAATTCTGCGCAATTGCAAGGGCAGTATTATATACAGATGGGCCAGAGATCAGAACTTTGAGATGAATTTCCAAACCGAAAGTAGAGAAATGGTATTAGTTAGTTATTGTTGACTGACTTCATTTCCAGCCATATTTAAAACCACACTAAACCACTGTACTATCTATCTAATTATCATCTTACTAGTTTCTAACTAACCTTCTTCCATGGCTTCCTCAAGTAATCAGTTAGCTGTCCCTTTTTCTTATCCCTCTTCTAAATCTTTGTCACCTCTCTGGGATGTTTTCTTGAGCTTCTATGGTAACGACACTCGCAGAAACTAATATCTTAGGTCACGGACGTCTAGCCACCAGGCCAACTCAATATCTAAATGACAAAAAACAATTTTAGTTCAGCATCTTACACGTAACCTTGGATCTAAGAATGTATTCAATATAGGAGTGAGGGATCATTTTCTCAGGCAAGGCAAGAACATTGTGATCAGATCTACATACATTGTGATCAGGTCTACTGATTACGACTAAGTAATTTGGAATCTCTACACTTGTGACTAAAATATGTACGTATTCTAGAGTAGAGGTAAGATCCAAGTACACATTACCCTCCCTGTATTCTGCTGTTTGAACGAGATACCCTAGGTATGTCTGGTGTGGAAACTGTTGTTCATATGATTAGAAATAAATTCTGCTGTTTGAACTCTGAGACTGAAGATTCAAGAGAGCAAACTAATTCTGTAAAGTTTGGACCACAAACTCCTGTTTCATATAACACAATTCTCACCATTTTATCCACTGAACCACTAGGTAATTTGAAGTGTTTTTTTTCCTAGTTATCCCCTATACCAGTCAAAACTATTCAACCATCTATACCAGTCACCAAAAACTTGCATCTAGTTAAATCAACGACTTCTTCTTTTCTTTTTCAGCTTTATGCAGTGAATCTCATTCCGCGTTCCAATTTACTAGAAATTTTAAATTATTTCACATTTATCGCTTAAAACATGTCTACAATCTCCAAACTATAAAATATGACAAATCACTATCAAAATCTCTTTGAATCTCAATTAAAACGAGCAACTCAACATATGATATCATGATTTGAATGAATTAGAAAACGCAACAATACAATTACGAAACCAAGAAAAATATGACAAAATCACTATCAAAATCTCTTTGAATCTCTATGAATCTCAATTAAAACAAACTCACAAAATTCAAACAGGTCAATCGCAGTTTTAATTTACCAAAAACATGATTTGAACCTCAAATTTATCCTATAATTTCAAAAAAAATCATTTTGAGAAAGTTAATACCTGAATTATGATCCATGCTTTCTGATGTGCAAAACTCGAATGGTATCAAATCACCGCAAAACAATTAACAAAAAAAATCAAAGATACGACACAAATAAATTGTTGATTCAACACAATTAAATTGCTTCGAATGATAGAAGATGAGCTACGATAGATGAGAAGTCGCGCAGGAGACAGAAGCGTAGAAGAGCATCGAAGAGCATCGCAGACGCAGATACAGAAATTCAGTTAAAAGGGGTAACTAACTTGATTTTATTTGTTAAATATAATGACCGTTGGATTAGAATTAATCAAACGGTCCAGAATGCTAATCTGGTTCTCTTTGGAACCTTTGGCTATATATATATATATATATATATATATATATAGATATATATAGGAAAGATCCAGAGAGAACCTATCTTTTTGAGAGAACCGAGAGAACTAATCAATGACCTTTAATTTTCCACACCATCCAACGGCTGATATGTTTTAAGAATTTATTATAATACTTTTATTAGTACTTTAAGATTCTTTTAAGTGTTTTAATAAATTTATAAGATTCTTTTAAGTGTTTTAATAATTATATTAAAATTAGGATTCTCTTAAATATTTTATAAAGTGTTTATAATATTTTTCAATATAAAATTTATTTATAATAAATTTCAATTGATAATCAAGATTCTTTTAAGTGTTTTATTAAGATTCATTAATTATATTATAGTATATCAATGTTCTTAGAAGGGTTTTCTCGGTTCTCTCGATAAAATGGTCTCTCTGGAATCTTACTTTATATATACATATATATATATATATATATATATAAATATATCTAAATATTACGAGATGATATGCAGTTCTTTTTATAATGCTGAAATATTACGAAGATGTTTGTGCCTTTATTACTTCAAATTCAGTTTCCTGTAACAAGTATTATATGTAAAGTACTAAATTATAATGTTGATTGTTACCATGAATAATAATTTGTGATATACATATATATATATATATATATATAGGCTTTTGTTCAACTAGAAACCTTTTCCTAAATAAAAACTAGAAACTAATATGAACCACTCACTTTTTAAATGTCAAATAATCTTAGCCACATGTTTAAACACTTTACACACACGTGTATAGGTACTATTACGTTTTCCGGTCATTCACTTTACATTTTCCTCGATGAAGAGTCATCGGAGAATCTAAAATTCACTAATTTATGTTATAGAATCATTGGTAATGGTAAAAGATGAAATTGGGGGGTAAGAAAGTACAAATCGAGCAAGTGAGGAAGTGAGGAAGAAAGTGAATCGATCATGATGAGATGATGACGGTCAGAGTTGGGAAGACGATATATAGTGATATGTGTGAAATTGGTTTTTGCTATATTGATATGTGTATATATATGTGTATGTAGAGATGGTAGTCATCGGAGATTGTGATAGCCGGAAATTGGTGGCCGACAATAGTTTTCTTTTTAATTTGAGCCATCCCATTGAATATGCATGTGTTGATTACCATCATATCAGAAGAATGGATCTGGAATGATGCTAAACTGGAAAAAATATGTGATTTTTAATGTACAAATTAGTGATTCACAACATGAAAGTTAGTGATGTTTGCGGTATAAAGTAGTGATTTTCCCCTACAGGCAATAGAAGCCACAATTAGTTTTGGCTGGTCAATAGAAGCCACAATTAGTTTTGGCTGGTCAGTACATGTTGATGCTATTATTATAAAAACCAGTCATTAGACATCTAAGATTAATGAATTTTCATAAAATTGCAAAGACTTGACTTTTAGTAGTTTGTTTTTCATCGCAAATGATGAAATAATTAAACACCAACTAATTTTTATCAAATTACTGATTTTTATTCGTCCAATCACTAATTTATGCAGTGCCAATCACTAGTTTATGTCGCCAAAATCATTAATGTGTAATGTCAAAGTCATCAATTTTGATATTTTCTTGTATTTTTAAGTAATCATTTCTTGGATGATGAACTAATTTACATAAAAAATTCACAACATTGGAAAATAACAAAGAAGTAAGTAGGAGACCCTCATGATGATATTTGATAGAAGGAGTAGAATATAAGAAGTGAGATGTGCCCGTGATAATGATGAATAATTGTCATCATCGGTGATTTACATCTACATGTGGGAGGGTAATCAGAAATTAAAGGTGGAGGTGGAGTTCACACGGAAGGAGATGTCATCGGAGTATGTGAGATTGAGAGAGGCGCTGATATATATTTTATATCGATAGTTTTATGTAGTTGGGCTTGGTGTGAGTTAGTTTAAATTATAATAGGCCTGGACTGGTTTTTAGTTTCTATTTTATTTTAGTTTCTAGTGGAGTAAGACCCTATATATATATATATATATATATATATATATATATATATATATATATATATATATATATATATATATATATATATATATATATATATATATATATATTTACCTTGCCTTGTGTGCAGTGTTTTAGCCTTACCTGGTTGCTGGCTTCTGCTGTTAGATTCATTTTATCTCCTTAGACTTGAAATAGGAAACCGTGGAATTACGAGTTATCTTTTATAGTAATATATGACAAACATAACATAACATGATATTAGGTATCTATATTCGTCTCTCTTTCTCTGCTTACTGGAATATCTCCTCTCTCTATTCAAGTTTATGAATGTTGTCTAGTTTTGGAAAAGAATTTATGACATGAGATGTGTATAGTTAGAACTAGTCGTATCTTTCCAGATTTCCTATAATTTTTTTATGGCGAAAATTTTATGTATGCCATGTGCGGAGGAGGTTCACTGGGAATTGATTTTGTCAGCTCATCATCTCATTAACTTTGTATATGGTCTATAATCTGTAGTCGACATGAAACAAGAGGGAATATGCAGGTGTAAAGATACTGCATTCATTATTTGGAAATCTATCTAAAACTAATGAGATTCATGGATATTGTTTTATTGTGTGACATAGAAAGACAAAAGCCTAGAATAGATTTCTAATGCGTTTAAGTACGGTTGATTTATTATTAAATTTTTTTAGCATACATGTAATACATCTATGGATGGCATATGATATTTCAGCTACTCTATTTCTTAGCTGCTTTCATGCTTGTTTCTTATAGTTTTTTATTTATGTCTCCTGCCTTTTCTCCTTTTCATGGAAAAGTGTACGCTATCATCTCTTGATTTGTACGTCTATTGGTGCCTACATTAATAGGAAGACGATCAAGCCTCAATCCTACGGTTAGAAAGTCCTCTAAATTATTAATCTCCTAGAGAGCTATGTTACTCGGACTCGGGTAAGGAGGGTCGGACACGACACATAACCGAGTGTTGAATTCGTATTTTCGGAAAATTTGGGTCACAGGGACATTGTGTTTAGATTGAGTAAGAATTTGTGTGGAAGACATCTGATGACGACCCACAGTTTTTTAATACCTATTTGTAAATGTTAAGTAATAAATTTAATGACATTTATTTCCTTGCATGTTTTAAGTTAAATATCTTGTTTAAATTGAATATATTACTCATTGTTTTCTCAAATCGATGTACGTGTATTCCACTTTGATTGTTCAGTTGTTTCACTGCATCTGGGGTTGCGCATCAGAGTCTTAATTGCTCTTGTCAAAGAATATGATGCTGGGACATGGCAACCTGTTTGTAAACACATGAACTTACTAATTCCTATACATGTATCTTAATGTAAAATTTGTGTATCGTAAGCTATTTATGTAAGAACTAAACTTTGATAAATGAAAGACACAAGATGATAGTCTCTGTTTGAACGTGCAACTGGGATTAATTTGAAACTGAAAATAATACAATGATAAATAAGAAACAGAATAGCAACTGGACTCCAACAAACCAGGTACATGATCTGGTTAGACTCCTAACAAAACGCAACCATATCAGACCAAGTCTGATACATGAACATACACCTTCATTTATTAAATACAAAACAGAAATAGGTAAAAACATGTTTAGATAATAAGCCCAACATGCTCCCCCTTAGTCTAAACATGTTCCAGGTTTCTGACTCCAAGCAAGCTCCGCATTTTCTCAAACCTTGCTGCAGATAACGCTTTAGTCAATATATCAGCACGCTGCTCATTTGTGTTGATATGCTTAATCACGATCAATCCTTGTTGCACGCAATCCCGAATGAAGTGGTATCGCACATCAATGTGCTTACTCCGTCCATGAAAGACCGGATTTTTGGCCAGGTCTATAGCAGATCTATTGTCAATATATAACACTACAGGGCCTGGTTTGACATCAGTAATTTGACACAAAACTCGATGAAGCCATATACCCTGGCAAGCTGCAGTGGTAGCTGCCATAAATTCGGCCTCACATGATGAAAGAGCCACACACCGCTGCTTCTGTGAAACCCATGAGATTAAACTTTCATCAATATAAAATGCCATACCAGTAGTGCTCTTTCTGTCCTCAATGCTACCAGCCAAGTCGCTGTCAGAAAAACAGACAAAATATAATTCCCTCGTCCCTGTGTATACACTAAACCATAGTGCAAGGTGCCCTTTAGATATCTACAAATCCTTTTTATAGCATTCAAATGCAACTCCGTAGGTTTCTCCATATACCGGCTGACTATTCCCACTGCGTATGCAATGTCAGGACGAGTATAAACCAAATACCATAGACCACCTACTAAGCTCTTGTAGTAACTCGCATCAACTGGCTTGCCGTTCCTATCTGCATCAATCTGTAGTTTGAACTCCATAGGATACTTTACAACATTACATTCACTCAAACCTGCCCTCTGCAACACCTTCTTTGCATAAGTCGTTTGCTTGACTTCAATAAAACCAGATCCTTGTTCGACTTCCAAACCCAAATAATAAGCTAGTTTGCCCATATCAGTCATGTCAAATTCCTTATTCATCTCCCCCTTGAATTTGACAATATGAGAGAGGTTGGTGCCTGTAATAATTAAATCATCAACGTAGACTCCAACAATGAGTGAGTCAGACCCTTCCTTACGAGTGTAAACAGCATGTTCATAGGGACATTTCTGAAATCCCAGTTTGATCAGGCACTTGTTGAGTTGTGAATATCAAGCTCTAGGGGCTTGATGTAACCCATAGAGAGCCTTTATCAAACGATAAACTTTGTGCTCTTGCCCCTGTTTCACGTAGCCTTTAGGTTGAGACACATAAACTTCTTCAACAAGAACACCATTCAGAAATGCGGACTTAACATCGAGATGATGGACCTCCCAGTTAAGTTTAGCTGCCAAAGCCAACAACAGCTGAACCGTTTCAAGACGTGCCACAGGAGCAAAGACTTCGTCGTAATCAACTCCATATTTCTGCACGTATCCTTTAGCAACTAAACGTGCCTTGTGTTTTAGAATCGCACCATTTGTATCTTTTTTGAGATTAAAAACCCACTTGAGATCAATAGCCTTTTGCCCCTGTGGTAAATTAGTGAGAAACCACGTTTTGTTCCGTTCAATAGTGGCAATCTCAGTATCCATGGCCAATCGCCAGGCCTCGTTCTTGACAGCTTGATCAAAATTTACTGGCTCATCCATGCTGGACAATAAGAGTTCATCCTCAAGTTCGACCTCTTGTGTGACATTATAGATTTCGGAGAGACTCCTGAACCAATGTGGTGCACTGTCAACACTAGACGCAGCAGAATTGGTGTCTGTTGTAGTTGCAGGTGATGAAATAACAGAGGCATGAGATACTGGTGTGCCTGGATTGTCATGTTCATACACTGCACTGTCAACCTCAGAGGTACCTACACCTGGAATAATGGCTGGAACATCTGGTGCGTAGCTATGAACAGTAAAATGGGTCTGTGTGTTTGAAATGCCTTGACTAACGGTGTGAGTCCAAGGCCACCCCTGTGCTTCCAAGAAGGTGACATCCCTGCTGACATGAATTTTCCCTGACGCTGGATCATAAGACGGTAGGCCTTGGTGCCTACTTCTCGTCCAAAATGCACCAGTAACTTGCTTCGATCATCAAGTTTATGAGTAAGAACTGATGGCACCTTCATATAACATAGGCAACCAAAGACTTTGAGAGACTCAACTAACGGCTTGTGGCCATACCAGGCTTGATAAGGAGTGATGTCTGATAAAACTCGAGTGGGCAGTTTATTTAAGATGTACACAGCATGCTTAACAGCCTCTGCCCAAAAAATATCAGGCACTTTTCTTTCTTTAAGTAAGCTGTGAGTCATAGAAACCACAATGCAATTTCGACGCTCTACAACACCATTTTGTGGTGGTGTGTAGGGTGCGGTATAATGCCTTAAGATACCTGCCTGTTCACAAAATAATTCAAACGATTTGGAGCAAAACTCGCCTCCACGGTTACTACGAAACACTTGAATACTCTGCTTGGTGGCGTTTTCAACTAGCAATTTAAATATTCTAAAACAGTCAAGCGCCTCATCCTTGGTTTTAAGCATGTAAACCCACATTAGACGTGTATAATCATGTACTAAAAGCATAAAGTAGCGATTACCAGCAGGTGTAGAGGGTGAAATAGGGCCCCATAAGTCTCCATGTATCAATTCTAATGCATGTTTTGAAACGAAATTAGAGTGAGTAGGGAAAGGCTTACGAGATTGCTTTGCCATGAGACACCCACTGCATAAATCTTTTGGTTGGCTGATGTAAGGAAGTCCATAGGCCATTTTGTTCCTTGACATCAGCTGCATTGCTTTAAAATTGACATGCCCCAAATGTAAGTGCCACAACCATGATGTCTCGTCCGCCTTTGTCAGCAAACAAACTTCTTTTGTGTCTCTGATGTGAATTTTGTAAAGACGATTTGAGGAGCGTTTTACTTGCATAAGGAGTCTGCCACAACTGTCATAAACCCACAAGCTATCACCATGGAGTACTACTCGATTCCCTTCTTCATAAAGTTGGCCCAAACTGATAATATTGCTTTTCAGCGTAGGGATATAATAAACTTCCTGTAGTACTCGAGTCTCGCCATTTTTGCAGACCATCCTTACTGAGCCTTTACCCTCGATCCTAACCAGTGAACCATCACCAAACTTGACCTGTCCTTTCATCGATCTATCCAAGTTTTCAAATTTTTCACGACACCCGGTCATATGGTTGCTAGCCCCATTGTCCAAATACCATATGTTCTCCTCTGTTGTCCCTTGCATTTCATTCGTTCCTTCAAATAAGAGAATCACACCATCTGCACTGTCCTCACACATTGCCATAAAAAGTTCCGGTTCATCATCATCTTTCTGTGTCAAATTTGCCTCCCCTCGTTGTACTCTGTCCTTTCTTGGCTTCCTACACTCAGCCGCAAAATGTCCATATGCTCCACAATTGAAACATTTTATCTTGCTTCTGTCAACTCTGCTGCGACCACCTTGAGTTTCTCGCTCTCGATAGTCATTGCCAGCCTGTGACCCTCCTTTGTTCGACCTTTTCAATCATTCCTCGCGTGTAAGCAGGAGTTTTCCACCATTTGCTATCACCTTGACTGGACAATCGTTCCTCATGGGATTTTAACGAACCGATTACCTCCTCAACTAACATTGTTTCAAGGTTTCCAAATTGCTCAATAGCTGAGGCTATTTGCAAAAATTTGGCTGGAACAGCCCTTAGCCCTTTTAACAGTGTTCTTCTCCCAATAGGATAGAAAGCTCTGATACCAAATGTAAGAACTAAACTTTGATAAATGAAAGACACAAGATGATAGTCTCTGTTTGAACGTGCAACTGGGATTAATTTGAAACTGGAAATAATACAATGATAAATAAGAAACAGACTCGCAACTCGACTCCTACAAACCAGGTACATGATCTGGTTAGACTCCTAACAAAACGCAACTATATCAGACCAAGTCTGATACATGAACATACACGTTCATTTATTAAATTCAAAACAGAAATAAGTAAACACATGTTTAGATAATAAGCCCATCATTAATAAGCCCAACAATTTAACAATTTGAGCAACACTAAAACAACTGGCTTTGTTTTTAAGAATTTAAAATAGCAGATGTCTTGTTGAAGTAGTTAAAGTATCCAATTTGTATCTTTAATCTGAGTGTCTGTATTTTACAGTAGAGTCAATTTGTTACTTCTTCTTACTTGACTTGCTACCCACTGTGTGAGCATTTCCTGTAGTTTTTTTCTAATGCTTCTTGTTTGATAAATGTATTAATAGTATTTTCTATGTAATTGATATGTATTAGTCCAAAGCTGCTACTCTTTTTGCACCTGCATTATGTCCGTGTTAAAACCACACCACGGCTCGCATATGCTTTTGCTTCTTTTAGTACATTAAGAGTTAATGTGTCTCTAAACCGGTAGCCATTTTCAGTAACCCTGAAATGGATACTTTTTTCAATCTTTTAGAAACCCATACTTTTGAATATTTTTTAAAACTAGTAAGTAGTAACCCTAATATTGATACTTTTGAATCTTTATAAACCCTAATGTTGTGTTTGGTTGGGGTGATTGAAATGGAATGGAATAGAATGAAATTTAAAGTATAAAATAGTTAGATCTTCACGACTTTCATTCTTTAGCTCATTCCATTCTTAATCACCTACATTATAATTCAAACACCCCACTTTGAGATGGAATGCTTCATTCCTTAACTCATTCATTTTCTTCACACACTACACCACATAAGGCCTTTTACGACAGAATTTTTACACTAGATCCGTCATAAATGCCCCCTTTTACGACGAACGTGTTCTGTCGTTTATAGTCCAGTTGAAAGTTCGAAAATACGGTCACAAGTATGGAATCTTGTCGCAAGTTTGAAATCTTGTCACAAGTTTAACTTTTTGTCACAAATTGAAATTTATGTCGCAAGCTCAATTTCTAGTGGCAAGTTAAAATTCAGTCATAAATGGAGAATTCAGTCACAAGTTCTTATTTTTAGTCACAAAGTTCTTATTTTGGTCACAAGTAAAACTATGACACAAGTTGAACTTTTGACGAAAGTTCCGTCGTAAATATATTTTTAAGATTTTATTTTAATTTAAATAAAAGAAAATCAAAATTAAATAAATCCAATACAAATTCTATATTGCGCAATTATAAGAAACAAAATATAAAAATATCTTTTTACATAAAACCACTCTTATTGTACATAAAATAATTTACATTATCCTACACAAACTTAGATCAACTTACATCCACAATCCAAATTAAATTCACAAATATTAAAATTTATATGGGCCGCCTCTAGAACTCATATCATGGTCATTATCGTCGGACTTTGTACTCTCACCACCATTCAGTATTCTCACCACTGTCCAGCCGCCGTCAACATCATCATCCACGAAGGCCTTCTCCTACAATATATACATAAACAATTAGCTATAAAGATATAGAATATTGTTAAAATGAATGTTAAAATGAACGTGATAGTAGCCTATGTTTAAGGTCTTTACCAGAAACTGACCATATATATATAACACATATCCGCGCCAATAACTCACATATCAAAGGTCACAAGGCCATACAAAGGAGAAGCAAGTTACAATATCTTTTACAGAAGTTTCAATAACAAAGGAGAACTAAAATATATTGCTCACAGCAGCAGTATTGTATTTATAATGAAAAGCTATTTGTACATTTGTTTCTGAGAAGTTAACTACTGTAATATTAACGGTAGCAAAAACTGCTCTATGGTTATATTTGGCTTAAGTTTAAAAATCAAATAATACTTAAGTATAAAGAATTAATCAACTAATTTCATAATTTAAGGCATCTAAGCACCACCATTATATAACAGAAATTTTTGTGCATGCTATTAAGTGCAGTACTATAGTTGCGTTCGAGTTCTAGTGTGCCATTTTGTTTGTATGTAGCTTAGATGCTTTAACTGATCTTTCTAAATATTTATCAAATAATCTCAAGTAAGTCAGGAACTTTCTTAAACTTACATGACAAAAGTATAACCCAAGTTCCCCTTAGTCCACTTTCCTTCTCATCTAGGACGCAACCTCAACCTTGTTCTCACATGATCGCTTAATCGTATATGCCAATGCATCAGAGTCCAGAGTCCCTGCAGAAGAGTCTACTTAGATTCATAGGTGAAATAACTATAAACAAATAATGTAAGTAATTAGTGTTGGATCACAAAAGACTCATTGGTTCATTCAAGTTAACAATTATATAAACTACTCCCACAAGTTAGACTTCTGCATATTCATATCACATATGTTACCAGCTACATCAAATATATAATTCATCTTGCCATCAAAAATCTCAATTTGTACTCACTTAAGCCCATAAAGAATGTGATTATAGCAACCCACATTAGACCAGAATACTAGAACCACCCCATACCTACATTATACACCCCAAAATTTGTGACGTCTCTGTTTCAGCTAATCTTGTGATCTGCTGCTGCGAATAAAAAACAAGAAAAAAAATTAGTTCCTTGTTTTAGTCTCCAACGTGATAATATAGATTATAGGCGGACAAAACACACAAAAGTATAGATTGTGGGTTGAATAAACACACGCAAAACAATGGTAATGTTGAGACAATCTAATTATACAAAATAAAAAAAAATTAAACTTGCATACACTACAGCACAATATATTTAGCAACTACAGCTATTTTGTTTTCCTTTGATTTCCGACTTGAATGAAGTGTAAAGAAAAACTAAGTTAACTACTAAAAGAAAAACTCTAAATTCTACTTATACAACACCTGGTTATATAAATTTTTCACACACTCTGCAGTTTGACACAAATTTTGCACATTAACTCTGCATAAAATAGCAAGACAACAAAGGCAAAGGGTCTTGAATATGAGCTAAAGGCAATGTAGAGACTGATACATAACAAAAATTGCATCTACTTGTATTCATGATTTTGCAGGTCATAATTTAAAGCTCCTGCAGGTGATTTAGGAATTCTAATCAAGTTATAATTAGGCTCTTGAATTAAACAGCAGCTTAAACCACTTTACTCTGTTTCACAATTCATAATAATAAAATCAATCTCTTTGAAAACCTAGAAACCAAAATTGGTAAGAATACACACTTAATCCCCACATATAAACATCCAAAACCTATTAAATAGGTCCCCATTGTAAATATACAAACCCCGGAACACAAAACACCAAAATCATATAAACATTTAAACCCTAAAAAAGTACCTGAATAAAAAATTGAATCCCCCAAGTATGTGTGACACTACAAAGCAAAATCTCCCAATTAGAATCCTTAAATCACCTGCAAAATCAAAGATTAAAAGATCTAAATGAGAAGCCCGGAATTAAAAAATAATATATGTATATACAAACTTTAATTAAGCAGAGCCCCAAATTAAAGGCTTGAGCTGGAGGAAATAATTCAGAAGGGGGAAATGGGCGGTGGATGAGCGGTGAGGTGAAAAGAATAAGCGGGGATTTAGCCGCCTAAATTTTTCAGGACGAGAATATAATGGGAGGGAGGGGAGAGTATAGTGTTTTTATTTTAATTTTACTATTTAAAATTTTTATTTCAAGTTTTCAAAATTATAAAAAATTTATAAAAATTGTTTTAATTTTTGTTAAAACCTGTGCGATGCACGGATTGTTAATTGTTATTTTATTATTTTTTTAAATCTTCTATACTATATTATTAAAGCCGAAACATTAAAAGTTTTGGTTTTCGGTTTTTGGTTTTCGGTCATTTATTCTATTTAATAAATAATAAAATAATATAAAAATAGTAACTAGCTCATTGTCTTTTATAATTAAAACACTTTTTATTTCAAAATTTACAACTTTTCCAAAAATATCACTGGCAATTACCTTTAAATTAAAACATATTACCTTTTATATTTGTTCTCACTAAAATCTCTCTTTTCTAAAAATATCAGGTGCAACTCTTACTTATTTATTTTAAAATATATTTTAATGATTTTAATTATTTAAAAAATCTTACATATTTTAACATGCCAACGTATTTTTTTATGAAATACAATTAATATAATTAAAAATAGTAATAAATAATAATAATATTTTAACATGCCAACGTATTACCTTTTCTATTTGTCCTTATTATTAATATTATTTTAATAAATAATAATAATAATTTAATAATATAAAAATAGTAACTAGCTGATTGCCTTTTATAATAGAAACATATTTTCTATTTTTTTTTTAACAAAATCCACTCATTTTCCAAAAATATCAGGCAATTATCTTTTTCAATTAAAACATGTTACATTTTCTATTTATCCTTACTAAAATCTCTCATTTTCCAAAAATATCAGAGGCAACTCTTACTTATTTATTTTCAAATAAATTTTAATACTTTTAATTATCTAAAAAAGTTTACCTATTAGTGATTGTGTTATATAATACACACATCTATTAGTGATTGTGTGTTTTTATTTAATATAATTAATAAATTAATATTTGTTTATGATTGAGTTTCTTTGGATATACTATTCTGTTATACGGTATAATTATCGAGAAATATTTATCGACGATCCAACCGTACGGATGTGAATATCTATCTATTTGAATGATATTTCAAATTTTTTGGAAAATAATAAATTTATTTGGTTTGAGATTTTAAGAGTCAATTAGTACTTTGACTTATACTTGTAGCTAGTGTTTTCTCCCGAATTGGTGTTTCGATTATTTTAAAAATATTTATCGACGATCCAACCGTACAGATGTGACGATCTATCTATTTTAATGATATTTCAAAAAATTTGGAAAATAATAAATTTATTTGGTTTGAGATTTTAAGAGTCAATTATTACTTGTACTTGTAACTAGTGTTTCCTTCCGAATTGGTTTTTCGATTTTTTAAAAAATATTTATCGACGATCCAACCGTACGGATGTGATGATCTATCTATCTTAATGATATTTCAAAATTTTTGGAAAATAATAAATTTATTTGGTTTAAGATTTTAAGAGTGAGTTAATACTTTGACTTCTACTTCTAACTAGTGTTTCCTCCCGAATTGGTGTTTCAATTTCTTTAAAAATATTTCTCGACAATCCAATCATACAGATGTGATGATCTATCTATTTTAATGATATTTCAAATTTTTTGGAAACTAATAAATTTATTTGGTTTGAGATTTTAAGAGTCAATTAGTACTTTGACTTGTACTTCTAGCTAGTGTTTCCTCCCGAATTGGTGTTTCGATTATTTTAAAAATATTTATCGACGATCCAACCGTACGGATGTGACGATCTATCTATTTTAATGATATTTCAAAATTTTTGGAAAATAATAAATTTATTTGTTTTGAGATTTTAAGAGTCAATTAGTACTTTGACTTGTACTTCTAACTAGTGTTTCCTCCCGAATTGGTGTTTCGATTTTTTTAAAAATACTTATCGACGATCCAACCGTATGGATGTGGTGATCTATCTATTTTAATGATATTTCAAAAAATTTGGAAAATAATAAATTTATTTGGTTTGAGAGTTTAAGAGTCAATTAGTACTTTGACTTATACTTGTAGCTAGTGTTTTCTCCCGAATTGGTGTTTCGATTATTTTAAAAATATTTATCGACGATCCAACCGTACATATGTGACGATCTATCTAGTTTAATGATATTTGAAAATTTTTGGAAAATAAAAAATTTATTTGGTTTGAGATTTTAAGAGTCAATTAGTACTTTGACTTGTACTTCTAACTAGCGTTCCCTCCCGAATTAGTTTTTCGGTTTTTTTAAAAATATTTATCGACGATTTAACCCTACGGATGTTTAAATCTATCTATTTAGTGATATTTCAAAAAAAAAATCAAAAAATAATAAATTTTATTTTAGTGATATTTTTAAATTCATTAAGTTAGCCAAATATTATATATATATATATATATATATATATATATATATGTTAAAATATTCAATTTACGACCGAAAAACGTTGTTGTCGTAAGTTCCGACCTTGTAAGTTTGTTTTAAAACGGTGTCGTCTTCGGCCCATACTAACAATCTTCATTTTGTATTTATATTTAATTACAAATATATAGTAAAATACCCATTTTATGACAGAACACATGTTGTCGTAAGTTTCGAACTTGTAACAAATGTAATTTTTGTCGTAAGTAGCTTCCCAAGCGACGTCGTTAAAATATTTAAATACAGATATTTAATAAAATAATGATCTTACGACAGAGTTATGATCCGTCGTAAGTGTGAAACGATATCGTTTTGCTCAGAGGGGTGATGTTGTGGCATATTATATTATTTAAATAATGACCTTACGACGGATTGTTGTGTCCGTCGTAAGTATTTGCGACAGATTGAACTATCCGTCATAAGATAGGCGCTCCAGACATTCCGTGTAAGTATTCTGTCACAAAACCCATATTTGTTGTAGTGACAATTCTTATCATAACAATTTTGCATTATCTCATTTTTTTTTTCAAATCTTCCCTCCAACTCCCATTTATTTCATTTAATTTCATCCATTTCATTCCATTCCATTTCATTCATCCCAACCAAACACAACATAAAAGTATAAATATCGAATCTTCTTAAAGATAGTAACCCTAATATTTCCTAAATCGGATATGTTTTGAACAACTTACCCTAAAATTCCCTTCACCGGACAAACCCTGATAGAGTATTATTTTTTAATCTTTTATTAGAGTAACCCTATATTGAATCTGTTACTCATTGTTTGATTTGTTTCTACACATTGAGTCATTGACTATGTGTGTGTATTCTTCTGTAATTGTTTAGTTGTTTTCACTATATCTGATAAATTTAATGACATTTATATTCGTTGTTTTGGTTCCTATTTGTTTATGTATTCATGATTTTGCGATTTCTTGTATATTAACAGTTCACATTGGAATATACTGGTCATGTGCAACTTGGGAAAGAGCTTACAGTCGCACCAAAAACCTTGCCTCATTTTATTAGTTCACTGATTTTATTCAATAAGGTACAGATTTCTGTTCACGCTTTGTACTCTATATATGAGTTCTTCAGTCATGTATCACATGCACAAGTCAGACTACTGCAAGAGTTCTACTTAGTTTCTACATTACTCTTTATCACATATCCTATACACTATGCATACTTTTAATACCCTTTATATTTTATTTTGAGAGTCTAAGTTTCTTCAAATTACATTCTACATACTATGCATACATTCAATACCCTTATACAGGGGTTCATGCAGACTCCTTCAGACACGGTAAAATTATTGGACAAGTCAATTTTAAAGGAAAATGATGATGCAATTGATTTGAAGTCGGCAGCAACTTTGCAAAACTGAGAACATAATCTTATAGAGTGAAAAACACTTTGTGTACCTGAAGTTTCAGGTTTGAGCATTTTGTGTACCTGGAGTTTGGAATCTAGCAAAATGCATGATGTAGTTCACTACAAGGGGACAGGGCTTTTGCGACAGAATAAATACAAAGAATCTGTCACAATTGCCCCTTCTTGCGACGGAAAAAATCTGTCGTAAATGCTTGAGTCGTAAGTTCTTATTCTGTCGCACTTTCTTATTATGTCACAAGTTATTAGTGGGTCCCATTTTAAACAAAAAGAATTATTAAAAAAGGAAAAAACATAGAAAGGGCGACGTATAATGTGTCGTAAATATGCCCAGAATTGCGACAAAAAACGTCGTAAATATGCTCAGATTTTCGACAAAATCTGTCCTAAAGTGTCCAGAATTATGACGAATTTACGTCCTAAAATGTCCAGAAATATGACGAATTTGCATCCTAAAGTGCCCAAAATTACGACGAATTTCGTCATAAACAAACCCAGAATTATGACGGAATCCGTCATAATTAGAGTCACATTATATCTATGTTGTGACTGAATCTGTCACACTTTCTGGACAACAACCATTGTTTTCCATTTTTTAATCGTTTCGCAACTCAAAATGCACAATTGAACCTGTGATCTATCCATACATTCCACAACACACATTCAAACTAATAGTACATTAAAATGGCACACATTTAAAAAGGAACTATAATATAGTCAAATCCACATTAAACATTAAACAAAAGCCACATAAACATCATACAATCCCAAATCCATTAAAAAGTTACAACCAACATCCATCGCAATGTTACATTACCGGAAATAAAAATGATCGTGCCTAAATACGCATTAGCCAGCTAATACCCAAAAGTAGACATAAATCAGCCACTAAAGCTGTAATATATGCAAAAGTTAGCCCCTAAGCTAATATATCCAAAAGATAGCCGCTAAGCTAATATATCCAAAAGTTAGCCGCTAAGCTAATATATCCAAAAGTTAGCATAACCAGCCTTTTTAACTACAACCAAGCTGGTATATCCAACACCCCTAATCTCCCCTAATCCAAATCCCATTTCGGTCCCCGCTTCTACTTCGACGAGGAGGTGACTGACCCCCATCATCATCAGAACCATGTTCATCCTCACGAGCAATCGACTTACCCTGCAATTAAAAAGATTGCATACCATTAGAGTCTCAAACAAGGGTAAAAAAATTCTGCATTGTTTATTAAGCAGGTAAGCAACGCAAACTACTGCTTGATGGCAGCACAACAGGTCATACAAAACATAGTCAAAGCTATACCAGATATGACATTTTATGGTCATACCAGATTACCACAACCACAATCCATATAACAAAAATCCGTGAAACAACTAACAAGTAATAAGAATAGGTTGAACATACTTTTACCAGAGAAATTAAAACAGAATGCACAAAGCTGGTATTTTTAATATATATATAATATTATTATTTGTTTATAACTATCATCTTAAATTGAAAAAAATCATATTCAATCACTAGTACAAATTTACGAAGAATATATATAATATTATTATTTGTTTATAACTATCAGCTTAAATTGAAAAAAATCATATTCAATCACTAGTACAAATGCTAGCTGCTTGTTCAAATGAATGAATAATGTGTTGATTATTGATATTGATCCCTATAAACAGCCAAACAGGAAGGTCTCATTCTAATTCTTTAGTTCCTAGGTACTAAGAAAACATAATAGAGATAAAAAACCAGACGATAACATCCTTGACAATGTAATTTAAAATTTCTTTGACAATTTGTGAAGTATGTGATCTGAACTTTGTTGTTATTATATTAATCAAAGCGGAATAAATAATATGGTTTCGATGATGGAGAAAATTATGAAACTAAACAGGGAAAAAATGACACATAAATTTTTATCTGTAATTGTGAAGCAAACAAAACTGATGATCATTTCCCAAACCAAAAAATCTAGGAGTTTCATGGTTTGGATCTATGTTATGCCATTCACCAAATCCGCCCGCATCCCTCAACATCTCATAAGGATCAAATACATCATGATCATCATCATCATCAATTTCATCTCTTGAGCCACTAGAATGCGAACCTTCATCACTTTCACTAGAATACAAATCTTCATCACCTTCACCGTGAGAATCCCAATATGTGTAATTTGGAAGAAATCCATTCGACACAATATCAAATCTAACTTCATCAAGACTGTTTAAAGTAGAATTACAACAAGTACAACATGGACATCTAATCCTCCCATCCGCTTCCTTGCAATTACGCTCGGCAAAACTAATAAATTCATTAATTCCATTTAAAAAATCTTGACTAAGACCATTTACACCTCTTTGATTAGGATGACTTATCCAACTACGATTAGAAGACATCTACAATTACATATAACATATCATCAATCACACACAAATATATACATACAAATATACTAAATAATTGAGAAAATTGAAATAAAATGTGCAATAAAAAGAAACTAAATTAAACAAACATGTAATTAAAGTAATTACTTACCTTGATGAATGAAATCAAGTAGAATGATGCATTTGTTGAAATTTTTTAGCTCCAAAATGTGAAAAATCGAAGGAGAGAATGTGAGGAGTGAGTTGAAGTAAAGAAATGAAAGTCTACTGCCTCTTTCGGCATAACTGCTTTAATTTGCGACAGAAAATATACATTCCGTCGCAAGGTGTATTAAAATAATATTTTCTACCCAACTCATTAATTGCAGGCCGTTGGGTATTGAAGGTGTACAGGTAAGCTTGCGACCGAATCTGTCGCAAGGTATAACTATCGACGGAATACATGAGAATCCATCACAAAGTAATTAATGACGGATAGTCTGTCGCAAAGTAGGTTATGACGGACATTATATTCTGTCCCAAGTTCAGATTTACGACAGAATGTTTAAGATTTCTGTCACAAGGTGTATTAGCGGGAAAATTAACCCGCCTAAAAAATAGAAGCGGGAAAGTAAATTATTAAATTATTACTTGTGCGGGAATAATAATAATAAAATATTAATATTGCGAAGAAATTTTTTCGTCACAAAGTACCTTGCGACGGAATCGTATATTTCTGTCGCACTTTAAACTTGCGACTGAAATTTACTAAATTTAGTCACAATTGCCCGTTCCTCTTGTAGTGGTTTTCATTTCGTTGCAAAATGCATACTTAAATAGAGGGGTATTTTAGTATTTGCAGCATATGCATGTTGTGTATGATGTTTGACTACCGGTTTTTTATTTTAATGAAATGATGAACATAGAATATTTTTAAATTAAATTAGTAAATTACCTAATAACTTTTATGAATATTTACATAACATTAATTTTTATTTTGAATTTTACAATGAAACATTTGTTACCTTTAAAACTTTTTTACATTAAAAAATATATATATATATACATGTTTCGTATTTAAGATAATGATTACAAAATTATAAATTGTAACAAAAAATTGCAAAAAACAAATTGTAAGTTTAAGGTGATTCAAACACACATTCAGCTTTTTTCTTTTGTTAATAAAAAAATATTATAATTTTACTAGCTTAAAAGATGCATGGATTGTTTTTAATGAAATATTATTTTGTTATTTATATTTAATATCTTTTTAATTACATTTCTTAGAAAAAATAAATAAGCATGTTAAAATATGTAAACTTTTTAAAATAATTGAAATATATTTTAAAATAAATAAATCGGGATTTTGCCCGTGATATTTTTGGAAAAGGAGGGTTTTAGTAATGAAAAAACATATTTTAGCTAAAAAAATGTAATTGTCCGTAATTGGTTATAAATAACTAATGTTTTTAATTACATTTTTTATAATCAGTTATCCTTTCGGTTAAAATACATTACTTTTCCTATTTTTTTAATAATAAAATCCCCTCTTTTTCTAAAAAAATCACGGACAATATTTACCCTTTTCACTAAAACATGTTATTTTTTTCTATTTTCCTTGATAAAATCCCTCTTTTTCCAAATATATCACGACAAATCCTTACTTATTTATTTTAAAACCTATTTTAATACTTTTAGTTGGAAATTATCTTTTTCAACTAAAACATGTCATTTTTTCTATTTTTTCTTACTAAAACCCCTCTTTTTTCAAAAATATCACCGGCAAACTGTTACTTTTATATTTTAAAATTCAACGAAAACGTGTTACTTTTTTTATTTTTCCTTACTAAAACCTTTCCTTTTTGAAAATATTACGGGCAAACCGTTACTTATTTATTTTAAAATATATTTTAATATTTTTAATTATTTAAAAAAGTTTAACACACCTAATTTTTTTTAACAAATATAGTTAATAAAATATAAATAATAAAATAATAATATTAATAATTATTAAAAATAATTCGTGCATGATACAGTTTTAATCTAGTATAAATAATTATGTTATTTTAGAATAAAAAGACATGTCTACTCCTTCTTTCCAAGCTGAAACTTGAGGTACACACTCTGCAATTCACATATAGCAGTTTGGAACTTCCAATTACAATTATGCCCTCACGGTCTTAACAACATTTGACGCAAGTATACATTTTCCAAGGAAATGAAAACTGCAGCATGCGTTTTGCTAGATTCGAAACTCCAGGCACACAAAGTGCTCAAACCTGAAACTTCAGATACACAAACTGCTTTTCACTCAATCTTATATTCCAAACACAAATTGGGGTTCTCCCGCATATGAATTTGATGGAAAAGTAAGTATTACAATATTAAAAAAAAAATTGGTTTCCGACATGTTTGTTACTGTTTTGATTGTTGGTCTCATAATATATAAATATAGATTTTCAAGGTATCTTTGATCAGAGCTTAAGGCTGACCACATAAAGGCATTGAATTTTTTAAAATGAAAAATACATAGAGCTTTGGATGGGCAGGTTGACGAAGAGGTAATAACTTAACATTTTTATTTTATTGTCATTGAGTAATTATTATCTTTATATTTGTACTTCTAAACTTTGTTTAAAATAGTGTAAAATCGGTCACAAAATGAATTTCGGATATTTTTCCTTCTACAAATGTTGTTGCTCTAAATATCAAGGAACTTCTTAATAAATATGGGGACTTTTTAATAAATAAAGTCGAATATAAACTATATAACTTTGGACCCTCGAAAAGGTGAATGGCCCTAGCCTTTTCAGCTTCCAAAGAATTTTGTGTGTTCACTATGGGTGATTTGTATAAAATTAAACCACTAAAAATTATATAACTCACAAAATCCTCTCTGGTGACATATCCAAGTATCAGGAACAACCTACTCACCATTGATTGATTAGCTTGTGTAGTAGATAAGATTTGAGTTATTATTTGATTTACTAATTCGTTTGTATTAGATATTGACGGTGTGAATATATACATCTGTGTGGGTTCAATCATAATTTAACTAGTGATCATGCTAACTCCCTAAACAATGAACCATGCAATCTCATAGCTTCTAAGAGCAACCTGTAAAAGATGATACTGGGCGGCTATGTGATCCTTTGGTTTTCTCAAGAAAGTCATCGAGGTAACATATATTTAATAATAAAAAGTGCTAGCAATCTGTATTTTTTTCCCAAGTGTGATAAAAGTTGGGAATGTCACATTAGCTTCTGTAGTTTTCTGTGTGCTCTTCTGTTTGTACTGAATACACATTAGTTCAATATGTTCGTTATTCAGAAACCAAGTCCTTGAAAATACAGATTCTAGTATACAAATGGAAGGAGCTGAAAGTGCGACAACCCACGTGAGAATAAGTGAATTACAATGAACTGTATTATTATTGTATTTAGGATTACAAAATGTACATATATATAACCATACAGAAGACTGTTCTAGAATAATAACAACTGTACATATCTACAAATCTGATCCCTGTAATTCTGGGATCTGATATCAACACTGATTAGCTGAATCAATTCATATCCTCCATAATTACTCTAATTCCAACACTCCTTCTCAAGCTGGCTTGTAGATGTCTTCCATAGCTAGCTTGCTAACAAGTAGTTAGAACTGTCTTTTTACTAATCCCTTGGTGAGTATATCAGCTGTCTGCTGAGTCGTTGGAACGTATGAAATACATATCAGACCACTTTCAATCTTCTCTTTGATGAAATGCTTGTCAACTTCAATATGCTTTGTTCTATCGTGTAGAACTGGATTATGAGCAATCGAAATGATAGCTTTCTTATCACAATAGATTTTTATAGGAAATGAAATGGGAATTTTCAACTCCTCCAATAATATTTTTATCCATATAATTGAAATTAGCTGCCAGAGACAATAGTATTCGGATAGAGTTTATTTTAGCGACTGGGGCAAAATTCTCTTGATAGTCCACTCCATATGTTTGAGTAAATCCTTTGGCAACCAACCTTGCCTTGTATCTCTCTATACTTCCATCTGCTTTACATTTCACTGTAAACACCCATTTACATCCAACTATTTTATGATCTTTCGGTGGATCAACAATTTCCCAAGTCCCATTTTTTTGTAGAGCATTCATTTCTTCCATCACTGCCAGTCTCCAATCAAGATCATTAAGTGCTTCCTGAATATTTCTCGGCACAAACAATTTAGAAATTTTTGATGTAAAAGAACTGTGTTTTTTGAGAGTTTACTATACGACAAATATTTGGACAAAGGGTGATTAGTACATGAACGCTTTCCTTTCCTGATTGCTATTGGAATATCATGATCATCAGAAGCAATGTTTGGGTCAGAAAAATTATTTGGACAATGAAGGTTAGGTAAAGGCATATGTGCCTCCATTTTCAGATTCATTACCTAGAGTTTCTGATTGGACTTGTGCAGAAGGGATATCAGGTTCTCTACTTTTTTGACAATTTTCCCTCCTTGTATAAACACGAAACTCTATACTCCGTTCCTAGGGAATCGAAGGTAGTATTTCTCCCCCTGTTAAAGAATCGTTAATACTTGGAATATCGCTGCGGGGATTTCCAGTTTTACTAGTAGTAAGAGGCATAACAGTTTTCTCTTTATATGATAACATGTCATTATAAAAAATTTTAGGTAAAGGAGTGGGTATCATATCCCAGAAATTTTCTTTTGTCTGCTGTTTTTGCTGTTTTTCCTCCCCATGAAGAAAATTTTGTTGAAAAAAGGGTTGATGTTCAAGAAATATGACATCCATAGATATAGTGGTTTTCCTTGATTTTGGGTTAAAACACTTATATTGTGACGCTAAAATCCCGGGGTCAGTGGATTTGGTCGTCACGCTAAAATCTCAATTTAAACAACCTGTTAAATATTAAACCAAAACAAATATAACATCTACGACCCCGACTCTACCAAGAATCTTTTAGGCTATAGTGCTAGAAACAAGAATCCAAACTTTAATAAACTTAAGCTTTCTTTTACAACAATCTCTTAACATAAAATCTATAACACTGATATAACTTCGATGTGAAGTATACCAGGCAAAACTAAATTTATACAATATAATATTTACTAGAAATCAACTCTATACAATACCCTTACACTAGGCCCACATGCTCTGCATCAACTCATCTTCCCAACGTCATCTTGAATCATCTCGTTCCATAGTTATGCAATTAAATACTGGCAATCTACCTTTTCACTGGAGGGTTAAAAGGTAAAACAAGCAAGAGTGAGCAAAAGAAGCTTAGCAAGTATATAGTACTGTACAAGATCAAATAATGATGCAATAATAACAATATGTATAAAAATGAACTCAGCTGACCAAGAAAATGACAATATATGAGAGAATCAATTTAACTGGCAAAATGAACAACAATAATAATCAATATCAACTGTAAGTTAGAATTGGATTTTTACTGACGCAGTGAGTTATAGTGGATGATCAGTCACACTAAAACTCCGGACCATACCCACGGTATGTCCAAGGAGGCCAAATCGCTCAAAGTCAAGGCTTCCTGGTACGCCCTAATCGATGACACATTATACCGAAAAGGGTTTCACAACCCTCTACTTAAGTGCCTAAACCCGATCGAGGCCGAGTACGCAATGGCAGAGGTCCATGAAGGGATGTGTGGGGACCACATGGGTGGCAAGTCCCTCGCCCACAAAATGCTCCGGATGGGCTACTACTGGCCGACCTTATCCAGAGACGCCATCGACTACGCCCGGAAGTGCAAATAGTGCCAGTTCTACAACAATGTCCCTAAGGAGGCCCAAGTCCCGCCATCATCGATCATGTCCCCGGTACCCTTCACGGCCTGGGGAATCGACATCAAGGGACCATTCCCTCTGGCCCCTGGACGACTCAAGTATGTGATAGTTGCCATTGACTACATGACTAAGGGCCAAAGCCAAACCTCTGGCCCACATCACCGATAAAGATTGCAAGAAGTTCTTACATGACAATGTCATCCCCCGTTTTGGAATTCCGGTCACCATGATCTCAGACAATGGAACTCAGTTCACCAACGCTAGCTTCCCGGAGTTTCTGCAAAGATTTAACATCACCCACAGGCGCTCGGCCGTCTTCAATCCCCAGTCTAATGGATAGGTCGAGGTCATCAACCGAAGCCTCCTCCGCGTAATGGAAAAAAGGCTCATGGATGCCAAGGGAAGGTGGGCCGAAGAGCTGCCCAACGTACTCTGGTCTTACCGCACCACTCCCAGAAACACGACCGGCGAGACGCCCTTCAAATTATGCCACGGCACCGAAGCGGTCATACCAGTGGAGATTGGATCGCCCTCTTTCTGACTCTTGCATTATAATGAATTAACAAATGAAACAGGAATCTGCACCAACCTGGATCTCCTGGACGAATGTCGGGATCAAGCCGTCCTCAGAATGGCCGACTACAAGCAAAAAACTATGGCCTACTTCGGAAAGAAAATTAAGCCCCACTAGTATGAATCAGGGGACCTTGTCCTCAGGGACACCGAGGTTTCCGACCCCAGCCATCAAGGCAAGATAAACCCGAATTGGGAAGGTCCCTACAAAGTAACCGAGGTCATTCGGCCTGGATCTTTACGGCTTGCCACACTGGACGGCAAGACAAACCCAACGCCTAGAACGGGCTCCGGCTCCGACAGTTCTATCACTAAATTTTCACTAATGTAATCATTCTTCTATGTAAGCTCGAAGTCTATTCGTTCTATAAGGACCGACCAAGGGAACCACCCCCGTGTATTAATGAAAAGCCTCAAAGGCATCCTTGTAGAATTTATTCTGTACCATTCCCCCAAAGCCCTATTCAACTTTCATAAAATCAACTCAACTCTACATGAACCGACCCCGAACACGGATTTCCACCTTTGGTAAGTTTGTGCTCGGCAGCCGGTCTCCCGAAAGGCATAAAGGAAACTAAAACAAGATTCAACGGCATAAAAAAGATAAAGAGTAACCCGAAACGTAAATACTTTTTCATCAAACACTACTAGAAAAACTTCAATAGACATCGGTTTTTGGCTGATGTCTGTGTTTTTTTCGACCGATGTCTTTGTCGGTGATGTTAAAAGTGCCTCTTTTAGACAACGATTTCTGACCGAAGTCTAAGGAAGCCTTTATACATCAGTTGGAAGTACATTTTCGATGTTTATGTTAACTTTTTTTGTTTAAAATACATAAGCCTCACTTTTCTATTGTTATATTACTAGTATTAGATCCAATTAAACATATGGCACCCATAGTATAATTCAACATATACATCATTTCTTGGCAAGAAAATGATGTCTAATGATTGATGCACATTAGTCCTCTGTTAGATAACCAATGTTTACTATGTTTTTATACATCGCTTTTTTTAGTTGTATTAGATGTCTAATTTGGTATTTGACATCGCTTTTAAAAAAAAATCAGCTATCTAGTTTGTTATTAGACATCATTTTTTTTCGTTATAACCATTGTTTAGGTAGTTATTACACATCGATTTTTTTTATAGATTTGACATCTATTTTGAGTAATGAAACTGATGATGTTTTTTATTTGCTACATCACTTTTATTTCAATTAACGGCTTTCCTTTACTATTACAAACATCTCTTTATAAAATATAATTTGATCCTTATAAAAATAAAAATAACCATAATTACTCAAACTGTCATTGACAAAATGTTCAACCAATATCATTCAAATAACCATAATCTAAACATCAACACTATTATCCAAACCAATCTAGATATCTATGGAACTAGCCAAATCCAAAGCATCAAAGTACTACACATTAATCCGCAAAACCAACATAAATGTTTACTACTAGCCATCATAAGCCAGACAACCGAATGCCAATTTCCTGAAAAATATATACAAACTCAATCAAATCTACATTCTTACTAATATTTTTCATATACTAAGTACTATTGCTAAGTAGTAAATATTTACGTATGTGTGCAAGATATGTTCAATTTGTCAACAAGAAAAATGATACTAACCCTCATTAGATCCTATATTGTTGATTTCCAGTTTTTGTGGTTCAAATGTTGACTTACAGACTTTATCCCAAAAATGCAGTAATCTATAAGGTTTTAAATACATTCAAGATCACCTTAGCAACTGCCTTATGTGGTATTCTCGGCCAAGTCTAGCGTCAACACATTGTTTCACTTTATCTTCATTGAGTTTCGGAATTGCCTAATACAAAACCACATTTAATAAAAAATCCACTAAAGTAACAAAAATGCAAATTCAAGTTAGAAATCTGCATTGACCAGAAGTGAGTACACATGTCACCAAATTCTTCTGTCCTCGAGGCAGTGTATGAACATGTTTATGTCATGTTAAGAGTTCCAAAAGGACAACATAGGAGATACGCAAGTCCCCTATTCTTCCACTACAAGAAAAACGCCTATCAGCGACCGCAAAAGCGTCCCTACATTACCAACAACAAAAAATAATTACTAATCAACAAGTAGTTAGCCAAGGAAAATGGAAAACACAGTTGAAAAGGGTCAAACAGGCCAGTACATTTTAGTAATCTTGCACCGATGCAATAGAAACCTATGATGACATGTAATAAAAACACAGAAAATTAGGCTAAATTAGTTGATTTGATGTGTCAAGTGTCTACAAAGTACATTTGGACTGGACCAACCTGCACTAGAAACTCTTGGTCTGGTTGTTTGTTGGAATGTAATGTTCTAAATAGCTGCAGCCTGCCAAGTTCTCAAGACACCATGATATACTCTTCCATTATCAAAATTATGACTCACACATTTGCGTAAATCACATTTATCGCCCAGAAATCCCATTATGCGTCACAAATTTTCGACAAACCTAATTACTGATTTTCCAAATAAAAAACACCACATAGATATAAAATTTCAACCATTTAAGTAATAATTGGCAACAAAAAGTAGATAATCTAATTTATGTATTGGTCTGGAATGCATGTACATGTATCCTAGAAATTCAATAAAATTCAACTAAGGAGTTTATAGGAGAGTGCTAGTTCAAAATTACATCGGTGAAAACAAGTCTATTAAAGTTCTACTACTATGTCTATACTACACATCCCATAATTATCAGCCAACAATTGAACAAAGAGTTCCTTAATGAGTCGTATAAAAATATGTTCCAATCTATGAAAAAGCTAAAGGTGGTACCAATGAAATGCTACAGTGCGACACAAACCTGGAACAATGAAAGTTGTGTCCAGAAATATCAAAATCCAAATATCAGTGCACATATTTATATTTTTATTGGTAGCTGACAGTCCTAATAACAAACATCTAACATCTTCTGTCCTTGTTGGAGTGCACAAACTTCTAAAATATTGAACTATATAACTAAAGATTACACTACTGATGCAAGTAATCAAGTTTATTCTGTTCTTTAAGAAATCCTACTTTCATCCAAATATTCTCCTGGAGAATATTTGAATACTTTTAGACCTGGAACTAGTCAAATAGAAAAACTACGCTAATTAGATGTTGCTTACCTGCTAGCTAAAGATACTAATGGTGGCCTGGTATCTTCTGTTGCCTCGCTATCTTCATCCTATCAGTAAGCATATTCTCAATTTTCAATTTAATGAACAAGACAAAATATGATAGAAAATAAGAAATTTTAAAGACAAATAGTCACATAAGCTATATGCATTGTGCTTCACTCACATCTTCAACTATTTTCAACCTGGAACAATGAAAGTTGTGTCCAGAAATATCAAAATCCAAATATCAGTGCACATATTTATATTTTTATTGGTAGCTGACAGTCCTAATAACAAACATCTAACATCTTCTGTCCTTGTTGGAGTGCACAAACTTCTAAAATATTGAACTATATAACTAAAGATTACACTACTGATGCAAGTAATCAAGTTTATTCTGTTCTTTAAGAAATCCTACTTTCATCCAAATATTCTCCTGGAGAATATTTGAATACTTTTAGACCTGGAACTAGTCAAATAGAAAAACTACGCTAATTAGATGTTGCTTACCTGCTAGCTAAAGATACTAATGGTGGCCTGGTATCTTCTGTTGCCTCGCTATCTTCATCCTATCAGTAAGCATATTCTCAATTTTCAATTTAATGAACAAGACAAAATATGATAGAAAATAAGAAATTTTAAAGACAAATAGTCACATAAGCTATATGCATTGTGCTTCACTCACATCTTCAACTATTTTCCTGCATCTGGTTATGAGATATGAATTTTCTTCATCGCCATCAACATATTCCACAAACTCAAACAAACTACACAAACTCCAAAACAATTCACATCAAACAAACTACTCAAATAATATTTCATTCAAGAAAATATTTTCACACAATTTAATTTACATAAATTATACAGTGAAACACTTTCTTTTAATTAAGTCCCCGTATCCAAGGGTACTACTGGACTATTGGAGTACTAATACCCCACTCGGGGAATCAAACTCATTTAAAAAGTTAGTAACAAATATCATGCATTAAAATAAAACACCTCGATTTAAAAAATTAGAGTTACGATATTTAAAAATCCCCAATTTAAAACTAAATGCATGCTTACTAATACTTACTATACATACAAAGACAACTTACCGACTCACCAATTCAAGCTTTTGAGCTTCGAATTTGGTTTGAGCTTACCTCTTTAACAAATCGATTTCGAAGATGAGATGACATGAGAGTTTCAATTTGGTTGAGATGAGAGTTGGGGTTCTTGATTTTAGAGATGAGAGTTTCAATTTGATTAAGATGATAGTTGGGGTTCTTCAATTTCGAGATGATCAGTGGATTTAGGGTTCTTGATTTTAGAGATGAGAGATGGGGGATGTGAGAGTTGAGAGAGGTTTTTAGTCGGGGGAGGTGAGATTCGAGAGAGGTGAGAGTGCTAGTTTTTAGTTTTGTCTGAAATAAAATATTAGAAAAAGAGGGGGAAAGTAAAAAGGGGGGGGGGGGGCGATTTTACTAACATGGGAAAATTGACTAAGGGGGAAGTATTAGCGGGGGGAAAATTGATAAGGGGGGAAAATTGGACAAGCGCGCATTCAGTTTTTTTAAGGTGTACTTAACACATCGGTTAGACAATGAAGTGATGTCTGAACAACAGATAAACATCAGTTTTTTAACAACCGATGTTATTATTTCAATTTACATCGGGCGCATCTTCAACCGATGTGAGAACAGTGATGTCTATTAACATTTTTCTTGTAGTGAAAGGTAGTCATTACAAAAGATAATAACCAGAAACAGCTCGAGGCAATTCAGCCGAGCACAATAATTAAACATTAACAAAACAATGTGAAAAGCAGGGAAATCCTAGACTACTTATTACACAAGGGAAATCACGACAACCGAAGAACCTACTCGGCCCCTTCATCCTTGGACAGCAGATCAGCCAACAGCATCTCGTCTTCCGGACGTGCGCTCGGCCCGACCTCGGCTCCGGTCTCGGCCTCCTGATCTACGCCGCCCTCGGTTTCCATCTTCTCCATCTCAACACGAATGTACTCCCCATAGTTGTGTCTTTTGGGGTCGTACACGGCTCCGGCACCAATGAACTTGCCGAAGTCGGCAAAACCCGTCTCATAGGAAGGGGCCGCCTTCCGGTTCAGAAGTTCCGACAAGGTTTGGGTCTTCAGGAACCGCCTGACTCCATTCACATAATCACCGGCCGAAGCGGATGGATGACTCCTCAGCTCCTCATTCTCCTTCTAAATTTCTCCATCTTGGTTTTCTCCGCCTCCCATGCCGCTTTATCAGCCTTTAAATTCCCCAACTCCACATTCAAATTGGCCAGCTCCACATTCCGCTTACCCAACTCGGAGTTCAGCTTCACCGTCTTCTTCTCCTATATCTTTCCCTGATCCAAGGCCAGCTTCAGTTAAGATTCGGTAGCCTGCTGATCCAACACAGCTTTGTTGGCCTTCCTCTTTTCCGACTCTACGGTCGCCGCCATTGTCTGAAACCAATCAGAATTTCTGCCCAACGCCGCCATAAACTGAAGAAAGAAAAAGAAATAAGTCAAACGCAGAGTCTATAGAAATAAGTCAAATGCAGAGTCTATAGGAAGCATAAGTCAACCAGGAATCCACGCAAAGTCCCCACCGCGGACGAATATATATTCCACGTGCCACGTCCGGTTCGAAGATACCGTCCGGAACCACTTCTTCCCCTACTTGGCGTTAGACCTCCAGTGCAGATCATACAAAGGCTTGTTCACCATAGCTTGAACCCGGAAAATAGTGAAGAACAGCCTGGTTGTCGGCTCCCATCCGAGTTCAGCACAGCGAGCTATAAAATAGGCAATACACCTCATGCTGCTCGGAGTAAACTACCCAAACCCACATTTGAAATTCCGCGAATAATGTCCGGACAAACTGATGGAGTGGTAGTCTAAACCCAACCCGGAAAAAGCTGACAGGAACGACAACCCAGCCCCCCCAGACCTATGATAAGGCCTCTCCCATGGCTCCGCATACCGCCACTCATACTCAACCGGGATGTCGAAAGCCCACTTCACGTAATCCTGATTATCTTGAACATACATACTTTGCAAGTTGACATACTCCGTCCTACCAAATGCTTCATCCAGCCGCCTCCGATCATAAAGCACAGGCCGATCCCCGGCCTCCATCAACTCCCTCCCGTAGGTACGGATGTACTGATCCCGAATGGACATGAAATTTCTGGGCGCCGGATAAAACATCCTGGCCGTATACCTCCAACCGTCCATCCCCCCTTGGAGCGGTTGAGTCTCACCTTCGTACCTTGGACGACCCATCACATATAGGGCAAGAAAATCCCACCCTCCGAGCTCTGCTCCAGCATCCACCTCCACTACTCGTTGGACGGGAACCGCAGTCGGAACTACAACACCATTGGTATCCCATTCGCCCTCAACCACCGAAACTACACCCCGTCCGGCCCCAGCAGCCAACATAACACCTTCGCCTTCAACACCGGATTCCAATGTATTCTGCCTCTCGGATATGGTATCATCCGACCCTCCAAACAACTTTGTCGTGCTCCCCGCCGTGGTCTGACTCTCACCTTCAAATAGAACCGAGCCATACGGAACCCCACCTACCTGCACTTGGGCATACTCTTTGGCAGCATCAGCCTCCATACTCGGTCGCTTAACTTTAGCCGTCCTAGCCATCCTCACCGTAGTCCGCACCCAAGAAACCTAAAGAAGGGGAAAAACACCTCAGAATCACTCACAGAAAGCTAACAAGATCTATGACCTATACATACACACACATCTCACCCGCAAAACTAAGAAGAACACTGATGAACATTCAAACATATTCAAACAAAACACAGATGTTCAAACATATTCAAACAAAACCCAGATATCCAAACATATTCAAGCAAAATCCAGAAATTCAAATACAACCCCGAAGCCCGATACACGCTTTTGAATTACAATAACAACAATTCAACAAACACTATGGAGAAAAACAAGATCGAAGCATGCTCCCCCATGAAACGAACAAACGAAACAAAGAAAAATGCAAGAACAAGCATACGAGCAAAAATATAGAATACGTTACATGCAAAAATCAAGATATGAAAGCATCGAAAGAAAGAGTACGCAACATACCTTAAAAACGAAGAAGAACAGAAACCTTCAAAATCCCACCCTCGCTGGTGTAATGTAATATCCTCTTACCTCTCTTCCCTCTCTGTTCTTTCTCTTTTCTCTCTCTCTCTCCCTTTTTCTCTCTTTTTCTCCTTTAGAGTACAGTAGAAAAGGAAAGTATAAAGGTACTAGCCTTTATATAAGCAGGACAAAAACCCCTCCAACTTCTACCCTCACCGCCACATGACAACCCCTCATTGGACTTCAAGAAGTGCGTGGGAGACGTTACAACTCCCACTCACCCCACTCGCCCCTTTCACCTAAAAACCCGGGTAACTCCCCCTACAATATCACGTCCATTCATGACGCATCATTGATAACCATCAATGCACATTCCCCCATAGTTCGGTGCACGACCGTCCTTATTCTTACGTTTCTCTTTTCACAAATCCCCAGAAACATGCATTTTCAAATTCTATTAAAAAACTATTCAACCCCCACGCAACCACTCACCGAGCCCCTACTTCTCACAGTTGGCTCTAGCTGACTCCGAGAGGGGGCACCAATTCAACGTTGATCCTAGTCTACTCCAAGCCACTACTTCTCACAGTCGGCCCTAGCCGACTCCGAGAGGTGGACACCAATTCAACGTTGACCCTAGTCAACTACCCAATCCCCCTACTTCTCACAATCGACCCTAGCCGACTCCGAGAGGGGGCACCAATTCAACGTTGACCCTAGTCAATTCCAAGCCACTACTACTCACAATCGGCCCTAGCCGACTCCGAGAGGGTGCACCAATTCAACGTTGACCCTAGTCAACTACCCAATCCCCTATTTCTCACAGTCGGTGTAACAGCCCCAAATCCGGGGTCAGGGATTTAGAGTAGTTACGATCCACTTACTTCTTGCCTTGCCTGCTTTACTCACAATAGACACAATTCATCTGCTTATGACCCCACAATGAATATATCTCTCTCTCACACACACACACACAGGTTAGAGTCTCAGAAACGACACAAATACAACCATTGCGGAATAAATAATCTTTATTACAATACCCAAATGTCTTTTGAATTTGCTACTGATACAACTCCTAAGTAATGGTACATTACCAACTTAGCCTTGTAATACTCACCACCCTCTCATACCATTCATATCTATACATAAGATGAATACCAAAAGCTCCAGCTTGATCTGACTGGTTCACACTACTTCTAGGATCACTGCTAGAAACTGCTCATGAGACTACCTTACGCTTGCCACTCGCCTGAGGGATGTGAGCCGAATCCTTGGTATCCTACTTCGCTGCTATATAATATTTATGAAACAATAGCAAGAGTGAGCGATAGCTCAGCAAGGTAATTAAAGTATGGCATAATCCTGCCTTTAACTCAACCCAGAATAAAGCGGGTATAAGACAATAATTTGTCAAAATATCTCGATACTGAAATTATTTCCTTATCGGAATGTATTCCAAAAACGGTACCATTGTTGTATTTCAAATATCATTTCATAATATTTCTGCAAACTTTTGCTATATTAAGAACAAAGTTCTAGTATAATATAAAAGATGAGGTTTCAAAGTAAACCAATATAACCTTTCCGAAAAATATTTGCTATGTAAGTAGAATATCAATATATAACTTAAAAGATGAAGTTATAAGGTGATTCAGTATAAACAACTCCCTTACCATAACTCATGTTATGTAAGGTATCCACAGAGTCATATGATATAAAAGATGAAGTTACGAGGAAAATTTCATATAATGTTCCGTAACCCAAAATCCACTTATGCATATATAATCTGAGTAAGGTTTTATCAGAGTCATAACTCATAAAGTAAAAGATGAAGTTGCAAGGATTTATTATAACTTCATTTTTGAACACTTTTCAACCCCCTGCCAACATGATCGGTAAACCTGTACCACGGTGTCATCCTTAGTCCCTTTCAATACATGTTGCAGAACCCCCTGCCAACATGATCGGTAAACCTGTACCAAGGATGTCATTCGTAGTCCCTTTCAATACATGTTGCAGAATTATCCAAAATGGATGATGAACTAATACCGGAGTTGCTACCGAGCCCGTCGTACCAACATTACTATGATCAGTAGCAGGTCATACAACAAAAATATGTTCTCTACATGTAGATGGAAGAATCACGACAGCCTGACATTGTCTACTGCCTTCCCGGATCTCCCGGCCCATTTGAGGCAATAAAATGGATGGGTCGGCGCAACTAGACCACTTACACCACTCCTAGTTCGGATGAAATCCATGACTCTGAAACGTAAAGATCGTCCTCCTTTCCCCAAGTGTAATACTTGTTGATACGGCTCCACTAAGTAGTTATATCTAGGTTGGAAAGGAAGATTCTCCAATATTTCCCAAGCGATGCTTGTTAATGGATATCGACTTGTTCCATCGATTTACCCCTCGATCGTTGAGCTGGTAACACAACATTTGACTTGTAGCAATTAAACTGCTCAGAGAAAATATCTGTCCCCTGATAGTTTTGAGTTGAGAGTTTAAAATGAGTAGCAGTCACTTAAATCAGGTTTCCCATATTTTTGATAGTTGAGTGAGTATTTAAATCCTCTTAAAAGATAGATTTAAATGGAAAAACGGTGTTTTGGAAACCTCTTTTTGATTTAAAATAATTAATAATACAGCTTAGAGTATCCTTCGTAATTATTGAAGGTCGAGGATAAACTTTAAATAATATTACTCATTTTCAAAATGTGTTGAAAGTATTTAATAAATAATCAAATAATATTTATTAAATAATAAACTTTAATTGAATATTCAAAAATAATATTCATTAAATAAATAATGATTAAATGAATATTCAAAATAATATTCATTAAATAAATAAACCTTGAATGAATATTTAAAATAATATTCAATAAATAAATAAACCTTGAATGAATATTTAAAATAATATTCATTAAATAAATAAACATTGAATAATAATTGCCCGATATCTTTATCGGAAAATAATCTTTAACATATACAGAAAATATAACTACTATCGGTCTAAAGAATAAAATCATACGCCCTTTTACCTAGGGCCTTTATAAAAACCTGGCTTCTAACTAATATCCCATATTTAGCTTAGAAGCCCATAATTAAATCATAAAGCAAGTATCACAATATACTTTCGAAAACAGTTATGCCTTCCATTAGCATTTATAACTGAAATAGCATTCAAATAGTATTTCTTGACCGAGATAATACTTAAATAACATTCCTTGAAAGATATAGTAAGCAAATATCATTCCTCGAATGATGTCACACTCGAATAACAATCCTCAAAATACATAGTATTCTGCCGATGGAATCTGTAACAGCCCCAAATCCGGGGTCAGGGATTTAGAGTAGTCACGATCCACTTACTTATTGCCTTTCCTGCTTTACTCACAATAGACACAATTCATCTGCTTATGACCCCACAATGTATATATATCTCTCTCTCACACACACACAGGTTAGAGTCTAAGAAATGACACAAATACAACCATTGCAGAATAAATAATCTTTATTACAACACCCAAATGTCTTTTGAATTTGCTACTGATACAACTCCTAAGTAATGGTACATTACCAACTTAGCCTTGTAATACTCACCACCCTCTCATACCATTCATATCTATACATAAGATGAATACCAAAAGCTCCAGCTTGATCTGACTGGGTCACACTACTCCCAGGATCACTGCTAGAAACTGCTCATGAGAATGCCTTGCGCTTACCACTCGCCTGAGGGATGTGCACCGAATCCTTGGTATCCTACTTCGCTGCTATATAATATTTATAAAACAATAGCAAGGGTGAGCGATAGCTCAGCAAAGTAATAAAAGTATGGCATAATTCTGCCTTTAACTCAACCCAAAATAAAGCGGGTATAAGACAATAATTTGTCAAAATATCTCGATGCTGGAATTATTTCCTTATCGGAATGTATTCCAAAAACAGTACCATTATTGTATTTCAAATATCATTTCATAATATTTCTGCAAACTTTTGCTATATTATGAAAAAAGTTCTAGTATAATATAAAATATGAGGTTTCAAAGTAAACCAATATAACCTTTCCAACAAAATATCTGCTCTGTAAGCAGAATACCAACATATAACTTAAAAGATGAAGTTATAAGGAAAATTCAATATAAGGTTTCCGTAACCCAAAATCCACTTATGCATATATAATCTGAGTAAGGTTTTATCAGAGTCATAACTCATAAAATAAAAGATGAAGTTACAATGATTTATTGTAACTTCATTTTTGAACACTTTTCAACCCCTGCCAACATGATCGGTAAACCTGTACCACAGTGTCATCCTTAGTCCCTTTCAATACATGTTGCAGAACCCCCCGCCAACATGATCAGTAAACCTGTACCAAGGATGTCATCCGTAGTCCCTTTCAATACATGTTGCAGAATTATCCAAAATGGATGATGAACTAATACCGGAGTTGCTACCGCGCCCGTCGTACCAACCTTACTATGATCAGTAGCAGGTCGTACAACAATAATATGTTCTCTACATGTAAATGGAAGAATCACGACAGCCTGACATTGTCTACTGCCTTCCCGGATCTCCCGGCCTATTTGGGGCAATAAAATGGATGGGTCGGCGCAAATGGACCACTTACACCACTCCTAGTTCGGATGAAATCCATGACTCTGAAACGTAAAGATCGTCCTCCTTTACCCAAGTGTAATACTTGTTGATACGACTCCACTAAGTAGTTATATCTAGGTTGGAAAGGAAGATTATCCAATATTTCCCAAGCGATGCTTGTTAATGGATATCGACTTGTTCCATCAATTTACCCCTCGATCGTTGAGGTGGTAACACAACATTTGACTTGCAGCAATTAAATTGCTCCGAGAAAATATCTGTCCCGTGACAGTTTTGAGTTGAGAGTTTAAAATGAGTAGCAGTCACTTAAATCAGGTTTCCCATATTTTTGATAGTTGAGCGAGCATTTAAATCCTCTTAAAAGACAGATTTAAATGGAAAAAGAGTGTTTTGGGAACCTCTTTTTGATTCAAAATAATTAATAATACAGCTTAGAGTATCCTTCGTAATTATTGAAGGTCGATGATAAACTTTAAATAATATTACTCATTTTAAAACGGGTTAAAAGTATTTAATAAATAATCAAATAATATTTATTAAATAAATAAACTTTAAATGAATATTCGAAAATAATATTCATTAAATAAATAGATTGAATGAATATTCAAAATAATATTCATGAAATAAATAAGGATTAAATGAATATTCAAAATAATATTCATTAAATAAATAAACCTTGAATGAATATTCATTGACTAAATAAACCTTAAATGAATATTCGAAATAATATTCATTAAATAAATAATGATTAAATGAATATTCAAAATAATATTCATTTAAATAGATAATCATCGAATAACAGTTGCCCGATATATTTATCGGAAAAATAATCTTTAACATATACCGAAAATATAACTACTTCCGGTCTAAAGAATAAAATCATACACCCTTTACCTAGGGCATTTATAAAAACCTGGCTTCTAACTAATATCCCATATTTAGCTTAGAAGCCCATAATTAAATCATAAAGCAAGTATCACAATATACTTTCGAAAACAGTTATGCCTTCCATTAGCATATATAACTGAAATAGTATTCAAATAGTATTTCTCGACTGAGATAATACTCAAATAACATTCCTTGAAAGATATAGTAAACAAATATCATTCTCCGAATGATATTACACTCGAATAACAATCCTCAAAATACATAGTATTCTGCCGATGGTATCCCTCCGGGTTTCCACGACTATCTACATATCTCAAAATACCGACTCCCGATTTAGAGTCGAGAACAATGAATATGCTCTTATATTTAGAGCTACCAGGTAAACCGGTTCATAACTACTTAACTCAAAAGATTTTATATAATCCAATGGTCAAATCCATTTCAACAAGAAATAAGATATATCGCAAAACTATCAAATTTTATACATGGCAAAAGCAGTATTATATAGTCAATACTTCAAAGTATAGATTTAGAAACTTGCCTGATGCTCGAGAAGTGATAGGGGTTCGCGACGATGTCAGACAATCTAGACATAGTCAAAGAAAACGCACGATTAATCCCCTGGATAATCCACTTGTACTCAATGCTTAAACACGTAAGCGAAACACAACCAAGGCATTACTAGCTCGTTGTAGGCTCATACTAAGTCCATGTTAATCGACAATTACTTAAGTCGTAGGTTTAGTCCGAAATGGATCCTCGAATACAAGTTATACTTAACCATTTACAACATTGGTTTCTAAGTCATGTTCTTAGTGGTTTTCACTTGCGCAACCTCGGCTAACACATTTTTATAAAATCGAAAAATAACTTCGTAATCCTTGATTAGCTCCAACCATCTTCTCTGTCTCATGTTCAGCTCCTTCTGAGTAAAGATATACTTCAGACTTTTGTGATCGGTGTAAATTTCACATCTCTCTCCGTACAAGTAATATCTCCATATCTTCAGTGCAAATATGATCGCTGCTATTTCCAAATCATGTGTAGGATATTTCTGTTCGTGAGGTCTCAATTGTCTTGACGCATTAGCAATTACTTTGTCATGTTCCATAAGTACACAACCCAATCCTTTGTAAGACGCATCACTATAAATTACAAATTGACCTTGATCGTCTGGTAGCATTAACACTGGTGTCGTAGTTAGTCTCTTCCTTAACTCTTGGAAACTCTCTTCGCATTTGTCGTTCCATATGAATCGTTCGCTTTTTCTTGTCAACTTGGTCATTGGAGTAGCTATCTTTGCAAAATCCTGTACAAATCTCTGATAATATCCGGCTAATCCCAAGAAACTTCTAACTTCAGTTGGTGTCCTTGGTCTTTCCCAATCCTTCACTGCTTCAATCTTGGCTGGATCTACTTTGATGCCTTCACTACTTACCACGTGCCCTAGGAAATGAACTTCCCTTAACCAGAATTCACACTTTGAAAACTTTGCGTATAGTTCTTCTTGTCTTAAAATCTCCAACACAATCCATAAGTGATTCGCATGTTCTTCCTCCGTCTTAGAATATATCAAAATATCATCGATGAATACTACTACAAACTCATCCAAATACTTCTTAAAAATCCTGTTCATTAAATCCATAAAAGCTGCTGGTGCATTCGTGTGACGCCCCGACACTGGCACCACTAAAACACACTACTAAACAAGCAACCAAACCCTGTTTATAATATACATACATAAGACAACATTAAACAAACTACCCACAAAGACTAGATCGCATCCAGGTTCAAGTTTGAAATAACATACTACACCAAACCAAAAGAAACTGATTCTAATATCATTACTTACAACTGGCTAAATCTTATGTCATGACTAACAAAAGAGCTGAACACCTAGTGTCTGGTACTAGTGGGTACCAACCTGGTCAAACTGTCTCCTATATGCGGCTCGTGAACCACCTGTCCTCTTACGGGTAGTCTGCATAGTTCTCACCATACTTGCTAACTGTAAGGGTTAGATAACAACAAAAGAGTGAGCTACAAAGCTCAGCAAGTGTATAATAAAAGCCAATAAACTTCGGACAGGACAAAAGAAATGAATCAAGATATCTGATAAATAACAGGGTTTCATAACAAGAATCAATAAATAAACAGATTGGAATTGGAACCACACGCTACGAGCTAAGCTAGGTGATCATCCAACACATTAGCTCCGGATCACATATATAATGTGATTCCAAACACACACTGGATCCATAGGCAACATATTGGCCTTAAATAATTCATAAATCAGACCGGCGTAACGGTCAAAAACAAATTTCCAATTCCAGGGTCGAATAAAATTTCAGATTATTCATAACGAATAAGGGTGTCAAGATTTCAATTATAAATCAAGTCTATATGATCAACTTTATTCAGATTTACAGATTTCAATTCATGATAACGCTTCAGGGATTCAAATAATAAAGAAAAGTAACAAGATCATGCTATATGGTCAAGCAAAGGCATTAGACAATAATCAAGTTATAAGTAAGCATGACAATAAATGGGTTTAAGACAAAGCAGGATAGGTATACAAAGATATAGTTGCGAGGTGGAACAAAATGTTCAAAGCTATTATATGAAAGGAAAGGTAAAAGAAAGAATTCTGGTTAGAGAAAAACATTCACGTCATAATTTAAGAGAAACGGCCACTAGAACAATAAGTGGAGGGAATAGACACTTGCCTTATCAAGGAGACAACTAGGGTTCTTCTTTTCCTATCTGAGCTAGCTCCTTTCTCGGTCGCCTACTTGGACCTATAAAAGAATTTAGCTCCACCTAGTACCTTAACTTAGCTTTTTCCCTCAGTCTTTACGTAGTCTACAAATAGATTTAAATTCTACCCTTGCGATACATATATTTATCATAGTCATGCAACCCATGTAATCACATATCACTCTTATGAAAAAACTTTAGGAAAAAAATATTTTATTAACACATACTAACTCTTTACAACTTATAGATATAAATATGCAAAGATCAAAGTTATAGCATGCTTATATCTAAATTTCAAATAATATATACTCACATTAACTCTTGCCATAATCCGAGTATAACACTTGCACATAGCATATTGCTAATCACCCATTTACACCACACCAAAAACTCATGAACTCAAACTTGTAGACAAATCAGAGGGCTTTCCAAAATGATAAGAACATCAAAATGATGAAGTAATGAATTTAGAAACAATTAGAACGCGGACTTGTCAAAACAGATTTGACGCAACCCTGAATAGTTCCAAAGATTACCAATTTTCAGTATACGGATGGAGTCAAATGAAAAAGTGTAAAACATAGAAGTTATAGACCATTCCGAGACCGTTCCAGAATGGTAAGGCTCATAATTGTTGAACATGTATTCGATTAACTACGATTTTTCCAAGTTCAAGGATCATAATCCCGAAGTCAATATAGCTGGTTACATAAACTGCAGAAAAACTCATACTTACAAGCAAAGTCTCAGAAAACTTAAAGAATAAGAGTTGAAGATAATCAAATTATCTTTCCAGAGAGTCCAAAATCATCATCATATGATACACGAGGCATGAGATACGAATTTAACAAGGTACATACACAACCTATTCAAGAATTTAACTAGAACTACACCAAAACTCACCTGGAATGCTTTATTCATACTCTAACATTGATAGAACCTATTTATAAACATAGAAACCATTAAAACAACCCATGAGCTCAATTTGAATTCATTGCCCATGGATGGGTTTGTCTTGGATGAGCCCTAAAACTTATGGGTCTTCATCAAGAACAACCCCTAAACACTTATCCACCATTGCATGTAAAAAAAAAGGTCAAGAGCCTCATCTTTGTAAAATTTCAGTTTTGAGAAAGAAAACAAAACTCAAAAATATTGGTAGGAATAGATAGAGGGTTGAGAGAGGGTCATTTTAGTTACAAGAACACACAATTTGTATCTTTAGTGTTCTTCTAATCAATAAATTATGTCAAATGTACTCGAGTAACATGAAATACATAAAGATTTTCGAAACTGATGTAATTCATACATTTTCCGAAACAAATTTATAATTTGTAAAAAAATATAATCATAATGTTAATATATTATATTTTGTATCTTTGGACATGAAAAAAATTTATTATGTACTATAATTGATTTTTTCTATCGAGAAAACGTTGTCATAATATACAAATTTACAAAATAAAAGAAGATTCTCTTATGTGTTTGTTAAAATTATATAAGTGTTATATATGAGGTTCTTTTATGTGTTATATACAAACTCAGAAAATATGTATCAGTTTTCATTATTTTCTTATATTACATTCATAAAATCAATTATTGAAATTTGAAATAAATTAATTAGTTAAACAAATAAACAAATATTCACTTTAGTGTTCTTCTAATCAATAAATTATGTCAAATGTACTCGAGTAACATGAAATACATAAAGATTTTCGAAACTGATGTAACATAAAGATTCATACATTTTCCGAAACAAATTTATAATTTGTAAAAAATATAATAATAATGTTAATTTGTAAAACATTAACCTTATATAATAAAGGATGTCATATTATCTATCTTTTAGTTTTTTGTATATTTTTTTTTGTGAAGTAAGAGTAATTTTTAAAAAATAAAGTAAGCTTCTCTTACGAGTTTCTTCAAATTTGATATATTTTTTTCCTCTATATTAAAAATAATTTCTAAGTTTTTTAAAGTTATATAGCATTACTTTTTTCCTTCTTTAAAAACGTTGTCATATCATACAAAATTATATTAAATATTTATATTAAGATTTTCTTATGTGTTAAAATCGATTACATAAAACAATTTTATTATTATTTTCAAATATTAAATTTATAATTTATTTCAAAAATTCAATTTTTATGTCATCGTTATACTATTGAATGATTAAAGTTTTTTTCAAATATAACGTACATTTATATAAATATTTTTTTACAAGTCACAATTTTTTATATCGCTTAATATGAAATTTTTATAAATGAAATGAGTATTCCTAAATAACAATCGAAATTTTTTTATATGTTTGATAAAAAAATGGAAGATTCTCTTATATGTTTATTAAAAATTAAATTTTTTTCATTATAAGGAACTCTGTATCATTCATTATAACAAAAAATCGAACCATGTTGTACATGCCCATTGTTGTTATTCGGAAAAGAACCTCAATTCTTCGGAAAAGAACCTGAATTGTTCGGAAACTGTAATCATAAGTTTTGCAAAATTATAAATGTATGTACAAAATCAATTATTGAGATTTGAAATCAATTTGTTAGTTAAACAAAATAAACAAAGATTCACTTAAGTATTCTTTAAGTCAAGATATTATGTCTGAGTAACATTGAAACCCTGGTATTTTGATGATAACACTAACAGCAAGCTGGGTTAAATGTATTGTACTAAGATGGTTTTGCAGGAAATAAAAGCTATGTATTTTTCTATCAAAACATGTTGTAGCAGCTAGCTGGCAGACTAATTTTCTATGCAGGCAGCAAGGAGTTTCAGTCCTATTTTATAGGAAAACTTCTAGGAACTGATTTGTAAGAACTCTATCAGTTATATAATACGTGGATATATATATGGGCTCAAATAAATTCGAAATTATTTTCATATATATAAAATTCCTATATTATAGGAAGTTGTTTATAAACGTTTTATCTTTTAACAACTTCTATTTTATTGGGCTTTTCAAATCAGTTGAACTTTTCTTGTTTTCTCTATTCTTCTGGTTTCTAACGTTACTTTCATGAATGTTGGACTTGAATTAATTAAGGAACAAAAACGTGAGACTTGGAGTCAAGACCGTTGGTTGTTGGATTAATTCAAAACCATTTGTTCATTATATAAATACTTATGTGTTTTTCATTCTCAGTTGTTGGACAACGTTTTAAAGAAAACATAAGTATTATCAAAGGCTAATTTGCAAAATCTTTACATACTTGAGCTCTTATATATTATACGATATATATTCTTGATTAGAGTTCATAGTTTCGGTTGTAATTCATTATATCTTTGTATTGTTCAACCTGTAAGTTGGTAGTTGCTGGTCTTGTGAGCTTGGGAAACAAGGGTTCAAGGAACTTGATAGCTAGAGGAGTTTATACTTGGGTTAGTATAGTACTTAGAGAGCTGCGTTCAAGGAACAAGGTGTTTCAGCAAGCTTCAAACAGTAACTGGGAGTTCAGGGAGATATATTATTGTATTGTGTAGTTGTAATTCACTTTGATCAATAATATATTCATTTGCCGTGTTGGTAGAGGACCAGGACGTAGACCTATAGGAGATAGGGGTCGAACCTGGCTAAAATTGCTGTGTGTTCTTTACTTTCTACACATATTCTATACTGCTTTGAACAACGTAGCTAGCTGCCACTTTACATTTGTGAACTCAGTAAGCTGCCAGACAGCAAAATCAGACTGTTTTTGCTTTTTCAGTCACATAACTTGGTAATAATTAAAATCGGTCATTGTTAGTCATAACACCTATTCACCCCTCCCCTCTAGGTGTTGATTCTCATTTGGTATCAGAGATTTGGTGTACTAACATTTCTGTAACAGGAAAGTATAGATCCTATGGCACACTTTTATGTAGAGGGAGAATCATTAAACGCGCCACCACTTCTCAATGGGGCAGAAAATTATGATTTATGGAGACTAAAGATGAAGGTGTTCTTGAGCAGAAATCCATTTGAGTGGAGAGTCGTTAAGGACAGTCCATTCATTTTTTTGGATAATAATGGCAAGCCAAAAGATGTTGATGATCTTACCGAGGCAGAATTGATGAAAACAAGCTATGATGGAAGAGCAAGGTACACACTAATATGTGGTCTTTCAAATTCAGATTTTGACAAGGTTTCTTCATGTAACACAGCAAAGGATATATGGGATACCTTAAAAATGCATTATAAAGCTACAACAAAATCAGAGGAAGAATGTTTCAAGTCAAAGCAGCAAGCTGCCTCAAGAGACGAAAACAAAGCAAAGGCTCAAATCAATTGGAGTGACGAGGAATTTAATTCCAATGAAGACTCAAGCGAATATATGCTAAATTTTCCATTGGTTGGCATTGACGATGATATGGTTCAAGGAAACACCGAAGAAGTCCTTGTAGATAGTGATGTATCACATTCGGACTCCGATGTTGAATCTAGTGTGGTAAACTCATTTCAGTTTAACATATCTTCTGAAAATATTATATTGGAATCACAAACCACGCAGGAACATAGTAATATATCTATTGTAGAGTTCATGGAATTAAAGAATGAGAACAATGAGCTTGAAAAGAAAAATGCTTCTCTTCGAAAGATCATTTCTGATCTTATGGCTGAAAAGACTCCATCAAGCAATCATGAAGATATCATTTCTGATCTCAAGGGAAAGCTAACACAACTTGAGGGGTTCAAAAAATTACTTCTCAAAAGAAATGATACATTGATGAAGGAACTCAGCGAGCTGCGTGCAGAAATTGAAGCAAGAGATGTATGTCTTGAAACTTTTAAAATCCAAGAATCCATCTCAATTGAAGCTACTCAACAAGCTGAGAAGATAAAGGAATTAGAAGCTGAAGTTGCAAAGCTTGAGAAAGGCATGGGAAAATTTGTTCAAGGAGAGGAAGTATTAAAGACAATCATGAAACAAACAAAGGTTCCTATGGATAAAGAAGGACTTGGAATGGCTTCTACATCAAAGACCAAGGCTTTTCAATATGAAGGCAAACATGGTATTCCATATAATTATGCTATGCCTTGGAAAATTTGCTACAAATATGGAAAGAAAGGTCATTTGTCACATCACTACCCAAGTCAGAATGCTAAGCCAGCAAGCTGGAACAGACAGACAGCTTCTTGGCAACAAGCTGCTAGAACAAGGAAAACAGGAAATCGAGCATCCAAAGTGGTCCAAATGTGGATCAAGAAATCTGAATTGAATGTTCTTTATGTTTTATCAACTAACCATGCTGGACCCAACCAAATTTGGGTACCAAAACGTTGAGATGTTTGTTCTTTGTTTGGTAGGTATGTCTTGTGGTCAAAGTCAATGCAAATCAATGGATATTGGATAGTGGATGTACAAGACATATGTGTGGTGACAAATCTCAGTTCCTTAGCCTCAAGATGAAAAAGGGTGGTAGTGTTACAATTGGTGATAGCAAAACACTCCGTATACTTGGCAAAGGAACAATTGGAAGTAGGCTGCTGTTTAGCTACTGTTGATACAAATCCAGATCTTTGGCATAGAAGGCTAGGACATGCTCATATGGACTTACTCAGCAAGCTGTCTACAAAGAAGCTAGTTCGAGGATTGCCCAAATTGAAGTATGTCAAGACGGAAACCTGTTCGGCTTGTCAATTAGGCAAACAAATCAGGACTCCACATAAGTCAAAGACAATGGTATCATCTACTAAACCTTTAGAGCTTCTCCATTTGGATTTATTTGGTCCGGAAGCATATAAAAGCATTGGAGGTAAACAATATGCATTTGTTATTGTTGATGATTATTCTAGATATACATGGGTATTGTTTCTTCGTACTAAAGATTGTTCTTTTAGTGAATTTGAGAAGCTAATCACCTTACTTGAGAACAAGTTGAATACAAGACTTGTAGGTATAAGAAGTGATAGAGGAGGTGAATTCATCTCAAAAGGCTTCCTTGATTATTGTGAGGAAAGAGGTATTTCACATGAATTCTCTGCTCCAAGAACCCCACAGCAAAACGGAGTTGTGGAGAGAAAGAACAGATCTTTGCAAGAAACTGCAAGGACTTTGCTGCAAGAGAGCAAGCTGCCAAGGAGTTTCTGGGCAGAAGCAGTCAACACAGAAAGCTACGTTCTGAACAGAGTGCTTATCAGGCCTATTCTTAACAAAACTCCCTATGAATTGCTGAAGAATAAGAAGCCAAACATTGGATATTTCAAGGTTTTTGGCTCCAGGTGCTTTGTACTCAAAACTATTGATAGAGATGGTAAATTCGATGCTAAATCTTATGAAGCAATATTTTTGGCTTATTCTTTAACAAGTCGTGCTTATAGAGTGTATAATACATCTAAACGTATTGTTGAAGAGTCTATAGATGTTTCATTTCAAGAGTCTAATGTTGATCTGTCAAAAGATGAGGAAGATATTGCAGGTGCAGGTGATGACAGCCAGCTGCCAGTGACGAATACTGTACCGCAGCAAGCTGCCAACCAGCCTGAGACAACTACAGAAGCTGAAAAGCAAACTGAAACCTCTTCTCCAGTAGATGAAACTATTGCTAAGTTGTCAAAGCTCACTTTGGAAGGTCCAAGAGGTCAAAGATCACAAGAAAAGATGCCTATCTATGAAGGTGGTGAAGCCTCTCCTCCATCCAAGCGAATTCGAGTACATGAGGAAGTCATAGCTCAACATTCATTGCCAAAGTCAACAAGAATAGTGAAGAACCATCCTCCAGAGTTGATCATTGGTGATAAATCAGCAAGAATCAAGACAAGGAAGGGTCAAGCCAACTTTTGTGCATTTGCGGCCTTTCTAGCTCAAGAGGAACCAAAGAATATTAAAGAAGCACTTCAAGATGAGAATTGGATCATGGCAATGCAAGAAGAACTCAATCAATTTGAAAGATTTGATGTTTGGGAACTTGTGGAACCACCTAAAGATGCTTCAATCATTGGTACTAAATGGGTCTTCAAGAACAAAGTTGATGAATTTGGTACGGTTACTCGAAACAAAGCAAGACTAGTTGCACAAGGATACAATCAACAAGAAGGAATAGATTTTGAGGAAACTTATGCCCCGGTTGCAAGGCTTGAATCAATACGGATGCTACTTTCATTTGCGTGCTTCAAGAAGATCAAGCTACATCAAATGGACGTGAAAAGTGCATTTCTTAATGGATTCTTAAAGGAAGAAGTTTATGTCAAGCAACCCCCTGGTTTTGAGAATGAGAAATTTCCAAATCATGTTTTCAAGTTGAAGAAGGCATTATATGGATTGCGGCAAGCTCCTAGATCATGGTACGAGAGGTTAAGTAAATTTTTGATCAAAAATGGATTCATTCGAGGTAAAATAGATCCCACATTATTTACTAAACATAATGGTACTGATATTTTAGTTGTACAAATATATGTGGATTATATTATTTTTGGATCTACTAATGATGATATGTGCGAGTGGTTTTCTAAGTGTATGCATAGTGAGTTTGACATGAGCATGATGGGAGAGCTTAATTACTTTTTGGGTCTTCAAATTAAGCAAACTCCAGAGGGTATTTATGTGCATCAATCCAAGTATATCAAGAATCTACTCAAAAGATTTGGATTTGAAAATATCAAGCTGAAATCAACACCAATGACTCCTATGAAAATATGCTTATCTGCTTGGATAGAATGCTATTTTTTTTTGCAGGGGAAGCATAATTTTAGGGGGAGTATTTTGCTCCTGAATATTGGTGTGTAATCATCAAAAAGGGGGAGATTGAAACCCTGGTATTTTGATGATAACACTAACACCAAGCTGGGTTAAGTGTATTGTACTAACATGGTTTTGCAGGAAATAAAAGCTATGTATTTTTCTATCAAAACATGTTGTAGCAGCTAGCTGGCAGACTAACTTTCTATGCAGGCAGCAAGCTGGTAGAGAAATTTTGTATACAGGCAGCAAGCTGGCAACACTTCCAGCAGATAGAGTTTCAGTCCTATTTTATAAGAAATCTTCTAGGAACTGATTTGTAAGAACTCTATCAGTTATATAATACGTGGATATATATATGGGCTCAAATAAATTCGAAATTATTTTCATATATATAAAATTCCTATATTATAGGAAGTTGTTTATAAACGTTTTATCTTTTAACAACTTCTATTTTATTGGGCTTTTCAAACCAGTTGAACTTTTCTTGTTTTCTCTATTCTTCTGGTTTCTAACGTTACTTTCATGAACGTTGGACTTGAATTAATCAAGGAACAAAAACGTGAGACTTGGAGTCAAGACCGTTGGTTGTTGGATTAATTCAAAACCATTTGTTCATTATATAAATACTTATGTGTTTTTCATTCTCAGTTGTTGGACAACGTTTTAAAGAAAACATAAGTATTATCAAAGGCTGATTTGCAAAATCTTTACATACTTGAGCTCTTATATATTATACGATATATATTCTTGATTAGAGTTCATAGTTTCGGTTGTAATTCATTATATCTTTGTATTGTTCAACTTGTAAGTTGGTAGTTGCTGGTCTTGTGAGCTTGGGAAACAAGGGTTCAAGGAACTTGATAGCTAGAGGAGTTTATACTTGGGTTAGTATAGTACTTAGAGAGCTGCGTTCAAGGAACAAGGTGTTTCAGCAAGCTGCAAACAGTAAGTGGGAGTTCAGGGAGATATATTATTGTATTGTGTAGTTGTAATTCACTTTGATCAATAATATATTCCTTTGCCGTGTTGGTAGAGGACCAGGACGTAGACCTATAGGAGATAGGGGTCGAACCTGGCTAAAATTGCTGTGTGTTCTTTACTTTCTGCACATATTCTATACTGCTTTGAACAACGTAGCTAGCTGCCACTTTACATTTGTGAACTCAGTAAGCTGCCAGACAGCAAAATCAGACTGTTTTTGCTTTTTCAGTCACATAACTTGGTAATAATTAAAATCGGTCATTGTTAGTCATAACACCTATTCACCCCTCCCCTCTAGGTGTTGATTCTCAAACATGAGATATATAAAGATTTACAAAACTGATGTAACATAAAAAAAAAAAATGTTAAGTTTGAAAAACATTAACCTCAAATTCTTTTTGATGTTTGCATAATTAAAATTTATATTTATTATAAATAAATAGAAAATACGTTATCTCATGTGACCATACTTCAAAATGATGTTCGATATTTTTTTTCAAATACGTATATATTTAACAAATTTTCATTTGATTCTCTTATTGGTTTAATTGAGTAAAATTTATAATTAATAAAAAAGAAAGATTCTCTTATATGTTTGTTAAAAAATAAATTTTTTCTTTATAACGAATCCTGTATCCTTCATTATTAAAAATATCGAACCATGTTGTACATTGGCGTTGTTGTTCGGAAAAGAACGTGAATTGTTCGGAAAAAACATTGTCATAATATACAAATTTACAAAATAAAACAAGATTCTCTTAGGTGTTTGTTAAAATTAGATAAGTGTTATATTTAAGGTTCTCTTATAGGTTCAATTTCATATTTAACTTTTTAATAAATATTATTATAGTAGAAGATCATATTATTAATTTATATTACAAAATTATCTTTATGGGTTCAAAGTTACTATTACTAATTTTAAGAAATATTTTTTAAGTAATAAAATCCATTTTTTTTCTTTAGTTGATGTCATAAAATTATTTTTATTAATATTTTCACATATACTATCAAAAATTTAAAATTATAATTTGTTAAAAAAAATCATCTTTTATTGGTATTCCTACATTGGTACACTTAGAATATTAAGTTATAACAAAAAATCAAACCATTTTGTACATTTTGTTCGGAAAAGAACTTGAATTGTGGGGCTCAAACATTTTCTTAGTTTACATTCATAATTGACTGCACTAATTACTCCAGCAAAACATATACATAATCATAACATATTAATAAAGTATGATTACTAAAACGTAATCATAGGTTTTGCAAAATTATAAATTTATGTATAAAATCAATTATTGAGATTTGAAATCAATTTCTTAGTTACACAAAATAAACAAAGATTCACTTACGTATTCTTTTAAGTCAAAAATATTATGTCCATTATATTCACTTGGATTGAGTAACATGAGATACATAAAGATTTTCAAAACTGATGTAACATAAAAAAATATAAAAAATATATATAAAAATTATAAAAAAAATGTTAAGTTTGAAAAACATCAATCTGAGATTCTTTTTTGATTTTTGAATAATTAAAATTTATATTTATTATAAAAAAATTGAAAATACGTTATCTCATGTGACCATACTTCAAAATGATGTTCGATATTTTTTTTCAAATACGTATATATTTAACAAATTTTCATTTGATTCTCTTATTGGTTTAATTGAGTAAAATTTATAATTAATAAAAAAGAAAGATTCTCTTATATGTTTGTTAAAAAATAAATTTTTTTTTATAACGAACGGTGTATCCTTCATTATTAAAAATATCGAACCATGTTGTACATTGGCCGTTGTTGTTCGGAAAACAACGTGAATTGTTCGCAAAAAACATTGTCATAATATACAAATTTACAAAATAAAACAAGATTCTCTTAGGTGTTTGTTAAAATTAGATAAGTGTTATATTTAAGGTTCTCTTATAGGTTCAATTTCATATTTAACTTTTTAATAAATATTATTATAGTAGAAGATCGTATTATTAATTTATATTACAAAATTATCTTTATGGGTTCAAAGTTACTATTACTAATTTTAAGAAATATTTTTTAAGTAATAAAATCCATTTTTTTTCTTTAGTTGATGTCATAAAATTATTTTTATTAATATTTTCACATATACTGTCAAAAATTTAAAATTATAATTTGTTAAAAAAAATCATCTTTTATGTTATCTTTTATTGGTATTCCTTGAACCTCTAAACATCTGATTCTGGTACACTTAGAATATTAAGTTATAAAAAAAAATCAAACCATTTTGTACATTTTGTTCGGAAAAGAACTTGAATTGTGGGGCTCAAACATTTTCTTAGTTTACATTCATAATTGACTGCACTAATTACTCCAGCAAAACGTATACATAATCATAACATATTAATAAAGTATGATTACTAAAAGTAATCATAGGTTTTGCAAAATTATAAATTTATGTATAAAATCAATTATTGAGATTTGAAATCAATTTCTTAGTTACACAAAATAAACAAAGATTCACTTAAGTATTATTTTAAGTCAAAAATATTATGTCCATTATATTCACTTGGATTGAGTAACATGAGATACATAAAGATTTTCAAAACTAATGTAACATAAAAAAATATAAAAAATATATATAAAAATTATAAAAAAAATGTTAAGTTTGAAAAACATCAATATGAGATTCTTTTTTGATTTTTGCATAATTAAAATTTATATTTATTATAAAAAAATTGAAAATATGTTATCCAATGTGATCATACTTCAAAATGATGTGAGATGAGATTCTTGTATTGGATTTGTTAAGTTTAATTTTTTTTCGAATACCTATATATTTAACAAATTTTCATTTGATTCTCTTATAGGTTAAATTGAGTAAAAATTTTAATTAATAAATAAAAGTTTAATTAGTTAATCAACATCATTTTTTTTGTATATTTTATCACGAAATAATAACATTATATGATAGTATTGTTCTTTTCCTTCCAAAATTTTTTTATAGCACATAATATTATAACAATCGTTAAATTAAGATAACTGAATAGCAGGTTGTTATGGCAAATTGGAGTATGAATCATATTTCCTAACAAACATTAGTGTCATATATCATGGGATCAAGCTAGCCATGGACCAAGGAAATAAAAAAATTGAAGTTGAGTGTAAATGAGAGATAGCAATCAATCATGTACTCCAATAATTCATAGATTCTCCAATATGTTACTTAAAATATTACTAATTTATTTCATTTATAAGTAAATGTGATTTCACAGTGTTCAATAATTTGAAAAACATGAAAATATATATTCAAAATGAGTATTAAATATCAAATTAATGCTATTGCACTAAATAACTTGGTCAATATATGTTTATTGACCGAGCAAATCTTTATGTTATGTCATTAAAGTATCTTGATTTTTAATATCTTTTGACTAATTTGACAATTAATATTTTGTAATTTCATTAAATTATGTGGATTCCCAATAAGATTTGACAGTAGTATATTTCAAAATAGTATATTATAGGGTACCTCATTATTCTTGTTTCATATAATCTTCTTTTTTGTTAATCATCCCTATCAGAAAAAAATGATAAAGTGGAGCAGCCCACCACCAGGTATTTTCAAAATTAACGTTGCTCCATATGATTCAATTATGTGTTCAACAATTGGTTGTGTTATGAGAAATATCAGTGGATATTGGATTGGAGGTTGTTACGGCAAGATGGAGTATGAATCAAATTTGATAACAGCCATTTATCATGGGATCAAGCTAGCGATGGACCAAGGAATAAAAAATATTCAAGTTGAGTATTAAATCATGTTCTCTTCCCAGACATTTGAAAGATCAGATATGATAAGTGAGATACGTGATATGATGGAAACATCTTTTGAATATATCGTTTTAACTCCTGTACCTATTCTTCAAATCAACTAGCTATAGCTCTTTCATACTACTCTATGTTAGAGCACAACCTGTATAACACTTTGAACACACACAGATAAACACTTATAAAACTTGGAAAACAAAGTTGGTTTATTCACTTGGCATATTCTGAAATGATACAAAGCAAATAAATAGATAAGTAGTGAAACTAAAACTCGTACTCTAATGCAACACCTCCCCTATTTTATCTCCATGACACCCACCTTCCTAATAAAACTAACTACTGATATGATGACCAGGTCCAGCCCATTACATTTATTTAATTCAAAACATAATAAAAACAAACACATATTTAAATTATTTCCAACAAGCACCTCCTAATTTAAATCTGGGTTTGCAAGTTCTTCATTCCAAGCAAGGCACGCATCTGTTCAAACTTCACCGTCGCCATGGCTTTGGTTAACACATCTGCACGCTGAGACTTCGTTCCAATATGCTTGATTACAATCTCCCCTCTCTCAACGCATTCCCGGGTAAAATGATAGCGTATATCAATATGCTTACTACGTCCATGAAATACCGGATTCTTGGCTAAGTCTATTGCAGACTTATTATCAATGTAAAGAATTACCGGACCAATGTCTGTGTTTGTGAGTTTCCCAAGCAAATTCCGCAGCCATATACCTTGACATGCTGCAGCTGTAGCTGCCATGAACTCGACCTCACACGACGACAATGCCACACAACGTTGCTTTTGCGAAACCCATGTAATCAAAGAATCGTTTAGGTAAAATGCCATACCCGCAGTACTCTTTATGTCATCGATTTGCCCCACCAGATCGCTATCAGAGTATCCGCACAACAAGTTGTTATCGCTGCTCTTGCTATAAACCAACCCATAATGTAACGTACCTTTCAAATACCTCAAAACTCGCTTCACAGCATGTAGATGCAGCTCAGTAGGTCGTTCCATGTAACGGCTTATGATTCCAACAGCAAATGCGATGTCAGGTCTAGTATGTACTAGATAACGTAGCCCTCCCACAATGCTCTTGAACTGAGTTGGGTCAACTGGTTTTCTACCATCATCTTTGTGCAGTTGGCTTGCTGGTTCCATGGGGTATTTTGTAGCTTTGCACTCCGCAATTCCGCTCCTTTCCAGTACTTTTTTAGCATATGCGGTTTGCTTAATCTCCATATAGTCCTTGGCTTGTACCACCTCGATGCCAAGATAATGAGATAGCTTCCCAAGGTCGCTCATTTCAAACTGCATGCCCATCTGTTTTTTAAAGTCAGTGATCAGTGGTAGACTCGTACCTGTCACTAACAAATCGTCCACATACACGCCGATAATTAAAGTCTCATCTCCTTCACGCCTCGTATACACTGCATGTTCGTAGGGACATCTTGTGAAACCCAACCTTTCAAGGCACCTGTTTAGCTTAGCGTACCAGGCCCGTGGTGCCTGGCGAAGTCCGTAGAGGGCTTTTACTAGTTTGTAGACCAGGTGCTCACTTCCTTGTATAACAAAACCTTGTGGCTGCTGTACATATACATCTTCTTGCAAATCTCCGTTCAAAAATGCTGATTTGACATCCAAATGGTGTACTTCCCAGCCATTTTTCGCTGCCAATGCTAACAGCAGCCTCACGGTCTCCAACCTGGTGACGGGTGCGAACACCTCCTCAAAATCGACCCCTTGCCTTTGTACGTAACCCTTGGCCACTAGTCGTGCCTTATGCTTCACCACCTCTCCCTCAGCATTTTTCTTGAGTTTGTAAACCCATTTGAGTCCAATAGGTTTGTGTCCAGCAGGTAGTGCCACAAGCTTCCAGGTATTATTTTTTTCGATTGCTGCTATCTCCACGTTCATGGCTGCTTCCCAAACTTTTTCTTGTGATGCTTGTGCATAATTAACTGGTTCCTCTGTCCCAATCCCCAAGAACAATAATTCAGTATCTTCGTTATCGTCCTCAGACTGAGCATAGATGCTACTCAGTCGTCGAAATTGCCGTGGTGTGTGACTGTCATCCCATGCTGCTGAGTCTACTTCGGGTGTCTCTGTTGATCCTTGTGACTCACTAGGCTGTGGTGATAGCAGTGATCCCTGTGGTGGAGTAACAGGTGTGCTGGGCTCCTGATTCACATTTTCTGAGTCTGTTCCTTCAACTACAACAAACTGAGTGGGTGTCGCAGTGGTTGCAGCACCATTATCGGCCCAGGCCCATGCCTTTGGTTCATCAAAAACCACATCACGGCTAACGTAAATTTTATTTTCTGCAGGGTCGTAGAGTCTGTGAGCTTTTGTCCCAGGCTCACGTCCAAAATAAACCACCAGTTTAGAGCGATCATCCAATTTTTTTGTGTACACATTCGGCACCTTCATGTATGCACAACAACTAAAGATTTTGATATGCCCAACATCTGGCTTCTGTCCAGACCAAGCTTGATAAGGCGTGCTATCTGTGAGGCCTCGTGTGGGTAGACGGTTCAATACATAGACAGCATGCCTCACAGCCTCACCCCAGAATTTTGACGGAATATTTTTCTCCCTTAAGAAACTTCTGGCCATTGACACAACAGTTCGGTTTCTTCGCTCAACTACCCCGTTCTACTGCGGGGAGTATGGCGCTGTGTACTGTCTAGAGATCCCGGCCTCTTCACAATAACTTTCAAACTGATGAGAACAGAACTCTCCTCCCCTGTCTGTACGCAGGGTTTTAATTGTCTGATCACACTCTTTCTCAACAAGCACACGAAATTTTGAGAACATTTCAAGTGCTTCATTCTTTGCTGTCAAAAAGTACACCCACATTTTCTTACTATAATCGTCAACCAAGAGCAAGAAATACCTCTTTCCTGATGGGGTGCAAGGTGTGATTGGTCCGCAAAGGTCCCCGTGTACGAGCTCCAGGACCTTGTGTGACTTGTAAGTCGATGCTGATGGAAACGGTCCTCTAGTCTGCTTCGCCATGAGACAACCGTTGCACGGTTTACGTGGATGTTTGATAGTTGGCAGCCCCTTCACCATCTCGTGTCTCTTCATAAGACTCATTGCATCAAAATTGACATGACCTAGTCGAGAATGCCATACCTGAGTGTCAACTTCAATCTTTGTAAGCAGGCAGGAACCTTGTGTGTCTTCAAGACTGATTTTATACAGTCTGTTTGCTGATCTTTGGACTCTCATAAGCAATCTCCCACCATTATCATATGCCCACAGCAAGTCATCCTGCAGTACTATTTTATTCCCTTGTTCTGACATTTGCCCGAGACTCAATATGTTGCTGCATAAGCTTGGAATATAAAGTACGTTGTGAAACATGATTTCCTCGCCGTTCTTGCAATGAAACGCAATCGAACCCTTCCCTTTAACACACACAGTGGAGCCGTCTCCGAATTTTACTTCTCCAGCCACGTTTTCATCAATTTTGGATTGTCACCGGTCATGTGATTGCTCGCCCCATTGTCTAAGTACCAGATTTGGGAAGTTTTCTTTGTCGTCATCTCACTGGTGTATAGTCTGGGAACTACATTATTCTCGTTTAGCAGTACCCGGTTTGTTTCTTTCCCATCTGCCTCGAACAGTAGCAGTGCTGGTTCATCGTCCCTTATTTGGACCAGGTTTGCTTCATATTTTTGGCCACGTTCTCGTCATGGTCGCTTACACTCTGCAGCGAAATGACCCAGGACGTTACAGTTGAAGCACCGAACTGTACTCCTGTCACGTCTGGTATTCTGATAAGCACGATTATTTCGTTCCCTGAAGGGTGATGCTCCCTCACCATTCTCTTTTGCAGTTCTCTTGACCCAGTCCTCTCGTGACAGCAGCAGCTTGCTGTCTTCATCCTTCTCACGCCTGTTCCACTCCTCTGCAGTTAGAAGTAATTTGTTCCCATCCTTGGTTCCAGTCCCGACACTCTGTCCCTTCAGTCTTTCATCATGTGCTTGAAGCGACCCAAACGCCTCCTCGACCGTCATGGCTTCGAGGTCCCCAAACTGCTCAATAGTAGAAGCAATCTGGAGGAACCTAGATGGGACAGCTCGTAGCAACTTTTTAACAACATATGGCTCCTTCATCTCCTCACCCATCGACCTAATGGTAGACACCAGGCCATTGAGTTTCATGTAGAACTCGTCCAGGTGGTCTCCGTCATCCATGTGCAGCGACTCAAATTCTGCCTTTAACGTCTCTGGATCTTAGCTTTCTTCGCACAGTCAGCACCCTGGCACATCACTTTGATGGCATCCCAGCCCTCCTTTGCTGTTTTTTTTTCAGCTATCGACAGTAGAACCTCCTCTGGTATGCCTTGGTATATCATAGCCAATGCAACCTTGTCGCTTTTCTCATCCACCACAGTTTTTTCACCTTTTCCTTCACTAGTTTCGATCGTACTCCATACTCCCTGGGCCTGCATGTACACTTACATCTTAAGTGCCCATGCAGTGTAGTTCCCCTTGGACAGCATGGGGTAGGTTAACCCGACTGAACCAACCATGCATTTTCCTGCTTCCATTCTCGTAGTGAATATCCTGAAAGTGAGAGCTCTGATACCACGTGTTAGAGCACAACCTGTATAACACTTTGAACACACACAGATAAACACTTATAAAACTTGGAAAACAAAGTTGGTTTATTCACTTGGCATATTCTGAAATGATACAAAGCAAATAAATAGATAAGCAGTGAAACTAAAACTCCTACTCTAATGCAACACCTCCCCTATTTTATCTCCATGACACCCACATTCCTAATAAAACTAACTACTGATATGATGACCAGGTCCAGCCCATTACATTTATTTAATTCAAAACATAATAAAAACAAACACATATTTAAATTATTTCCAACACTCTATAGATGAAGGAGGCTCAATTATGTCTCTAAACTGTTGTCCATCTGAACTTATACTAGTTACGGCTTCTGATTGGCTTGGTTCTTAATAGAGTTGTTGTTTTCAATTTTGAATTCCTTGTATTTTTGTTGAAATGAATTAAAATTATTGTATTTTTCCATACCATTATTTATTTTGAACAAAACTACATTATTATAAACAAAAAAGTGGTTAACTAACAAAAAAAGATAGGGCCATTATATAAATTGCACCATATAAATGAACAAATTATCCATTGAAAATTTTGTCTATTAGAATCTTATCTCAACATATAATCTACCTTGTTATTTAATTAAAAAAGATACCTCAACATTTCAATCTCATACCTTGCAAGATACCTGGCCATTTCAGTAAAAAAGATGATAATTATATTCTTATTTCATTATCCAAGATTTATTTTTGTTTTATTTTTGTTCTTTATTTGTGTTATATTATACGGTATATTTAAAAACTAATAAATATTTGTTGATTTATTTCCTAAGCCTATTGAGTATTTTTTTGATGATACTTCACAAATTTTATTGTCTTTTCCATTATATTATTGTGAATTACTGAATATACATTATTTAACTAAACGATTATATAATAGCTGTAAAAATCTCCATGTATAAATAGCCTAATTTTAGCTAACTAATTATTGCATACCTTTCTTGTTTAATTACAATATCTCACGAAAAATATTTTCAAACACAAATTTTGATCTTTCATCTAAACAAACTAACAATTAGTTATATAAAAGGGAATTTTGTTATAGACACATTTACATACATAGAGAATGATTCCTTGATTGATGTTCTTGATTGCATGTTATGACTAGTAAATATTCCATATAACAACTTTTTAAAAAAATTCAACCTTTATGTATTGTTATGTTATTTGATGTTTGTTGAGTCATAAGTTATAATATTCAATTCCTTTAACAAACCTACTTGCCTTTACCATATCACCTAAAAAAAATGGATTCCAATGGAGGTATATCTTATTCATCCTATTTTACACATATTTTACGTTTTTTGAGAATTGATATTAATCGTTTGTTATTTTTTTTTAACCAACATGGATAAGAGAAAGATTAGAAAGACATAGGTCTACCGAGGAGAACTACCGGGAATATGCAGATTCCTCTTAATGCATCAATGTTTGAAAGCCGTGAAAAAGTTGGAGTCTCAAATGTTGGTCCTATTCTTAATAATGAATCACATCATATTTCAAATTCAGTAAAATCTCCAGGTACTACACATATAACAAATTCATTTAATTATCTGTATACAGTATACAATAGTACATTCCATACATTATATCATATTCGTAATAGTTTTTATAACTACATTGTGATGATTCATATTTTTTTAATATGTAGCTTCAATATTGAAGCTTGTTCGGCGTTACCCCGGGAAAGAAAATGAGTCACCAAGTTCAATGTCAAAAAAAAAAATTGCAACAACTGGAGTAAATTTAAACACCCGTATCAATAAAAGAGTACGTATTTTGACACCTTTAGAAGAGTCCATGACATTCAAAATACAAGATTCAGATTACACACCAAACAAGAACATAACAAGTCTGAGTAGCGACAAAACTCTGTTGTTGAAAAGTACCGGTAATTTGTTTAAGGATGATTATATGGAAGGAACAAAAAGGCTGGGCTTTAAGGTAAAAGTTATTATTTTTCTATACTCATTTTTATGTACATATGATTCATTTTAAATACTTTATAACAACAAAACATTGTTACCATTGTAGGTTAATGATAATTACAATGAAAAAAACATGAAAAACAATGAAGAAGCTGATCAGAATATTGAGGATGGGGAGGCCAATGCAGATGTTGAGGTTCAGAAAAACCGAAGAAGAAACATAAAAGATTTTGAACATTGGTTACTTATTAGGTTTCAGCCAAAAGTACTCACGGATGCTATACAATCACTTTCACCAAATCAGAAGAAATGGGTAAAAAGAACAGGTTTTGGATCACTATTGTCTTTCAGAATGAATGAATATCCACAATCCTTATGCTATTACTTGGCTTTGAATTTTATAAGGCATCGTTCTTCACTTTGTTTTGATAATGTAACAATACCAATAGCCGATGATGATGTCCATGAAATACTTGGATTGCCAAAAGGGACTAATAAATTGGTGTTCACGAGAAATTCAAACACGGAAAAATTATGGCATGCACAGTACACATCTCCTGATAGGTTGGGGTGGAAAATAACAGCTAACATGGTTTGCGATGCTATCAAGAAATCTTCAGCAGTAGATCGAATGTTCAAACTGAATTTCCTTGTTCTTATGAGTAACATTTTGATTGAAGGTTCTACAAATCCATACGTCAAGCAAACCATGCTTTCTTTTGCTGGGGTGTTAGGTCCAAAGTATCGTAGAAGGGGGGGTTGAATACGATACTCACAAATAATTTAATTTCGTTCGCGGATAATTCATTCAGTTCTATAACGAAATCAAACACACCAAACCAAACCAAGTTTCAGGGAATATATCTTTTTATAAATATAAACCTCGAGGGGTGCTACAATTTCTAATCCGTAGATTAGCTTCAATGAGTTTAAGGTTACACAGATTCAATACAATAATCAAGTTCTGAGCACTATTAATTTCTCTGATAATTTCTCCGGCTCAATTCTCTCTCTCAGTAATGTCTCTGTGTGTTTTGCCTTAACTGAAGAAGACACTTCTTCATCTCTGTATTAACTGCAGTCTTGAATTGAAAACTATCGAACCAAGTTTGAAGGATCAATCCTGGCCGTCAAATTTCCATCAACCATTCAAACAAAACAAACTTTTCACCTGCTCCCTATTTAAAAACCATCGAATGGTTTAAATCAATTTACCATTCGATAGTTTTTAAATCAAAACTATCGAGTGCCAAATTGATTTACTTTGTTTTAAATTGAATTACCTTTAACACCATTCGATAGTTTTCTGAAATGGAAAACTATCGAATTCTTTTTCTTGTCTTTTGTCCTTTAGTAATTACTCCTGAGCTCCTGGGTGTTTTAGTTTTAGACTGTATCAATATCTTCTGAGACGATAAAACAACTTGATCTTTGTAGTCCCGTCAACTAGTGCAACTGGTCTGGTTCACAGATGAATAACACTTGATCAATTCTTCTTCTACGTCTTCAATTCAATGCTGCTGATAAGTCCTTTGTCGTTCTAGTTTCTTCGATTAAATCACTGGAATCCCGTAGTACTTAACACTTGATCTTTGTTTCTTTTGCTGTCACTGAGGCTTGAATATTTTCATGAACTTCTTTTCGTGACCTGTTTACGGACTTCAAGAATACATAACGTATTTTGATTTTTTGAGTTTACCTTTTCTTCTTTGATTCTGGATTCCTCTGCTTCTGTTAATATTATTGTATGTCTTGTCCTTTGTAGAGTTGTAGTTATCTCTTTTACATCTTATGTTACATTATGCTTTACAATCTCCCCCTATTTGATTGGATAGAGTTCGACAAGCAAATACTTCGAGGATAACTCAACTAAGAAAACATGAAACTACTTAAAGTAAGACAGCGTAATAATATTAAATGCATTCTGGATCAGATAAATATACATTTACAGATTTCATAAATCAAAAAATAATAAAACTTTATACAATGAAGTTGCTCCTCTAGTCTGAGCTGATAGTTCTTTTGTTCTTTGCTTCAATCTTCAGTCCATTCAGATCTCACCTTCCTCAATCATTGGATCGGAGTTAGCAGCTTGATAATCAATCACTGATAGATAGTGCAGTGGTTCTCCAGGTTTAAGGATTGCTCCTTGGATGTGTCTTCCAATATATTCAACCTCTTGACCCACTCCAGCCCATAACCATGCAATGTTAACATCTTCCTTGTTTAGCTTTGGCATGTTTGGTAATCTTGTATGCACTTCCAATCCTCTTTCCACTCTTTTCCTATAGTAAGGAAAATTCTCCATTAGAAATCTTCTAAGAGTGTCTGCTGCTTTGTCCTTCTCCGTTGATGTGAATCCAGTGGATCTAAGCTACTTCTCAACTGATATTAGATAGTTGCTTGGATAGTCTCTCAGTTTGTCCTCAGCCAAATAGCAGATTATGAACAAGTCATTCGTCATGAATCTAACCATTGGAGGATCTTCAGTAATCTCTGGACCGACTTTCATCAAGATCTCCTTAACATGCTCACGGAGCAGTTCATTTAGTCTTGTAGTTCTTTGAATCTTGATGAGTATCACCTGCAGTTCTGTGTATGTTCTCTGTTCTAAAAACTTAGTGGAAATCACAAATGTACATTTCTCAAGAAAATTGATCAGGATGTTCCGGGCTCCATTTGCTTTAACCCCAGCTTTCAGAAAGATCACAGTATTCCTCAGTGCAGTGAAGTAAACATGATTATCAGGATTTGCACTTCTTATGTTCTGAATTATGACTTCCACCTCTGCATTGTCGTTGACTTCTAATCCGTCTTCAACTCCACAAAAGGTTTTATAAGCCATCTCCCATTCACTTCCATGTTTGCTTGCCAAATCCATCATCTTTTTCTTTCTTACTTCAGCTTGCACCTTGGATCTTTTTAGCTTTTCAATCTTTAGAACTGCTTGGTGTCTTTCTTTCTCAGCATGCCTGGCATCTATTGCAGCTCTTTGAGCTCTTATCGCTTCCAAGGCAGCTTCTTCTTCCTGTGACAGAGGATTTGCTTCTTCTTCCATATTATCCTCCCAGGTTGGATATTCAACAGGCTCTGGATAATATGGCTCATGCTCCTCCTGAATTGGTTGCTCTTGCATGACCTCAAATACCTCTTCACTCTTCTCTTCTTCTTGTACAAGTTCTTCTATCCAGTACTGTCTTATCGGAATAGCTTCAACCGTTTCCCAAACTCCCCATCCATCCTTCTTCCCAGCTCCAACTTTCTCCCCCTTAGTTGAGGAATCCTCGACAAAAGCATCCTCAGCATAAAAAGCAGTTGAAGGATCAGGTTGTTGATTTGAAGGTCCAGGTTGTCCACTTTGTTGGTTCTTCAGCATAGTCCAGATTGACTATACTCCGTCACCTTGATTTTTCCAAGAAATCCATAATCTGCTTATTCATCTCATTCATAGAAGCTAGTGTCAGGTCAATGTTATCCAATCTTGAGTTGGTAGTCTTTTCCATATGATCCAGCCTCTTGTTCAGCTTAGACTCCACTCTCGAAAGTGTATTCATTGCATCTTTTACCCGCGCTTGACCATCCCGGATAACCAGAACGTCCTCTCTCAAAGATTCATGTCCTTGTGACAAAGCATCAACTTCATTCATGAATCCATCTTTAAGCTCTTTGACGTCACTCCTCAGTTCGACCAGTTCTTCCATAGCTTCCTTCTTCAAGGAGTCCACTGCCAGTTTAGTACCTGTTATAGTGCCAGATGCACTGCCAAAGACACGATAAGTTCTTCTGGAATCAGCTGCAGCCAAGTCAACCTTCTCTTGAATAGTCTTTAAAGAAGCATTGGCTTGACCAGAGGAGATCCCTTGGTCAAAGGAAGGTCGCAGTGGAACCTTGAATAGCGGATTTCCTTGTTTGTCGTGAACTGTCATCTCCTTGAGAGTGGATTGAATATGTAACTCTCGTTCTGTCGGTAATAGCATATCATCAATATTTGGAAGGGTTAGGGTGTCACTCCTCACGTTTGGCTCTGGGTGTACACTCAACGTTTCTGTCGGTGTTTCACTCAATTTACCTTTCTCACTCAGGCCAGGTGTAAGTGTTTTTGTTTCACTCAATCCCTCTTTGCTCAATGTACCTGCAGAAGAAAACACCGTAGCCGTCCTTAAGGAGGTCACCGGTGGTGCAATGGGGCTTCACAAGTCCCCGTCCTTGGTTAAACCAAGTTGCTGATCATCCGTAGATGATATATCCTTTGAAGGATCTAGAGTTTGAATCTCTAGGGGGTTAGAAACAGGCTCTATTAACAGCAGAGATCCTGAATCTTCCCCAATAGTCTGTGAAGACTTTACCTCAGTTAACTCCTCAATTGAAATTGATTCATTGTCACCGAGTTGCCGATCTGCACCTACGTCAGACCCTTTACCCGCAGGATCCAGATATGTTCCATCTGGGGAGGTAGACAATGACCCTTTAGATTGTGCATTTAGGTCAAAGCCTTCTCTCGACGTCGGTGAAGGCCCTTGGTTCTTAGAACCTTCAACCAGTGAACCTGACCGTAATATGGTCGGAACACGAGTTGCTTCCGTCAATTCTTCCTTACTTGATTGAGCTATTGGTTCAGATATAGCTTTCGTTAGCATTGCCCAATCAAAATCAGAAAAATCTATGAAGGGTTCTTTGGATGAGAGAAATGAAGTATCAACAGTTGCCTCGGTTTCTGTTGTTCTCCTTTTAGAGGAAGGCAGAGCTGTTGTTGAAGGGTGTATCTCCTTATGTGGTGCTACTTTGGCACTATCTCCCTCTACACTCAAGGATGTTTGTTTACTGGGTATAGGAGGGGAAGGAGGTGCGTTTATTGTTTCATTTAGCTCTTCCAAAGGCTCTTCGACCGTGGTTAGAGGTTGTGGGTTTGCAACCTCCTGGTCAGGAATGGCCACTGAGGGCTCTGGATCGACATCCATTGGTTCAGGTGCCATTTCAGGTTGAGGTAGAGGAATATTACCTTCAATTACCTGTTCCCCTGGGGGCAGAAGTGGTAGGGGCACCGTTCTTAGATAATCTGTGAGAACAGTGGGTACCCCTGGAAGATAGTTGTTCTTCCTTATGAGAGTGGTTATTGCATTCTTCTTCATTCTCATGCACTCCTGGTTGGATTCACCTTCAAATATCTCCCGTTCATCATCTGTTAAGATATCATTGAAATTTAGCTGTAGGAACCTAGGATAGAAACAAAGCACATCATCAGTTATGCCTGTTCTTTCATCCAGTGGTCCCATGCACAGAATGACTTGATCGATCAGTAGCCTTCCTATGTTAATATGCCTATTGTTCGCAATGGCAAACCCTATCTTTTGAAGGAATAAGGGAATACCATGCAGATTTGTTAGCTTGGCAGTAAAAACATGGATTAGGGTATGAAAGAAAAAATTCCATGGCTTTGTCAAATAATGCTTAAGGAACTCTCCCACAAAGAAGTTAGGTTGTTGACTTCTTATGAAAGTGAAGAAAGCATGCATATCCTCAGTCGTGGGATCCGGAACAAGGTTTTCTGTAGGAAAATGTAGGATTCTATTAAAATCATGTTCCGTCACCCTTATTGTTCTGCCCCCTGGCACAAAAAAACTGAAGGACCTTACGTTATTCTCAGTTGTATCCGTGGCGGTTGTGTACAACGCAGTCAATTGATCGATACAAAGGACCACGGGAGTACTCAAAGAATATGCCACTAACGAACGTGTGTTCAAAAACTCTGCCCATGCACGAAACTGTAAGTTCGTTATGGATTGCAAGTTCTGAAACGAGACATGATTAGTCTTGGTAATAATAAATTCTCCAGCCATATTAAATTTCCAGAAAATTTAAATAAACCAAAACTATTCTTCCTTTTAAATTTAATTAATTATTACTAATTAATCAAACCCTTAACAAAATTACCCCCTTTCTTTTCGAATTTAAACACAAAATTCAAGCACTTGACTAAATAACCCTAATTGTTACTTTGTTGAATTTTCACTTAAAACTCAAAAGAAATTAATTGTTGAAACAATTAAATCCTTATGAAGAACTCGGTTAACAAAAGCTTGAACTATAGAAGTCACTTCGATGGTTTCTACTAAAAACAATACTGTGAACCTCAATTGACCAATAACACAAATAGTTGTTTCACTATTTAAATGAAATTACTGTGGTAAAAAGTTAGATTGATCGGTTAAAACTTGAGAAACTGTCGAAGAAATGTTCTTGAATTTGTATGTAAAATGTAAGTATTATAAACGAAAGACAAGGTTTCTCAGATCTGTGAAATGAAAAGAGAAAAGAAACAAGGCAATGTTTTATACTAAATGAAACTGATAGGGGCAAGCTTGTCATTTCTGGTTCGATAGTTTTGTTAAATGAACTATCGATAGTTTTCTCAGAGGGGTAATAGAGTCAAAAAGACTTCGATGGTTTTCTTTGGAAAACGATCGAGGTAGGTTTCTTTGAATTTCAACAGACTCTATAGAAAACTATCGAAGGTTTTTTTTTTTTTGAAAACCAAAAAACTATCGAAAATTTCTTTGTTGAAAAACTATCGAGGAGTTTAATTATTGAAAAATTAAATCCTCCGATATATTTTCATTTTGATTTCAAAAACTATCGAAAAATGTATTTCGATGGTTTTTCTTTTCCAAATCAAAAACTATCGAATGTGAGTTCGATGGTTTTTAATTAGTACTTAGAAAAACTATCGAATTTCCTAAAATTCGATATTTTTTGCTTCTTTCCAATTCCTAAAACCTGTTCATGTTCTAAAAATCAGAAATTTTTATTTCCTGTCAAATTCTAATTCCAATAAATTTATTCAAATTTACCAAAATCAATTCTTAACAGAAAATTCACAATTTTCTTAGATTAAAATCAACTAAATATCATTAAATGATATTAATCAATTAAAATCCAATAAATTATGCTGCATTAATCTACAATGTTAAAAACAAAGTAAATTAATTCAAATTAAATAGATGCTTAAATATTTAGTACAAATATCAGCACCTAAATAATTTTTAGAATTAATAACTAATTAAATGCCAGAAGATATATCATCCATAAATATGACATTAAATTAGTACAAAAATCCTAACTACGAGAATTGCTCCAGAAAATAAATTCACGAGTCCTAAGGATATGAAAATTCTTAAACTCGTGTATTTACTAGGACTATCTGCAGTTATTGACTTCTAATCAAAAATCAATTAGAAAGATTTAACATCCCAAGTTCACCAACCAGCTTAGAAAAAGTGGATTCATGAAGCGGTTTAGTAAAGATGTCTGCAATTTGATCCTCTGTGGGTACAAAATGTAACTCCACAGTTCCATTCATGACATGCTCTCGGATAAAATTATACCTGATGTCGATGTGCTTTGTCCTCGAGTGTTGCACTGGGTTGTCGAGCATTAGTTATCATGCAGATTAATAAATTTTGTTTTCAGCAAATCCACATAACAGTCTTTAGGATAACTAATGCTTGCATGAGATAAATGTTTCATGCATTTCTCTTGTAACTTATTGTATTCTTCAATTGCTTCTTTGAGAACTGTTATGAGAATATGTTATAAATAGTTTATAAAGAGAATACTAATATTAACAACAATTAAAGTGTATAAAACAAATTAATTAACCTCAGGTGTTGCATCCTCGTCCTCATTGAAATCACGTTCTATATCTTCACATACCAATTTAATGATTTTGGTTGCAATTAAATCATTGTCACCATCAATCAACTCTTCAGATGTATCCAAACTTATGTTACCTGATATTTTATCTATTTTCAGGTGAACGATATCAGAGTTTGTCCATCTAGCAAAAGTTGGTACGATTGAGACTGCAGTACCACTATCTTTTGAAATACAGTCCAATACGAAAAACTGAAAATGAAGGAAAAACATCAAAGAAATGTGATCCATGAAAATAGTATAAAGGAAAAAAAACCTTATAACATAGAATATAAATTAATTTAGGCATGTATTAATAAAGTTAATAGATCCTAACCAGCAAAAATGCAATGGAACCCGTGAAAGTCAAAGAATGTTGACTGTTATTCCATTCCGTCCAAGAATCCTTTATAAGTGGCTCACGAGGAATGGAAAGAAACATATTCTATTTAAACAGACAAGAAGGTATTTACACCAATTATATTCAGAACATTGATCAATCATTCCTGCGAACTGAATCATTTCAGTATTAACATATGCTGATCCTGGACCTCGAATAAGAATATTGTTCATGAGGACAATAAAATTATGCTTGAAATCCTCATTTACGTCATCGATCAAACATATTGCATTGCATAGAGTACTTGCGAATAATTTTCCAGAGTTATTAACATCAGGAAATTGCAAAATCCATCTTCCAAAAACGGTTTTATCTTCTAAAAAATTAATATCATGTTTTCTTCGTGGAAGACCTAGAATCTTTTGTACATCTTCTTCAGCAATCTTAACACTTTTTCCATTAACATGAATTTCAGAATAATCTGGTTGATAAGATTTGAGTATAAAATAGCTTATCTCGTAAGGATATTCTTTTGTACCAAACTTCAACAGTGAACCAAATCTAGTGTCGTTAATCCACTTCTTTTAAACATCAGACAAAGACTTCAAAATCCCATACAGTAATCCTGGTTGTAAAGTCACTATTGAACGTCCTTCATCCACCTTATCTGACAAATCTGGTATTGACTGTGAATCAACAAAATTACTGCATGGATAAAACATTGATTCTTTTCAGTGTTCCGATTCTACTAGGTGTTTTTGTTTATTATAGTTGGAATGTAAAAAACGAAAATGAATGAATACTACCTTTTCTTGTTACTGCCTTCAAATTTCTCTGAGAAAACTGGTATTGCCGATGAATCCATAATCCTCCTTTCTGAAACAGAGATTGTGTTAGTTATTCGATTCTGTTAAGTGTTTCATTATTACAATATAAAATCTATAGAAGTAAAATAAAGGAGTAATACCTTGCATCTGTCTTCTAGGTTTTGCTGAATGAAACCTTCGTTTCACTTTTATTTTTGTACACGTTATTTCATTAAGATTAAAAGTTCAATTTAATATTCATTTCCAAAAATAGAAAAATTAAAATCTTCAATCAAATATGCTGATTACTCTCTTCCCATGTTTAAAATTATACAAATCGTACAAATGCAAAAAAATTATACTGAAACTATAATTAATGATTCTGCAAATTTACCAGATTGCCCTTTGTTATGTATTATAAAATTTATTAAAAATATGTTTAATGAATGGTCAGGATCTAGTCTCTTGGGTCTCTTGATAAGGAGGGTCTCCATTGAGCCTTACCCTATATATATATATATATTGTGTTAATAGTTTTCTTTGTTAGGATAGTTTCTTTTATTATTGTTTCGTTATTGGCTATATAAGCCTCCTCTTTATTGTAATCAATAAAAAGTTTCATTATAATAAAATATTACTTTTCTCTCTTCCCTCCATACTTTTTCATGGTATCAGAGCAAGGTTTGTTCGATCCGGGATAGGTTGATTGATAGTTGAACGTGATGGCTGCCACATGTTGGGTTTTAAACATGTGTTTCGATTTATATTTTTCTCTTCTTGTCTTCTCTTCAAATTAGTTAGTTTTTTTTCTTCGTATTGGTCAGGTTTATGGTCTGGCGCTCTAGGCACATTAGCCCTTCGTGGAATAGTTAGATTATGATCTGGTGCTCTATGCACATTAGCCCTTCGTGGGACTGTTAGATTTGGTTAATTTGGAATGGTTATTAGATTTGAATTAGTTATTAGTTTGAATTGGTTATTGGGTTTGATATTAGATTTGGATACAGTATGGATTCTGGATTTCGATGTTGGTTTGAATTGGGTATTGGATTTGATATTGGATGTTGTGGATGGTTCTTCTGATTGGATTTGTTTTCTCTTATTTTGCGGTTGCAGCTTTGAATTCGTTTGGATACGTGACTCTGTTTCTTGTATCATGAGTTTGAGGGGATGTTAACATATATAATATTATTATTGGATAGTTCCGTTATTGTAATAGTTTCCTTTGTTAGGACAATTTCTTTTATTATTGTTTGGTCATTGGCTATATAAGCCTTTACTCTTTATTGTAATCGATAATAAGTATCATTATAATTAAATATTACTTTTCTCTTTTTTCTCCATACTTTATCATATATATATATATATATAATCTTAACAGGTAGAGGTTACTGTCTTATGTATGTTCTAAAGAGTAATTAGGTTTGTCACCCTAGTTAACCTAAAGATAGATTTATAGAAGGTGGAGGGCGATGAAGGTGTTGTCTAGGTGTGGAAAGAACTTGAGGAGATGTCTCATAGAAATTGTCTTGACTATGGATTATAGACGTATTCTATCACAAAAAGGTTATCTTGAAAATTGTTTACAATATGTGTCGATCGTTTATTCAGTTGCCTTACTTAAAAAATATTGAAACCTCTATTATAAGAAAAGCAGACGTTTCTGATGAACGGTAAATGGTCAAAAATGATACATTATAACTGACCGAAACAACCGACCACCTAACTCGGTCATAAATAAAGTCATAACCGACTAACTTCGGTCACTAATGAAAGGATAGGGGCCCACTTTCCATGTCACTTTCATTTCCGAACAACTCATAACCGACCAAAGGCGTCAAAACCAACCATATGTCAGTTGTATTGGGGACCACAACCACATCACTGTTATTTCCGACCAACTCATAACCGACAGCAGAAGCTCATTTCTGACCAAATTTGATGGTCAGAAATGTCGTATTCTCATGGTTTGTAAAATCAACCAAGAAGGGCAAGCTACCAGCACATGGACCACTACTCAGAATGGAGAAACAAGGATCTTGAACAGATTTACTTTTTGTATTATTGGTTGTTCGAAAATACCTTGTAAACTTGGGAGATATATAACTAAGTAGAAGCATTATTCTAGAGCTAAGAAATCAATTAGGCAATTTAGAAAGCTAGAATAGTGTGTATGCAGTTGTGTGTTTACTCATAAACATCACAGAGATTTCTTCAATAAAAATCTCGTAGGTGGACAAAAACAATCCACCTGAATTTTTAATTCTTGTGTTATCTTATTTGTTTTTCTGTTCTTGTTTTTACTTTCATATTTTTCACTATCAGGAATCAAAGAAATTTTAAAGATTGTATTTAACCCCCCCCCCCTTCTACAATCTTGATTCACTGTCTGGGAATACCAATTGGTATCAGAGCAAGCTTCTAACATACAAGAAGTTTAAAGATCTAAAGACATCTGAATCATGGGTCAGAAGGATCATGGAGTGAAAATACCAGTTCTTGATAGAGAAAACTACTTTCACTGGAAAGTAAAAATGCGACTACATTTAATGTCTATGGATGAAGGTTATGTAGAGTGCATAGATCATGGTCGTCATGTACCAATGAAGCCAAACACCTCAATAGCACAAGAACCTGCAGGAGCTCCAAGCACCATTCCAAAGTTACCTTCAGAATGGACTCATGAAGATTTCATTGCAGTTCATAAAGAAAAGAAGGACATGAATATTTTGTTCAATGGTCTCGATTCTGATATGTTTGACAATGTTATTAACTGTTCTACAGCAAAGGAGATTTGGGACATTGTCCAAACCATATCTGAAGGAACTGAGCAGGTAAGAGAAAATAAGATGCAGCTCCTCATACAATAGTATGAACACTTTCACTTCAAGAGTGGAGAATCTTTGCATGATACTTTTAGTAGATTTCAAAAATTGCTGAATGGATTAAAGTTGTAAGGAAGAGTGTATCAAGTCAAGGATTCAAATCTTAAATTTCTCAGAGCCTTGCCAAAGGAGTGGAAGCCTATGACTGTTTCCTTGAGAAACACTCAAGAATATAAGGACTTTACTCTTGAGAGGCTGTATGGAACCCTAAAAACATATGAGCTCGAAATGGAGCAGGATGAGGAAATTAAGAAGATCCAACAGAAAAACGGATATGTTGCTTTAGTAGCAAGTGTTGAAAAGGCTGAGGACATGAAAGAAGAAGCTGTTGAATCTACACCAAGCCAAAGTGCTTGTGAAGGTAGAGCTGAATCAAGAAAGTGCAAAGGAAAGATGATTGAAGAAAGTGAGCCCTCCAATCAAGAGGAAATGGATGAGCTAGATGAACATTTAGCTTTTCTGTCAAGAAAATTCTCAAAGCTCAAGTTCAAGAGAAATCCTGATGTGTCCAAACCATTCAGAAAGGACTCTCAAGCAAACAAGAACTTTGTTGAGAGGTCCAAGTTTAAATGTTTTAATTGTGGAATGGGAGGTCACTTTGCCAATGAATGCAGAAAACCAAAAGTTGAGAAAAGTGACAAGAAGTTTGAACCTGTTGATTACAAGAAGAAATACTCTGATCTTCTCAAGCAAAAGGGTAGAGAATTCATAACACAGGACTATGATTGGGCTGAAGATGGGAATGATTCTGAGGAAGACACTGAATTTGTGAACCTTGCACTGATGGCTGATTCAAGTGAGCAGGGACTACAAGAAAAACTGAATCAGATGACACCTTTCAGACAACGGACGACCGAAAAAGTGTTACCTTAAATTAACAGACGATAGTTTATTTTTTGGCTCAAAAAAATATTGTCTAATTCACTACATTACAACGGTTTGCGAACAGTTGTCTAAGAAAGTGAAAAATAGTGGATATAGACGACGCAAATGAATGGGTTAAGACAACAGTTTTTTTTAACTCTTGTCTAAATAATATTAAGACAATGTTTTAATTTAACCGTTGTTGGATTGAGACAACGGTTGTCTTAGTCGTATTGTGTGAATAAACATAAGACAATGTTGCAAAAAAACAGTTGTGTAAATTTGATATAATTTTATTATAATTTTATTATAAAATTGTGAGTAAATTATTGGATAATAATTTTTATATATTAGGATGTTGACTAACTTTGTTTTATTTATTCAATTTATAAAAGTATAAAACAATGGTTTTTGTTTAACAAAGTGTTGTAAGTTTTAAGACTTAACAATGGTTTTGTTCCAAAAACCCGTTGTATATTTGTATAATATACACTAGGGTTTTCGTTTTGATCCGTTCGTTGTTGAATAACCTCTGTAACAATTGTTTATGTTGTTAAACCGTTGTATGATATAGACAATGGTTTCATTTTATAAAATCCTTGCGTGATTATTTACGTTAAAACGTTTTGTTTAGCTAAACCGTTGTCTATATCAAAAGCGTTGATTTAAAAAAAAAATACTTTATTTGTTGCCCTTAATACATACATAAGTGTTACACACTTCATACAATGTTATTGTATAAATCTCTTATTTGGATATTTAGTATAAAAAATTGTTAAATATATAAAAACACTTAAATAAAGGTTAATGATAATAATAATATCATTGAAAGATAGAATACGATCATACTTCAGATATTTTGTTATACACGTTGTAGATGTGGACATCATATATTGTATGATTTACGATCCTTGATATTTGCTTACAAGGAAATCTTATCTAGCTAGGAAAATGTTAATAATTATAACATTACTAATTCCAAAGTTAAACGAACATTATATAATAACTATACTATTAGCGAATAAGTGACATACCAATACTATTAACAACAATGTTGTCATATTCAAATAACTCATTTTACATATCAGTATGACATAATTTAATTATAAAGTCGTCATTAAGTTGTCTTATATTAATTTTATATATGCGAGTCGGGACTCACGTATGTTTTCTTTATTCGATTTTATAAAAGTATAAGACAATGGTTTTTGTTTAACAAAGTGTTGTAAGTTGTAAGACGTAACAATGATTTTGGTCCAAAAAACGTTGTATAATATACACAAGTGTTTTCGTTTTGATCCGTTCGTTGTTGAATAATCTCTGTAACAATTGTTTATGTTGTTAAACCGTTGTATGATATAGACAATGGTTTCGTTTTATAAAATCCTTGTGTGATTATTTACGTTACAACGTTTTGTTTAGCTAAACCGTTGTCTATATCAAAAGCGTTGATTTTTAAAAAAAATACTTTATTTGTTGCCCTTAATACATACATAAGTGTTACACACTTGATACAATGTTATTGTATAAATCTCTTATTTGGATATTTAGTATAAAAAATTGTTAAATATATAAAAACACTTAAATAAAGGTTAATGATAATAATAATATCATTGATAGATAGAATACGATCATACTTCAGATATTTTGTTATACACGTTGTAGATGTGGACATCATATATTGTATGATTTACGATCCTTGATATTTGTTTAGAAGGAAATATTATCTAGCTAGGAAAATGTTAATAATTATAACATTACTAATTCCGAAGTTAAACGAACATTATATAATAACTATACTATTAGCGAATAAGTGACATACCAATACTATTAATAACAATGTTGTCATATTCAAATAACTCATTTTACATATCAGTATGACATAATTTAATTATAAAGTCGTCATTAAGTTGTCTTATATTAATTTTATATACGCGAGTCGGGACTCACGTATGTTTTGTTTATTCGATTTTATAAAAGTATAAGACATTGGTTTTTGTTTAACAAAGTGTTGTAAGCTGTAAGACGTAACAATGGTTTTGGTCCAAAAAACGTTGTATAATATACACAGGTTTTCGTTTTGATCCGTTCGTTGTTAAATAATCTATGTAACAATAGTTTATGTTCTTAAACCGTTGTATGATGTAGACAATGGTTTTTATTAATAAAATCTTTGTGTGAGTAATTATGTTACATCACTTTTTTGGGCTAAACCGCTGTCTATATGAAAAGCGTTGATTTTTTTAAAAACCTTTATTTGTTGCTCTTAATACATAAGTTTCACACAGTTCATACAATGTTATCATATGAATGTCTAATTTGGATATTTAGCATAAAAAATTGTTAACAATAAAACTTAAATAAATGTTAATAATAATAATAATAATAATAATTACAATAACAACAACAATATCACAGGATCATATTTCAGACATTTTGTTATACACGTTGTAGATGTTGACTTCATATATAATTTTCGATTCTTCATGTTTTGTTTATAAGTAAAGATTAGCTAGGAAAAAGTTTATAATAGTGACATTACTAATTCCGAATTTAAACAAAAACACTTAAATAAATGTTAATAATAATAATAATAATAATAATAATAATAATAATAATAATAATAATAATAATAATAATAATAATAATAATAATAATATCACTGATAGAAAGAATACGATCGAATTTAAGATATTTTGTTATACACGTTGTAGATTAGCTAGCTATTTTAATGATATTCCAAATTAATCGCATACAAATAATTTATTTTCTTTGAGATTCTAACAGTCAACTGCTGATTTGACTATTATCTCTAACTAGTATTTCGTCCCGGATTGGTATTTTGATTTTTTATAAAATATTTTTCAATGACCCTACTAAAAATTGCAACAAAAATCACCTCTTTCACATCGGTTGATAAAAATAATGGTCCTAAGTCTTTTTTTTTAAAAATTTCAAAAAAAAGTCTATTTTAAAAAAAAAATAAAAAATACATGCCAATATTACTTCCCGGCCTATTACACCAATGTTTCCCCCTTAATTAAAATTTTACTCTTCCCCCTTAATTGAAATTTTATTCTTCCCCCTCAATCGAAAATCTATTCCCCCTCCCATTTTCACACTCAGATCTACTCGATCTATTCTTTCTCACATCACTCCGCTCTCTCTCTCTGTCTCTCTCTCATACATACACACCAACACAAAAAGCCCTCATTCCTCTCCCCGTCACTCCTCTCCCCCCGCATTCATCTCCCTGGATTGGTCTTGGCCGATGCTTGTTACAAGTATTCTTGTGTCTCAGCCATCAACCCAACAACAGACCTGTTCTCATCTTATCTTGATGCCCTTTGTAAGTTAGTTTCAGTATTGTTTTGTTCGATTCACCTACTTTACAATTCAAAGTTTTGATTTTTATTCAGTTTATGCTTCTGGGTTTGGAGCTTCATGAAGACTAAATCGAGGCTTCAATCTTCATCTTGTTAAAGAAAGGTGCAGTAAAAATTCAATTCTTTCTCTATTCAATTGATGTTGTTTTGTTATTTAATTCAATTTCAATTGATGATTTTTCCTTGGTTTTTTTTGGCAGAGAATTGATGGTAATTTAAAGACGGTAAAAAGACTTGAAACTTCCGGTATTATCTAGTTTACAAGGGGTACGTTTATGTGTATTTTAAAATTATTTTTTATTTATAAAATTTACGTTTATAATAATAACAAATATATAAAAAAAGTTATCATACAAGTGAAAATTAAAGAACACAGGACATGTATAAAATTTATGAACCACTACTACTAATTAATTGTGGATTTAATTAATTCTCGTATGATATTCTCTAAAGATCACAACTACTAGTAAAACTGTGGTTTTGCATGTCTCGTCATTGTGTTGTTACCCAGCTCTTATTATCTTTTGCTACCAAGGCCTGAGGGTACTGGTGTCGAAGCTCCACAAAATATGCAGATGAGTAAAACCTAAAATCTTGGTAGTGGTGTAAGTACATGTTGTGCCACTTAAAAATGTGGAATAAAAACAGCTAAGCCAGGAACCATTGCCACATTGTCAACTATATACATGACAATGACCATACAACTACATAATCCTCACATGCTGTGGACTATATTATTGGCTTTAGTACTGTCTGCACATGATAACATACCTCTAAATCTATAATTATGCAGTAATTATCTACACTTGTTTATATTTGTTACCCAAGTGACGGACTGTAGCTCAGTCTTCCATTAATCATTAGCTTCTATCTTAACTTTACTTTCTATTAGTGTATCTGAGAACAAAAGGATCAATCAATATGAAGCTCATTCCATAGCAATGTGGTCCTTGCTGCTTAGGTCAAGTGAATGTGTATCTTTATGTATATTCTCGGGGGATATGTGGCTGAAAGTGGCGTCGCTTGCATTCAACCTTCATCCTTGTTGCAGATACTGCGATTAATTTGATCGAACCTCGTGATTATAACTAAGAACCGGTCCTTATCACCTTGTTACTCTTATAATATGTTTTGCAGCTATAATTTCAAGCGCATAAGATGTAACTGTGCCATGTGCAGCGAAACATGTACATTTGCAGTACAAGGCAGATACTGCTTGGGATCAATCACATGCTATATTTAATTAAGGTTCAAAATATATACAGCCTTCGCTTCAGATCCGGTTCAGAGTTTGTCAGAGGACTGCCACTTGGTAATTACTTTTAAAAGGCACATCCAAAAATTGTTTATGCATATATCATTTTACTTATACGTTGCTATGTGTTTTTTGTGGCTTTTTGTTTTTGTCCTTAAATTCGGTGATGCATTTGTGTTGGAATACTATGTGTAATGTTAGACGTATATTTTCTGCATTTGTCCTTAAATTGGGTGCTGCATTTGTGTTGGAATATTATTGTGAAATATTGTTGTTGTGAGACAGAACTGTCACTTCAGTTGTAGTAGTTTGAGGATGTCTTAGCTTTTATTTGTAGGATTTGTTACTTTTATACACGAGTAAACAATTCCTTATGGTCGGTACAATTGCAGTACCAGTTGACATAATATAAGTTCTACATTTCTACTTTCTTTTTTCTTAATGAATTATGTTCTTATTTAACAGGACACTCTCATATGGAAGTCGATTCTTAATGAGTATTCAATGAAGATGAAGGCAGAAAAACCCATTTATAATTTAGAAACAGCAAATGGTCAGCCTCCAGCATTTGTTACATCTTTAACATTTAATGGCAGACGCTATGTTGGAGCCAAAGGCAGGAGTAAAAAAGAGTCTCGGCAATTGGCTGCACGGGATGTTATATTGTCTATTTTAGGTACTTCTCTGCATTTTAAGTATCTCATTTTTTAAGTTAAAAAGAAACAGCTGACTAGAATAACTTCTGCTATTCACCCTACTCTATAGATTTGAACTGGCTGTTAATTTCCTTGTTACATTGCAGATTCTGATGCACGTACGGTTATCTCTAAGATTATTACAAACTTGAGGCATTCTTCTGCAAAGGAAATAGTTAAGTATCCATGCAACGCTCAAAATGTGGTGATGCGTGTGGGAATACAAACTGAATCTAATGCTGGCACCAGTGCGAGTGATGGGAATAAGCTAGATGACAACATGCCCAGGGCAGCTATTTCGGAACCCATTGAAAACTCCACTAGTGTTTCAGCAATATCTGTTCCCCTTCATGAATTCAGACTATCTAAAGAAGAAGCTTCGGTTGTTCAGTCCAACGGAACTCCACTAATATATGCACCTTCAAATATGGAGCAACTGGCTATTAAATCAATATCGGCAGAAAAAGGGAAGCAGAACTTCACTGTTCTTTGTTTGAGGATGTCTTAGCTTTTATACAATTCCTGGGCTTCAGTTACTAAACAATTCCATAGGGTCAGTACAAAATCTTAGTTTGGGAATTTGGTGAATAGTGGTTGTAATGGTGAATATTAGTTGGTAATATGTGAAGTATTTGGTTTGGTATTTTTGTTGCTTTTAATTACAATGTCTACCACTATTTCATTTGGTTATAAAACCATTGTCTCTTATGTTTTTAGCTTAGTGTGGCATCTATAAGAACTCTATTTAGACTGTTGTGCAAATGTTTTTCGTATAACATATTCATAAAAGAAACCTGTTGTCTATTTAGACTAAATACAAAAGATTGACCAAACAAAAACGTTGTAAAAATAATCTCTTACAACGCAATCTTAAAATAAAACTGTTGTCTAACAAAACAAAGCACAATAGGTAAATACATGTGAAGTGTTGTTCAAAAGCCTTGTTACTACACACTTAGAGATAAAAACCGTTGAGTAAATGCAGCTACTGAGGAGAAAACCGTTGTAGATAAAACTTAAACCATTGTGCAAAAGAAATATAAACAAGGCTTATTAAGAAGCAAACCGTTGTTGTTTCTAGCTGTTATACAACACTTTAGATTTACCAGAATGTTGTGATCATCAACTTATACAACTGGCTGTATGGTAGGAAACTGTAGTTCTTTCTGGTTGTTACACCACACTTTGTTAATCGGTGACTGTCGTTTCAGTTATTTTGCACAACATTTTTTAAGCGTTGTCTGAGGTCCATCTGACGGCATCTCAATAGTCATCGGTTTTCACGGGTAATAGACAACGAGTCTGGTTGAGTCGTCTGATTCAGTTTTTCTTGTAGTGAGGAGGCCAGTTCATCATCCAATCAGGTAATTACCACTAATCTCTCTGAGCTTTCTATTAAGGAATGCAATAGTGCAATTAATGACATGTCCACTGAATTGTATCATATGCGTATTTCTCTTAAATCACTTACTAATGAAAACACCAGGATTAAAAATGTAATTAGTTTTTAAGTGATAGGAATCCAGTTCTGGAAACTCAGTTTATTGAGTTTGAGAAAATGAGAGTAGAGTGTCAAGTTGCCAAGGATGAATTGTTGATGGTGCTTAAAAGAGAAGAAATTCTCAAAGCACAGTTAGCTAAACAACAAGAAACAATAGCTAGATGGACTGATTCGAGGAATGTTGCCACAAACATTATTAAGGCTCAAGGTGTGGATACATTCTACAAGGAATCGACAAGAAGAGATAAAAAGAAACTAGATGTTGAGAGTCTAGGAGATGACACCTCTACGGATAGTGAGCATCCGTTGATGGGTAATACCTCTACGAATAATGAGCATGCGTTGAGGACAACACCTCTACCGAAGTGACTTGTCCAAGTGTACATCTATTGTTAGTCAAGAGAAACTTGAGAAGCGGAACAAAAAGTATGGTCCATCCAGAAAAAAAATTGTTTAGGGAGAAGGTAGCAAAACCAAGACAAAAGATGTCAACATAGGTCACTTGTCCAACAAACAATTGAAGGACAAGGTTGAGAATATAGAAGTCAAGGCTGAGGTTAAGAAGAAAAAAGAACAGATTAACAAACATAACAACTATACTCTGACACGTATGCTCCTAGGAAAACTTGTGTAAAGTGTGGTAGTGTTAATCATTTATCTACCAATTTCAAAACTGTTAAAACTCCATCTGTTCAAATGCCAATGTACCCAATATGCCTATGCATGTTATGCATAACATGTGTTATGGATTCAAAGTTGTTTTTTGTGCTACAGTTATAAACCATTGTCCATGTTTGACTGTGGTAGGTTTTCAATATTTTAATATATAAATATATATTAATTTTCTAATTATTTCTTAAAAACATATTATAAAATCACACTCACTTTTCATTATTATAAATGTACTAGTAAGTTTAAAACCAATATTTTACTGGATCTTATTGCTTGAATTATGATTTAAATTATATTTAAATATGTAAAATTAAAACATTTTATTGTGCATTAGATTGAAATTAAAATTTATCATATAATGAAATATCAACATAGACGAATGTTGTGAAAAATAATTTTATATCATTTGAATAAAATATAAAAATATGATAAATAAAACATTGTGTTGAACAATACCTATTCAAATGCACACATGGCTTCTTATGTATGCACTTTCACTTGAATGTAACCCTCAATTAACATGACATAGAAAATTAAAATTGATCCAATACAGATGTTAACATCATGGAAAAACTATTTATACGGAAAAAGTTAGCCTATTTTAATAGATATGCTAATGTGTTTTATATTTTTGAATTCAGCTAAAATTCATGATATTTTGAAGATTTTTTTTGAAAACTCTCCCTAAATTAGCAAGTCTGTACGTAATCTTTTAAGATCTACCCATTATTAACAATTCATTAAAATCTAAATTGAACATATTGATCATCTTAAAAATGATACTCTCAAAGCACCAAATTAGTTGAGTCTATTCCATAAGATTTTTTAGGCTTGTCTATAACTTATGATTTTAAAAAATATTTTTGAATTTTAAGGATCTATATATATTTAATTTGGATTGTGAGAAGTTGGTGAGGTTAATATTTATAGAAATTTTTAGAGGTTGTATTTAATTTTGATCGTAGAGGATTTTGTTTTGAATTTTATAAATTTAGTTTATTTAAAAAAGGATATTAAATAGTTCATTAAGATCTCGTACTATTCAATATTTTGTTGTAATTAAATGTAATTTTAAATATTAATTAAATCTGGTATTCAATCTGAATTATAAAAAAATCATTAAATCTTATGATATTTTTAACTTCATGAATATTTTTGGATTTAGTAAAATAGTATATTTTGTTTTTGGCAATTAACAAAGAAAAAAAAAACAAAACATATTACATAATTTTGTATTTTTGCTCTATTTTATTTTGTGATTGTACTCACATTTTATTAAATTTTTATGTGTATTTTTAGTATGGAGTGGGACTAGTAATCCATAATTTGGTAGTTTTTCATGGCGAACAAAAAATGATGGGTTAGAGGGAGGTCCAAATTAAAAGTGCATTTTGGAGTTGTGAGCATTATATGGGCCAAAAGTCAGGAGATTTTCTTCAAATATAAAACTAATATCTTTTTGATATATATCAACTAGAATTAATTTATACTCTACCACGATTCAATAACAAAACAAGTACACTAAAACCTCGTTAAATTAATACTAGGTACCACGATAAATTAATATTTTTAATACACATTTTTGGTTCTACATAATAGCGACAGTATAAATTTAACCTCGTTTAATTGATAACCTTGATAATTTAATAGAATTCCTCCATCGGAAATAATTAATTTTTAGAGGTTTCACTTATACCTTTGTAGAAAAAAGTCAATTTTATATCCTAAATAGTCTATTTTATGTAGTGCATTACAATGTAACTACATTCATGGCCACCACTTTAGCCAAACACATTAGACTTGCAGTGAATCTGTATCGAAATCCCACCACTTTCCATCATGGTTTTTCCATGTTTATACAATAAATTAAAGCCCTTCGACACTTTCACACTTGGTTTTGTTTGACAGACAGTGCCTTCAAATCGTGCAAGTCAATGTTAAAATAATCAACAAAATATTAAAATATTTAATTGTGGAATTAGATAATCCTTTTATCGATTAATTTACCAGAATTGGAGGAGGTGGATGCCTAAGGGGAGCACCCATATGAACACAATCATCATCATCATCATCATCAAATTCCAACACCAATTCTTTTACATATGGTGGCATTACTTTGATTTATTTATCTGGGTCGCAACTTGTGTAACACCCCAGTCCCACATCGAGGAGATTTGGGACTTGTGTTCAGTTTATAAGGCAAAACACTACTACTAATTAGAACCAACAAATCATGATCTTTTGGGGGCCTATGGTGGGCTAGTCGTTACCCAAGTTGGCTGCATTTGGGCCAGTAGGCTTCGGCTTATTCGGACTCGGAATCGGGATTTGACCCGATTTTTGAAAATGGCTTGGGATTTGACCCGGGTTGTCACATATGGTATCAGAGCCGACTCTCGAAATCTTGTTAAGGCAAGTTGCCGGAGGTGGGGACACGAAGGTTGGTGGTATTATCCCACAATGGACAGAGGTCCGAAGGTGGGGACACGAAGCCATCCGGTATTATCCCACAATGGCTAGGGAGGAACGATCTTGGAACCTATGGGCTATCCGTTCAGGCTTGACGAGGACGTCAAGAGTTTAAGTGGGGGAGTTTGTAACACCCCAGTCCCACATCGAGGAGATTTGGGACTTGTGTTTAGTTTATAAGGCAAAGCACTACTACTAATTAGCACCAACAAATCATGATCTTTTGGGGGCCTATGGTGGGCTAGTCGTTACCCAAGTTGGCTGCATTTGGGCCAGTAGGCTTTGGCTTATTCGGACTCGGAATCGGGACTTGACCCGATTTTTGAAAATGGCTCGGGATTTGACCCGAGTTGTCACATATGGTATCAGAGTCGACTCTCGAAATCTTGTTAAGGCAAGTTGCCGGAGTTGGGGACACGAAGGCTGGTGGTATTATCCCACAATGGACAGAGGCCCGGAGGTGGGGACACGGAGCCAGCCGGTATTATCCCACAATGGCTAGGGAGGAACGATCTTGGAACCTATGGGCTATCCGTCCAGGCTTGACGAGGACGTCAAGAGTTTAAGTGGGGGAGTTTGTAACACCCCAGTCCCACATCGAGGAGATTTGGGACTTCTGTTCAGTTTATAAGGCAAAGTACTACTACTAATTAGCACCAACAAAATCATGATATTTTGGGGGCCTGTGGTGGGCTAGTCGTTACCCAAGTTGGCTGCGTTTGGGCCAGTAGGCTTCGCCTTATTCGGACTCGGAATCGGGATTTGACCCGATTTTCGAAAAAGGTTCGGGATTTGACCCGGGTTGTCACAACTTGCCTTCTCAAACAGCTTTGACGAGTGAACAATGCCTCCTGAATTAATTGTTGCCTTCAACAGAGAAATCTCTAACATAGGACTTTGCGTCATCCTCTTCATCTCTTTGTTGATCATGGGCCATCAACTCTGCCTTTCTGAATCGCAGTTTTTTCTCTCTCGGCAAACTAAAGTATTGTTTTAGAGTGCCCTCCAACTGCCCAGACCCTGCCGGAATACTCAGGAGTCTCCAGTGTCGTAGTCCAAACATCTTCACCTGTAGATAGGAGTAATTCTCCTTTCTTCTTTTGTTCCAACAAGGTATCCGATGGACATGAAAATAATTAAGAAAATCCATCCCATGCTTGAAAATAGAATAATTAAGAATGGTAGGAGGCCTAAAATTTTATCACATATTTTGGCAAAATTTTCATCGACCTATTCGTCATCATTTAGCCGTCGAGCCTTTTTCCATAAAATTGTCATATCAGGTTCTTTTCCCGGCTTCTGCCTCCCTGACTTGATCTATTTAAAATGAAGAAAAATATGAAAATCCAATGTAACCCTTTCTTGACACGCAGTGATGATATTTTTGCTTACGTACTCTACCACTCATTACTTCATGAATTTTTCTAAAAGAAAAATTATAAATATCTTGTCATGTAAAGGTGCAAAAGAATCATGAGTACATTATAAAATATAGGAAATAAATTAACAATAAAAACGCACAAACCTTCCATTTAGGATCAGTATTCTTCTTAACAAAAAAAAATTCAGGTTGACTTACTAACATAAGCATATTGCTTTGGCGGCTTACTCAGTTTCTTCTTCTATCCAACGAATGGTAGCACAAACTTGTTTGTCAAATTATTCTTGAATTGTCATCACTTAAAGCCCGCAAACCTTATGACAAGGTCCTCACTTTGTAGAATAACTTTGAATGTACCCTGGAAAACACGCAAGTAAGATCAACACTTTAAAATCAAGAAATTGACAAAAAAAAGTGAAAATAGAGAAACACTATTCGATCACAAATTTACAAAATATTATAAAGTACCTAAATATCTAGTCGAAGCTTTGCTTTTAATTCAGGACCCACTTTTAGCTAGCTAGCAATTTCGATTAGTATCGTAGTCCTGGCCAACATGCCAATATAGGACTACAAATTGGCCATAGTATCCCCATTAGGAACTCCCCATTCATTGATTGTGACTTTACACTTCTTCCCGCGAGCTTTCTTCACAACCACTATGTACATGGCGCATACCTTCGCTTACTCCCAGATTTTCTTTTTTCAGTTTCAGTTGTAGTAACTGTGGGTTGCCCCAAGTCTTATTGTAGATGTTGTGATGCATGTGTTGTGTCTCAAAAATGACTTCAATGCTTTGATCTGATTCGCCAGTTGTTTAGTGCCTTCAGAGCTAACATTATCTTTCAGTTGTGTTTTCTTTTGCTTCTTAGCTACCTTTTCTCTCGTCTTCCTTCAATCTAGAAAAATCAAATTAAATTCAACAAATTAGAACAAGTACACGGTCAATGACATAATGTCAAACTATTGTGCAAAATTCTAAACTAAATAAGTACTTAAAAATGCACAATTAAATTATCTTCTCTTTAATATAGTCATAGAGAAACATGACTAATTGCAAAACATTGAAAGGCAATTTTAATAAAAACTATCGGGGGACTACAAAGATTTAAAAAATTGAAAGTAATATGCTTCTGAATAAACATTACAGCTAGACACCATATTCAATCACTTTCTCACCCAAATCCGCTCAACATTCTTTCATTATTGCTAACACTTGCATCATCGTAGTTAGTAGGGTAACACATAGGGATCTCAGAGGACGAGAATAGGGAGGGTGTAAGATGGTGTCTTCTAGAACATTTTTGTTGTTCACGTCATGATAATCTCGAGTCGTCGACTTTAGCATAACGCACGAGTCAACATCACTTCGATCTTCAACATAGAAGACTTGTTTGACTTGGTCAATAGAGACCTATTTGTCCTTTTTGTGGTTTGTCGACTAAAGTTCACAAGTCTGAAACCAACATCATCATACTTGATACCTCTATAATTTGCTATCATTTGCTATCATTTGCTGCCCATTTACACAAAAACAAAGGGGCCTTGAGTGTGTAGTAATCTAACTCCCATATTTTTTCGCTTAACATAAAATGTTAAATCACTCACTACATGATTTAAATCCTTAGCACTAGAGACTTGGAATGTCCTAAAAACTAATGACACACCAATGTTTTGAACTACCCTTGAATTATCTCGATGTTTTGTGTTGTACTGGATCACGTCAACAACATAGTCTTCGTGTGTCAACACTGAAAATGAAGGTTTGACTGTCAACCATCTTATTATTTCATAAATAGCTTCAATATTCTCCTTCATTTATGTACTTACATGCACGCATTGTCATAACACATATAACAAATTTCAACTAAAAGCATGTGCCCCTCATACGACCACAAAAGGGACAAGACTATTTTGTTCAATTTCTTAAAAAGTCTGAGGTCTCCAATTTAATGTGCTTTAGCAGGAATCCAATATCAAAGGCCTCTGATAGAAAAAACATTAGTAAGAAGTAATTGAGATAGCATAATTACAAGTAAGGAATGCCTGAACTTAGAAACATAAATGGATAATAGTACACGATTCACTAGATTTACTATGCCATTATGTATTTTGATCATGCCCTGCAAAAACCTCAACACAAAAATTGACACAATTAATGAATGGCACGTGACCACAAAAAAACTTATTATAAGTTTAATACAAAAAAGGGAAGTATTTGCTGATGCACGTCCACAAACACACATTACATAATTACATATGTGGCGCACGTAACTCTGATCTCAAATCATGATTATAAATTAAGATTACACAACATAACTTCTAGAAGGATTTGAGGATCATCACTAAAAAACTTAAGAACACTCGAACTAGTTATTCATGGTGTTATCAACAAGGCAGCTGAAGCATTATGACTATTTAGCGGACTATTTAGCTTACCGAGAGTGAATTTTCCACTCATGAATAGTCACACTATATTAACATTTAATATTTTGCAATGAATGACCCGAAGAGTCTTCTACTTTGTATGAGTAATTTTAAAGAAGTTCTAAAATTTATAAGATTTCTTACCCTGGTACATATTTAACATGTTAGACAGATATATCTTGTTTACCAAGGGTAAAAGCAATTATAAGAAGTTCGTTAAATGTTCATAAATGCAAAGTAAAGTAAGTTATAGGTCCCAGTTTTGGAGAGTTCGAACACTAAACTTGACCTTGCTCCTCCCAAACTTCCTTTTCTTCAATAATTTTACCATCTCTAAGTAAGTAACAGCCATTGTAATGTATGAAATCGTTTCACCATCTCTGATTTTAGGATTTGTTTAATCCAGGCTTGAGTTAGTTTTACCCTCTTAGGAGTTATTAAGTATAAACCATTAAATATATGTGTAGTTCTTTTACAATGAGGCCTAAAATGACAAAATAAAATGTATGTGTAGTTCTTTTACAATGATGCCTAAAGAAGATACTAAAAATTGCAAAATCTGGATTCAACTGTCATTTGATATAAAATTTAAAGAAAATACAAATTCTCAAAGTTAAGCTTAATTACAATGAAAAAGAGAAAGGTAAAAAAGAATCTAAAGTTCTTAAGCACATGTACATCATCCAACGTAAATCCACAGCTTTTAACAAGTTTACGATCCTTGCAAAATTGTTAATAAACCAATCCAAATTTACATTCCAAACAGGGGACTGTGTGTGTTCGACATACTATAAAACAGAAAACTTAATTATTATTGAATGTAAGACAAAAGGTCATTTTAAAACCTAAGTAAAAACTTAACAAAATAAATAAAATAAAATAAAGGAGACTATGCTCCTCTCCATCTGCTCCTTGTTTCTTCATCTGAGGGCAAGAAACCTCCCTAGTGCTTTCTTTCCCAGCTTTACAGACAGGGTATGGAGTTCACATAAGCTAGCCGCCTCACCAGAGGATGAACAGATTCATTTGCCTTCAGCAGCTCCTGCCTCCTCTGCATCATTGCTAGTTTGTAGCCCCTTTTGATTTTGTCCATGAGCAGGTTCACCATGGACAAATTTAATGTTCCTAGTTTTGCAGAGTTCCAACATAACATACAAACTTAATTGCTTCCCATACTTATTTTTCACCATGTCCGGATTCAACTGAAAGTAGGATTTGATATATTTACTCATTTTCACAATCAAAACACAAACAAACGGGGTGGGAAAATGAGAAGGATGAAAGCTTGAGAGCTTGTTTGGCACACTTGAATATTTTATTTTTGGGCTTTGTGAACCGACGGCAAATAGAGGTATTTGCCGAGAGTTATAAAGAGTTGATGGAATCTTTTTGGGATAATTTATTTAGATATTTTAAAAAAATTGGAAATTTAATTTGGATTTTTTTGGGTTATTTGGATACATTTAATTTGAATTTTAAGATATTGGCGAGTTGATGGAATTGGGATATTTGATTAGATTTAAAAAAAAAAAATTGAATTTTAATAATTTGGATACATTCACTTGGATTTTAAAAGTTGGTGAGTTTAATTTAACAATAAATTTTAGGGCTAGTAGTTAATTTGGATCTTGGAGGATTTTTTTAATTTTGAAGATATAGATATATTCAATTTAAATTTTAAATATTTTGTTAATTTTTAATGAATTTGCTAATATGTTTTACGTTTTTTGGAACTCAACTAAAATTCATGAAATTTGGAAGAATTCTTAGGAACTCAACTAATATGTTAATTTTGAAGAATTTTGAAATAAAATTACTATAGTCCTCTTAAAAAATACTATAAATAATACTATAAATTTGCACCACCAATTGAGTGTTTATTAGATTTTTTTAGGTGTGTATTTAACTTAAGATTTTATACGATATTTTTGAGTTTTCAATATTTATATAAATTGAATATGGATTTTTAGAAGTTGGTAGGGTTAATTCTAATAGAATTTTTAATGGGTTATATTCAATTTGGATTATAGAAATTTCATTTTGCATTTCAAATATTCACATATATTCAATCTAGATATTAATAACTTCATTATATCGAGTACTATTTAATATTTGGTTGTATTAAATATAATATAAAGAAATTCATTAAAATTTGATGTTAGTCAATTTGGATTATGAAAAAATCCATTAATTCTGATAATATTTAAAAGTTCTTGATTTTTTTTATTTAATAAAATGATAAATTTTAATAGATTTTCCTAGATTATTTTATATTTTCTTAAATCGTGTTAAAATTGATCACATTTTGAAAATTTTACGAAGAACTTTACTTAAATTCGCTAGACTTTAGGTTTTACTAAATCAAACATAGAATAGAAATCAACAAGAGTAGGTGCATGTTTTACAAGGCATAAAACATTTAAAGTAAGCACATTTTTCTCTATTTTAGTAACTTGACAAATATTATAGAATGAATATTTGGTCAAAATTTGTATTTTCTGGACACCAAAATTAGCAGTGCTCTAGGCGCTCCCAAGCTAACCAATTCAATTCAAATTACATCTGAGTATGAATCCTTGGTTTAAACACCTTGTGCATATTAGGTACTTTATCATTTTATAAATTTAATCATTCATAAATGGGAAAAGAGTATCATTAATCATTTGATCATTAATTTTGATACCGAGATAACTTACCAAAAGTATTTGTGGGCGACAAAATATTTTATATTTATAAATACTAGTTTATAACGGTCTTTTAAAGATTTTAATTTTTAAATTTAAAATTTTGTTAATAAAATATAATATAATAATTAATACAATTTTAACTTAATTTATATTTTTATAATAAAATTTAATATGTTGTCTGCAAAATGTCTATTAATTTTTTATTTAAAATCAATTAATATTAAAAAAATACGAAAAGAAAAGTGCTTATAAAAAATGAAGGTGTTAAACAAAGTACAAATTATAGCCATTTTTCTTATTAGTCTTGTCATAAAAATCTTAAGTTTAATTTATTTTCTTTATTTTTATAGATTTCTGAAAACATAATTCTTCAATTGTTATATTTTAAAATCTTGTTTGGGGTAAGATTATAAAAAATTTGGGTTGTTGAGATAATTTAAAATTCATATTCGGGTAACACATATTTTCTTATAAAATAATTTTTAAGATTTGTTTAGTGATGTTGAGCAAGTCTTTTAACAAAACCATCCTGAGGTCATTGTCCAAACTTCACACTATCTATTTCATCACTACAAGAAAACAAGGGTAAATTTGCCGACCTTAATTTGACCGAATTCAGTTAAATTTAAGGTCAACATATATTAATAAATGGTCAGATTTAAATTTGACCGCTTGTGGTCAAATTTAACTTCGGTCAAATTTGATCCGTCAAATTTAGTATTTTTTCACGTGAAAAAGGAGAGAAGCTTCCTGCCTAAAAGTTAAAAATTCCAGGTCTTAAATTTGACCAACGACAATCAAATTTAATGGAGATCAAATTTAAGTTTAGGCCGCAAATTTCCCCCAAAACTACCCTAAAATATTCGAATTCAATTGTGACCAAAAGTAGTGAAATTTATATATTTGATCGCCCTCGGTCAAATTTATATAAATTAAAAATTATAAAAATAAAAGAATATATACTTAATCACTTTTTATAATTATGAAAAAAATATTAGAGTACCACGATAACAAGAACTACATGTTAAAAATTATACGAGGCACTTAACAAATTTTAAAAATTGAAAATGGTCAAAAAATGTTGATTTTTCGTATATTCAAGAAGTTTAAATATTGTCAATAAATTCTTACTAATTTTTAAAAATTATAAATATTTTATCGGTAGACTGTGACAACATATTGTATACATTAAAAAAGGTAAGAGTAAAAAAATTACATAACAATGTGATACATAGTTCAAACTATTCCTTGAAACATATATCGTTTGAATTGAGGGGTTAAACATTTAGTGGCTAGGGTTAGTAATTTTGTGTTATTTAAATTACAATTTGAATGATTCAACCGTATGAATGTTAACTTTCTTAGATATCAACGGTTCATGCAAAAAATCAAATTATTATAAGTTTTGCATAATATTTATTATAACAAATCAAAATTTTAACATCCTCATAAATTGACCATTTTCGGTCATATTTCTAAATTTGGCAACTCGTAGTCAAATTTAATTAGAAATTTGACCGCAAACCCTAATCAGTCAAATTTATAAATTTGACTGAATCTAGTGGAATTTATAAATTTGACCGAACGTTGTCAAATTTATCAAATTTAAGTTTAGGCGGCAAATTTCCCGCCGAAACTACCCTAAAATATTCGAATTCAATTTTGACCAAAAGTAGTGAAATTTATATATTTGACCGCCCTCAGTCAATTATACGTAAATTAAAAAATGTTAAAAATAAAAGAATATATACTTAATCATTTCTTATAATTATGAAAAAAAATATTAGAGTACCTCGATAACAAGAACTACATGTTAAAAATTATATGAGGCACTTAACAAATTTTAAAAATTGAAAATGGTCAAAAATTGTTGATTTTTCGTATATTCAAGAAGTTTGAATATTGTCAATAAATGCTTACTAATTTTTAAAAATTACAAATATTTTATCGGTAGACTGTGACAACGTATTGTATACATTAAAAAGGTAAGAGTAAAAAAATTCCATAACAATGTGATACATAGTTCAAACTATTCCTTGAAATATATATCGTTTAAATTTAGGGGTTAAGCATTTATTGGCTAGACTTAGTAATTTTTTGTTATTTAAATTACAATTTGAACGATTCAACCGTATCGATGTTAACTTTCTTAGATATCAACAGTTCATGCAAAAAATCAAATTATTATAGGTTTTGCATAATATTTATTATAACAAATCAAAATTTTATCATCCTCATAAATTGACCATTTTCGGTCATATTTGTAAATTTGACAGCTAGTAGTCAAATTTAATTACAAATTTGACTGCAAACCCTAATCAGTTAAATTTATACTCGAATTTATAAATTTGACCGAACACCGTGAAATTTAGTGCCATGTGAGCGATACGCCTGAAACACATTTAACGGTCCGGATTTAACAAATCAAAGTTACAATCCAATGGTCTAAATTTATTACAGCAAACCCATCTTGTATTTATACACTCATTACATACTTACATCACTTATTCCTTTCTTCCCCTTCTTCCACCCCTCTCCTTCCTTTCTCACCCAATACATTTACACAAATGATAACACACACACATATATATAGACATATACATGTATACACACATATTTACACCTAGTAGTGAATTTATTTTTTGCAAATCTATGTCTAATGTGCAAGATTAATAACAACAAATCAACTTGAGGAATGATATTTTCGGCAACAAAGCAACTCCGGCGATCAAGATGTCAACCAAGAATCAAAAAAATCTCATATGGCCATCTTCATCAAACTAAATTAGGAAAAATAGTATTGTTAAATCATAAAGACGGTCTGTTTGGGCGACTAGGGATGCTCCTGTACTCAACAATAGTCACAATAGTCTGATGTAGAAATTGTGACTTTCAAAAAATATACACCGAGTAAAAGTCACATGTAATCACATGTAACTTTTACATCACCTTTTTAATTTTTTTCTTCACATGTAGGTGTGGACTTGATCTTGAATTGACAACTAAACCAGGGGCAAGGCCCCTATAAGTGTAATATGTTAAAAGTTAAAATAGTTAAAAAAAACTTGATAAAATGTTAAAAGCAAATATTGAAAAAATACAACATAATGAAGAAATATCAAAGTTGTGCTATTTTTTAATATACTTTTTGAGTTTAAAATTTGTAAACTTTAATTAAATATTTTTCATATTAAGTAAGTATCAAACTTCTTTTTCACCTATATAACACCTTAAAGGCACACATACAAGGAGGACCAAAAGTAGAAATAATAATAATAATAATAAAAAGAATACCAAAAAATGAAAATGGAATCGAAAGTAAGAATAGAAAATACAAATATATCAATACAATTATGGAAGATTTAATTCACATTGCATATTTTTTTGGATTTCATATTTGTATTACTGAACTTTATGTATAAGTGTTGGGGTAGAAATAGAAAAAAGAGGATAAGCATCCCATTATCTTTTAATTTTTTGTTTACCTATAACTGTTGGGGTAGAAATAGAAAAAAGAGGATCAAAAGTACATATACAAAATTAAAAGATTCCAAAAAAATGAAATTGACATTTAGAATTTTTTTTAAATATACTTTTTGAATATCATATATATCGGTCTAAGTTCTTCACCTATAAAGGTCATTTCATAACATCAATTTGTTTTGAAGTAGATTTTCATAGTACACATAGTTGTGTGTGGTTAAGGTAATACTTTCTTATTCACTATTAACCATGGTTACACCAGTCAGTTTTGGTTTTTGATTTATTTCGACGATAATTTGTGGTCCCAAATAATCACATGTTTTTAATCTTTTTATGAGCATATCTAAGTTTTGAATTACTCTTCTTGCAGTGGCATTACATTTAGTTTATCAAGGAGTCAACAAAGGTCAATTATCATGTGCAGAAAATCATGTTTCCATTGTGGAATTAGCGGTAAGTGTTCTCCAACTTGTTTAATTCGTCTCATGATGTAAACAAAAACTTCTTTCAATTTTATTATTTATTCATTATTGAAAAATTGTTAATGCAACATTTGATATAATTACATATAATGATAGAAGAAAACAATAAAAATAATGATGGATTATTGATACTAAAGTAGGTTAGTCTTAGCACTTGATTAATAACACAAATCCTTCCCATGTGTCAAATTTAATTTCACTAGTAATAACAAATTTAAGTTTCAAATAAATTTTATTGTTTTTATTATGTCCACTATGTATTATTTTTATTGATTTATCTACACTCTTTGCTTTTTTTTTAATTTATTTATTATAATCCTATTTTTATTAAAAAAAAATTAGCCTAAATTTATTTGATTAGATCTGGAGGCTTGTGTTGTCCTGACTTGATAATTTCATTCTTTTATCTAATTTATCAAATATTTACATAATTAATATATTTAATTTTCACTCATTGCCTACACTTTTTGTTGGAAGTTAAAAGTCTTTTTCACTAATATCTTATTACATTATATTGTTTTATGTCATCCATTAAATCTTTTCTTCGTTCACATATTAATTTATTTTGGATTCACAAAAACTAATTGGATAAACTTTTATTTTACTTGATTTTGTTATTGCATAAAATTTTATAAATTCATAAATTTCCATTGAAGAAAGCATTTGTAGCACACCAATTATTCGATTATAAAATATCGTTATTATTGCTTCACATAATATAAATTTTGATTCTCATATAGAATACAACTATATATGTTTTTAAAAAATATATCACTTAAAACTTGAGTTTGATTTTAAAACTTGGTTCCATGGTAGAACCATTTTGAATAATTTTGATTCTGTTATCGATTCATGCCTAAATATTTCATAATTTTTAATTATTTTTTAATGAAAAAAGTTGTAGAATTTTGTTTTTGATTTATTAAATTAAAGTTTTTAATTATATTTAAATAAAAATATGATAAATATACATATTATATGTATTTTTATAATGGTGTGACATGTATGCTACCTTATATATATATACACATCTACAAGTGTTTTTATCTCACACATATAGGCTTCAAAAATTAATCATGAAGTAGAGTGTTGGTCAAATTTACCAAAAAAAATTGAAAATATTATTTGAAAACATTATTAATATTAATGAATTACCAATTCATTTTTCACAAAAAAATATTTAGTTACATACTATGTCCTCTAGAGGTAAACTAAACATATCTAGTACACGCCCTTACATGAACCTTTGAGGCAATCTAGCTATCTAGGTTTTAAGTATTGAAACCTAATTCAATGTGATTTTCTATTATAGATATCTTAGCTTAATTTTCTGTGGTTTTCTATTATAGATATCTTAGCCTAATTTCCTTGTTGAGTCAGAAGGCTTACTTGAACACCCATCTAGCTAGGATTTAACCATAAAACCTAATTTAATGTGTATTGCTATTAGAAATAATCATACTAAGCCTAAGTTCTTTTTAAGCATACACTTGTGAAAATTTTGACCCCAAATGGTACTCTAACAAATGTTTTGCTCCAAGAGGATGTTAAACAAGTGAAAGAAGAGCCCAAACAACAAGTTTATTTTTAATAGAAAAAAGAGCACAATCTACCAAAAAACTACTAAATGAGGAGGGACAAAGGGACAAAGAAAATGCTTATAATTAGTAATCTTTTAAGGATTAGACAAACTAGTGTATTTTCTCTATGTTGAATACCAGATGTAGACACTTATACTGATTACATAGTTATTTGAAAACAATTGTGACATGCACTACAACAAATCACGTCATTTGCTACAAAAATTTTACACTAAAATTGTTGCAATTGGTCCAATTACAACGAAAATTTTACACTAAAATCATATTTGGTTGTTGAAGGTATTGACAAATTTTTTTAAATGGCAGACACTGCACTTTGGAGAAGAGGCCCATCTGAGAAGCCAACCTTATGTAATTCATGTGGAACTAGATGGAGATTAAAGGGAACTCTTGCTGACTATATTCCGAAGCATGGATTAACTCATACAGAGACTCCTACTGGTAAGAAACTTTAGTTGCAATCTTTCGCATACAATTTGGGAATTTACGAACTTAAACAACATATTCTATAATTTATTGATTGTTATATATTGGAGTTCATAAATCTTATATTAAACTAATATGTATATGCTATTACCCATCATCTCCTCCACTTTTAAACAAGTAACCCCTAAGGTTAATCTTCAAATCTAAACTAAACTATAATAAGCCAACATCAATATAATTATTTTAAGTAAATAAATGAGAGCCATTAGATTCATGGTAGTTTTTAAGTTACTCTACTAAAAGTTTAAGGTTCGAATCCTCAGGACAACATATTAAAATTAAGATTTGTATATCATTAGTTCTAAACAATACAATCCATTAGCTAAATATCTATGATTGTTATTAGTATAGATTTCATAAAATAATAATTATTAAAAAAGCAATTATACAAAAAATTATAATAAGAAAAAGTTATGATATTAAAAGAACCCTACATCCCAGGGGAAGCTAGTAACAATAATAGGTACACAAAAAGAAAGATGTCACGTATTTGAGCTAAAATATTTGATAGCCCAGCATATGATTTTACCCGATCTTAAACATTGCATCTATAGTCATCATAGCATGGCCAAGGCACCGCCCGGAAAAACCAACAATTAGAGATCGTGCAAGTGACATGATCATCCCCGATCAGGTCTCCTTAAAAACAAATGTGCGTCTCGTATTCGAAATTCATAGATATATTATTTATTTAATTAAATAATCAAGATGAATCTATGACAAAGACTATTGAACCTTTGCACTTTCGAAGACTAGTGACAACCTAAAAGACTAATAGCTTTAAATTTTAATGACAATGTCAAAAAAGATATATCCCAAATTATAAATGTACACACTCCATGTGAAAGTGGTCACACCCTTATCAACATCTTCGAATCAGGCATATGAAGCCCTCCAAATGAAGAACAGATTGAAGTTTAGTAAAATCTTGCAATATAGGTCTCATGCAATTCCTATATTATACAATGTTAGCTTGCACCTATACATAATTAGCAAAATTTCACATATTTCACTTGGATAAATAATTTATAACAATGTATTTACTGATTTTCTTGCTTTCAGAAATTGCTGATGTAAAGGGTTTGCCATTGAACATCAAAGTTCCAAGAAGAAAGAGATCGGTTCTCCCGCCTACTCACATCATAAGACTTCACCGACAACTCTTGCAGATCCTACATGAACAACAAACTGGAGAAAAGACATCAGCTACTGGTGAAGAAGGAAATGATCTGCTCATTGATAACATTAGTTGGATGACATCTTCTAATGAGACTGCTCTGGGAGCTATGCTGCTTAAATAAATGTTTTCTTTATTTTGAAGCTATATAATCAATCTTTATTAATGTTCATTAATGCATCCAAACCCGGGTTACAATTTTTTTATGTTGTGTGATGACAGCTTCTAATGAGACTGTTCTGGTAGCTATGCTGCTTAAATAATTTCTTTTCATTATTTTGAAGCTATATAATCAATCTTTAATTATGTGGAAGCTGAATAATGCATCCAAACAGGGGTTACAATTTTTTTAATGTTGTGTCTTGTGACATGGTACTTAATTTAAGAAATGAGATATGCATGTAGCTATATTCGTAATAGTTCCATATGTTCTTGTCAAATAGATATATGTTTTCTTATTTTGGACTTTAGGCAAATGTTTAGTATAGACCCTTAAACTTGGAACTAATTGGAGACTAGGTAATTTTTATATATGTACTCCAATATATATACTGCAAGTTTTGTAAATAATATGTGCAGTACACACAAATAGATATATGTTTTCTTATTTTGGACTTTAGGCAAATGTTCAGTATAGACCCTTAAACTTAAACTTAGGACTAATTGGAGACTAGGTAATTTATATATATGTAATGCAATATATATACTGAAAGTTTTTTTTAAATAATATGTGCAGTACACACATTGCCATATATAAAAGTACCTGGTCTACAATTAGTTCTAAATTTAACCCTTTACATATAACAAACTTGGACTTCAATTAAATATTCTAAATATTTGGTGTTGTGTGTATTGTGCATTAAACACAAAAATAAGATTTTTAAAATAAATTAGCACCTACCTCTCTTTACACATAAACATTCTTCCCAGCCATGATGCATCTCTTAAATGTCATAAAACTAGTTTCAATCTTTAAACTAATATTGCTCCATCTGGTAAATGTTTACAAGTTTTCTCCTTATAAATTACCCACCAGTTTAATATAACAATATTCCTTGGTTCTCATTCCTGGTCATTTTCAGTACAAACTTTTATCATACTCATATTTGTTAACTTTGCACTCTTACTATCAGTGTTTACCGTCGAGGTGCTGTGGTACTTCTAGTACTAGCATATAAAGAAGGGTACTGGGAAATCTAGTATATAAAAGTATTATTTATTAATATTGTAACATGGTTATTCAATGTAATATTAATATTTGCCAAAGAATAAGTATGGTCGGAAGAGAGGGCACCCTTAATATAATAAATTCTACTGTGTTTTTTTTGCTATACCTTATATACCTATTATATTATAATCAATCACACATCTATTATTATGGATTAGTCTAGGTATGCATCTTTCTCATGTCTGACAAGTATTATACAACAACTCTCGTTCTATTGTAGACTTCATCTAAACTCTAAGGAAAAGTAGATACTCTATTGCGTCCCACACTCCATGTGCTTGCATAAAGACCTTCATCTTCATGGCCCACGTGGTGTAATTCGTCTTTGTCAGCATTGGATAACTCAGCCCAAATGTTCCTTCCTTACTCTTACTCGACTCCATCATGTGTTAACTCATAAAATACTTCACAGGGGATTGTAGCTCTGATACCAGATGTTAGTTTAATATGAAAGATAATAAAGCAAATGTGTTTGATTTACTGATATGGAATACTTGCCAATTGAACCGATGATTACAAGGAAAGAAAAACTACTAATAGGCTATCTAACGTAGCATCTAAAAACCAGGAAGTCATGTCCTAGTTTATATCCAGCTATCTTATTTGACTCCTAAACAAAAGCAACTACCTACAGACTAAGTCTGCATTACAACGTTCACATGCCACGTTCATTTATTCGGAAATAAAACAAAACAATAACTAAATATGTTTAGAATAATAATAATCCCAACAGAAATGATATTACTTATTCGAAGCAAACCCTCCAAATTTGGGTACGAGCATCCACAATTGAAATTTAAATTGAAAAGCAAAATATCTTCGGTTGAAGAGACTAATGTTTAAAAACTCAAGTAAGTGTATGAAAACTAAAACCAGAAGTAGAATGATGTAGAATGTTTATCTCTCACACAACATTAGCATATATATATATATATATATATATATTGTTAGACCATTGCGCAGTATTGTTGAAAGTTAATCTAAACTTTATTATTTTCGTATGTTTGATTTTACATTGTTTTAAGTGATCAGTTATTTGTTTGAACTGGTCTTTCATGTTATGGAGAGTTTGTAGGAGTCACGCAAATAAATGTTAGGTAGCTGAGATATTCTAGGAAGTCTGGTGCTAAGTTTTAGCCACTATCCTTACATAGAGGAAATTACACCGCATGGGCACTCAAGATGAAGGTCTACATGCAAGCGCATGGAGTGTGGAGTGCCATAGAGAATGCGGTGCAATCTATCAGGGGATCACGGAAAAGATATCTCTTGCTGCAATCTATCAGGGGATCACGGAGGATGTTTTAAGAAGACTGCAAAGGAGGCTTGGGAAGCCGTTAAAAACATGTGTCTGGGTGTTGTTCGTGTAAAAAAGGCTAGAATTCAGACTCTTAAGGCAGAGTTCAAAGCACTGAGTATTAAAGAAACAGAGCCTCTCGACCATTTTTGTATGAAGCTGAATGGTTTAGTGACAAATATAAGAGCTCTTGGTGAAGTGGTAACGGAGGCGTACTTTGTGAAGAAACTACTGCGTGTAGTTCCCACCAAGTTTCTACAGATAGCATCCACTATCGAACAATTCGGAAACTTAGAGACAATGACTATTGAGGAAACAGTCGGATCCCTAAAGGCTTATGAGGAACCACTACGAGGTCCAATTGAAACCAGTGGTGGCCAATTACTGTTGACTGAGGAAGAGTGGTCAAAACGGGAGAAAGATGAAGGAAAGCTTCTCTTAACGAGAGAGGAGTGGCTGAAACGAACAACTAGAGGAGGAAAAGATACATCGGGTGGACAAAGAACTCGAAGTAACAGAGATTTTGGACGTGGAGGACGTGACAAAACTAAGGTGAGATGCTTCAACTATCAAGCATATGGTCATTATGCGGCGGAATGCAAAAAACCAAGGCGTGGACAGGAGCATAAGGAAGAAGTGAATATTACCCAGATGCATGATGATGAACCTGCCTTATTGCTGACAGAAAGTGCAGAGGAAGGTGACAAAATTATGTTGATGAACGAGGAGAAAGTGATACCTAAGTTGAAAGACGTATATTACATCCCCACGCTATGCAACAACATCATCAGTCTCGGGCAGCTATCCGAGGAAGGGAACAAGGTGGTTCTTCACGGTGCAAACCTATGGGTCTACGACAAAGAAAAGAAGCTGATGATGAAGGTAAAAAGATCTATGAACCGTTTATACAAGATTATTATCGAAAACAGTAGTTCAGAATGCTTGTTATCAAAATGTGATGAAAGCTCTCGGCTTTGGCACGCCCGACTTGGGCACGTCAACTTTAATGCCATGAATCTGATGAGTACCACAAAAATGGTACTCGGCTTACCTTAGATTAAGGTGCAGAAAGAAGTGTGCACATGTTGCCTAATGTCAAAACAGACTAGAAACTCTTTTCCAGGCCAAGTGAATTATAAAGCAAAGAGAGTGTTGGAGCTTGTACATGGTGACTTGTGTGGACCAATCTCACCCACTACTTCTGCCGGGAACAAATATTTCTTCTTGCTTGTGAATGATTATAGCCGAGTCATATGGGGATATTTGTTGAAAAGTAAGAATGAAGCATTTGAGGCGTTCAAAAAATTTCGAGCTCTCGTTGAACATGGCAAGGATAAGAAAGTAAAGACGTTTCGAACCGACAGAGGTGGTGAGTTCTCTTCTAAACAGTTTAATCTCTATTGTGAAGAAACATGTATCACTAGACAATTCACTGCACCGTATTCGCCTCATCAAAACGGTGTAGTCGAAGGGAGAAATAGAACCGTGGTAGAGATGGTGAGGAGCTTTCTAAAGGAGAAACAACTACCATTAACTTTCTGGGACGAGCCTATTCGTCATTCGATTTATGTATAAAATCGATTACCTACTAGAGCTGTTTCTGGAATGACACCATACGAGAAATAGTCTGGCAACAAACCAAATGTTGGGCATATTAGAGTTTTCGGGTGTCTAGCACACATGAAGCTCCCATCTGTACACACAACTAAACTCGATGATCGGAGCAAATTGGTAATCAATCTTGGCAAGGAACCTGGAACGAAGGCCTATAGGGTATATGATCCGGATCATAAGTCTGTCCATGTTAGTCGCGATGTAGTATTTGAGGAAAGTAAAGCATGGCAGTGGAAGCATGACAAGGAAATAAATGGGGAACATCGTGAAACTTTCTCGGTTTTAAGTGCATCCATAGGGGAGGCAAGTACGAATGTTGAAGTACAGGAGCCATCTAATTCACAGGATGGAAACTTAAGCTCAGACGAAGGTGTGTCAGAAACTACCCACACTCCACAATCGTCCTCTACCAACTCAGAAACTGAAGTTGATAGAGAACCTAGGGACTACAGGTCGTTGAACGAAATTTACAATGAAACTCAAGAGATTGAGCTTGAAGATGAGGAGCTACTGATCGTAGGAGTAGATGAACCCACTATCTATGTCAAGGCAGCAGCAGATCACGAATGGAGACAGGCCATGGAAAATGAAATAGAAGCAGTTGAAAAGAATCACACCTGGAAATTGACTGAGCTTCCTCCTGGTCAAAGAGCTATTGGGTTAAAATGGGTCTACAAACTGAAAAAGGATACAAGTGGGAAGGTTATTAAGAACAAAGCAAGAATTGTTGCCAAAGGTTATGTTCAAAAGCAAGGAAGGGATTTTGAGGAGATCTTCGCGCAAGTTGCACGTCTCGAGACTGTTCGAAATTTACTGGATCTAGCTACTAAACGTGGTTGGGAACTACACCATTTAGACGTAAAATCAGCTTTCTTAAATGGGGAAATCCAAGAAGAAGTCTACGTTACTCAACCAGAAGGTTTTGTCAAAGAAGGTCAAGAACACCTTGTGTACAAGCTGGTGAAAGCTTTGTATGGTTTGCGACAAGCACCGCGCGCTTGGTACACCAAATTAAGTAAATACCTTGAAGAACTTGGGTTCGTGAGGTGTCCCTACGAACATGCAGTGTATACAAAGAAATTGGGTGGTGATTTACTTATTATCGACGTTTACGTTGATGACTTATTGGTGATTGGTACTAAGCTCGCAATCATAGAAGAGTTCAAAGACCAAATGAGCAAGAAGTTCAAGATGAGTAATCTGGGAACTTTATCATATTATCTGGGTTTGGAAGTTAAGCAGGAAATGGGAAAAATCGAGCTAAAACAGACTGCTTACGCAAAGAAAATTCTGGAGAAGGCTGGAATGTGGGAGTGCAATGCTACTAAATTTTCTATGGATCCTAAGGTGAATATTGGTAAAGATGAATGAGGAAAGCAGATAGATGTCACAAAGTTCAAAAGTATGGTTGGAGGACTGCGTTATTTGGTCCATACAAGGCCTGATATAGCCTACTCAGTTGGGATAATGAGTAGGTATATGGAGAAACCCACCATGATGCATCAGCTACTCGGATAGCGATCTTGCTGGTCATATAAAAGGTAATCTAAGTTTTACGTTATATCAAAGGTAATCTAAGTTTTGGTTTGGTTTATACTTAAGGCAGTGGAAGTGATTTGCTGACAGGCTACTCGGATAGCGATCTTGCTGGTCATGTGGACGATCGAAGGAGCATAGGGGGAATGGTATTTTACTTAAACGAAGGACTGGTGACATGGGCTTCGCAGAAACAGAGGTGCTCTCTTTTCTCGTGAAGCAGAGTTCATGGCGGCAACTGCAGCGGCATGCCAAGCTATCTGGTTGAGGAAAATGGTGAGACAAGTGACTGACCAGTACAATGAACCAGTAGTTCTATACATAGACAACCGGTCAGCCATCGACCTAGCTAAGAATCCTGTGTTCCACGGGCGGAGCAAGCATATTGATATACGTTACCACTTTATCAGGGAATGTGTCGAGAACGGTGAAATAATTGTTAAGCATATCAGTACTGATCTTCAACGAGCGGATGTGTTAACAAAGGCTTTGCCAGCTGCAAGGTTCGAGAAGATGAGGTCGCTGTTAGGTGTGAGAGATATTCAGGAGCTGGTTTAGATTAAAGGGGAGAATGTTGAAAGTTAATCTAAACTTTATTATTTTCGTATGTTTTATTTTACATTGTTTTAAGTGATCAGTTATTTGTTTGAACTGGTCTTTCACGTTATGGAGAGTTTGTACGAGTCATGCAAATAAACGTTAGGTAGCTGAGATATTCTAGGAAGTCTGGTGCTAAGTTTTAGCCACTATCCTTACATGCTTGTATCTATTTAGTAGTATTGGTTATGCTCAATAAACTTTACAACGTTCAGATACATCTTTGTTTTCTCTCATTTACATCTAAATATCTATATGTATATGTAAGTAAAGTCTGGGTGTTAGCAACAAGTATAATGTATTTTTGACTTAGTAACAATACAATAAATTTGAAATTTTACTACAATGAATTTAATTTATAAAAGAAATTCATTTAGATTATGAAATTTATTTGAAAAAGATATTGTAGGTTGAACGGAGATATAATGCATAAAAAATATAAAAATACAAAACTTAATAGTTCAGTAGAATGTATTTAGTATATATGTAATATGGTCCAAGAGGTCTACATTTAAGTAGTCTACACTGAACACAACTCTCTCTCTCTCTCTCTCTCTCTCTCTCTCTATATATATATATATATATATATATATATATATATATATATATATATTGTCCAGCTATAAAATAAATTCAGTGTTATAATTACTAAATGATTTTGAAATTCAAAAATGGACACGGGCATTTGAGTATGCCGTACACGGGGTAGTGGGTGTTTGTTTGCCTAATAACTGCTCCTTACTTTAGCATACATATTACTCCTTAAACTCCGAAATGCATTTTTTGCACCTCCTTTGTTTCATTTACATCATCTGATAATATTTGGCTCCAAAACGCCATTAGAATATGGATTACGGGGAGTCCGACTCGATACTTGAGTAAAAATGGTATTAAAATTCCACATAGCAGTTTTGGATGCTCAAGGCACATCATGATTAGCACGGCCGGCCTACAGATGTGGGTATCGTAGGCAAATTTGTGAAATGCTGCCCTTTTCTGAATAACCATAAATTACACAACATTACTAAGAAGTATTTGTGGAAACTCTCTTTTTAAACCTTAGTTGAGATTTTTACATGAATGTTTTGGAGAAGTTTGACCACTTCTAGAACTAGCTACTAGTAATAATTAGTGAGGTTGGGTCATGAATTGCCTTTGAAATCAAGCATGATAGCAAATAGATCGAAATTATCAACAGATGCAAGATTTTAGAACTCGTAGTGCAGTTACATTCTATCAAGAAGAGAGTGTGAGGCATGTCAAAAGGAAAAAATTAAAAGATATATTTAGGTGGAATTTCTGTTTACAAAGACGAGGCTCTACAAATTATAATGGAAAACTATAGGATTTAACCAAGATGTAAAAGTACAAAGTAAAAGCAAACTGAATATTATTGCTGAAAATAAGATTACAATGATTGAAGAGATAAAGAATACAAAGCTACGCCTGATACATTTAAACTACTAAGGTGACAACTATAAACTAGGAACTACTCCTAGTTTATCTCCATGACTCCACAACTGAATAACACTCCTAAAGACCAGGTCTAGGTGTACACATAAACGTTTGAAACACCTGACTTATTCAAAGTAGAATAAAACAACTAATTAATCTTGTTTAGACTAAATAAATAATCCAACAAACACCCCCGTAGTCTAAACATGATTCAGGTCTTTAACTCCCAAAAGCTTACGCATTCGTTCAAACTTGACAACTGACAAAGCCTTCGTTAGCACATCTGCACGCTGTTGCTCCGTATTCACATGCTTAATGACAATGGAACCCTTCTCAACACATTCTCTAATAAAATGATAACGAACATCTATATGCTTACTTCGCCCATGAAAAACAGGATTCCTAGCCAGGTCTATAGCACTTTTATTATCAATATAAATAACTACAGGCCCTTCTTTCACATCTGAAATTTGATTTAGCAACTTGTTCAACCAGATTCCTTGACATGCTGCCGCAGTAGCCGCCATAAATTCAGCTTCACACGATGATAAAGCTACACACCTTTGTTTTTGTGATACCCAAGTAATCAAACTTTCATCCAAATAAAATGCCATGCCACCTGTACTTGTTCTATCCACAATATCTCCCGCTAGATCACTGTCTGAGTACCCTGATAGTAAATAATTTCCATGCCCCTTAGAGTATATCAAGCCATAGTTCAGAGTACCTTTTACGTACCTCAAGATTCGCTTTACAGCAGCCAAGTGAATAGCAGTGGGTCGCTCCATGAACCTACTTACAACTCCAACAGCATATGCTATATCTGGGCGTGTATGCACCAGATATCGAAGCCCACCCACTATGCTTTTAAACTCTGTAGAATTCACTACCTTGCCTTCTTCGTCCTTGTGCAACTGCAATTTAGATTCCATAGGAAATTTCACCGGATTGCAATCAGACATCCCGGCTTTCTCGAGCAGTTTCTTGGCATAGGCCGCTTGCTTGAGTTCAATAAACCCATTTCCCTGAGCAACTTCGATCCCATGATAGTAAGACAGCATCCCCAAGTCCGACATATCGAATTCTCTGCTCATCTGAGCCTTGAACTGTGCAATGTTCTTTACACTCGTTCCGGTGACAATCAAGTCATCGACATAGACCCCTACGATCAAGCAATCTTCTCCCACCTTCTTAGTATAAACAGCATGTTCCATGGGACATTTAACAAACCCAAGCTTCATAAGACACTTATTGAGCTGCGTATACCAGGCCCATGGCGCCTGTCGAAGACCGTACAAAGCTTTGAACAGTCTGTAAACCTGTTTCTCAGCTCCTTCCTTCACATATCCTTCCGGCTGGTTAACATATACCTCTTCATATAACTGACCATTTAATAAGGCTGACTTTACGTCTAAATGGTGAACAGCCCATTCATTTTTGGCTGCAAGGGCCAGCAAGAGGCAAACTGTCTCCATCCTTGTGACAGGAGCAAAAGCTTCTTCGAAATCTATCCCAAACTTTTGAACGTATCCCTTCGCGACTAATCGTGCTTTGTGTTTCAATATATCTCCATTTGTGTCACGTTTGATCTTGTAAACCCACTTTAAATCAATAGCACGATGGCCTGCAGGAAGATCAGTTAGTTCCCAGGTCTTGTTCTTCTCAATAGCATCTATCTCAGAATTCATAGCAACCTTCCATGCCTTTTCTTTGACTGCCTGGCCATAGCTTACAGGCTCATCAACTCCAGCCAGTAGTAGTTCAGTATCTGCATCTTCTGCCTCATCCAAGATGTCATTTATTGACCTAAACCTGCGTGGAGGTTCACTCCCATCATAGTTGCCATCATTCTCTATATATTCTGAGTTATCAGTTTGTTGAGAGTGCCCCATACCTGATGAGCTTCTAGGAATAGATTGTGGCGTCGACTTTGGGGTTGACTGTGGTGTTGTTTGATCTGATTGTGCCTCCTCATTTGTTTCATTTGTCCCGAAACTGGCATGGGAGTGTTCAGCTGTGTCTCTGTCTTCCAACTCAAACTGATATCCCGTGACTATCAACGAAGAAGTGTCTTGCATGTCGTCCTGGATTCTTTCCCACTCCCATGCGTTTTCTTCTTCAAACACAACGTCTCTACTTACGAGTACTGATTCTGTGTTGGGATCATACAATCGATAGGCCTTAGTTCCTGATTCTCGTCCAAGATGAACTACACGCCTGCTCCTGTCGTCTAACTTCTTGATATGTACAATTGGCACCTTCATATAGGCGACACAGCCAAAGACTTTCAGGTATTCCAACTCTGGTCTTGAGTTCGACCACCCTTCATATGGTGTCTTGCCAAACACTGCACGAGTAGGTAATCTGTTCAATAAGTAAACTGCATACCTGATGGCTTCTCCCCACATATAGGATGGTAGATTTCTTTCTTTCAACAGACTCCTTCCCATGGCTACGATCGTTCTGTTTCGACGCTCCACCACACCATTCTGCTAAGGAGAGTATGGTGCTGTGAAATGTCTAACAATTCCCATTTCAGCACAGTAATCAGTAAAGGATTTCGAACAAAACTCACCCCCTCTATCTGTCCGTAAAATCTTTATGACTTGCTTTGATTCTTTCTCTACTTGAGCTTTAAACACTTTAAAATACGAAAAAGCTTCGTCCTTCGTTTTAAGCATATATACCCACATAGCACGGCTAAAATCATCAACAAATAGTAAGAAATACTTATTACCAGACTTAGATGAAGGAGATATTGGACCACATATATCTGCATGCACTAGCTCAAGACGCTCCTGTGCACGAAAATCAGTCTGACTTGGGAATGGTCGTCTCGCTTGTTTTGACATTAGACACCCTTTGCACACAGCATTTGGAGTAATAAAATCAGGGATTCCACGTACCAGCTTATTTCGTGACATGAGTTGCATAGCCTGAAAATTGACGTGTCCCAGTCTTGAATGCCACAGCCATGACTCCCTTTCTGCTTTCGTTAACATGCACATACTTCCAGCTTCCCGAACGGCCAACTTATACAATCTGTTCCCAGACCTTTTTACCTTAATAGACAAATGGTTGTTTTTGTCATAAACCCACAAATGGTCGCCACGAATTATTACTTTGTTGCCCATCTCGGTTAGCTGTCCTATAGAGATTATGTTGTTGCACAAACTAGGAATGAAATACACGTCCTTGAGTATGCAGTTTTTTCCATCTGTGGTTGTAAAACTTACAGTGCCTTGGCCTTGTATTTGAACCGTGGAACCATCCCCAAATATGACATCTCCAGTTACACCAACATCTATCTCCGTGAACATCCATCGCTGACCTGACATATGTTTACTAGCACCATTGTCAAGGTACCAGATACTTGATTTTACGTCCCCATCGCTTTCAGTGTTGCACAACCTTGGAGTCACCCCTACTTCATTCAACAAAATCACTTCCTTATTGTCCTCACATTTTGCAAGTAAAAGTGTAGGTTCATCATCGGTAACCTGAGCCAAATTCACCTCGTTCCTTTGTTCCCGTTTTGATTTTCGACACTCCGCTGCGTAATGCCCATATGCACTACAGTTGAAACAACGTATCTTACTTCTGTCACGCCCACCTCGTACAAAGCCTCTGCCACCAGTATCATTCTGGTTGCGAATTCCTCCTTTGCTTCGTTGTATCCACTCGTCCCGTGTAAGAAGCAGCTGTCCATCTCTATTCTCCCGCTTACTCCATTCTGCTTCTGTAAGAAGAAGTTGCTGCTCACCTCGGTTCTCCGTTTGCCCTCTCAATCGTTCTTTATGGGCCTTAAGGGACCCAATTGTTTCCTCTACAGACATTGTCTCTACGTCACCAAATTGCTCTATAGTTGACGCTATCTAAAGAAACTTGGAAGGCACAGCTCGGAGAATTTTCTTAACAACATAAGCTTCTTCAATCTTTTCCCCCAACACTCGGATTTTTGTTACCAAGCCATTCAATTTCATACAAAAATCATCTAGCTGCTCAGTCTCTTTCATGGTAAGAGACTCAAACTCTGCCTTAAGAGTTTGAACCTTTGCCTTTTTCACCTTGTCAGCTCCCAAATGCACTGTCTTAATCGCCTCCCATGCATCCTTTGAAGTGGTTTTCTCTGCGATTGACAACATCAAATCCTCCGGGATTCCCTGGTAAATGATCGCCATTGCTCTTTTGTCCACCTTATCTTCGACTGCCACCTTAGGATCTTTGGGCTCTACTGCTTCCCACACGCCGTGCGCCTGCATAAAGACTTTCATCTTCATAGCCCATGCCGTATAGTTAGTGTTAGGTCCCGAAGTATCGTAGAAGGGGGGGTTGAATACGATACTCACAAATAATTCAATTTCGTTCGCGGATAATTCATTCAGTTCTATAACGAAATCAAACACACCAAACCAAACCAAGAGTCGGGGAATATATCGTTTTATAAATATAAACCTCGAAGGGTGCTACAATTTCTAATCCGTAGATTAGCTTCAATGAGTTCTAGGTTATTCATAATCAATATAATGAAAGAATTCTGAGCACTATAAATTTCTATGATCTTCTCCGGCTCAAACTTCTCTCTCAGTAGTTGCTACTATGAACTAACCTCGACTGAGGAAGACACTTCCTCTCTCTGTGTAATTATAGACTTAGTTTTTAGAAAACTATCGAACCTTAATTGTTAAAACAATCTTGGCCGTCCATCTTCTAATCAACCTGACAAACAAACACTTTTCCACCTGCTCCTCAATTTAGAAAACCATCGAATTATTAAAAAGAGTTTTCCATTCGATAGTTTTTAAATAAAAACTATCGAAAGTTAAATTCTTTTGTAATAGAATTCAAATGGACTTCATTTATCCCATTCGATAGTTTTTAGGAAATAAAAACTATCGAGCTCTTTTCTTTTGACTTTGAGTTTCCTAGAAAAGCTCTCGATGGTTTTTTTTCTTTAAAAAAAGAAAACCATCAAGTCAATTTCTTTTGATTCCTTAGAATCACATTCGATAGTTTTTCATAAATGAAAAACCATCGAATCACATTTTGTCCTTGTTCCTTTTAGAAAACCTTTCTGAGCTCCTTGGTGTTTAAGTTTCAGACTGTATCAATTTCTTCTGAGACGATAAAACAATTTGATCTTTTAGTGCCGTCACCTAGTGCAACTGGTCTGGTTCACAGATGAATAACACCTGATCAATTCTTCTTTTATGTCTTCAATTCAATGCTACTGATAAGTCCTTTGTCGTCCTGGTTGCTTCATCACTGGAATCCTGTGGTACTAACCCTAAATCATTCACATACTTCTGTCGTCTTGAAAGTCTTGTTTCTTTTGCTGTCACTGAGGCTTGAACATTTTCATGAACTTCTTTCCGTGACCTGTTTACGGACTTCAAGAATACATAACGTATTTTGATTTTTTGAGTTTACCTTTTCTTCTTTGATTCTGGATTCCTGTGCTTCTGTTAATATTATTGTCTGTCTTGTCCTTTGTTGAGTTGTAGTTATCTCTTTTACATCTTATGTTACATTATGCTTTACAGTTAGTTTTTGACAATAGCTCAGTCCAAATGAGCTTTCTTTGCTTTTCCCAGTCTCCATGGTTATTTAGTAAGCTCTGATACCAAATATAGGATTTAAACAAGATGTAAAAGTACAAAGTAAAAGCAAACTGAATATTATTGCTGAAAATAAGATTACAATGATTGAAGAGATAAAGAATACAAAGCTACGCCTGATACATTTAAACTACTAAGGTGACAACTATAAACTAGGAACTACTCCAAGTTTATCTCCATGACTCCACAACTGAATAACACTCCTAAAGACCAGGTCTAGGTGTACACATAAACGTTTGAAACACCTGACTTATTCAAAGTAGAATAAAACAACTAATTAATCTTGTTTAGACTAAATAAATAATCCAACAAAAACATCAAGAAAGTTGACATGGAGGCCAACAGTGTAGTTATTGGTGCACTCAAACTAGAACTCAAACAGTGTAGTTTAGACCAAGTTGCTGATCATCCGTGGATGATGTATCCTTTAAAGGATCTAGAGTTTGAATCTCTAGGGGGTTAGAAACAGGCTCTTTTAACAGCAGAGATCCCGAATCTTCCCCGTGAGTCTGTAAAGACTTTACCTCAGTTGACTTGTCAATAGTAATTGATTCATCATCACCGAGTTGCCCGCAGGATCCAGATATGTTCCATCTGGGGAGGTAGACAATGACCCTTTAGATTGTGCATTTAGGTCAAAGCCTTCTCTCGACGTCTGTGAAGACTCTTGGTTCAGTAAAGAACCTTCAATCAGTGAACCTAACCGTAATATGGTCGGAACACTAGTTGCTTCCGTCAATTCTTCCTTACTTGATTGAGCTATTGGTTCAGATATAGCTTTCGTTAGCGTAGCCCAATCAGCATCAGAAAAATCAATAAAGGGCGCTTTGGAAGTTTGAAATAAAGTATCAACAGTTGCCTCGGTTTTTGTTCTTCTCCTTTTAGATGTAGGCAGAGCTGTTGTTGAAAGGTGTGTCTCCTTATGTGGTGCTGCTTTGGCACTATCTCCCTCTACACTCATGGATGTCTGAATATTGGGTATAGGAGGGTAAGGAGGTTCGTTTGTGGTTTCATTTGGCTCTTCCAAAGTCTCTTCGACCGTGGTTAGAGATTGTGGGTTGCAATCTCATGGTCTGGATGGCCACTGAGGGCTTTGGATCAACATCCATTGTTGTGGTTCAGGAGCCAGTTCAGGTTGAGGAATGTTACCTTCATTTACCTGTTCCCCTGGGGTAGAAGTGGTAGGGGCACCGTTCTTAGATATTCAAGTTTGAACAGTGGGTACCCCTGGAAGATATTCTTTCTTATCAGAGCGGTTATTGCATTGCTCTTCATCTTCATGCACTCCATGGTCTCCTCTTCAGCGAATGTCACACGCTCATCATCTGTTAAGATATCATTGAGAATTAGCTGTAGGAACCTAGGATAGAAACAAAGCACATCATCTATGCATGTTCTTTCATCCAGTGGTCCCATGTCAGGTAATGCTTAAGGAACTCTCCCACAAAGAAGTTAGGTTGTTGACTTCTTATGAGAGTGAAGAAAGCATGTATCTCCTCAGTTGTGGGATCCGGAACATGGTTTTCTATAGAAAAAATGTAGTATTCTGTTAAAGTCATGTTCCGTCACCCTTATTGTTCTGCCCCCTGGCACAACAAAACTGAAGGATCTTACGTTATTCTCACTTGTATCCGTGGCGGTTGTGTACAACGCAGTCAATTGATCGATGCAAAGGACTACGGGAGTACTCAAGGCATATGCCACTAATGAACGTGTGTTCAGAAACTCTGCCCATGCACGAAACTGTAAATTCGTAATGGCTTGCAAGTTTTGAAACGAGACATGATTAGTCTTGGTTACTTTTAAACCAAAACTAAAACCAATTAAATTTAATTAATTATTACTAATTAATCAAACTTGACACAAATTACCTTAAAACAAAATTACCCCTTTTTCTTAAAAAAAAAACACAACTTCGAATCACTATTATCAAGAACCCTACTTTTGGTAACACAAATAATCAGAATTATCTGAAGAAATCAATTGAAAACAATTAAGTTCTAAAGAACAATAGTGAAAATAGTTTTCTTAGAAACAAGTTCTTGAGGCAGTGATGTTCTTGGTTATATGTATTCTAGTAAGTATAAACAAAAGCCCTTAGATCTGAAAAAAAACATAAGGGGTTGTTAAATACTTATTGAATTGACAGGGGCAATATTGTCTTTACAGTGTTCGATGTTTTTAATAGTATGTTCGATGGTTTTCAGTTGGGGGTAAAACTGTTAACTTTACTTCGATAAATTTTGAAAAATAACGAAGAGTTTGAAAATCAGAATTTAAAAAGTTTTTCTGAAAAACTATCGAACTTGATACCTTTTAAAGCTTGAAAAACTATCGAGGGATCCTTTGTGGAAAAACTATCGAGAATTAAAATAAAGGAAAAATTAATTCTCTCAGATAGATTTTCATTTTAATTCAAAAACCATCGAGAATTTAGATAAAGAATAATGAAATTCAATTCGATGCTTTTTCAAATTTTCCTCAAAAAGTATCGAGAAATGTTTTCAATAGTTTTTCTTTTTCCTTTTCAAAAACTATCGAAAAGTTATTTCGATAGATTTATCTATGTACTTGAAAAACTATCGAATTTCCTAAATTCGATATTTTTTGCTTCTGTCTTCATTTTAAAACCTGTTCTTGTTTTAAAATTTAGACTGTTTTATTTCCTGTCAAGTTTTAATTCTAATAAATCTTTTCAAATTTACCAAAATCAATTGTCAACAGAAAATTCACAATTTTCTCAGAATAAAATCGACTAAATATCATTGAATGATATTAACCAATTAAAATCCAATAAATTATGCTGCATATTTATTTTATGTATTTTAAATTATGGAGCAAATAAGATATTGAACTGCTTCAATTTCCATAATTCAAATTTCATTAAATAAATAATAATAAATTAGTACTAAATATCTATGAGTTAGATATTAGCACTAAATTATTAAGATGAGGACTGGATGTTAAATAAATTCACAAGTCCTTAAAATATGAACAATTTTATACTTGTGAACTTATTCAAGAGTTTCTTGCAGATGAGATTTTCAAATAAGGTGCGTATCTGCAAGTTACTCTATGAATTGAAGACATGCTCTCGAAAGAAATGATACCTGTTGTCAAGGTGCATTGTCGTGGATTGTTCCACAGAGTTGTTGGAGATAAAGTTATTTCCTGAAATAATAACAAGAAATCAATCTTCCTCCACGAAGTTGACAGCTTCTAGAGATGCTCCTCCTGTCATTCAGAGATGCTTCTCATGTCTTTCTTACAACCTGCGTATTTTATATCTAAATAGCTAAACATGTTAACAAGTATCTTTAGGGTACCATATACTGAGATTTGGTATTCCCTTAAGATATCTTAAAATCATGTTGATAACTATAAGACTAGATTTTTGAAATCCACTTGGAACCTTGCACATTGGCAACTTGAGAATACAATATGTGTTGTCAATTTGCAGCTAATAACTTAATGAGACGCATACCTCTCTAGCTTGTCATTTCTGTCTTTTACCTGATTTGTCCTGATCAAGCTTTAGTGGCTGCTGTTGGTAGGGAGTCTTGGCATGTCTAGAATCTTCTCAATTGTGCACATTCAAAAGATTCTTGACTTACTTTTATTGCCATCACTCTTTTGGCTTACTTGTGTTCCTAAAAGAATTATTCTTCTGGCTTGCTCAAAGTAATTCCAAAAAGAATTGCAACTTTCCCAACATACTCATCTTGTACATTCTCTACAATGACTTGGCAAATTTCTTGCTCAAGTTTTCGTTAGTAGACCAACATATAATATAATCATGATATCACTGCATATATATGACATTATGTTTGTGCCTTATGACAACTCTAATAAATTCATATTCTGTAAAAGTTCAGTTAGAGTGTCATACCATGTCTTTGACGATTGCTTGAGTATTGATACCGGTTCATACCAATCTGTAGTGATCTTGTGAAGAGAAGTTATACAACGTCCAATTGATCTGCAACAGCAAATGCCAGGATCTGTTGTACATTGACTTCTTCTACTATCTCACCAATCAGGAGAGCACTTGATCATATTCACCATACAGATATATCCTGATATCCTCAAGTCTCGTCACTGGTGCTTCTTGTTAGATACTGCTTCCTAATAGTAACCTAGCATCCAGTTTGGCCTTGTCCCTCATAACAATGCCAATTTCATCCAGTATTCTGGATACCCATCTTGTTCCAATAACATATTTTCCCTTAGGCCTGGGTACCAGCTTCCAAACTTTCTGCCTTTCAGATTGATTGAGTTCATTTTGCTTTGCAATCACCCAATCTGGATCCATCAGAGCTTCTTTACCTTTCTTTGTTTCTTCTTCAGAAAGAAAACCAAGAAAATAATCATTCATACTCTATAGCTCCAGTCTTTACTCCACCACTAGGATCACTAAGAACTAGACATCAGGAATGATATTGAATCTAAACCCTTTGTCTTGACAGATACGTTCTTGAAGTGTCCTCTAGATATTCATTGTGGTGTTGATCTGACTAATTGATCCTTCTTTTGCTCCCCCTAAGCTGTTGCTGGGATTTCCTGAGAATCCTCATCCTCGCTGAGTGGTTCTGTTGAAGTACTGAGCTGTGTAGTTAAACTACCATTACCACTGCTTGGATTTGAATAATCATTACCATTAATTTCACACATAACATCTGAGAGCTTGGAGTTGTTGAACATCATATTCAGACTTTCAATCACCTCTTGTTGATTAATCAAATTTACCTCGTAGGCTTTAGATTCCACTGATTAGCCGAGAAAAATATCCTTAAGAGCCTTAGCTGCCAATCTTGCCAAGATGCTTACTTGTAGAACAATTTCCTTCAAACCCCTGAAAGAAATTCAGAGTTTGCTTCTATTGGCCAATACAGGGTCTTCTTGTATTTGTTACTGATCATGGAAATGTGATTAATCTCATCTGTGATGTCCTGTCCTTCAGATTGAACGAACAACACCAGTTTGTATTAAGAGTAGTCATCAACCATCACTGAAGTATATCTTTACTTTGTTGTAGATAAGACATTAACTAGTCCGTAGAGTTCCATACGTATCATCTGAAGCGGCTCAGTAATGCTTATCACATTATAGCTTTTCTGTGATGTTTCTTTGACTTCCCTTAATGACATGCCTCATATATTTCATCTAGCTTGAATCCCAGATGAGGCAGTCCTCTCACCAATACCATCTTTAGAAAAGAGTTCCTTGTATTGTCATGCAAGGGTGAGAGCTTCTCAACCTTCCTGCTTGAGATAAAACACTGCTCCTTCATTGAATAAAAAGATTTGTGCTTTGAATCTTCAGCAAGAGAGTTGCTTCTAATTGTTATCCTTGACTCCAATTATTAGTTGTTATCAATGATACCAATTATTGTAAACATGATGACATTCCATTTCAAACGTAGCCATGTCCCGTGATGAAAACCTTTGCTGTCATCTCCAAAGATTATTAACGGAACAACTTTCTCAATCACATTTGATGGCAAGATCTTTCTTCGATCATATGTCTTCAGTAGTAAAGACCAAGAAAGCATATAAATCGATTAACCTGATTTGCCTGCACTCACAAATGGATTGACAGTTCTTGGTACCCAACTTATTTGCTTGGGTCCAGATGGATTAGAGATTTTGCTTTTAAAAGTGGTAACAACAGCTTCAACCTATACATGCTTATTCTTATCTCTGGCTGACCTTGCAGTCGTTGCTCTAATGTAATTCTTAAACATGCTTTTTCTATGATTAATGCAAGTTCTAAGATATGCATTCATAATATTTAAATAATCAAACATGTTAATAAGAATAAATGGCATACATTGAGCATTTTGACATTGCAGATAAGAGATGTGCAAATTAGGCATGTTCTGCATTTTAGAAAATTTAGTACTTTCTACTTTAACCACTATACACAAGTGTAACAGGTAGCAATTAGATTTACAGATATTCAGTAATTTTCTAAGCACACATGGAGTAAAAGAATTAACAATTAAATCACTAATTCTATCTAATCCATTCTGTTGTTGTATGGCATCTAACTTTCTCTATTACCTAAGTCAGTTTTAGATACAGCTTGGTGTTCTACAAATTCTACTGACTCTAAAGGTAATTCCTCCATTCTTCAAACTGATTATCCCTTAACAAACAATTCAGAATAAATGAGCAAATCTTGTTCTACTAGGGATACTGAAACTTAGCTTTACTAAGGTCTTATGTGCCAGAAACTTAACCCCTAAAACTAAGAGTTGTTTCTTAAGAAAGCTTCTATCTCACTTGCAAATCTTATTCTACAAATATTTATACACACATATCTAAGATCTTCTATGTACATGCTTTGAATATTGAGAATTAAATACTGCATTGGTTCAAGGAAAAGATACCTGAGATATGTGAGGTGAATCATCTTCAGAGATTGCTATGAAAGCAAGATATCCATGATCTTCTCGTCATCTGATCCATCCCAACTCTTTCCTTAAGCAACATAAGTTTTGTGCTGATGCTTCTTCAACAAAGCATTCCACTTCTATTTCAGCTATTAACTGAGTCCCTATTCTTCTTTGTTTGTTAGGCTTCTTCATTGTGTAGCACACCTTGATAGTTTCTCGTTACATAGTTCTTATCATAGTTGAAACTATCACTCTTGTTTTTGTTACCATCTCAGTCTGTAACTACCTCTTTGAACTGAATCCTGAAGAATCTTTGCTTCGTAATAAATAAGCCTGATCCATGGATGTAGCTTTTGTACTCCTTCTGAATCTGATGTGACTAAACTTCCTTGACAAGTGAAACACTGATCTTTAGTCTAGTCTCTCGAGGTTTTCTACCTGAGCTTCTTCTGATTCAGCTACTAGTAATTCTTCTATTCTGTTCTGAGGTTCCAACAATAATGCTCGTTACTGAGATGTTGGTTTGTCCGTTCAATTCTCTAACACCCTTTATTCCTCCCTTCATAATCTCTTTTGATTCCAGATAAATTTAGCCTTGGTACAGCTCATTGACTAGTTGTATAATCTGGAATTAATATTTAAGAAAAATTAAATTTAATTTTCAAGAATTTCGAATTTTCTTAAAAATTAAATCATGTAAATTAATATTTAAGAAAAATTAGAATTTAAGAATTTTTTTTTAAAAAAAAAATCGAAATAAATAAATAACTCAGAAATATATTAATTCGGGGTGCTTTTGTAAAGCTGGCCAATTCAAGCACTTCGATTGTTTTTAAAACAAAAACTATCGAAGAAACTATCATCCATTTCGATAGTTTCTGAAAACTAAACAAATGGTTAATGGCTGACCATTTTTGAAAAAATTAAGAGCATTACCACTTCGATAGTAAAAAAAACTATCGAAGTCACCATACTACTCAGACTCAAAATTGGCCACCTAAATTGACTACAATTCACAAATTCTAAGGGGTCTCTTTAGCACACTACAAATTGCTCTGTGGCGCACCTCTAAAATAAATTCATAATATAAATTAAATTTACTTAAGTTTAAAATATAAATTTATTTAACTTGAATTTATAAAATAAATTTATTTAAATTAAGTTAATCAAATAAACTTATTCAAGTTTAAATAATGAACTCATTTAAATTAAATTTATAAGATAAATTCATTTTAACTTAAATTTATAAAATAAACTTATTAAAATATAAATTCATAAAATAAATTTATTTAGAAGTTGGCCTCCTCAGAATTCTTGTCTGACTGGTCTGAAATACCCGGATCTAATCTGTATGTCGATTAACAAGCTCTGATACCAATTGTTAGGTCCCGAAGTATCGTAGAAGGGGGGTTGAATACGATACTCACAAATAATTCAATTTCGTTCGCGGATAATTCATTCAGTTCTATAACGAAATCAAACACACCAAACCAAACCAAGAGTTGGGGAATATATCGTTTTATAAATATAAACCTCGAAGGGTGCTACAATTTCTAATCTGTAGATTAGCTTCAATGAGTTCTAGGTTATTCATAATCAATACAATGAAAGAATTCTGAGCACTATAAATTTCTATGATCTTCTCCGGCTCAAACTTCTCTCTCAGTAGTTGCTACTATGAACTAACCTCGACTGAGGAAGACACTTCCTCTCTCTGTGTAATTATAGACTTAGTTTTTAGAAAACTATCGAACCTTAATTGTTAAAACAATCTTGGTCGTCCATCTTCTAATCAACCTGACAAACAAACACTTTTCCACCTGCTCCTCAATTTAGAAAACCATCGAATTATTAAAAAGAGTTTTCCATTCGATAGTTTTTAAATAAAAACTATCGAAAGTTAAATTCTTTTGTAATAGAATTCAAATGGACTTCATTTATCCCATTCGATAGTTTTTAGGAAATAAAAACTATCGAGCTCTTTTCTTTTGACTTTGAGTTTCTTAGAAAAGCTTTCGATGGTTTTTTTTCTTTAAAAAAAGAAAAACCATCAAGTCAATTTCTTTTGATTCCTTAGAATCACATTCGATAGTTTTTCATAAATGAAAAACCATCGAATCACATTTTGTCCTTGTTCCTTTTAGAAAACCTTTCTGAGCTTCTTGGTGTTTAAGTTTCAGACTGTATCAATTTCTTCTGAGACGATAAAACAATTTGATCTTTTAGTGCCGTCACCTAGTGTAACTGGTCTGGTTCACAGATGAATAACACTTGATCAATTCTTCTTTTATGTCTTCAATTCAATGCTGCTGATAAGTCCTTTGTCGTCCTGGTTGCTTCATCACTGGAATCCTGTGGTACTAACCCTAAATCATTCACATACTTCTGTCGTCTTGAAAGTCTTGTTTCTTTTGCTGTCACTGAGGCTTGAAAATTTTCATGAACTTCTTTCCGTGACCTGTTTACGGACTTCAAGAATACATAACGTATTTTGATTTTTTGAGTTTACCTTTTCTTCTTTGATTCTGGATTCCTGTGCTTCTGTTAATATTATTGTCTATCTTGTCCTTTGTTGAGTTGTAGTTATCTCTTTTACATCTTATGTTACATTATGCTTTACAGTTAGTTTTTGACAATAATGGATAGCTCAGTCCAAATGAGCTTTCTTTGCTTTTCCCAGTCTCCATGGTTATTTAGTAAGCTCTGATACCAAATATAGGATTTAAACAAGATGTAAAAGTACAAAGTAAAAGCAAACTGAATATTATTGCTGAAAATAAGATTACAATGATTGAAGAGATAAAGAATACAAAGCTACGCCTGATACATTTAAACTACTAAGGTGACAACTATAAACTAGGAACTACTCCAAGTTTATCTCCATGACTCCACAACTGAATAACACTCCTAAAGACCAGGTCTAGGTGTACACATAAACGTTTGAAACACCTGACTTATTCAAAGTAGAATAAAACAACTAATTAATCTTGTTTAGACTAAATAAATAATCCAACAAAAACATCAAGAAAGTTGACATGGAGGCCAACAGTGTAGTTATTGGTGCACTCAAACTAGAACTCCAATAAAAAAATACTGGAAAAACTTCTTATAATCTTATGATACGAAAAACACCATCACTCAAGCATTTACATGCTTTTGGAAACAAGTGTTGTGTATTAAAAAATAATTCTGGATATGTTGAAAAGTTTTTTATGCAAATTTTCTTGGAAGTTCAATAGACAAAATTGCATGAAAGGTATACACGATTGAGCACAAACAATTATGGAAAACATAAATTTTATTTTTGATGACAATAAGTATTATGGTCTTGAAGATGTTAAAATACAGAATGCGTTTTTAAAATTTGAAAATTAAGGCTATCTAGAAGATTTTCATAAAGAAAATTTTGAATAAATTATTAAAGAAACTGAAGTGAATGAAAACGTAAATAATGCAATTTTGCCCGTGATTCTAGACTCTATTCGAGAACCAGTCATTCGAAACTCATGTTAGTGGAAGGAGCAACGAAGCCAAAGTTTCTCTATGAGAATGCACTGCTACCAATGAAGCCACATAAATGCAAATGAGCACACAATAAAATGGGACATAGATTACACAATTGATTAAATGATTGGCAATCCTGATGTAGGTGCGAGGACTAGATTAGCCACACAAATTGAATATGTATATCGTTGTTTCTAGTCTCAAGTTGAACCTAAGAAAATTGATGATGCATTACTAAACCTTGAGTGGATAATTTCTATGCAATAGGAGCTAAATCAGTTTTAGAGAAATGAAGTTTATGAACTTGTCCTTGCACCTATAGATAGATCCATTATTGGTATAAAATGGGTATTTTGAAATAATATAGAGGAGGAAGCTATTGTGACAACAAACAAAGTAAGGCTAGTATCAAAATATTACTTAGAAGAAGAAATCATTGAGTATGATGAGACTTTTACATTTAGAAGCCATTGGAATTTTCTTGACATTTACTACTACACATTCAAATTTTAAGGTATGTCAAAATAATGTCAAGAGTGCACATTCTCAAGTGATGATCTAGATGAAGAAGTATATGTACAACAATCACCTTATTTGAGAATCCTCATTTTCCTCACTTTATGTATAGGCTTCTTAAAGTATGTAGTCTATGGATTGCAAACAAGCTCTACCGGCATAGGCCTCATTGATAAAATATTGTTTCATAAGCAACATGGGAGTGGTATTATCTTAGTTCAAATAATGTGGATAACATCATATTTGGCTTTGAGAAGTTTTATTAAAAAGTTTCTAAGCTAATGCAAAGCAAGTGTGAGATAAGTATGACGGAGGATTAACAATATTTTTTGGAATACAAATGAGTGAAAGAAATGAAGTCTTCTTTATAAGTCAAGCTAAGTATATCAAGGATTTGCTAAAAAAGTTTGACTTAAAATATTGCTATGGAACAAAAACACCTACATAACAGTCATTCTTTTTGGTATAGGTTTTGGTGATTTGTTATAAATAAAAGTAAATTAAATTAGATTTTGAATTTAACTAAATCACTTAGTAAATTCTCCCTAGATATATATCAATATCATGATATATGATATATTGTAGTCTAGGTTATACATATCAAATTAAAAAGGCAAAAATGAAGTGCACTAACCAGATATTTTTAATACACCTTAAAACATCAATTTATTAAACCAAAAAAGTGTGTTCTTCAAATGTTTTAAATCCAAACATTCTCGATATATTTTCAAATATATAATTTCAAATTACTTCATCAAAAGATTTGCCAAAAGACCAAAAATAGATTTTATTTCGAATTTTCTACAGTTTTACATTTAATCGGATAAAATCTTATAGACATCACTATTTCATTAGTAATACTTTGTTTGAATGTTTTTAAAGTCAAAATTTTAGTCCAAAAGCCGACTAGTTCCAAGAAATGAATAACCTAGTTTACTCTCTAGTAGGGACATTTTTAGCAAAATGTTTTTAAGTAAAATACCTCCACCTGTTATTTTGAATTGAAACTTTCCCACAATCATTAGAATAACTAAGATTGCCGGGAACACAAATAAAAATTGTCATATAAAAATTTTCAGGATTTGCACAAATTGTCATATAAAAATTAACGGGAACACAAATAAATTAAAGACATAATGGATATTTGACATGGAATATATGTAGATATGTGAAGTTTCTTGATACACAATATATTACTTATCCCCGGTAGCCATGTGTGGTGTGGTCAGTGGTGGGATGGAAGGTATTTTTTTAACTATACAACAATGTCAAAATCGTTCATACCTTTTTTATTTTCTTTACACAGATTCGAGATCCTGTCTAGCATTTGGATATTCAATAAAGTGTTATCGGTTCAAGTGATACGTCCAACAGTGTATTCAAGTAGTGAACATGTTCAATTTTCTAGTGAACTTGTCAAGTTTATTAGTTTTGTGGTGGTAACAGTATTGCAGCTTTTGTTTATTGAATATTCTGGTTTAAATCCTTTAATCATTTATGATAATCAATCTTTATGGATGATTTATGTAGTTGTGGATCTATTTATTTAATGAAGTTGATATTTGTGATTCATTTCAATTATATATGATGCATTTTAATTATTTTCATTGCAACATATGACAATTTTAAGAATTTATATGTCAAAATAAAATCCAGAAAAATTATTAAATTAAAACATTTTAAGAATTTATTAAATTTTCATTGCATCACTTGGAAAACGTTTTCTAAGTGCTATAGAGTGATATTATACATAGAAGATGCTACTTCGAAAGCAATTTTGTAATTGCTATACAAATACTCCACTTAGATATCGCCTACTTGGATAGCGTTTCAAAAAGCGTCATTGAAGTAATGTACTTGCAGAGTGCCAAAAAAAGCGCTATGTAAGTGCATAGGTACTTGCATAGCGGCCACTTGCATAAGGGCTATGCAAGTGCTAAAAAAACAATATGCAAGTACAAATCTGTAGTAGTGAGAGCAATAGAAGGATCTAGAGAGTGTCTAGGTTCATCTTCGTTACTATTAGATTATTGTTTAAAATATTAGATTTAAAATAAATATTACATATCAAGATTTTGTTGAGATCTGTTGGATAATTAAAGTAAATACTTGTGTATATTATCTACATAATAGAGACTACATCTAGAAACATTATATAGGCGGTTAACAACAATAACTCCTAAAAACAAGCCAACTAAATAATGGAGGACATGGAGCAGTAGCTTATCCACTACCATAACAGACTACACTAAGCCTAAGAAATAGGAACCGACACAAAACAATTTTATTTGAATAAAAAATAATTAGAAGCATTATTTAACAAGATTGTATCGGTCTATGTCACGCTTCAAGGGTTAGAGCAAGGCCTTGACTTAAACAGCTTGAGCTAGGATCTCAAGGCCAGTCTATGTCAGGCTCAAGGGTTAGAGGAGCAACCATAAGGCCTTGACTTCAATAGCTTGAGCTGGGATCTCAAGGCCTTTACCCGAACAATAGAGTTTTCAAGTTCTTGATTTCAGGCTCAAGGCGTTGACTGCGGAAGGCCTTGACTTCAAGCACTTGAGGTGTGACCTCAGGGCCTTGACTACGGCACATCTTGACTTCAAGCACTTGAGGTGCGACCTCAAGGCCTTTATCCGAATAGTAGAGTTTTCAAGTGCTTGACTTCAGGCTCAAGACATTGATTACGGAAATTTTAGCATTGACCAATATTATTAATTAGGCCCGGCTTCTTTGATTATAAATTTTCTCTTGTAATTGTAAAACCCTAAGAAAACATAATTTTGAGGATCAATACAAAATTAGTGCGGCTTGTGGAGTAGAAATTTCCAAACCATGTAAATTTGTGTCTTGTGTGATTTTCATTTATTTTCTTGTTCTTGTTTATTCTCTTTGGTTTCACTTTCGTTGTTGTATACTCAAAAAATTTTCAATTAAATTTTTAATAAAGTGCATTATAGAATATATAATTTATTATTATTTTAGAAAAAATTAGAATCCCGATTCCCGGTAGGATCCCCGTTCCCGGTTCAGGATGGGGAGTAATATATTCCCCATTCTAGGATTGGGGATGGATTCAGTAGTTGCCGGGATAGCACTCCCCAACCGTGAGGTGACTCGATGCACATCCCTGCTTTGTTCTACTATACACCAAACAATGTATGGCAGAGAGTTTTTTACAATAAATGAATATCAGGCATCAAATAATACACAGAATAAAGTTTTCAATTTTTTGAATTAGCCTCATATAAGTTGGTCCTAAATAGTAGTGGCTTCTGCTCTTTTTATTATTTACAAATTACTGTACTTTTTGTACTAGTAATAGTTAGCTAGAGGTGCGGGACAAAGCCTTTCATCTATTAAAAAAGTAATTAAATGACATAATTTATAAATTGAAAAGAAATGCTTGTGACTCGCTTCTATTATGCATGAGGCGGAGGGATCAACCGCTCTTTAACAATAAAATGAATGTTGGGGGAACCCGGTTGTGGTTCCCGTTAATGAGCTTGTAGATTATTTATGCTTCGCGTGGTGTTCGCTCGTTCTAGATCTTGCAGCTCGGGAGTCATTTGATGTTGGAAGTTGGTTCATAGCGTTTGTGTGAGTTGGATCTTGAGATCTTTCATAATTACACCTTCTCTGCTCATCCTTTTTTTTTAATTTTTCCATGCACCTCCAATATTATCTTTTTCATTTTACTACAGGACCATGTGTATTACCCAAGAATTCTCCATACAGTATCGTGTAGTTTTGACTCTATTTGATATATAATACAGTCTTTTACGCAGTTGGTAATGGTCAAACTAGTTTAAAATTCTTGGGTTTTCATTATTACTTACTGCTTTATGATTTCTGCATTGCATCATATAAACTCTGCTTACCATTATTAAATGTTAATTCAAATTTAATGAGTCATTTTAGCTACGAAACAGACTAAGCTCAAAGTATGTGAGTCGTAGTTTTTTATAAGGTAACATTACAAGAAGCTTTAATTAGTTAGGCGATAGCACCTATTTACCCCTTTGTATTGATATTAACCAGAATTTCATAACAATATTCATTTCAATACATATTCAATTTTACATTAACCCACTTGAGTGATAAAACAATCTCAATACACACGCACACTCTCTGTATGTATATTCAGGTGAAAAACAAAATATGACTTCACTGCTTATTTCATCTGGAATCACAGAATACAAATACAGGGAACAAAACGAATACTTGCTAGAAAGAAGGAACCACTAGTGCAACTAAGTCCTACTTCCACTCCAACACCTATACTACAAATCCTACAACTACGTTATTGTTAAAGACCATGTCTACGACAAACTTTATTTAAACATGTTTAGATTAAGGCCCATTAGAAACTAAGCCCAACACATTCCTCCCTAATCTAAGCATGTTTATTTAACACAGCTGCAGCTACACCCACGACATCTTCGACTCCGATCATGCTTCTCATTTCTTCAAACTTGATCCTGCCCAATGCCTTAGTTAAAATATCTGCCTTTTGCTCGTGTGTTGCTACATACTCTATTACCAGCTTACCCCGTTCAATACATTCGCGAATAAAGTGAAAACGAGCGTCTATATGTTTGCTTCTCCCATGTTGAACAGGATTCTTCATAAGCTCCATTGCTGATTTGTTATCCACACGCAGCACAACAGGACCGACTTTATGTCCCGAGATTTCTTCTAACAAGCCCTGGAGCCAAATGCTTTGGCATGATGCAAGTGTTGCTGCCATATACTCCTCTTCGCAGGACGATAAAGCAACTACCCTCTGCTTTTGGGAAGTCCACGAAATGAGATTATTGTTCAAATAGAAACACATACCACCTGTACTCTTTGTGTCTATGACATCTCCGGCTAAGTCGCTGTCCGAATAACCCAGCAGATTCTTTCCACTCTTTTCAGCCTTGTAAACCAAACCACAACCAATTGTTCCTTTTATGTACCTCAATATGTGCTTAACCGCTTGCTGATGCTTGATTGTTGGAACTTCCATGAATCTACTCACCACTCCTACGGCATAAGAGATGTCGGGTCTGGTATGAGTTAGATACCGCAAGCTCCCAACAATTCCTCTGTACTCTGTGGCATCAATCTGTTCACCTCCTTCATCCCTATCCAACTGCAACTTGTACTCCATTGGATACCTGCATGAGTTACAGTTCAGCATACCTGATCTTTCGAGCAACTTCCTCGCATAAGCGGACTGTTTTAGGGTGGTCATGTGACCTGTTTGAGAGACTTCCAAACCCAAATAAAATGATAACAAGCCAAGATTGCTCATTTCGAATTGGGTGTTCATCTGTAACTTGAACTGTTCAATTTCATGCGTGCTCGAACTTGTTACTAGGAGGTCGTCAACGTACACGGCAACCACTAGTATATTTCCTTGAGCCTGCCTCGTATAGACTGCCTGTTCATGTAAACACCTCTTAAACCCCAACTCTCTCAAACATTTATCCAACCTTGCGTTCCAAGCCTGTGGTGCTTGACGCAACCCATACAAAGCCTTTCTTAACTTATATACTTTATGTTCCTGTCCGTTCTTTAGAAACCCTTCGGGTTGGGCCACATAAACTTCTTCCTCAAGCTCTCCATTTAAGAAGGCCGATTTGACATCGAGGTGGTGAACCTCCCATCCCTCTTTTGCTGACAAAGCTAGAAGCAGACGAACTGTATCAAGTCTTGCCACGGGTGCGAAAACCTCTTCGTAATCAACTCCTTTTCGTTGTACATATCCTTTCGCGATGAGGTGAGCTTTATATTTCTCTACCTTTCCCTCTGGATTCTTCTTCACCTTATAGACCCATTTCAGTCCGATTGGCTTGTGTCCAGGTGGCAAATCTGTAAGAGTCCAAGTGTTGTTCCGTTCGATAGTATCAAACTCTTGTTGCATCGCATACTGCCACTTTGAATGTTGTTGGACCTTCCACCTTTAGGAGCATCAACTCATCCATTAGATTGATTATCTCAGTCTCATCATATAATTGGGAAAGATCTTTGTAGTGTCATGGGCCTGTGGAAGACCCTTCTCCCGAGCTAATGGCGGAGCTATCTCGATTTGTCTCTGTGTGTGACTCTGACTGTATCGATGGCGTTCGAACCTGAGAGAGTGGTGTTGTTGGAGTGTCGTTCTCCCCGTTGTCTCCCGTTCCTTCAACATTAACTTCACCATCCTCAACATAACCGACTTCAATGTATTGACTAGGAAACAAGGCTTCAGCTATCTCGTTCTCTTCCCATGGCCAGAATTTTTCTTCTTGAAATACCACATCTCTGCTCACCAGAACACTCTTAGTTCTCGGGTCATACAACCTATTTCCCTTCGTTCCCGGCTCCTTACCGAGATACACAACAATCTTCCCACGGTCGTCCAATTTCCTCGTGTGCCTCGCTGGGATTTTCATGATTGTTGTGCATCCAAACAACTTCATATTTGTTAAATCAGGGATATCACCATGCCAGGCTTCGTACGGGGTTCTGTCTCTCAATGCATTAGTTGGTAGACGGTTTAATACATAAACCGAATGTCGCACGGCCTCACCCCACATATATGCTGGAAGTTTAGCTTCTTTCATAAAACTCCGTGTCATTGCCACTACCGTCCGATTTCTACGCTCCACCACCCTGTTCTGCTGAGGGGTGTATGGCGTCGTATAATGTCTTTGAATCCCTGTCTTCTCACAATAGGTTGTAAATTCCTTCGAGAAAAATTCTCCACCGCGATCAGTCCTCAAAGTTTTAATGCTTTCCTCAGCACCATTTTCGACCAATGCCCTGAACTTCTTGAACATTTCGAATGCACTCCCTTTGTCTTTTAACAGATAACTCCACATTTTTCTGCTGTAGTCGTCTACAAACAATAAGAAATACCGATTCCATCCAGGTGTTGTAGGTGCTATTGGCCCGTAAATGTCAGCATGGATCAACTCCAATTTGCTTTTCGAAGTAAACGTGGTCTGTGAAGGAAACAGCTTCCTGGTCATTTTCGACATTAGACATCCTTCACACTTATTTAGTGGCTGGACCAACTCTGGCAGCCCATGTGCCATTTTTTCCCTCGACATAAGTTCAAGAGCTCGAAAATTGACATGCCCAAGGCGGGCATGCCATAGACGAGTATTCTCTTCCAATTTTGCGATTAAACATAGTGGCTTGCTCTCCTCAAGACTAATTTTATATAGCCGATTTCCACTTCTCTTCACGTTCATTAACAATCTACCACTGCCTTCATACACTCTCAAGCAATCACCTTCTAATATTACTCTATTTCCAGCCTCTGAGAGTTGCCCTAAACTGATAATATTATTTCGCAAATTTGGAATAAAATATACCTCTTGAAGTACTTTCTCCTCACCATTCTTGCATTGAAAGACAAAGGTTCCTTTTCCTTCAATATCGACAGTCGAACCATCACCAAATCTAACTCTGCCCGTCACTCGTTCATCCAAGTCTCTGAATTTTCCACGATGTCCCGTCATTTGATTGCTCACAACATTATCAAGGTACCATATCTGTGATTCCTTGTTCACCTCTGTCGTTGGGTTCATGGGTGGGATAATCATGTCTTCCTTCAACATCAAGGCCTTTGCCTCCACGTTTCCCACTTCTGCAATTAACAAAGCTGGCTCCTCTTCCATAACTTTTTATGTCGCCTATTTTACATCGCACTAATACAAGACCGACGTATATACTATTCTTATACATCGCATTATTCAAAAGCCGGTGTATATTTATCTTTTACATGTATATTTTACGTCGGTTAAGTAATTAACCGACGTATATGATTACCATATACGTCAGTTGATAAAATGCCGATGTATAAAATCTCTTTTTACATCGTACTTATAAAATCTGACATATCTAATATTAATTTATATGACGGTTATTTTAAGTCACCGACGTATGAAAGTATGTTAAAAATATATTTTATTCTAGGCTTACTTGGTATACAACTGCAGATTAAACCGTCTCCGTTGTAGCCCTAAAAACACTTTCATTTCACAGCTAATTGTGAATCCTAAGTGCTTTAGTCTAAAATGTGTCCTAATTCAACTTCGATCAATTGTCTACAATTTAGGATGTGAATTCATTTGATTGTATACATGTATGTATTTACACACGCATCTAAATATATTTGTATGTCTGTTTGTTCTTAATTTTATTAGCACTTTTTCCTAATTGAGTTCGGTTCTACTCTTCTGCTATGTCTGTTGTTGTTCGAGTGCTCTGCTCTCCTTTTCTTCTCTCCTAAACCCGAGAATTCGCTCCTGGTAATCTCTCTCTCTCTCTCCCCTTCTCCCCCCTTTCTCTATATATATTAAATCTGTATTTGTACATGTAAATCCTTCATGTTTATATATCTAATTTACTGCTCAATCGAATTTAATTTGAATTCACATTTTTACTACATGTGAATCCTTCTCTATATATGTTTGTACATGTTTAATTTGAATTCACATTTATATAAACTGTATCCTACGTTTTCTTTCTGTCTCCTTCGTTTTTTCTTATATTTGCACAAACACGTTTTCTGTATATTTGCACAGATTGTCTAACAATCTTAAAGCGTACTTTATTTTATTTAATCTGTGACTAATCAGATCTTGTTTGTGGTGTTTGATTCAGTAATAAACTGATGGAGAAAAGCGATAGCATGAACGTGAATGTAAGCGGGGCTCCTGTTTCCGGCGCACTGGTTATACCAGATGGGAGACAACAGCCGCCTGTGAACCCTAACGCACTGGTTCTGCCAGATGGGGGTCCTCAGGCTACTGGACCTGGACCTGCGGGTCAAGGGCCTATGGGGAACGTAACTGTTGGACAGTTTACGTTTCCGATTGGATCAAGTCAGTTTGGATCGTTTCCTACTGGACAGATTCCAACGATGTCACAGGCTTCTACTGTACAGACCTCATCCACTATTGTACATACGCCTGTGGTGCCTGTTGCACCTGTTCTGCCTACTGTGCCTGCCGCACATGTGGACAAACCTGAGAAGTTTGATGGTACGAACTTCAAGGAGTGGCAGCAGAAGATGCTGTTCTACCTGACCACACTGAACATGTCTCGCTACTTGAAAGAGGAGACACCAGTTGTCACTGATACTAGTGATCTGCATAAGGTATATGCAGTTGACGCTTGGAAGCATTCCGACTACATTTGTCGAAATTCTGTGCTCAATGCTTTGAATAGCACGTTATATAACGTGTACTGCTCAAAGCCAACATCTAAGGACTTATGGGAATGTCTTGAACATAAGTATAAAACCGAAGATGCTGGAGCCAAGAAGTGGATTGTTGGCCGCTTTCTTGATTTGAAGATGGTTGATTCCAAGACCGTGGTCAGTCAGGTGCAAGAGTTGCAGCTGATCATTCATGAGATTCATGCTGAGCGAATGGTGATAAGCGAGTCTTTCCAAGTTGCTGCTGTCATTGAAAAACTGCCACCTGGATGGAGTTTATTCAAAAACTACCTGAAGCATAAGCGGAAGGAGATGAGTATGGAAGACTTGGTTCTCAGACTTCGCATTGAAGAAGACAATAGAAAATCTGAGGGAAAATTCAGGATTGCCACTGAAAAGGCAAACATGGTGGAGCACGCTCAAAGCTCCAAGCCCAAGAAAAATAATTCTGGTAAAGGGGCGAAGCTGGCGCCCAAGGGAGGAATTTCAAAAGCTTCGAAGTTCCAAGGAAAGTGCTTTAACTGTGACAAGGTGGGTCATAGATCTGCTGATTGCAGGAAGCCGAAGAAAGCCAACAAGAAGAAGGAATCAAACATGGTGGAGGACATTTCCAAGGACATGTCTGACATAGACCTATGTGCTACGGTCTCTGAAGTGAACCTGGTTGGCTCCAATCCAAGGGAATGGTGGATTGATACTGGAGCATCAAGACATGTTTGTTCCGACAAGTTGACTTTCTCGAACCTCAAAGTTTCCGATGCTGGTGAGAAGCTGTATATGGGAAATTCAGCAACTTCAACCATTGAAGGGGAAGGCACGGTGGTTCTAAAGATGACCTCTGGAAAGAATCTGACTTTGAAGAATGTACTTTATGTGCCTGATATTCGCAAGAATCTTGTGTCTGGTTCTTTGTTGAGTAAACATGGTTTTCGTATTGTAATAGAGTCGGATAAGGTTATTTTGTCTAAGAGTGGTATGTTTGTAGGCAAGGGCTATGCAACTGATGGGCTTTTTAAGCTAAATGTAATGTCTATTAAAGACAATAATGAAATGAAGAATTCTTCTGCTTACTTGCTTGAGTCTCCTAATTTATGGCATGCTAGATTAGGACATATGAATTATGACACTTTACGACGTTTAAGTGCAAAAGAATACATACCAAAATTGACTATTGATTCAAAACATAAATGTGAAATTTGTGTTGAGGCAAAATTAACGAGATCATCATTTAAACAAGTTGAAAGAAACACCAAAGTGCTAGACCTAATACATAGCGACATATGTGATTTAAAATATGCTCCAACTAGAGGAGGAAATAAGTATTTTATTACATTCGTTGATGATTGTACGAAATACTGCTATGTATACTTGCTTAAAAGCAAAGATGAGGCTATAGATAAATTTAAAATCTATAAGGAAGAAGTTGAGACACAACTAACAGAGAAAATCAAAACGATACGAAGTGATCGTGGAGGTGAATATGTTGAACCCTTTGGGGAATTCTGTACACAACATGGTATAATCCATGAGGTCACTGCACCATACTCCCCTCAGTCAAATGGAGTGGCTGAGAGGAAGAATCGCACTCTTAAAGAGATGATGAATGCGATGCTGCTAAGCTCTGGTCTTCCGCAGTCGATGTGGGGGGAAGCCATCTTAAGTGCGAACCATATTTTAAATATGATGATTCGTAAGAATAAGGATATGAGTCCTTATGAGATGTTTAAGAAAAGGAAACCAAGTTACCAAACTCTGAAAGTGTGGGGGTGCCTTGTCTACTAAAACATTATTTTTTTTGTGTTACCTTAGCCACTAACATGATGTTGCTTTAGCTTGAAAGTGTTGGACGTTAGTAACATACATGATATGTTACCTTAGATCATTAATAACACAATTTCTAATTTCTTAACTAAAAATTGAATAATTATATAACAATTACATTTGCCTTTAAATAAATTAATTTTTATAGAAATCAAGAGTTTACCTAATAAATAAGTTATTATTTATAAATATTAAGGTAATTATGTATTATTATTTTTCAGGTTTTATTTATTTATTAAATTTAAAATAGACATTTAAAAAATAAAATAAAAGATATAGAAAAATAAGTGTAATAATACTGGAAGGCACGGTAACCGGTGAAATTTTATAGCACCAAAAGATAGCGCCTATCTGAAAATTTTACACAGAAACAAAAATGAAATTTCACTAAACTCTCCCTCTCTCTTTCTCGACTCCAACCCTCTCTTTCTGTCTCGACTCTCACTCTCGACCCCCTCTCATAAAACTCTCTCTCACTCAGATTCTTCTTTAATTTTCATCAAACTAATACGTTTTTTGGTTCAAATTGGGGTTTCTCAATTGGGGTTTCTTCAAATTGTGGCTTCTTCAAATTAGGGTTTTTTCAATTAGGGGTTCTTTGTTTTGAATTCAATTGATTCAATTTATTCACTTAGACTTCTACTAATTAGGGTTTCTTTTCGATTTAAAGGCTTCTCTAATTTGGACTTTGGATTTGGCGCTTGTTCAGTGGATTTAGTGCTTCGATTCGTAGGTATTACCCCCTTTCAATGTGAATGTGTACTGTTATATGTGTATATATTGTTTTACGTGTATGTATGTATACTTTTATATGTGCGTATTGTTATATGAAATGTATACTGCATAGTTATATGTAAAATAAAGGAATCAAGATAGTATTATTCTTATCTTGTATAGTTTTTAATTCTTAAAGTATATCGTTCTGGTTTTAATTTGCTTGTAAAGATCTGACCTTTATTTTTATGTTTATTAGAAGAAAAGACTAGCTCAACCGTCAAGACCTCTGAATCGAGCTTTGTAGAGAATCAATCTGGGTAAAGTACAGCAGCACTTGCTCCAGGAGCTGGGATTCCTGGAAATCCATTTGACTTCTCAAATATGGCCAACTTGCTCATTGTATTACTACAATGCTATTTTCTTTATACCTTTAATTTTGCATAAGTTTTTTTTTAATTTTGTTTCTGTTTATGATTGAGTTGGTTGTGTAATGGTTCATATGCAAGCTCACGAGGCAAATAATGCAATAAAGAAAATTTTGGTTGTTTAGATAAGTAAGACCATCCGGATACTTACTTTCTGAGTCTTTAAAGGATGAAATTCTGAGTTTTCCAATACTTGATGTACATAAATTGTACGGTTTTGGTGTCCATTCTAAAGTTCATATAATGTGATGATTTAGGATACAAGTGTCAGGGAATTAGCAGAACAAATAGCTAGTGATCCTTTTAAATAGATGGCCGCACATCATGGAAAGTCATTAAAGGGTCGTGGAGTCGGTGATGCAATCACACAGTTTGATGCCTAGCAGTACTATTCTAGTATGCAAGAAGTTATGAAAAACCCTTAATTAGTGTCAATGGCTAAACGACTTGGTAGTGCTTTCATGGTGGTCTAATATTACCTTTTATTTTGGGATAATATTATTTCAATTTATTAGTATATATTTTACTTGCTTTCAATTTTTGATTATTTGAAGTTTTATCTATGTTTTGGTATTGCGGTGGAGCTCCAAGCCAGGGTATGTACATATCAAACCAAATCTTACATAAATAAACCAAATTGAAAAATAAACAGAAATTTAGGTATATTAACTAAAAAATAAATGAAGCTATATTAAATTATTCTCTGTTTAATTTGCTTTAAAATTCTGGTTTTTAGTGTGCTCTGAACTCTGTTGTAACTAGGTTCCTGATATCTCTCTTTGTGTTCTTGACTGCTGCTTCTGTTATTTTTGTTATTTTAGCGTTCATATAAATTATTAGAATCTTTGATCCTGAAAAACTCTTAATACCTTAATTAATTTTTTCTGCATAGATTTTTTCTCAAAGAAGGGGGCAGTGGAAGGCCGCAACACAATCCCAAGAATTTTCTTCAGAACTCTTCAGCGGTACCTCAGCAATGCTTACATGGACGCTGAAAAACAAAATGCCATTAACTTGTAAGTCAGTTCTGGTTTTTCATCAGGCACATAATCGCTTGTACTTGCATCTGATAATAGATGACTATATTTGGGCAGATTCTTGGGTTCTTTTCAGCCACAAAATGGCAAACCCGAAGTCTTGGGGCTGAACTACAACGAGCATTATAATGTATATCGTAATGGCCAAGCTGATGAGACTGGAAGGTATGGAATAGCTAAAGTTCATTTATCATTTATGTTTTTTTTTAAATTGTTGTCTTGTCATATTTCTTTAGTCATGATCTATACCAAAGAGCTTAATCCCAATGGTTACTGCTTGGGATTGGCATAATTTCCCAAATGACCTGTCAAACCAAACCAGCCCAACCTAAATTTCTGTTTATTTTTCAATTTGGTTTATTTTTGGTTTCACATATTGGAAATTAGTTTGGTTTAAACTCCAGATCCAGCAAGAACATTCAAGTATGCATGTTGCTCCCAATTTAGTTTAAGTTGTTCACAGGATTTATGTGTACAGAAGCTGCATGCCTGCTTCTAGGTAAGATCTTAGACTTACAGTCTTTCACCAACTTCCTTATTATTATTATTAATTTTATTTTTTTTACATTTTTCTTGAATTCCATGCCTTATTACAATGTTAAGAATCTACCAATACGGAAGAAATATATGATTTATTATTTAAAAGAATCCAAATTAATAAAATATGTTGCATGTATGGCAGATTGGAACGCATACAAGCAAATAAAGTATGACCATTTGGATATTATTCACAGGCATGTTGTGAAGTTGGCGGATGGAAATGGTCTTCAGAGGATGGATGAAAATAGCATATACTTCAATTTTAGTTTTTAGTATGTTGCTAGTGGTTTATTTATTTTTTTGATTTACGATATTTGAGTCCAGAGATTTGTAGTAATATTGTTGGTGGATTATGATGTTTGGGAGGTTTAGTATGTTGATTGTGTAATGTACTCATGAATAGGAATTGACAAATTATTTTGGGATGTGAAAATATGTGTAGTTTTATTCAATTTTTTCCTTGTAAACCGGTATTTGAAATGATTCCAATTTTTTCCAATGTGGGGCCCACAGGTGGACCCAGATGTGGGACCGTATTGTGGGTCCCACTATTTTAAAAAAAAAACTAAAACTCAAAGGTAACACAAATATTAAGTTGCTGCAGAACTCATTTTTGTTGCTATAGCATGCTATTGTAACATAAAACTGCATGTTACCCTAGGGATTAATGATGTTACCTTAGACGCCTAAGGCAACATGGAAAAACCTATCATCAAAAAAATGTTAGCTTAGCTACTAGATGGGCCTAAAGTAACATATTGGCTACCTGCTGTAACTTTATTTTTTTGTTACAATAGGCTGTTTATGGTGTAGTGTCAATCTATAAATAATTAAACCATAAAAATGTAAAAACATTTTTATTACAAAAGTTAGGAAACATAAGAAATTGTCCTCATAAGCACACTTTTATTTCAAAAGTGAGGCAAGATATAAAATTATCGTCAGGCCATAGTAGGGTAGCTGATTATTTCCTCAAGCCACCCTAAATAAGAGCCAAATGTTTTGCCGACCTTCACCATCTCACCCACTACTGGCACGGTAAGCTAGGCATATGCTTGGATGAGGCCATAAACCGAGTCACGTATACATATAGATTCCATGTACTGAAATACTTGAATTTTTCTCACAAGGATATACCATACCAAAAGCAACCTTTTTCCGTATGTTGTCAACAACTAGCTCACATGATCTATTACCTTACAATGTTTAAAAGACTAAAGGTAAAAAATATCTTTAATTTACTAAAATAATCAACAAAATATTAAAATATTTAATTGTGGAATTAGATAATCCTTTTATGGATTAATTTACCAAAATTGGAGGAGGTGGATGCCTAAGGGGAGCACCCATATGAACACAATCATCATCATCATCATCAAATTCCAACACCAATTCTTTTACATATGGTGGCATTACATTGATTTATTTATCTGGGTCGCAACTTGTGTAACACCCCGGTCCCACATCGAGGAGATTTGGGACTTGTATTCAGTTTATAAGGCAAAGCACTACTACTAATTAGAACCAACAAATCATGATCTTTTGGGGGCCTATGGTGGGCTAGTCGTTACCCAAGTTGGCTGCATTTGGGCCAGTAGGCTTCGGCTTATTCGGACTCGGAATCGGGACTTGACCCGATTTTTGAAAATGGCTCGGGATTTGACCCGGGTTGTCACATATGGTATCAGAGCCGACTCTCGAAATCTTGTTAAGGCAAGTTGCCGGAGGTGGGGACACGAAGGTTGGTGATATTATCCCACAATGGACAGAGGTCCGGAGGTGGGGACACGAAGCCAGCCGGTATTATCCCACAATGGCTAGGGAGGAACGATCTTGGAACCTATGGGCTATCCGTTCAGGCTTGACGAGGACGTCAAGAGTTTAAGTGGGGGAGTTTGTAACACCCCAGTCCCACATCGAGGAGATTTGGGACTTCTGTTCAGTTTATAAGGCAAAGTACTACTACTAATTAGCACCAACAAAATCATGATATTTTGGGGGCCTGTGGTGGGCTAGTCGTTACCCAAGTTGGCTGTGTTTGGGCCAGTAGGCTCCTTATTCGGACTCGGAATCGGGATTTGACCCGATTTTCGAAAAAGGTTCGGGATTTGACCCGGGTTGTCACAACTTGCCTTCTCAAACAGCTTTGACGAGTGAACAATGCCTCCTGAATTAATTGTTGCCTTCAACAGAGAAATCTCTAACATAGGACCCTGCCGGAATACTCAGGAGTCTCCAGTGTCCTCCAACTGCCCAGACCCTGCCGGAATACTCAGGAGTCTCCAGTGTCGTAGTCCAAACATCTTCACCTGTAGATAGGAGTAATTCTCCTTTCTTCTTTTGTTCCAACAAGGTCTCCGATGGACATGAAAATAATTAAGAAAATCCATCCCATTCTTGAAAATAGAATAATTAAGAATGGTAGGAGGCCTAAAATTTTATCACATATTTTGGCAAAATTTTCATCGACCTATTCGTCATCATTTAGCCGTCGAGCCTTTTTCCATAAAATTGTCATATCAGGTTATTTTCCCGGCTTCTGCCTCCCTGACTTGATCTATTTAAAATGAAGAAAAATATGAAAATCCAATGTAACCCTTTCTTGACACGCAGTGATGATATTTTTGCTTACGAACTCTACCACTCAATACTTCATGAATTTTTCTAAAAGAAAAATTATAAATATCTTGTCATATAAAGGTGCAAAAGAATCATGAGTACATTATAAAATATAGGAAATAAATTAACAATAAAAACGCACAAACCTTCCATTTAGGATCAGTACTCTTCTTAACAAAAAAAAATTCAGGTTGACTTACTAACATAAGCATATTGCTTTGGCGGCTTACTCAGTTTCTTCTTCTATCCAACGAATGGTAGCACAAACTTGTTTGTCAAATTATTCTTGAATTGTCATCACTTAAAGCCCGCAAACCTTATGACAAGGTCCTCACTTTGTAGAATAACTTTGAATGTACCCTGGAAAACACGCAAGTAAGATCAACACTTTAAAATCAAGAAATTGACAAAAAAAAGTGAAAATAGAGAAACACTATTCGATCACAAATTTACAAAATATTATAAAGTACCTAAATATCTAGTCGAAGCTTTGCTTTTAATTCAGGACCCACTTTTAGCTAGCTAGCAATTTCTATTAGTATCGTAGTCCTGGCCAACATGCCAATATAGGACTACAAATTGGCCATAGTATCCCCATTAGGAACTCCCCATTCATTGATTGTGACTTTACACTTCTTCCCGCGAGCTTTCTTCACAACCACTATGTACATGGCGCATACCTTCGCTTACTCCCAGATTTTCTTTTTTCAGTTTCAGTTGTAGTAACTGTGGGTTGCCCCAAGTCTTATTGTAGATGTTGTGATGCATGTGTTGTGTCTCAAAAATGACTTCAATGCTTTGATCTGATTCGCCAGTTGTTTAGTGCCTTCAGAGCTAACATTATCTTTCAGTTGTGTTTTCTTTTGCTTCTTAGCTACCTTTTCTCTCGTCTTCCTTCAATCTAGAAAAATCAAATTAAATTCAACAAATTAGAACAAGTACACGGTCAATGACATAATGTCAAACTATTGTGCAAAATTCTAAACTAAATAAGTACTTAAAAATGCACTATTAAATTATCTTCTCTTTAATATAGTCATAGAGAAACATGACTAATTGCAAAACATTGAAAGGCAATTTTAATAAAAACTATCGGGGGACTACAAAGATTTAAAAAATTGAAAGTAATATGCTTCTGAATAAACATTACAGCTAGACACCATATTCAATCACTTTCTCACCCAAATCCGCTCAACATTCTTTCATTATTGCTAGCACTTGCATCATCGTAGTTAGTAGGGTAACACATAGGGATCTCAGAGGACGAGAATAGGGAGGGTGTAAGATGGTGTCTTCTAGAACATTTTTGTTGTTCACGTCATGATAATCTCGAGTCGTCGACTTTAGCATAACGCACGAGTCAACATCACTTCGATCTTCAACATAGAAGACTTGTTTGACTTGGTCAATAGAGACCTATTTGTCCTTTTTGTGGTTTGTCGACTAAAGTTCACAAGTCTGAAACCAACATCATCATACTTGATACCTCTATAATTTGCTATCATTTGCTATCATTTGCTGCCCATTTACACAAAAACAAAGGGGCCTTGAGTGTGTAGTAATCTAACTCCCATATTTTTTCGCTTAACATAAAATGTTAAATCACTCACTACATGATTTAAATCCTTAGCACTAGAGACTTGGAATGTCCTAAAAACTAATGACACACCAATGTTTTGAACTACCCTTGAATTATCTCGCTGTTTTGTGTTGTACCGGATCGCGTCAACAACATAGTCTTCGTGTGTCAACACTGAAAATGAAGGTTTGACTGTCAACCATCTTATTGTTTCATAAATAGCTTCAATATTCTCCCTCATTTATGTACTTACATGCACGCATTGTCATAACACATATAACAAATTTCAACTAAAAGCATGTGCCCCTCATACGACCACAAAACGGACAAGACTATTTTGTTCAATTTCTTAAAAAGTCTGAGGTCTCCAATTTAATGTGCTTGAACAGGAATCCAATATCAAAGGCCTCTGATAGAAAAACATTAGTAAGAAGTAATTGAGATAGCATAATTACAAGTAAGGAATGCCTGAACTTAGAAACATAAATGGATAATAGTACACGATTCACTAGATTTACTATGCCATTATGTATTTTGATCATGCCATGCAAAAACCTCAACACAAAAATTGACACAATTAATGAATGGCACGTGACCACAAAAAAACTTATTATAAGTTTAAGACAAAAAAGGGAAGTATTTGCTCATGCACGTCCACAAACACACATTACATAATTACATATGTGGCGCACGTAACTCTGATCTCAAATCATGATTATAAATTAAGATTACACAACATAACTTCTAGAAGGATTTGAGGATCATCACTAAAAAACTTAAGAACACTCGGACTAGTTATTCATGGTGTTATCAACAAGGCAGCTGGAGCATTATGACTATTTAGCGGACTATTTAGCTTACCGAGAGTGAATTTTCCACTCATGAATAGTCACACTATATTAACATTTAATATTTTGCAATGAATGACCCGAAGAGTCTTCTACTTTGTATGAGTAATTTTAAAGAAGTTCTAAAATTTATAAGATTTCTTACCCTGGTACATATTTAACATGTTAGACAGATATATCTTGTTTACCAAGGGTAAAAGCAATTATAAGAAGTTCGTTAAATGTTCATAAATGGAAAGTAAAGTAAGTTATATGTCCCAGTTTTGGAGAGTTCGAACACTAAACTTGACCTTGCTCCTCCCAAACTTCCTTTTCTTCAATAATTTTACCATCTCTAAGTAAGTAACAGCCATTGTAATGTATGAAATCGTTTCACCATCTCTGATTTTAGGATTTGTTTAATCCAGGCTTGAGTTAGTTTTACCCTCTTAGGAGTTATTAAGTATAAACCATTAAATATATGTGTAGTTCTTTTACAATGAGGCCTAAAATGACAAAATAAAATGTATGTGTAGTTCTTTTACAATGATGCCTGAAGAAGATACTAAAAATTGCAAAATCTGGATTCAACTGTCATTTGATATAAAATTTAAAGAAAATACAAAATTGTTAATAAACCAATCCAAATTTACATTCCAAACAGGGGACTGTGTGTGTTCGACATACTATAAAACAGAAAACTTAATTATTATTGAATGTAAGACAAAAGGTCATTTTAAAACCCAAGTAAAAACTTAACAAAATAAAATAAAATAAAATAAAGGAGACTATGCTCCTCTTCATCTGCTCCTTGTTTCTTCATCTCAGGGCAAGAAACCTCCCTAGTGCTTTCTTTCCCAGCTTTACAGACAGGGTATGGAGTTCACATAAGCTAGCCGCCTCACCAGAGGATGAACAGATTCATTTGCGTTCAAAAGCTCCTGCCTCCTCTGCATCATTGCTAGTTTGTAGCCCCTTTTGATTTTGCCCATGAGCAGGTTTACCATGGACAAATTTAATGTTCCTAGTTTTGCAGAGTTCCAACATAACATACAAACTTAATTGCTTCCCATACTTATTTTTCACCATGTCCGGATTCAACTGAAAGTAGGATTTGATATATTTACTCATTTTCACAATCAAAACACAAACAAACGGGGTGGGAAAATGAGAAGGATGAAAGCTTGAGAGCTTGTTTGGCACACTTGAATATTTTATTTTTGGGCTTTGTGAACCGACGGCAAATAGAGGTATTTGCAGAGAGTTATAAAGAGTTGATGGAATCTTTTTGGGATAATTTATTTAGATATTTTAAAAAAATTGGATATTTAATTTGGATTTTTTTGGGTTATTTGGATACATTTAATTTGAATTTTAAGATATTGGCGAGTTGATGGAATTGGGATATTTGATTAGATTTAAAAAAAAAAATTGAATTTTAATAATTTGGATACATTCAACTTGGATTTTAAAAGTTGGTGAGTTTAATTTAACAATAAATTTTAGGGCTAGTAGTTAATTTGGATCTTAGAGGATTTTTTTTAATTTTGAAGATATAGATATATTCAATTTAAATTTTAAATATTTTGTTAATTTTTAATGAATTTGCTAATATGTTTTACGTTTTTTGGAACTCAACTAAAATTCATGAAATTTGGAAGAATTCTTAGGAACTCAACTAATATGTTAATTTTGAAGAATTTTGAAATAAAATTACTATAGTCCTCTTAAAAAATACTATAAATAATACTATAAATTTGCACCACCAATTGAGTGTTTATTAGATTTTTTTAGGTGTGTATTTAACTTAAGATTTTATACGATATTTTTGAGTTTTCAATATTTATATAAATTGAATATGGATTTTTAGAAGTTGGTAGGGTTAATTCTAATAGAATTTTTAATGGGTTATATTCAATTTGGATTATAGAAATTTCATTTTGCATTTCAAATATTCACATATATTCAATCTAGATATTAATAACTTCATTATATCGAGTACTATTTAATATTTGGTTGTATTAAATATAATATTAAGAAATTCATTAAAATTTGATGTTAGTCAATTTGGATTATGAAAAAATCCATTAATTCTGATAATATTTAAAAGTTCTTGATTTTTTTTATTTAATAAAATGATAAATTTTAATAGATTTTCCTAGAATATTTTATATTTTCTTAAATCGTGTTAAAATTGATCACATTTTGAAAATTTTACGAAGAACTTTACTTAAATTCGCTAGACTTTAGGTTTTACTAAATCAAACATAGAATAGAAATCAACAAGAGTAGGTGCATGTTTTACAAGGCATAAAACATTTAAAGTAAGCACATTTTTCTCTATTTTAGTAACTTGACAAATATTATAGAATGAATATTTGGTCAAAATTTGTATTTTCTGGACACCAAAATTAGCAGTGCTCTAGGCGCTCCCAAGCTAACCAATTCAATTCAAATTACATCTGAGTATGAATCCTTGGTTTAAACACCTTGTGCATATTAGGTACTTTATCATTTTATAAATTTAATCATTCATAAATGGGAAAAGAGTATCATTAATCATTTGATCATTAATTTTGATACCGAGATAACTTACCAAAAGTATTTGTGGGCGACAAAATATTTTATATTTATAAATACTAGTTTATAACGGTCTTTTAAAGATTTTAATTTTTAAATTTAAAATTTTGTTAATAAAATATAATATAATAATTAATACAATTTTAACTTAATTTATATTTTTATACTAAAATTTAATATGTTGTCTGCAAAATGTCTATTAATTTTTTATTTAAAATCAATTAATATTAAAAATATACGAAAAGAAAAGTGCTTATAAAAAATGAAGGTGTTAAACAAAGTACAAATTATAGCCATTTTGCTTATTAGTCTTGTCATCAAAATCTTAAGTTTAATTTATTTTCTTTATTTTTATAGATTTCTGAAAACATAATTCTTCAATTGTTATATTTTAAAATCTTGTTTGGGGTAAGATTATAAAAAATTTGGGTTGTTGAGATAATTTAAAATTCATATTCGGGTAACACATATTTTCTTATAAAATAATTTTTAAGATTTGTTTAGTGATGTTGAGCAAGTCTTTTAACAAAACCATCCTGAGGTCATTGTCCAAACTTCACACTATCTATTTCATCACTACAAGAAAACAAGGGTAAATTTGACCCACCTTAATTTGACTGAATTCAGTCAAATTTAAGGTCAACATATATTAATAAATGGTCAGATTTAAATTTGACCGCTTGTGGTCAAATTTAACTTTGGTCAAATTTGATCGGTCAAATTTAGTATTTTTTCAGGTGAAAAAGGAGAGAAACTTCCTGCCTAAAAGTTAAAAATTCCAGGTCTTAATTTTGACCAACGACAATCAAATTTAATGGCGGTCAAATTTAAGTTTAGGCGGCAAATTTCCCGCCAAAACAACCCTAAAATATTCGAATTCAATTGTGACCAAAAGTAGTGAAATTTATATATTTGACCGCCCTCGGTCAAATTTATATAAATTAAAACTTATAAAAATAAAAGAATATATACTTAATCATTTTTTATAATTATGAAAAAAATATTAGAGTACCACGATAACAAGAACTACATGTTAAAAATTATACGAGGCACTTAACAAATTTTAAAAATTGAAAATGGTCAAAAAATGTTGATTTTTCGTATATTCAAGAAGTTTAAATATTTTCAATAAATTCTTACTAATTTTTAAAAATTATAAATATTTTATCGGTAGACTGTGACAACATATTGTATACATTAAAAAAGGTAAGACTAAAAAAATTACATAACAATGTCATACATAGTTCAAACTATTCCTTGAAACATATATCGCTTGAATTGAGGGGTTAAACATTTAGTGGCTAGGGTTAGTAATTTTGTGTTATTTAACTTACAATTTGAGTGATTCAACCCTATGACTGTTAACTTTCTTAGATATCGACGGTTCATGCAAAAAATCAAATTATTATAAGTTTTGCATAATATTTATTATAACAAATCAAAATTTTATCATCCTCATAAATTGACCATTTTCGGTCATATTTGTAAATTTGGCAACTGGTAGTCAAATTTAATTAGAAATTTGACCGCAAACCCTAATCAGTCAAATTTATAAAATTGACTGAATCTAGTCGAATTTATAAATTTGACCGAACGTTGTCAAATTTATCAAATTTAAGTTTAGGCGGCAAATTTCCCGCCGAAACTACCCTAAAATATTCGAATTCAATTTTGACCAAAAGTAGTGAAATTTATATATTTGACCGCCCTCGGTCAAATATACGTAAATTAAAAAATATTAAAAATAAAAGAATATATACTTAATCATTTCTTATAATTATGAAAAAAAATATTAGAGTACCTCGATAACAAGAACTACATGTTAAAAATTATATGAGGCACTTAACAAATTTTAAAAATTGAAAATGGTCAAAAATTGTTGATTTTTCGTATATTCAAGAAGTTTGAATATTGTCAATAAATGCTTACTAATTTTTAAAAATTACAAATATTTTATCGGTAGACTGTGACAACGTATTGTTTACATTAAAAAGATAAGAGTAAAAAAATTCCATAACAATGTGATACATAGTTCAAACTATTCCTTGAAATATATATCGTTTAAATTTAGGGGTTAAGCATTTATTGGCTAGACTTAGTAATTTTTTGTTATTTAAATTACAATTTGAACGATTCAACCGTATGGATGTTAACTTTCTTAGATATCAACAGTTCATGCAAAAAATCAAATTATTATAGGTTTTGCATAATATTTATTATAACAAATCAAAATTTTATCATCCTCATAAATTGACCATTTTCGGTCATATTTGTAAATTTGACACCTAGTAGTCAAATTTAATTACAAATTTGACTGCAAACCCTAATCAGTTAAATTTATACTCGAATTTATAAATTTGACCGAACACGGTCAAATTTAGTGCCATGTCAGCAATCCGCGTGAAACACATTTAACGATCCGGATTTAACAAATCAAAGTTACAATCCAATGGTCTAAATTTATTACAGCAAACCCATCTTGTATTTATACACTCATTACATACTTACATCACTTATTCCTTTCTTCCCCTTCTTCCACCCACTCTCCTTCCTTTCTCACCAAATACATTTACACAAATGATAACACACACACATATATATAGACATATACATGTATACACACATATTTACACCTAGTAGTGAATTTATTTTTTCAAATCTATGTCTAATGTGCAAGATTAATAACAACAAATCAACTTGAGGAATGATATTTTTGTTAAACTAAAACCAATATAATGTCTGAAACAAACGGACTTGCTTTTATTAATTCCTGAATGGTTTACAAACTGAGAGAGATGATATGAAATGCTAACACAAACTGAATACTTAAACAAATTCTGCACTACGTTAGTAGCTAAAAACCAGGAATGTGCATCTGGTTTTTCTCCACTCTTTATTCACCAGACTCCAACTAAACTCCAACGCTGTGGACCTATTCTTATTCCTACATTTTCTCCACAGTAAAGACTAGAAAACAAATAAAACAAATAAAACAAATAAGCCCATTTAGATTAAGCCCAACATACTCCCCCTTAATCTAAATTAGTGAAGCTCTTTTACCCCCAGCAAACTCCTCATTTTCTCAAACTTCACAGCTGACAAAGCCTTGGTCAGAATATCCGCACGCTGTTCATTTGTGCTCACATGTTTAATAATAATCAAACCTTGCTCCACGCACTCACGAATAAAATGATAACGGACGTCTATATGTTTGCTTCTACCATGGAAGACAGGTTTCTTTGCAAGATCCACAGCTGATCTATTATCTATGTACAAAGTTACTGGTCCTGCCTTGACATCCGAAATCTGACTAAGAACACGCTGAAGCCAAATGCCTTGACATGCAGCAGCCGTAGCTGCCATGAATTCAGCTTCGCAAGAAGATAAGGCGACACATCTTTGTTTCTGAGAAATCCAAGTAATGAGACTATCATTTAAGTAGAACGCCATTCCTCCAGTACTCTTGCGATCATCCAAACTCCCAGCTAAATCACTATCTGAATATCCGGCTAACAAATAATTTCCTTTGCCAGCCTTGTACACCAGACCAAAATTCAGAGTTCCTTTGACGTAGCGTAGTATGCGTTTAGCTGCTGAAAGATGCAACAATGTTGGTCGTTCCATATATCTGCTAACTACTCCGACTGCGTAAGCTATATCTGGCCTGGTGTGCACCAAGTAGCGTAAGCTTCCCACAATAGACTTGAATTCTGTTGGGTTCACTAGTTCACCTCGTTCATCTTTATCTAACTGTAACTTATGCTCCATTGGAAATTTAACAGGATTGCAGTCGATCAACCCGGCTTTTTCCAGCATCTTCTTCGCGTATGCAGCCTGCTTTAGTTCGATGTATCCGTTCCCCTGTTCAACTTCTAGTCCGAGATAGTAAGTGAGTTTACCTAAGTTAGACATGTCAAATTCCCGGGCCATTTGCTCCTTGAAGGCGACTATATGCGGCACACTAGTTCCTGTGATTAGCAAATCGTCTACGTAAACACCAATCACCAATGACTCATCTCCATCCCTTCTAGTATACACGGCATGCTCGAATGGACACTTGGTGAAACCCAATCTGTGGAGACATTTATTCAGCTGCGTATACCACGCCCTGGGTGCCTGACGCAAGCCATAGAGAGCTTTCAAAAGTTTATACACCTTCGATTCTTGGCCACGCTTTACATACCCTTTTGGCTGGGACACATACACAATTTCCTGCAATTCACCATTAAGAAAAGCAGATTTTACATCAAGATGGTGTACCTCCCAAGAATTCTTAGCAGCCAAGGCCAGGAGCAAACGGACAGTTTCCAGCCTCGTCACTGGTGCAAACACTTCTTCATAATCGATTCCCTGCTTTTGAACGTACCCCTTCGCAACTAATCGGGCTTTGTGCTTAACAATCTCGCCATTGCTGTCTGTCTTAATTTTGAAAACCCATTTGAGATCGATCGGCTTATGTCCCTTTGGCAAGTCCGTTAAAACCCAGGTGTTATTCTTCTCTATTGCGTCGAGCTCGGTTTGCATAGCTTCTTTCCACACCTTACTTTTGACGGCCTGCTCATAGACCACAGGTTCATTGATATACAGCAGTAACAGCTCCTCTGCCAGTTCTATACGTTCTGTCTCATCATACACATCATCAAGATCTCTCAGTCTTCGCGGACCACTACTGTCACTGCTACCTGACTGAGATGAGCCGTTGCCTGTACTCGTATCTGTCCCAGTTGCTGAACTCGCAGTGATGCGAGCACTTGAATGCTGTGTTGCAGCTGAATGTTGCCTGCTTGACTGTGGTGTAGTGAGTTCACTATCCTCATTAGAATCTCCTGTCTGCTCAGACTCCACCTGTTCGGACTCTTCTTCTTCGTGTTCGTCGTGTGCAAGTCCCAGGACGCTGAAGCTTCTGGACCCAATGCTGTGTGTTTCTGTATTATTAATCCAAGGCCAGCTTTTGCCTTCTTCGAAGCACACGTCACGACTAATATGTATGCTGCCCGTGAGTGGATCATAAAGCCTGAAAGCTTTAGTACCTGGTTCTCGTCCGAAATGCACTACTTTCTTACTCCTGTCGTCTAGTTTCTTGGTATGAACAGAAGGGATTTTCATATATGCAATACACCCAAATACACGTAAATAATCAACATAAGGTTTCTTACCGAACCATGCTTCGTACGGTGTGATGTCAGAAAGCTTTCTTGTAGGTAATCTGTTCAATATATAGACTGCATGCCTGATAGCTTCACCCCACAGTTCATTAGGGACTTGTCGTTCCTTCAACATACTTCTGCCCATTGCAACAACCGTCCTATTCCGGCGTTCGACCACCCCATTCTGCTGTGGCGAATAAGGTGCGGTGAAGTGCCTTAATATGCCGTTATCCTCACAGAATTTGTTGAATTCATTTGAACAGAATTCACCGCCTCGGTCGGTGCGAAACACACGTATTCCAGTAGGTGCTCCATTCTCGACTAACTTTTTAAACCGGATAAAACTTGACAGTGCTTCAGCTTTGCTTGCGAGCATATACACCCACATCATCCTTGTATAATCATCAACCAACAACATAAAGAATTTGTTCCCAGCAGGTGTTGAAGGTGATATAGGTCCACAAAGATCACCATGTATTAATTCTAGAGCAACTTTAGCAGTAAACTTAGAACGAGAAGGGAAAGGCTTACGGGGTTGTTTAGACATGATGCACCCGCTGCATAATTCCTTTGGCTGCACCAGGTTTGGCAGGCCATGAGCCATCTGCTTCTTCGACATCATCTGCATTGCTGGGAAATTAACGTGGCCAAATCTAATGTGCCAAAGCCGAGTGTCTTCCTCTGTCTTCGTTAACAGACAAGCGCCTGGAGCTCTCTTTATGCACAGCTTATACAGTCTGTTCGACCCCCTCTGTACTTTTATCAACAGTTTTCCGTTAGCTGCATACACCCAAAGCATGTCTTTGTCGAGTATGACTTTATTTCCCTCCTCCGACAGCTGTCCCAAACTGATTATATTACTCCGGAGTGTGGGAATGTAATACACTTCCTTTAATTCACGTGCTTCACCATTTTTACAAATCATATCTATAGAGCCCTTTCCGTGGATATGCACGAGAGACCCATCCCCAAACTTGACTTGACCTGTGATACTCTCATCTAAATGCTTGAATTTCTCACGACGCCCAGTCATGTGATTACTGGCGCCGTTGTCCAAATACCACGTGTCGTCTTTGTCTGCGTCGGTGTTGTTCTCTATTTCTGCAACCAATAAAGCAGGTTCTTCATCATTAATCACGGCTAAGTTCGCCTCAGCCCTGTGTTCCCTGTCTTTCTTCGGTTTTCGGCATTCTGCTGCGAAGTGTCCAAGGTTGTGACAATTAAAACATTTTACTCTACTCCTGTCGCGAACCATACGCCCATCCCTGACGCGATAATCTCCGTTGCCACCTTTCTGTGTTCGCTTTAACCATTCTTCCCTTGTGAGTAGTAACTTAACCTCGTTACCCTCACGCTTCGTCCACTCTTCTTCAGTCAGCAAGAGCTGTTCATTCTTAGCTTCCAACTGTCCACGTGTCCTCTTCTCATGTGCCTTGAGGGATCCCACAATCTCTTCTAATGACATTGTCTCCAAATCTCCGAATTGCTCAATAGCTGATGCGATTTGGAGAAATCTTGTGGGTACGACTCGCAAGAGTTTCTTGACGACATACGTCTCCTCTACTTTCTCTCCTAAAGCTCGGATATTAGTGACCAAGCTATTCATCTTCATACAGAAATCGTCTAGCTGCTCCGTTTCTTTCATGGTGAGAGTTTCAAGTTCGGTCTTTAGTGTCTGTGCTTTCGCCTTCCTTACCTTATCAGCCCCTAAGTGCATCGTTTTTATTGCCTCCCATGCGCCCTTCGACGTTGTTTTCTCAGCAATGGACAACATCAATTCCTCACCTATTCCTTGATATATGATGGCCAAAGCGCGCTTATCGATCTTGTCTTCCACCGCGACCTTAGGATCCTTTTGCTCGACAGCTTCCCAAACACCGTGAGCTTGCATAAAGACACGCATTTTCATAGCCCATGCTGTATAGTTGACCTTCGTTAGCATTGGATAGCTTAGGCCGAAAGAGCTTTCCTTCCCCTTGCTGGCTTCCATGGCTGGTTAGCAAGGTAACAGTGTAGCAGGTGTGTGAACAAGCTCTGATACCAGATGTTAAACTAAAACCAATATAATGTCTGAAACAAACGGACTTGCTTTTATTAATTCCTGAATGGTTTACAAACTGAGAGAGATGATATGAAATGCTAACACAAACTGAATACTTAAACAAATTCTGCACTACGTTAGTAGCTAAAAACCAGGAATGTGCATCTGGTTTTTCTCCACTCTTTATTCACCAGACTCCAACTAAACTCCAACGCTGTGGACCTATTCTTATTCCTACATTTTCTCCACAGTAAAGACTAGAAAACAAATAAAACAAATAAAACAAATAAGCCCATTTAGATTAAGCCCAACAATTTTCCGCAACAAAGCAACTCCGGTGGTCAAGATGTCAACCAAGAATCAAAAAAATCTCATATGGCCATCTTCATCAAACTAAATTAGGAAAAATAGTATTGTTAAATCATAAAGACGGTCTGTTTGGGCGACTAGGGATGCTCCTGTACTCAACAATAGTCACAATAGTCTGATGTAGAAATTGTGACTTTCAAAAAATATACACCGAGAAAAAGTCACATGTAATCACATGTAACTTTTACATCACCTTTTTAATTTTTTTCTTCACATGTAGGTGTGGACTTGATCTTGAATTGACAACTAAACCAGGGGCAAGGCCCTATAAGTGTAATATGTTAAAAGTTAAAATAGTTAAAAAAAAAACTTGATAAAATGTTAAAAGCAAATATTGAAAAAATACAACATAATGAAGAAATATCAAAGTTGTGCTATTTGTTAATATACTTTTTGAGTTTAAAATTTGTAAACTTTAATTAAATATTTTTCATATTAAGTAAGTATCAAACTTCTTTTTCACCTATATAACACCTTAAAGGCACACATACAAGGAGGACCAAAAGTAGAAATAATAATAATAATAATAAAAAGAATACCAAAAAATGAAAATGGAATCGAAAGTAAGAATAGAAAATACAAAGATATCAATACAATTATGGAAGATTTAATTCACATTGCATATTTTTTTGGATTTCATATTTGTATTACTGAACTTTATGTATAAGTGTTGGGGTAGAAATAGAAAAAAGAGGATAAGCATCCCATTATCTTTTAATTTTTTGTTTTCCTATAACTGTTGGGATAGAAATAGAAAAAAGAGGATCAAAAGTACATATACAAAATTAAAAGATACCAAAAAAATGAAATTGACATTTAGAATTTTTTTTAAATATACTTTTTGAATATCATATATATCGGTCTAAGTTGTCTTGTGCAAATATAGAATTACTTTCCAGTTTCTTCTTCACCTATAAAGGTCATTTCATAACATCAATTTGTTTTGAAGTAGATTTTCATAGTACACATAGTTGTGTGTGGTTAAGGTAATACTTTCTTATTCACTGTTAACCATGGTTACACCAGCCAGTTTTGGTTTTTGATTTATTTCGACGATAATTTGTGGTCCCAAATAATCACATGTTTTTAATCTTTTTATGAGCATATCTAAGTTTTGAATTACTCTTCTTGCAGTGGCATTACATTTCGTTTATCAAGGAGTCAACAAAGGTCAATTATCATTTGCACAAAATCATGTTTCCATTGTGGAATTAGCGGTAAGTGTTCTCCAACTTGTTTAATTCGTCTCATGATGTAAACAAAAACTTCTTTCAATTTTATTATTTATTCATTATTGAAAAATTGTTAATGCAACATTTGATATAATTACATATAATGATAGAAGAAAACAATAAAAATAATGATGGATTATTGATACTAAATTGTTAATGCAACATTTGATATAATTACATATAATGATAGAAGAAAACAATAAAAAACAAATCCTTCCCATGTGTCAAATTTAATTTCACTAGTAATAACAAATTTAAGTTTCAAATAAATTTTATTGTTTTTATTATGTCCACTATGTATTATTTTTATTGATTTATCTACACTATTTGCTTTTTTTTTAATTTATTTAATTTATTTATTATAATCCTATTTTTATTCAAATTTTTTTAGCCTAAATTTATTTGATTAGATCTGGAGGCTTGTGTTGTCCTGACTTGATAATTTCATTCTTTTATTTAATTTATCAAATATTTACATAATTAATATATTTAATTTTCACTCATTGCCTACACTTTTTGTTGGAAGTTAAAAGTCTTTTTCACTAATATCTTATTACATTATATTGTTTTATGTCATCCATTAAATCTTTTCTTCGTTCACATATTAATTTATTTTGGATTCACAAAAACTAATTGGATAAACTTTTATTTTACTTGATTTTGTTATTGCATAAAATTTTATAAATTCATAAATTTCCATTGAAGAAAGCATTTGTAGCACACCAATTATTCGATTATAAAATATCGTTATTATTGCTTCACATAATATATATTTTTATTCTCATATAGAATACAACTATATATGTTTTTAAAAAATATATCACTTAAAACTTGAGTTTGATTTTAAAACTTGGTTCCATAGTAGAACCATTTTGAATAATTTTGATTCTGTTATCGATTCATGCCTAAATATTTCATAATTTTTAATTATTTTTTAATGAAAAAAGTTGTAGAATTTTGTTTTTGATTTAGTAAATTAAAGTTTTTAATTATATTTAAATAAAAATATGATAAATATACATATTATATGTATTTTTATAATGGTGTGACATGTATGCTACCTTATATATATATACACATCTACAAGTGTTTTTATCTCACACATATAGGCTTCAAAAATTAATCATGAAGTAGAGTGTTGGTCAAATTTACCAAAAAAAATTGAAAATATTATTTGAAAACATTATTAATATTAATGAATTACCAATTCATTTTTCACAAAAAAATATTTAGTTACATACTATGTCCTCTAGAGGTAAACTAAACATATCCTAGTACAAGCCCTTACATGAACCTTTCAGGCAATCTAGCTATCTAGGTTTTAAGTATTGAAACCTAATTCAATGTGATTTTCTATTATAGATATCTTAGCTTAATTTCCTGTGGTTTTCTATTATAGATATCTTAGCCTAATTTCCTTGTTGAGTCAGAAGGCTTACCTTGAACACCCATCTAGCTAGGATTTAACCATAAAACCTAATTTAATGTGTATTGCTATTAGAAATAATCATACTAAGCCTAAGTTCTTTTTAAGCATACACTTGTGAAAATTTTGACCCCAAATGGTACTCTAACAAATGTTTTGCTCCAAGAGGATGTTAAACAAGTGAAAGAAGAGCCCAAACAACAAGTTTATTTTTAATAGAAAAAAGAGCAGAATCTACCAAAAAACTACTAAATGAGGAGGGACAAAGGGACAAAGAAAATGCTTATAATTAGTAATCTTTTAAGGATTAGACAAACTAGTGTATTTTCTCTATGTTGAATACCAGATGTAGACACTTATACTGATTACATAGTTATTTGAAAACAATTGTGACATGCACTACAACAAATCACGTCATTTGCTACAAAAATTTTACACTAAAATTGTTGCAATTGGTCCAATTACGAAGAAAATTTTACACTAAAATCATATTTGGTTGTTGAAGGTATTGACAATTTTTTTTTAAATGGCAGACACTGCACTTTGGAGAAGAGGCCCATCTGAGAAGCCAACCTTTTGTAATTCATGTGGAACTAGATGGAGATTAAAGGGAACTCTTGCTGACTATATTCCCAAGCATGGATTAACTCATACAGAGACTCCTACTGGTAAGAAACTTTAGTCGCAATCTTTCGCATACAATTTGGGAATTTACGAACTTAAACAACATATTCTATAATTTATTGATTGTTATATATTGGAATTCATAAATCTTATATTAAACTAATATGTATATGCTATTACCCATCAACTCCTCCACTTTTAAACAAGTAACCCCTAAGGTTAATCTTCAAATCTAAACTTCTAAACTAAACTATAATAAGCCAACATCAATATAATTATTTTAAGTAAATAAATGAGAGCCATTAGATTCATGGTAGTTTTTAAGTTACTCTACTAAAAGTCTAAGGTTCGAATCCTCAGGACAACATATTAAAATTAAGATTTGTATATCATTAGTTCTAAACAATACAATCCATTAGCTAAATATCTATGATTGTTATTAGTATAGATTTCATAAAATAATAATTATTAAAAAAGCAATTATACAAAAAATTATAATAAGAAAAAGTTATGATATTAAAAGAACCGTACATCCCAGGGGAAGCTAGTAACAATATTAGGTACACAAAAAGAAAGATGTCACGTATTTGAGCTAAAATATTTGATAGCCCAGCATATGATTTTACCCGATCTTAAACATTGCATCTATAGTCATCATAGCATGGCCAAGGCACCGCCCGGAAAAACCAACAATTAGAGATCGTGCAAGTGACATGATCATCCCCGATCAGGTCTCCTTAAAAACAAATGTGCGTCTCGTATTCGAAATTCATAGATATATTATTTATTTAATTAAATAATCAAGATGAATCTATGACAAAGACTATTGAACCTTTGCGGGGATAGCACTCCCCAACCGTGAGGTGACTCGATGCACATCCCTGCTTTGTTCTACTATACACCAAACAATGTATGGCAGAGAGTTTTTTACAATAAATGAATATCAGGCATCAAATAATACACAGAATAAAGTTTTCAATTTTTTGAATTAGCCTCGTATAAGTTGGTACTAAATAGTAGTGGCTTCTGCTCTTTTTATTATTTACAAATTACTGTACTTTTTGTACTAGTAATAGTTAGCTAGAGGTGTGGGACAAAGCCTTTCATCTATTAAAAAAGTAATTAAATGACATAATTTATAAATTGAAAAGAAATGCTTGTGACTCGCTTCTATTATGCATGAGGCGGAGGGATCAACCCCTCTCTAACAATAAAATGAATGTTGGGGGAACCCGGTTGTGGTTCCCGTTAATGAGCTTATAGATTATTTCTGCTTCGCGTGGTGTTCGCTCGTTCTAGATCTTGCAGCTCGGGAGTCATTTGATGTTGGAAGTTGGTTCATAGCGTTTGTGTGAGTTGGATCTTGAGATCTTTCATAATTACACCTTCCCTGCTCATCCTTTTTTTTTATTTTTCCATGCACCTCCAATATTATCTTTTTCATTTTACTACAGGACCATGTGTATTACCCAAGAATTCTCCATACAGTATCGTGTAGTTTTGACTCTATTTGATATATAATACATTCTTTTACGGAGTTGGTAATGGTCAAACTAGTTTAAAATTCTTGGGTTTTCATTATTACTTAATGCTTTATGATTTCTGCATTGCATCATATAAACTCTGCTTACCATTATTAAATGTTAATTCAAATTTAATGAGTCATTTTAGCTACGAAACAGACTAAGCTCAAAGTATGTGAGTCGTAGATGTTTATAAGGTAACGTTACAAGAAGCTTTAATTAGTTAGGCGATAGCACCTATTTACCCCTTTGTATTGATATTAACCAGAATTTCATAACAATATTCATTTCAATACATATTCAATTTTACATTAACCCACTTGAGTGATAAAACAATCTCAATACACACGCACACTCTCTGTATGTATATTCAGGTGAAAAACAAAATATGACTTCAGTGCTTATTTCATCTGGAATCACATAATACAAATACAGGGAACAAAACGAATACTTGCTAGAAAGAAGGAACCACTAGTGCAACTAAGTCCTACTTCCACTCCAACACCTATACTACAAATCCTACAACTACGTTATTGTTAAAGACCATGTCTACGACAAACTTTATTTAAACATGTTTAGATTAAGGCCCATTAGAAACTAAGCCCAACACATTCCCCCCTAATCTAAGCATGTTTATTTAACACAGCTGCAGCTACACCCACGACATCTTCGACTCCGATCATGCTTCTCATTTCTTCAAACTTGATCTTGCCCAATGCCTTAGTTAAAATATCTGCCTTTTGCTCATGTGTTGCTACATACTCTATTACCAGCTTACCCCGTTCAATACATTCGCGAATAAAGTGAAAACGAGCGTCTATATGTTTGCTTCTCCCATGTTGAACAGGATTCTTCATAAGCTCCATTGCTGATTTGTTATCCACACTTAGCACAACATGACCGACTTTATGTCCCGAGATTTCTTCTAACAAGCCCTGGAGCCAAATTCTTTGGCATGATGCAAGTGTTGCTGCCATATACTCCGCTTCGCAGGATGATAAAGCAACTACCCTCTGCTTTTGGGAAGTCCACGAAATGAGATTATTGTTCAAATAGAAACACATACCACCTGTACTCTTTCTGTCTATGACATCTCCGGCTAAGTCGCTGTCCGAATAACCCAGCAGATTCTTTCCACTCTTTTCACCCTTGTAAACCAAACCACAACCAATTGTTCCTTTTATGTACCTCAATATGTGCTTAACCGCTTGCTGATGCTTGATTGTTGGCACTTCCATGAATCTACTCACCACTCCTACGGCATAAGAGATGTCGGGTCTGGTATGAGTTAGATACCGCAAGCTCCCAACAATTCCTCTGTACTCTGTGGCATCAATCTGTTCACCTCATTCATCCCTATCCAACTGCAACTTGTACTCCATTGGATACCTGCATGAGTTACAGTTCAGCATACCTGATCTTTCGAGCAACTTCCTCGCATAAGCGGACTGTTTTAGGGTGGTCATGTGACCTGTTTGAGAGACTTCCAAACCCAAATAAAATGATAACAAGCCAAGATTGCTCATTTCGAATTGGGTGTTCATCTGTAACTTGAACTGTTCAATTTCATGCGTGCTCGAACCTGTTACTAGGAGGTCGTCAACGTACACGGCAACCACTAGTATATTTCCTTGAGCCTGCCTCGTATAGACTGCCTGTTCATGTAAACACCTCTTAAACCCCAACTCTCTCAAACATTTATCCAACCTTGCGTTCCAAGCCCGTGGTGCTTGACGCAACCCATACAAAGCCTTTCTTAACTTATATACTTTATGTTCCTGTCCGTTCTTCACAAACCCTTCGGGTTGGGCCACATAAACTTCTTCCTCAAGCTCTCCGTTTAAGAAGGCCAATTTGACATCGAGGTGGTGAACCTCCCATCCCTCTTTTGCTGACAAAGCTAGAAGCAGACGAACTGTATCAAGTCTTGCCACAGGTGCGAAAACCTCTTCGTAATCAACTCCTTTTCGTTGTACATATCCTTTCGCAACGAGGCGAGCTTTATATTTCTCTACCTTTCCCTCTGGATTCTTCTTCACCTTATAGACCCATTTCAGTCTGATTGGCTTGTGTCCAGGTGGCAAATCTGTAAGAGTCCAAGTGTTGTTCCGTTCGATAGTATCAAACTCTTGCTGCATCGCATACTGCCACTTTGAATGTTGTTGGACCTTCCACCTTTAGGAGCATGAACTCATCCATTAGATTGATTATCTCAGTCTCATCATATAATTGGGAAAGATCTTTGTAGTGTCGTGGGCCTGTGGAAGACCCTTCTCCCGAGCTAATGGCGGAGCTATCTCGATCTGTCTCTGTGTGTGACTCTGACTGTATCGATGGCGTTCGAACCTGAGAGAGTGGTGTTGTTGGAGTGTCGTTCTCCCCGTTGTCTCCCATTCCTTCAACATTAACTTCACCATCCTCAACATAACCGACTTCAACGTATTGACTAGGAAACAAGGCTTCAGCTATCTCGTTCTCTTCCCATGGCCAGAATTTTTCTTCTTGAAATACCACATCTCTACTCACCAGAACACTCTTAGTTCTCGGGTCATACAACCTATTTCCCTTCGTTCCCGGCTCCTTGCCGAGATACACAACAATCTTCCCACGGTCGTCCAATTTCCTCGTGTGCTTCGCTGGGATTTTCATGATTGTTGTGCATCCAAACAACTTCATATTTGTTAAATCAGGGATATCACCATGCCAGGCTTCGTACGGGGTTCTGTCTCTCAATGCATTAGTTGGTAGACGGTTTAATACATAAACCGAATGTCGCACGGCCTCACCCCACATATATTGGAAGTTTAGCTTCTTTCATAAAACTCCGTGTCATTGCCACTACCGTCCGATTTCTACGCTCCACCACCCCGTTCTGCTGAGGGGTGTATGGCGTCGTATAATGTCTTTGAATCCCTGTCTTCTCACAATAGGTTGTAAATTCCTTCGAGAAAAATTCTCTACCGCGATCAGTCCTCAAAGTTTTAATGCTTTCCTCAACACCATTTTCGACTAATGCCCTGAACTTCTTGAACATTTCGAATGCACTCCCTTTGTCTTTTAACAGATAACTCCACATTTTTCTACTGTAGTCGTCTACAAACTATAAGAAATACTGATTCCATCCAGGTGTTGTAGGTGCTATTGGCCCGCAAATGTCAGCATGGATCAACTCCAATTTGCTTTTCGAAGTAAACGTGGTCTGTGAAGGAAACAACTTCCTGGTCATTTTCGACATTAGACATCCTTCACACTTATTTAGTGGCTGGACCAACTCTGGCAGCCCATGTGCCATTTTTTCCCTCGACATAAGTTCAAGAGCTCGAAAATTGACATGCCCAAGGCGAGCATGCCATAGACGAGTATTCTCCTCCAATTTTGCGATTAAACATAGTGGCTAGCTCTCCTCAAGACTAATTTTATATAGCCGATTTCCACTTCTCTTCACGTTCATTAAAAATCTACCACTGCCTTCATACACTCTCAAGCAATCACCTTCTAATATTACTCTATTTCCAGCCTCTGAGAGTTGCCCTAAACTGATAATATTATTTCGCAAATTTGGAATAAAATATACCTCTTGAAGTACTTTCTCCTTACCATTCTTGCATTGAAAGACAAAGGTTCCTTTTCCTTCAATATCGACAGTCGAACCATCACCAAATCTAACTCTGCCCGTCACTCGTTCATCCAAGTCTCTGAATTTTCCACGATGTCCCGTCATGTGATTGCTCATAACATTATCAAGGTACCATATCTGTGATTCCTTGTTCACCTCTGTCGTTGGGTTCATGGGTGGGATAATCATGTCTTCCTTCAACATCAAGGCCTTTGCCTCCACGTTTCCCACTTCTGCAATTAACAAAGTTGGCTTCTCTTCCATAACTTTTTATGTCGCCTATTTTACATCGCACTTATACAAGACCGACGTATATACTATTTTTATACATCGCATTATTCAAAAGCCGATGTATATTTATCTTTTACATGTATATTTTACGTCGGTTAAGTAATTAACCGACGTATATGATTACCATATACGTCAGTTGATAAAATGCCGATGTATAAAATCTCTTTTTACAACGTACTTATAAAATCCGACATATCTAATATTAATTTATATGACGGTTATTTGAAGTCACCGACGTATGAAAGTATGGTAAAAATATATTTTATTCTAGGCTTACTTGGTATACAACTGCAGATTAAACTGTCTCCGTTGTAGCCCTAAAAACACTTTCATTTCACAGCTAATTGTGAATCCTAAGTGCTTTAGTCTAAAATGTGTCATAATTCAACTTCGATCAATTGTCTACAATTTAGGATGTGAATTCATTTGATTGTATACATTATGTATTTACACACGCATCTAACTATATTTGTATGTCTGTTTTTTCTTAATTTTATTAGCACTTTTACCTAATTGAGTTCGTTTCTACTCTTCTGCTATGTCTGTTGTTGTTCGAGTGCTCTGCTCTCCTTTTCTTCTCTCCTAAACCCGAGAATTCGCTCCTGGTAATCTCTCTCTCTCCCCCCCCCCCTTCTCCCCCCCCTTTCTCTATATATATTAAATCTGTATTTGTACATGTAAATCCTTCATGTTTATATATCTAATTTACTGCTCAATCGAATTTAATTTGAATTCACATTTTTACTACATGTGTTACTTTTCAATTGCTTCGTTTACATTCTTTTTTATATAATAATGTGTATGTAAATGGGCTTGCTTTTGTTCTTGTTATGTAGTACATGAATTCCAGGGATTCGGATGTTTTTTATTGATAGCCTGGTACTAGAAAGAAAGCTTCTTTTAAATGTGAAGATGATATAGAAAAAGTGTTTAGAACTCAGGAACATGTCCTTAAATATTTTTATTTTTCACAAAGTTGCTGCATAAAATGTGGAGTATACAAAATTGTATGCTTGAATTGTTACAAATACTTCGCCTACTATATTTTCTGTATTGGGTTTCTTATGCGTATTATGTTGATTCTCTTGTTTTTCTGCATGTTGACACTTCTTTTAGGTCCTCCGGGGTCTGGAAAGACTACTTTGTTAAAGGCCCTTACAGGGGTGCTGGAAAAAGATTTAAGGGTGTGTAAAGTGTAAACGACACCTCGCACTCTGTGAAAATTGACATTTTTCCATGTGTTAATGATATTTGTCTCTTAATCTTAACACATTTATAATATATTTCGCTAGGTTACAGGACAGGTAACTTATTGCGGTCATGACATGTCAGAATTCATTCCACAGAGGACCTGTGCATATATAAGCCAGCATGACCTTCACTCATGTGTTAACTATAGGTTTCTGTAATAGATACTTGGATTGGACATATGTGCTGATATCATGGTAGGAGATGTGATGCGGAGGGGTATCTCTGGTGGGCAGAAGAAACGTGTCACCACCTGTATATGACTTGCTCTTTTACCTCCTACAATCTCTTGTTTTTAAATATTCAATAATTATTTCTAATACACTTGCTGATGTGACGACATTCTACTAGGGGAGATGCTATTTGGCCCAGCAAAAGTTTTTTTCATGGATGATATTTCAACTGGTCTAGACAGTTCTACCACTTTTCAAATTGTCAAGTATATGAGGCAAATGGTTCATATTATGGATGTAAGCATGATAATATCTCTTCTCCAGCCTGCACCTGAAACTTATGATCTTTTTGACGACATTATACTACTTTCAGAAGGTCAAATTGTCTATCAAGGTCCCCGAGATAATATTCTTGAGTTCTTTGAAAGTGTGGGATTCAAATGCCCTGACAGAAAAGGAGTTGGGGACTTTCTTCAGGAGGTTACCTCAAGGAAAGACCAAGAGCAGTACTGGTACAAAAAGAATGAACCATACCACTACGTTTCTGTTCCAGAGATGCCTAGTGGTCGGGCAGCAGAGAGATTCACTATTTTTCCAGCATGGGCATTTTCAATACCAATATGGGTCCTTAGAATACCCATATCAGTTATGGAGTCATTGATATGGACAATTCTAACATATTACACAATCAGTTTTGCTCCGGACGTTACTCGGTATGTGTGCTTGCACATTTGTTTTTGAAACTGATTATGTTGGTGTAAATCAAATGGCTTTGTCTCTCTTCCGTTTCATTGCAGCAGTTTCAAGGATACAGGTTGTTTCAAATTCCCTTGGTACCTTTGCGATGCTATTGGTCTTACTCCTTGGTGGATTTATAGTCGCTAAAGGTAGGCTACTTAGAATCCTATACTATCTCTAGACCTTACACTTACTATGTTTTTAAGATGTATATTCCTCAATTTAAAAAATCTTAAATTAAATTCTTTTATAAATGTTGTAGATGACATTGTATCATGGATGAAATGGGGCTATTATATTTCTCCATTGATGTATGGGCAGAATGCAATAGCTGTCAATGAGTTTCTTGATGAAAGATGGAATGATGTAAGTTCATTTAATTTGATTATAGATCAGTTGCCTTCACATATGTTAATCGATACCATATAAGGATCATGGTTAAGTCAATTACTTCCATTTAACAGCCCAATACAGACACAAGGATAGATCAACCTACTGTCGGAAAGGTGCTTCTGGCGAGCAGAGGGATGTTTGTGGATGGATACATGTACGGGATATGTGTATTTGTATTATTTGCCTATTCAATTTTCTTAAACAAAAGAGGAATGTTGCTTCATTTCAAGCCCCTCTCACTTGCATTTGAACATGTTAATTACTATGTTGATATGCCCCCTGTAAGTCACTTGTACATCCTGTAAATTAGATGATATACAGTTTTCCTATCAGAGCAGAATATATGATGGTCAGAAATTCTCACAAGTAAAAACCACGTGTTTGTCAGGAAATGAAGAGTCAAGGAATCATAGAAAATCGTCTCCAATTGCTCAGAGATGTGAGTGGTGCTTTCAGGCCTGGTGTTTTGACAGCATTAGTGGGTGTGAGTGGTGCTGGAAAAGACCACGTTGATTGTGCTCATATTAAATTTGAAAGCCGAAAAATATTGTACTAGTGATAGTTTAGTTGAGAAAAGACCACGTATTGTACCTTGATATTACCAAATATTACCAAATTAATATTCGCTTGTCTTTAGTTGTGCAAATTTTGGTTCGATTAATTTGGTAATTATTCAATAGGTTCATGGGCATTGAGAAACTAAAAAAATAGTTTTAATTTTTTTTTTGATAATATACGTCGGTTCTCTATGGGCGACGTATAAATAGGTATATACGTCGGTTGTTTTGTCTTTATACGTCACCTTTTTTGTATCATATATGTCGGTTTTTGGGCTTTTTACGTCGGTTAACAGTCGACGTTTATTCTACCTTTTACGTCGCTTTTTTAGCCGACGTAAAAGACCTCTAAGTTTATACGTCGCCATTTAGCCGACGTATATGACCTATTTAACCGACGTAAAAGGTTATTTTTGTACTAGTGTCAGCCGCAAAATGTCCGTATGCTTGACAGTTAAAGCAACGAACCCTGCTTTTGTCCCTTACTCCACGGGTGCCATCTTTCACACGATACTCACCGCCACTGCGATTTCCAGTCCTGTTATTCCTTTTAAGCCATTCCTCGCGAATCAAGAGTAGTTGCCCCTCACTAGTCTCTCATTTCCTCCACTCATCTTCTGTCAACATGAGTTGTCCGTGACTCGATTCTATCTTTCCCTTTAGGCGTTCCTCGTGAGCCTTTAAGGAACCCACCACCTCTTCAACAGACATCTCTTCGACCTTGCCAAACTGTTCAATGGCAGAGGCGATGGCTAGAAATTTAGACGGAACTGCTCTAAGCAGTTTCTTGACAACATACACTTCCTCAACCTTCTCACCCAGGGCTCTTATGTTAGTCACTATGGCATTCAGCTTCAAACAGAAATCGTCCATACATTCGCTCTCGCTCATACATAATGCTTCAAACTCACACCGCAACGTTTGGGCTTTGGCCACTTTCACTTTATCTGCTCCCAGCGACATAATTTTCACTGCATTCCAGGCCTCTTTCGTGGTCTTCTTCTCTGCAATAGAAAGAAGTACGTCTTCGGGGACACCTTGATAAATGATTGCCAGGGCTCACTTGTCCATCTTATCCTCAGCTGCCGCCTTTGGGTCTTTTAGATCGACTGCCTCCCAAACTCCATGAGCTTGCATGAATACTCTCATTTTAAGAGACCATGCCGTATAGTTCGTTTTCGTTAACATTGGGTATCTTAACCCAAATGAGCTTTCTTTGGCTTTGGCTGTCTCCATCTAAACGAATGAGTTGATCTTCTGCAGGGCTCTGATACCAAGTGATAAAACAATCTCAATACACACGCACACTCTCTGTATGTATATTCAGGTGAAAAACAAAATATGACTTCACTGCTTATTTCATCTGGAATCACAGAATACAAATACAGGGAACAAAACGAATACTTGCTAGAAAGTAGGAACCACTAGTGCAACTAAGTCCTACTTCCACTCCAACACCTATACTACAGATCCTACAACTACGTTATTGTTAAAGACCATGTCTACGACAAACTTTATTTAAACATGTTTAGATTAAGGCCCATTAGAAACTAAGCCCAACATTGAGTTATTATATATGTAAATTTCAATACATAAATATTTTGGTACCATTCCCCACCGACATAATCAACCATGTACTAAACAAACAACTTAGACCGTCGGTTTTGACACCATTTTCAGCCGTTAGGTCCCATTTGCGACAATTTCTCAGTCGCTAATTATGACCCTTTTTTCTTGTATGCATATACCTAGATTTCTTGTCTTACGTATATTCTAAAACCTAGCCACCTAAATCATCCTTTGGAAAACACCAGTATTACTTGACAACCACTAATCGAGGAAATTGATGATGAGGATGTTACGTTGGAGAATGGGGAAGAAGAGGAGATTTGATTTGTGGAGGATAAGACTATGATGAATATTCATTTAATTTTTGACTAAAAAGAAGATGTTGATGCTGAAATTTAGTTTTTTCAGTTTCTTCATTAGTATCGTATATTATATGTAACATGAGGTTAGATTAGATTGCACCTGAGGTTAGAGTTATTAAATAGCATGTTTAGTGTTAACATGTATCGAAATATATAAATTAATATATATTAGTAGTTGATATGGGTTAAAAATAATCCTAAATACATAATTAATATTGCATTAATTAAACCTAGGTCCATAAATAAGCCCCATTAATAAGGCCTGAAACTCTAATTAAATATTAATTTCGTAATTAGTATTTGGGCTAGAAGTACAACCTGTATTAGGAGACGTCCAATACAGGCTTGTTCTAATACAAGTGGGCTTCTTTCAATACAAGCCCGTTATGATATGTAAACAACTCCTACAAGCAAGGATCTAGAATTAATCTTTATCCACCGTCAAGGATAAGACTTATCCTTCAAGGAAGTGATAATACTTATCCACCGTCAAGGATAAGATTTATCCTTCAAGGAAATCAATACTTATCCACTAGGCTTCTAAACGCCTATATAAAGGGTCTAACCCCTCATCTCAGAACTACATTTTGGACACAGCTCCATACGTCATCTACTACGTTTTGGACACAGCTCCATACATCATCTACAACGTTTTGGACACAGCTCCATACGTCATCTACAACGTTTTAGACTTCATCCTCGAATAAGGACATACAAGTCACTACGTGCTTGGTGTGCCCCTGCCGCCATAGCCCCGAGGGCAGCACCAAGAACTATGTTTTTATTGGCTTGATTCTCTAAATACTAGAGATACGTAGGCATCTTGTTAGGACCGAGTTAGTCCCCGACAACAAGAGCAGCCATTAAAGCTCGAAACTCTCTAACCCTAGCATTAAATTCGCAAGCACGGTTTTTATTCCATAACAGTAGTGTTCATGAGAATAGGTAAGTAAATAACGGTGGATACATAATGCTAAATCAGATTTGATCTATTAATTTTTATATAGTTAAAATCTTGGCGACTGAGCAAGACACAGTTTCTAATCACAATATTTTATACAAAAAATGTAAAACAACTCAAGTACTATATTAAACTGATGCTTCTTATTTCGCTGCACCTTTGCATTGTCTTTTAAAGATTTTCTATCAAAATCAACTCACGCTCTCATCTCGTAGATCTTAACATTAATTTCTCAAAAAAAAATTGAAGATAAAAACCCAACAGCCTACAATATTGTAGTACTTCTACTACAACAAAAGAGGACAAAACCAAATATTGAATTTGGTCAGTTAAGGGCAAAAACAGTCGGTTTTAAAAGCAAAATGGACCAAAAATAACCGTGGTCGGTTAAACCCCTGACGATAATGCTTATTTGGTCGACTATGTTGCCCTTAACCGTTTGGTAGGTTAAGCACCTTCACATTCCTCTATTTAGTTGGTTGGTAGTCTGATACTCTAAATAACATTTAAAAGATAGATAAAAAAAACAATTGGATGTAATGTTAAAAGAATATTACTTTTTTGATATTTAAATGCTCAACAACATATTATTATAAAATATTTATATTATCTATTTTTTAAGTTACATTCAAAATTTCAAGATATTATTCCCTTGACAACATATTAATAATTTTTATCATCAAAATACAAACAAATGCTTAGAATAACATCATACATATATTATTATATTTTTAAATTTTATTTTTCTACTGATAAAACCATATAAATCAAAATATAGATGATAAGATAAAAAATATTAAAATTCATCCGTGTGGGTTATAGGCTAATATATATATTTAAAAAGAAAAGTGTTTCTAATGTGCCTCTAACAACTACTTTTTTATGAGTTGGCTAATTTTAATTGGGTCAGATTTTTGTATATAGAGGGGGCCCTTGTTATTAATGAAAACAAAACCAATCAAAAAATACCCCATAAGCTGTTGCCAAATCTAAAACTTACAACCTAATTGATGTATGGTAATTATTACACACGACAACTGATTACAATTGATTACAGCTTGATGCTTAACATCTTATAAATTTTAAAAAGATACAACATGACACAGATTTTTATTACTTTTTTTCCTTTGATTGGCAAAAAGAATTTATTCCTCTTTCTACCTTGCATTAAGATAATAATAAAAATTATAACAATCTTATTAGTAGAAAAGATAAGAAAAAAGAGAGTTACCTAAAACTGCGAGCTGAGCTGAGCGGAGATAGACAGAAATTAAGATGCATCCACCAGGTACTCATCCAGAACATGTGTAGGAATTTTAAGTGTATAATGTGTTGGAGATTAAAGAGAAGAAACTTGTTCTCAATAATCCACACAACTTACTCACACAAAATATAAAACTCACAAATGTATTTCACTCAAAAGATTTTGATAATATCTTGATTTTACAAAGCTTGGAAGATTGTCCTATTTATAGGACAAGATGGAACCTCCTAGAACACATCTAGTACATGCACCTTATTTAATATGTAACTCCCTAAGTACATGAACCATCTTGAAATACAAAAGGTCTTGAACTTCAAAAGTCTATTCTAGATACTTTCAAGAACATTCTAGATAATAAAAATAATAATCCAAAGTTTAGATTATATTATTATTTTAACAGCCCCCCTTAAGCTAAACTTTGCACATGCCAAGCTTCTTCTTTAACTCCTTGAAAATGTCGGGCCTCAAAGGTTTTGTAAAGATATCAGCAATTTGGTCTTGGGTTTTGCAATGTTTAACCACAACTTCTCCTTTCGTCACCAAGTCACGGATAAAATGATATTTGATTCGTATATGCTTGCTATTCCCATGAAACACCGGATTTTCCGTGAGTGCTATAGCAGACTTGCTATCACAATATATAATTGGACTTTCTTTTGTATCATGCTTAAGGTCCTCCAACACCCATGTGATCCACAAAGCTTGACAACTAGCTAATGATAAAGAAATATATTCCGCCTCCGCCGTTGATAGAGCCACAACTTGTTGCTTCTTTGACATCCATGTGATTGCACTAGAGCCAATGAAGAAAACATTTCCCGAAGTACTTTTACTATCATCAACACTTCCGGTCCAATCACTATCACAATATCCAAGCACCTTAGGACCACTTGCCTTTTGATAATAAATTCCATCTCCAAGTGTTCCACGAACATACCTCAAAATTCTTTTTCCGGCCTCCCAATGTGTCTTCTTTGGTTGCTCCATGAATCTACTAATCAAACTAACACCATATGTAATATCCGGCCGAGTGGCGGTCAAGTACATCAAACTTCCGACAAGACTTCTATATAAAGTAGGATCAACAAACTTAGAATCATCATCCTTACTTAACTTCAAGCCAACTTCAACGGGAGTGCTACTTGGTTTCGCATCTTCCATTCTAAACTTCTTTAACAAATCTTTTGCATACTTTTCTTGAGAGATAAAAATTCCATTCTTATCTTGCTTTACTTCAATACCAAGAAAATAGTGGAGTAGTCCCAAATCGGTCATCTCAAATTCTTGCATCATATTTTTCTTAAATTCTTCAATGTCATCACGATTATTTCCCGCAAAGATCAAATCATCCACATATAAGCCAATGATGAGAATTTTACCTTTGTTCTCCTTGATGTAAAGTGTATGCTCAAATGGACACCTCTTGAATCCCATCTTCATAAAATAATTATTGATGCGGCTATACCATGCACGTGGGGCTTGCTTTAGACCGTACAAAGCCTTCTTCAAACGATAGACTTTATTTTCTTCGTTCTTTTTCACATAGCCCGGTGGTTGATCAATATACACCTCTTCTTGTAATACTCCATTCAAAAAAGCGGATTTGACATCCATTTGGTGAACTTGCCACTTGTTTTGAGCGGCCAAAGAAATTAACAAGCGAATTGTTTCAAGACGTGCCACGGGAGCAAATACTTCTTTGTAATCAACACCATATTTTTGCTTGTAGCCTTTTACCACCAAACGTGCCTTATGTTTTTCAACTTCACCTTGTGCATTCAACTTTGTCTTGTAAACCCACTTGACTCCAATGGATTTCTTTCCTTTAGGAGCTTCAACTAACTCCCAAGTTTCATTCCTTTCAATTGCATCAATTTCTTGATCCATGGCTTGTCTTCATTTATTTTCTTTAGCGGCATCTTCAAAAGCAACCGGATCCGCATTTGCATATAAGGCAAAATCAACAAATTCATCTTCCAAAATTCTTCTTGTTGCTCCATAAAGATCCGCCATTGATCTTGTCTTTCTTGGTGGTGACTCGGAACTTGAAGATGATGATGATGAGCTTGGTGGAAAATTAGATGGTGGAGTAGGTGGAGTGGAGCCTTCTTCTTCAATTGGATCAAATGCATCATCATCAAGAAAAGTACTTGAACTTTTTTTCTCATCCTTCCATTTCCATGAAGCCTCCTCGTTGAAAATTACATCACGACTAATTATGACTTTCTTTGTGATGGGATTGTACAATTTGTATGCCTTAGAAGCTTCATTATAGCCAACAAAGATGCATTTTTCAGATTTATCATCAAGCTTACCTCTCTTTTCATCGCGCACATGAGAGTAACAAATACTTCCAAAAATTCTAAAATGAGAGACACATGGCTTCTTGCGACTCCAAGCTTCTTGTGGAGTCTTTCCTTGCACACTTTTAGTAGGTGCACGATTGAGAACATAACATGCACACGCAACCGCTTCGGCCCAAAACATCTTAGGCAATCCTTTTGTTTTCAACATACTTCGAACAAGCTCCATGATTATTCGGTTCTTCCGCTCGGCTATCCCATTTTGTTGAGGGGTTGAACGAACCGTTAGTTGATGGCGAATTCCATGCTTTTTCAAAAAAACCTCCAAATTCTTCGGACATATATTCACCACCACGATCGGATCGTAGTGTCTTTAAAGAATGACCACTTTCTTTCTCCACATATGCTTTAAAATCTTTAAATGTTTCAAATACTTGAGATTTTTCTTTGAGAAAATAAATCCACATTTTGCGACTATAATCATCAATAAAAGTGAGGAAATAACGACTACCTCCAATAGAGTTGGTGCGCATAGGTCCACATAAATCCGAATGTATGAACTCCAATGGTTTTTTAGCTCGCCATGCCTTCTCTTTCGGAAATGGATCTCGGTGATGCTTGCCAAAAACACAATCTTCACATACTTGATCTTGCTTTTGAATATTTGGAATGCCTCTTACCATATGACCTTTACAAATCTTGGATAGAGTGCTAAAACTCAAGTGATTAAATCGAAGATGCCAAAGCCAAGACTTGCCGTTCACAATATTAGCAAAACATGGAAGAGCCTCACTTTGAATTTTCAATGGAAACATTTTAGTTGATGTCATCTTGACTCTTGCAACAAGAATCCCATTTTTATCTTTGATCTCACAAAAATCATCTTTAAAATTCACATGATGCCCCTTTCTTAAAAGTTGCCCAACACTTAAAAGATTATGTTTAAGATCGGGAACATAATAAACATTAGAGATATAATTTGTACATTGCTTTGTTCGAATTGGAACATCACCACAACCTTTGACAATGAGCCTTTTGTTGTCACCCGTCTTGACTTCTCGTTGGACACTTTCGTCAAAATTCACAAAACAATTTTTCTTTCCGATCATGTGGTTACTACAACCACTATCGATATACCAAACATCATCAATAGATTCTTCTTGAACTTCTTGAACATTACTAACAAGAAGCATACTTTCATCTTTCTCCTCAATGTCCTCATGTAGAAAATTTGAGTCATCTTTTTCATCATTAATCCTTTTGTAACAATCCTTTTTCATATGCCCAATTTTATGAAAATAATGGCATTGAAAATTAAAAGAATTACCTCTTCCTCTTCCATTGTAACCTCCACGAGCTCTTCCTCTTCCTCTTTGGTATGAGCTTGAATTTTCACTTGGCACATTTCCTCTTCCTTGTCCTCGACCACGAAATGATCCTCTTCTACCTCTTCCTCTAAAACCGCCACGATTAGTGTCTTGAACTTGAAAAGCTTGCTCGGAAGGAGAGGAATCAAATTGTTTGATGCGAAGTTCATGAGATTGGAGTGAACCCAATAATTCTTCAAGAGAGAAAGTATTTAAATCCTTTGATTCTTCAATAGCCACAACATGCTCAAATTTTCGAGTCATGCTACGAAGAATTTTTTTCAAGACTCTTTTATCCGTAATATCTTCACCATTTACACGAAGTTGATTAACAATCAAAATTGTTCGATTATAATATTCCTCCACCGTTTCACTTTCCTTCATCTTGAGTGAATCAAATTCACCTCTTAGAGCTTGAAGTCTCACCATTTTTACTCTTTCTTCTCCTTTGTAGGCCTTGTTGAGGATATCCCATGCCTCCTTTGATGTTGATGCCGTTGAAATTCTCTCAAAAATTACTTCATCCACCGCTTGATAAATAAAGTAGAGAGCCTTCTTGTCCTTCTTTCGATTTTCCTTCAAAGTACTCAATTGTTGTGGTGAGAGATTGGCTTGATTCGCCGGTTCTTCATATCCACTTTCCACAATCTCCCAAAGATCTTGAGAGCCATATAAAACCTTCATTTGTATGCTCCATTGGTTGTAATTCTTTCCCGTCAAACGAGGAAGTTGAGGTTGCAACATATTGTTGTTGGAAGCCATCTCTAAACCTTGCTCTTGATACCACTTTGTAGGAATTTTAAGTGTATAATGTGTTGGAGATTAAAGAGAAGAAACTTGTTCTCAATAATCCACACAACTTACTCACACAAAATATAAAACTCACAAATGTATTTCACTCAAAAGATTTTGATAATATCTTGATTATACAAAGCTTGGAAGATTGTCCTATTTATAGGACAAGATGGAACCTCCTAGAACACATCTAGTACATGCACCTTATTTAATATGTAACTCCCTAAGTACATGAACCATCTTGAAATACAAAAGGTCTTGAACTTCAAAAGTCTATTCTAGATACTTTCAAGAACATTCTAGATAATAAAAATAATAATCCAAAGTTTAGATTATATTATTATTTTAACAACATGTACTTGCATATAATATACAACCTGTCTTTCTTACTTTCAAATTACTTTGTTCAGTTTTAAATCCAAAATCTATTTAGCATTCTTTTGTTTCATTCTTATGGTTTAATTTGTAAAAGTAAGTTTGGTTGTAATTATTTTTGGTGAGCGATCCCTAAAGATGTGAACAATTTCACTTGATTGGTTAGTATTAGAATTGAGAAGTTAGTACATGGATTTCTCAAGCAAGATCTTTCCAGGAGAGACCATATATATTAAGATCACATTTCACTTGTGTTAAGTTTGAAAGCATGTTAAGTCTTAATTTGATATGGTAGTCTAGAAGCTTATATCACAAATGGTACAAGTTTAGCCCTCAAATGTTGAGAAGTAGATGGTACACCTGACCAATTCACAAATTTAATTATCAACATGGTCATAATCTTTTAGGGAAGGTTTGGTTGTGATATTGGTGATATTTTATGATATTCTCTAGTAAAAATTAAATTTAATGTAATTTTTGAATTTTCAAGGATGAAAAAACAAATTCAAACGAATTCACACCCGAATATATTTCTCAAAGATATCAAAAAATAGCTAAAATATCAAATTTATTATCAATATTGTCTTCAAAAGATTACAAGATAAGAATATTCACAGGATAGATAAATAATCGTCTTCGCATAGGAATCTAAATCGAATTTAAGATAATTTAGGAATTTAGTTATTATCTGAACCCAAGAAGAAAATCCATCAAAATCGTGATCCAACTTAAAAAACAAAATTTTAAGTGCTTAAAACAAGAAAAGCCCTTTCAAGTGATCAAAGGTAAAAACTTGCGAGATAGATTTCTATTTTTTTTTTATAAATCCTATACATAGTTGGACTTACGATTATTAAACTAAATAACTAGATAACTAGAGTCTGTATAACTAATATATGTATATTTTTCTGAATAATAAATATATATAACTATGTAAAAATTCTATTTCACTTCCACTTATGTTCGTCATCAGCAAACATCAATGAATCATTTCTATCACAGTTGTAAGGATATGAATTTATGATATCAGAATCAACAATATTTAGCTAACACATGCTTTGTAACAATAACAATTGAAGAAAAGAATTAGAATTTGGCTTAAACATTTTATTCAAATCAAAGGTTGTGCTGCTAGCCAGCCACGCATCAACCCCGGACTAGCTCACGGCATAGTTCTCTACTGGATCCTAGGCCAAACTGGGCCTTAAGTTATTCCGACCATAAATATGGCCCGACCAATTACTGGTCCATTTTAAAAACATGCAAAATCTACCATAGGGTATAAAAAATAACATGTTGAATAAGATAAACTCAATGTATAGTAATTGCAAAAGAGCTTCAACTGCTCAGTATCAAATGAAGATTTAGAAACAATCATGAAGTAATTTCAACGGTACAGTGTACTCATTCAATAAGGAGATCAATATTGGTAATCGATAATCGATGACCGTAATCAATAGTCAACGATGGAAGTCAAATGATCAATGGTTGTCAATAATAATCAAGGATGATAATCAATAATCAAATGGTGGTAAACAATAATCAAGTGAGTTGGAAATAAGGGTTTCCGATGCAAATCAAATCAAAGAATCAAGAATCTCTAAGGAAATGGAATCAGTTGTCCAAATGCGGTTAAAAGATTGATAATTTGAATTGTTCTGGGGATAACAGTATTCAAGTAATCAAGACAATAATAAATTTTATCACAAGTAAAGGCACAGATACTTGCCTGGTCTAAGATACTGTCGGATCGACTCTGTTCACTCTACCTTTCCCTTTCCCTTGCTCCGGGAACTCGATTCTATAATTAAACAACTCATCACAATAAGTCTAACTATTCTCGTTCTACTCTCGACACTTATTCAATCAATAATCACATTTAAACAAGTAACAGGTTACGTATCGGACGTCCGGAATGATTTACGATATTTAAAACTCAGATATTTGCCCTAGTACGGGCATATACAGACTATAAAACACAACACAAAATTAATATGAACCATATAGCACTTATAAATTTTTTTAAAACACCATACAAAACTTATTTGAATTTTAAATAAGTCACGATTAATTTTTAAATCAGAAATCGGATTTTTAAATCCAATATAAACATTTAAATGAAAATAAATCAATTAATTAATAAAATTAATTGACACTTTTTAAATGCTCAAACTATTTTTAAATAAATAAAAAGGGTTGAAAATAATTAAACCGAATTTTTAATTAATTAAATCTAATTAATAATTAATTGATTAAAAGATATAACCAATTAATTAATAAATTAATTATTAATTAAAAATAATTAAAATAATTAAGTTTAATCAATTTTCGGATTTAAAATTATAAAAATAATTTTCCAGAATTTTTCTGATATTAAAATATATTTTTAAAATAAAAATATGAATTTTAAAATTTTTAAACTATTTTCGAATTAATTTTAAAAATAAAATCCAAAAACAGTTTTTAGAAATCGAATTAGGGTTTTGAAGATTGAAACCGGGTCAAACTTCGGGTAAACGGGTCGGGAAGAACAAATCCGGGTTACCAAGAACAACCCGTCGGAATCTGGGTTTTCCAGAATCCGGTCGGCGTCCGGTGGCCGGACTTGCCATTTCCGATCAAAACGACATCAAACCATAGGGCTTTTGTTCGCTTTTTCAAGACAAACACAACCCACATACAAACACATTTGTCCCCTGCCGGAATCGTGCCCAGAATTTGTTCAAAGAACTCGCCGGCGACGACTTCGACCGGAAACCCGATCTACCTTATTTCTACATGAAACTCAAAGATTAACATACCAAAATGAAGCTTATAACTCATACAATCAAAGCCCTCTACCAAAAACAATATCAGATCATTCATATGAACGGACTATTCCAATGAAGAATTCGGGTCAAAACCCGAAAATCAAACCCATCAAAATCGAACATAAACATGAAATTAAAGCATGGATTCTTGCTAATTAGAACCCTAGGAACATGTTAGAAGCAACCAATTGAACGGAGAATCAACAGAATGAAAATCCCCAAATCGGGTATGAACCCTAATTTTAATTCGTATCTAAAAAAAATTCATAACAAATCGAAAAATTACCAGATGATGATGAGGTTGGAAGATTCTGAAACTAGAGATCAAGAGCTTTGATCTGAGTACTTGAACTTTGATTTCTGAAATCAATAACACCTTGAACGAATGGATTGAAGATTCAAGAACACGAAGAACACATTTTGGGAATTTTTACTTTTTGATAATACGCAATGCAGATTATGAAGGTTATAAGGTTCGATTCGTCTTTTTATATTTTTGGAAAAATAATACCCCAAGGAACACTTTTTGATCGTTAAAGATCCACTGGATCGTTTAAAAATACTAATTAGGTTAAAAATACGTTTTACGAGAAGATAATCATCTACAAGGATGTATAATTATCCAAATCAATACATATCATTATATAACTAATGCTCAAGAATACTGGGGCTATTACAAAGGTAATATCACTACGCCATAAATGGCCTTCTGCAACCCTTGAAAACCGTTGTCGGAAGTTCAAAATTCGTTGGCGTAGCCTCAAAAATCTCAAAGGCAACACTTTTTGACTGTTAGATTTTTCCCCATTGCCTTAGGGGTCAACGACAACACTTTTCTACCTATGCCAACAGGTTAAAATATGTTGCAGTAGATTAGACTTTGTTCAAAAAAATGTGGGCCCTACATGTGGGCCCCACTGTTTTGGGCCCCACATGTGGGACACACCATTAGTGGGCCCCACATGTGTGCCCCTTTAGCAACACTTTTTTTGAGCAAATGGCAACACTAAATTAAACTATTACAACATTTTTTGAACAATATTTGCAACACTTTATCATAGCTACTGCAACACTTTTGTAATGGTAAATTAAAAATATATTGCAGATATATAAGCAATTCTTAGTACCACTGTACATCGAACATGTCTTTTCATTTCATTCATCAACCCAAAAATAAAACATTATAATTCAGTACAGAACTAAATACACATCATCTTCTTAGACATCAATAATAAGAAGAAAATGAATGTAAATAGGTCTTGTTGATCCATTAGCCAGGTGACAAGACAACTTCTTCCTTTATACCCTTGACATAAGTACCCTCTTGATAAAGAGCTTCCATCAGTGATATCACCACATTATTGCAAGCAAAAGGATTAAGTATTTGTCAACAATCAACACAACTTCAAAAATTAAACTAATCGACTATTTGTTATACGGGAACTTCAGGGAATATTAAAGCAGATGCATTATTAAGAATGCCACATTAAACTTACAAATCAACTGACTCTTGTTGCACCGAGCAAATCAACAATCCATACTACTGATGATTTGTCATACAAATTACAAAAATTACAGAGGAGTGCATCCGCAGACTCGTGGATTTAAATTATTGACTCAAAGCTGAGAAAATAATAATGCAGCTATCACCTATGGTCCTACACACTAAGACTGCATACTTACTAATTAGATATTATATTTGTACGAATTGACAATATTTCATTATGAATCCTTACGTAATTGGTAATAGTGTCATCAGAGTGTAACACATCTATGAAGTTTAATCGTTCAAATGAAAAAAATAATTTAAGGTAGGTCTGACTTGAAACCAACATGGTGCTTGTCCATATTATATTTAGATAAGAATGATTAATAGAGGCCTCACTCATTACCAAATTGCATGATCATATTTACTTATTACTAAAGCTAACAATTTGATCAGTACATTGTATTTTAAAGAAAACTATATATACATACCGGGTTAAAATATTGACCATGGCTCTGAATGCTGCAACCTGAAAGAAAGAGGTGGCCAAGTAAAATACCAGGGATTCTCTCATATTCAACACATTGCAGGTATCCCTTGACACAACCTACAGATCACATGAAAGATAGAATTGTGCAACTTATATTAGAAATGAATCAACGCCCAGAAAAAATGTAGAAAAAAAATCTGAATCTGACCTTCCAAGGAAGTTGCAACACCTTTAAAGTTTTTTGCAACTAATTTGTGCAAATCCTCACCAGCCCAAATGGGGTAAACACATACATTTACAAGCAAACAAACACCAGCGCCAACAGCAATTAACAACAGGCGGGAAACAGCCGTTTGTACAATTTTTTCACTCTCCGACACCAAGACGATACAATATGTCAGCAAGAATACTCGGAAGCCATATTCGTAATGCTTCACTGCTGGATAAAGTTTCAAATAGCTTGCACATAATCCTTTTTACCAAAACAAAGTAATTCTTCAATATTAGATGATTCTTTACTTGATCAGATTATGATTAAACCTACAGCAAACAGCTAAATTAAAACATTGAGATGTAAAGTCAATAACTTGTGGTACATACTGACCTGCAATAAAGATGCTAATAACAATTACAACTTCTTGAAACTTTCCAGCCAATATGGATATTTGAGCAATACAAAGAGCCAATCCTCCAGCTACGAACGTTCCAAAAGCGCGATTGAGTCCTTTGCTAAATGTTGCTCCTGCATCATTTATACAAATCCCAACAGCTAAACAAATCAAATACATCACTAGGAACTAGGACAGATAGTAATTGATGATATACTAAAATCAGGAAAAAAACGAGTTGAAGTACTGGTAATTGGTAGTTCTAATTTTCAAGGACCAGAAGTTGTTCTGTTGTAGGCTTTTTATTTTGGCCAAAGTGTTATGCATGCATGGTAATGTTGAGACCCGTCTATGACCATAGAGAATTGGTTTTGCCATTCATATAGGGGTAGCCCCCAAAGGCTGACTTGCCTTGTGTAATCAAATCCATTTGATCATTCAACATATATAAAAAGTAAAAGCAAGTGTTGAATTAAGTTGCATACCTACGCTGAACTCGAATATAAGAACCACAGTGAGAATAGCTTTATATATAGATTCAACAGAAAGAATACTCTCCGACACCAAGACGATACAATATGTCAGCAAGAATACTCGGAAGCCATATTCGTAATGCTTCACTGCTGGATAAAGTTTCAAATAGCTTGCACAGAATCCTTTTTACCAAAACAAAGTAATTCTTCAATATTAGATGATTCTTTACTTGATCAGATTATGATTAAACCTACAGCAAACAGCTAAATTAAAACATTGAGATGTAAAGTCACTAACTTGTGGTACATACTGACCTGCAATAAAGATGCTAATAACAATTACAACTTCTTGAAACTTTCCAGCCAATATGGATATTTGAGCAATACAAAGAGCCAATCCTCCAGCTACGAACGTTCCAAAAGCGCGATTGAGTCCTTTGCTAAATGTTGCTCCTGCATCATTTATACAAATCCCAACAGCTAAACAAATCACCCATAAGGTTCTTAATTAAGGTATACCTGCAATGTGTTGAATATGAAAGAGGTACCTAGACAACTTCTTAATTAAGGTTCTTTACAGAGTAATATCGATCCTATAAGCGGACACTAGACAAGCTTTTATATATAGATATCGAACCTACCTGGAGTAGATATGCTGATGCATTCATAATCACCCATAGCAGAACAGTCTTTTGCTTTCCTAAGTTCTATCAGAAATTTTATAATGCAGAGCAATGATCACTAGAAAAAAATGCTAGCATTACCACTCTATGTCTCAAGTCTCGTTCATAGAATTACTTTGAACTAACTGTATACAAGTGCAATTGATAACCAAGACTTATGTTCGCATAACCATGATCTGCTGACTACAACGTGCAGTATATGTAAAATTAACCAAGGAATCCTAAGTATCAAATACCAACATACCCAAGCTAAAAGCAATTCAAAGAACAACAATCCAAACCTAACACCAAAACAAGGCCCCTTGGCAAGAGTGCACTGCAAATTTGATCATACTGCCCACTAACCCCATCTTTTATCTCTCCTTCTAGCACCTGCAAAGGAACACAAATGTAATTCCACCTGTATATTAATGGAATGATAAAATATATATCGAACCTTAAGTTGAAAAATTATAGTCATATCATCGTGTGCACACTCCAAGATGATAAAAATTTCAGCACTTTCCGAATATAATAAAAGATGGTCAATATAATACTCATTCCGAACAATTTTATCGCCATCCGCATACCAAGCAAGTTCATCACCAATCTGATACTCCCGGTCACTACCACACCATATTACAATCACTTCAAATTCAAATTTAGTTCATAAACCCTAACTCACTCAAAAACAGATCTAACTAATTCAATTCAATCAAATCAAATCAAACATTAATACCTCAACGGCTGAAACTGAATAGTCACCGAAATGCTATCACCGCCAGATCGCGATGAATCCACCGGCGACTCCAACTCTTCCTACGACGGAAAACTCAGCGGCGAGCTCCGAAACCCTAATAGAATCCCCTTGAAGCCCCCTACTCGAAACCCTAATTGAACTGCTGCCGTAAACATGAACCCTAATTGTTAGAGAGAGGGAGTGTTTGTGTTTGTGAGAGGCAACAATTGACCCGCTCAATTATTAATAAAATTTGGGCAAAATCAGGGAGGCGGTAGATTTTGCCGCTCTCGTCAATTTGATCAATTGACCCGCTGCCTTGTTTTTTAGTAATTTAATTTCTGAAAATATTTTATTTTTATTTTTTATTTGTTCATTTTAAAATTATTAAATAAATCATCATGAAATCCAAGTTGAATAACGTACATTTTCGATATAACTAATAAATGCTTTTATGTAATTAATTATTTAATTTAATTTTTATTAATATATATTAATTATAAAGTTTTTCTTCAAATAATTTATTTTATTTTTAAAATTGTGTTCAATAATTTAAAATTATCAAAAATACATTATTTACGAAAAAAATTATCCTTTACCCCAATTCAGATTTCAATAAATTTATAAATAAATCATTTTCATAAATTTTATTACTTTTTATATATAAAATTATTATTTGATTTAATTTTTACTTATAGTAATATAAGTTTTTTGTTTTGTACAATAACTATGCCAACACTTTATCATGTCTACGCAACACCTGGAATGGATGTTGTAATATGCATGATTTAATAGGGCTATTACAACACTTGTAGATGGCAAAACCTTGAAAAAGCGTTGTAGAAAGTCATTTATGGCGTAGTGTATTGATATAAAACGATATATCCGTCCCCTTAAGCAATTAGGGTTCGGAACAATTTTTCCCTTTTTGAACAAAACGAATTATTCTTGCAGAATCAAATAGGTAGGAATGAAATGATACGAATATCTCTCCCGATATTGATTCGAATACGAAAGACGAAGATATAATAATCAATGTACGAAATTCCAACGGGGCCCTTGAATTATCAAAACGGGGCTCAGATTTGAAGAAAATTCCAAATGACGAAATATTTGAAAGGGGCTTCCGACTCACCAATTAGCACATAATCACACAATAATTATCATTTAATAATATTCCAATACTCCACAATAAATATTTTTATATTAAATATATCATTTAATCAAATAATAAAATTCACGGATATTACAATAGCGTCGGTCAAAAGGCGTAGTATATGTAGGGGACACTATAGGTAAATGCCTACAACGTCGGTCAAAACAGCGTCGCTAAAACCTCTTTGATGTCGGTTAAACAACCAACGCATAATGTACAATAACCGACGCTATTGGTACTGACATTAGCGTCGGTTGTCTAGAATGCCAACGCTATTGCAATTGACATTAGCGTCGGTTGTCTGGAATGCCGACGCTATTGGTACTGACATTAGCGTCGGTCATATAGAACGTCGACGCTTTTGGTTGATCCCTGTAGCGTCGGTTATCCAAGGCTGATACCTTTTAGCGTCGGTTGTCTTAAATGCCGACACATTAAGTGTAACACAATAGCGTCGCATAGAATTAACCGACGCCTAAAGTCTTAAAAAAATTAAAAAATCCTAGTCATTTTTGTATATTATTTAACCTGATTTATTAGTATAAATTTCAACCTGCTTCACACTTAAATACAATGGTTCAACCACGTTAACAAACATGAACTAGAGAAAATAAAATTATAACACAAATTTGATTGAAATAAATTTAAAAGATTATTGCTAATATACAACTTGGAATAAACAACACATTAGTTCAAAATACTAATAGAAATTCTTTTAGTTTGATTTTGACTTGAATTTTGACCGCCAGGGACCTGCTTTGCTTGGCTCTTTTTTCTTGCTTCGCTCTTTTTTCTTGCTTGTCCACGAGAAGACTTTTATCTTGGTGCTGCTCTGTGGGTTATCAGTGCAGAAATAGTTAATGTTGGTCAACTCTATAACAGAAAGCAATCATTACGGTAATTTGAGATTGTTGTTTCTAATATAAAATTCATTGTAACACAACAACCTAGCAAACTACTTTACTATTAGCCTCATAATTTGCAAGTATGGTAACAATAATTATAATGGCAGTACTACACCAGCTGAAACAAGGATTAAGATTACGCATTGACAAATAGATGCAGTGAACTATTGCTCTTTAAGCCAATAGATGCCGTACCTGATTATAGACATTCTCGGATAAAAAAATTTGTCCACAGCTCTCGTATCTCATTAATTTCCTTTTTGCTATAGCTTCTTGAACCAAGACCCTTCAAAATATAGAAGATAACATATTTTAAACAAAAATCTTTAGTCCGATATATTTGTAAAACATTGCTAACTAGTTTTGTCTCTTACCACTTTCCAATTCATATCCAGTGTTTTTTGAGAATGCATGATAATGTCATACATGTACCTCATAACAAAAAAACCACACTCCGTACCTCCTTTTTGTTGAGGACACTACGAATAAACCAACATTATTTAAGTACAAAAAATAAATAAGAGGAGGAATTTAAATGTATATTTCAAGTAGGTTATACCTAAACCTCGGTGTGAATAATGAGAAATTCTTTTCTATTATTCCTCAGTCCAACTTGTGGTGTGTATAATTTAAATGCCCTGTGAAATAAGTAAATATACGTCACAATTCACATATCTTACGAAGGTGGACTCCATTAAATTCATATTTTACTTACCTCTGCATAGGTGTCCTCAAACGTATATAATAGCTTCTTTGAGACTAAAAAGGAGCAGCATCCAGTGGTTGCTACAAACAATACACACATATATACATTAAATTAAAATATTAATGCTAGTAAATGCTTTGATAATTTAAATTTGCTCTTACTCTTGGACGAAAGGTGCTAGGATAAAATGCCTCTCTTTATTGGCAGTTAGAATTGTTGTCATGTAATCAGCTGCTTCATTGATACGTTCATAGTCACGCTTACTCGATATTGCCAATCTAGATGGAAACATGAATGCAAATCTGTTTTCATTCAACTCAGTGCATAGCATCCCAACGTACCTACAAAAATAACTTGTCACAATAAACACGTGTATGTGAATGACTTTAAAGTTAATTGAGCAAAAAAGACTAGTCTTACTTGATAAAAATTTCCAAAATGGATACATTTAAGTCACTCATTTTCAGAAATTGATCAACATCTTCAGGGGTTACATATATCATTTGTTCTCCAATTTCTTCAAACTTGAAGACCTCATCTTTTGCAATAGAGGTCCTCTTATTAAGCAAGAAGCGTAAAGATCGACAATGCTCACTTAAACTTGTATCATCACCAATTACTGCCAGTGGTGTTCGTGTTCTCTTGATAGGAGTCACTGAACCTTTGCTTTCAACTGTTCTAGGGAGCCTAGTAACATTTTTTGGTGTCCTCTCATGAACTATATTCTTCTCCAAGGGATCCTAATCAAACACGACTAGCCACATGATATATTGCTATTAAATCAGAAAAAAGAATTTTAGCACTACAATAACAAAAACGATACATGTCCTAACGTGACAAGGTCCTTTGGCCATTGAACAAAACTACCCGCTGCACTTCCTACCGTCTCATGCTCGTCAGATGGCACTGGAAGTTGAGTAAGCTGGTATTCAGTTGGAACATCATCAATTGATACTCTTACATTATCAGAAGCAATTGGATTATTATGAATCATATTATCACTCTGAATTGCCGGGAAAACAGTCCCCCGTGCCACGACAACTCTTTCTTTAGCCTGATCTACCACCCAAAGATGACATGGGATCGGACCCTACAATATAAATTAGAAAATTGATGAGTATACTAGAAAATTGATGAGTATACTAATCAATTCAAGTAGTATACAAAAAATTATATTTGTATTACAGTACCTTGAGATTCGATAAATGATCTTGTCGATCAACAAACTGGCAACTGCTTCGAAGAGTTTGCGGGGTACCAATATCATTCACAAACTTACCATCTGGCAATGACACACCAATCTGCTTCAATTGATTGAAGATGCCTTCTATTTTCAAATTCATCATTTGATTCATCCTGTCATCGCACTCTTTCTGAACTTTCTTGGTAATTTCTTGCGTGAGTGTAGCCAACTGATCCGCCGATATTACCCCACTAAGTTTGATGTTCGTTCCGAATACTTTTTTAATTTTAACTCCCCCCCCCCAACTCCTCTAACACGCCCTCCATGCTCCTTACGGCCCAGTGCACGTGACAGTATGTCATCATGGCCTTCTGGAGACCAGGAACCATCTAAAACTTGCGTCTGCAACTCTCTCTGTTCACATGTAATAATAGCGATAAAAAAAGTCTAACATAAACAGCCTTACAAAAATGACCAAATATCAGAGAACAAGACCAATAAAACTTTAGAAAAATTGGAATTTAAAATAATAAAGATAAGGATTTTACCATTTTCTCAAACACTTTCCTAGTCTGTTCATTTGGGAAATAATAACTTCCGTCCTTATTTTTTTTGCTCGTGCTCTAATCCAATCAAAACTACATCTGGTACGATCACTCGATAAAATTAATGGATTAACTGATTCAGAAGCATCCAATGCAGTGATGGGGTCAACAGCACTCCAATCCACTTTTTTCCCATCATATCCACTAGGCCCTAGAAAATGTACTTGGTCATTATGTTTCTGACTTTCTTGCGCTTTGGTACTTATTGCCTGTTTACAGATAAAGATGAGAACAAGGGAAAAATAATTACTAAACCAATCAGTTTTATGCTATAAAGATGAGAATAGTATGCCCCGAATTGCAACCAGTAGTAGATGTTGCATTAACATATGACAATCATGCGACTTCATCCCTACCAGCTTCAAATCTTTCATTGAAACAATGTTTTTTGGGTTTGAGGAATAGCCAGTTGGAACATTCATAGTAGATAAACACTCACAAAAGATGATTTTCTCTTTTCTAGACAAAGTAAAACAAGCTGGAGGTAGATATGCACGTTTACCGGATTATTGAGGCGCTAACTCTACCCGTATACCCATCTCTTGCATGTCTTTTCTGGCTTTGATCCCATCTTTTGTCTTACCCGGAATATGCAAAAGTGTCCCAACAATGCTTTCACAGACATTTTTTTCAATATGCATAAAATCAAGACTGTGTCTAACTTGCAAGTGTTCCCAGTATGGAAGATCCCAAAAGATAGATCTCTTCTTCCAAATACTATTGGGAGTTGGCTTTTTATACAACTTTCCAAGTACAACATTAATATCTTTAACTCGTTCAAAAACTTCCTTCCCGGTCAAAGGCAAATGAGCTACTCGAGTCTCGATTGTCCCATCGAAAGACTTTTTCCTCTTAAGATAAGGGTGATTACGGTGAAGAAATGTACGATGACCCATATATACATTTTTTTTGCAATTGTTTAAACGAAGGTCAATCGTAGAATCTTCACAAATCGGACAAGCTTTAGCTCCTTTGATAGTGTACCCTGAAAGGTTTCCATAGCCAGGAAAATCGCTTATAGTGCAAAAAATCATGGCACGCAAAGTAAAATTTGTTTGGCTGTATGCATCATATATCATCTGACCTTCATCCCACAATAACTTTAGATCCTCAATAAGTGGCTGAAGATAAACATCAATGTTATTTCCGGATTCTTTAGGACCGGGGATTAACAATGTCAACATGATATACTTACGCTTCATGCATAACCAAGGAGGCAAGTTATAAATCGTTAGAAGAACCGGCCAAGTGCTATGTGAAGAGCTGAGAGTACGATACGGATTCATGCCATCCGCACAAAGTCCAAGTCGCAGGTTTCTTACTTCACCACCAAAATCCGGGAACTTTCCGTCAATGGTTTTCCACTGTGGAGAGTCTGCAGGGTGTCTGAGAATCCCATCTGATTTTCTCCCTTCCACATGCCACCTCAGAAGCTTTGCTTCATTGACATTTGTAAAGAGGCGTTTGAATCGTTCCATTATGGGTAAATACCGCAACACCTTGGCAGGAGGCCTTTTCTTGTCACCACTTGAACAATTATTTCCCTCCCGCTTATACCTACAGGCTCCACACTTTGGACATCTGTCTAGATGTTCATACTCATTGTGAAACATCACACAATCATATGGACAAGCATGTATCTTCTTTACATTCATACCCATGGGACACAATATCTTCTTCGCCTCATAGGTGGAAATTGGAAGCTCGTTATCTGAAGGAAGTATGTCTGATACAAGTTTCAACAATTCTGTGAAACTCTTGTCACTCCACCCGCTCTTTACTTTGAGCTTACATAACTTCAAGGTTGTTGATAACCTAGTAAACTCATCGTTGCACCCTGGATACAGAATGTTTTTAGAATCGTCAACCAAGTTCTCAAGAATTTTCGGTTGGTGCACTAGGAGATCTTCAACATCTTCGATCATCTCATTGATCTTATCATTTTCTGCATCATCTTCTTTATTCGTAGGCATACTATCTTCATTACTTCCACGATTCCCATCAGATGTCCTTATCTTTTCAGAATGTATTCCTTCGCCATGCCATATCCACTTAGTGTAACCAGCCATAAAACCACGACGAAATAAATGTTCACGAATTGTCGCAACACTAGAATACTTCTTCAAATTATAACAATCATGACATGGACATGTGATCCTATCTTCTTTACCATGTTCCTTTTTCTTCTTTAGGTTTTCCTCCGCACACTGAATGAACTTTTCAACTCCATCAATATATCCTTGTGTTGCACCAGATATTTTGTACATCCATATATAGAAGGGAAGATCAACAAATGTGCTTATACATTATTCTCTTATATCTATACCTCAATTTAGATGTCTCTACCTTAAATAGAGATTCTAAATTTATATAGCTATTATGTTATTAGAGACCAGGCAAAATTGTAACAATATATATATAACCATTAACACGAGCTAAGTATCATTGCTAACTGGTTTTGGAAGTTAAATAACTAACCTAAAAAAGCCGTGTACACAATTCCATACTTGTTTACATGTTATTAATTCTACCAGCTTTTAGTGTAAAATTACTAATGTTGTAACAGAAATAATGCAAAAATAATTTTTCTAATGAATACATAGGATATAAGTATGAACTAATAAGTTGTTTCTGCAGTCAACTTGAATACTAAATTTCTATTTTAATAATTAGCAGCAGTTCCTGCTGAGAATTTAGTACCTCTATCTAGGTTCTTTCACTGCTTTCTATCTACTGCATGTGGGTTTATCATCGATGCTTGTATATTAGATATGGACTTGTCTCTCACTGTCTCACTCTTTTCGTTGGTTGCTTTCTAGGCTGGTGACAAGGAAGAAGCAAGTTATGGCTGCATCATATCGGAAGGGGACTTGTTCATAACAGGAACCCAGGCCAGCCTGTTGAATGTAGTAGCCGAACAGACCACATTTCATCCATCAGAATTCTACACAACCTGTACAGTGGAACCTCCAACTGATTCTCTTAAGCAAGTTCTTCAGCACTGCACCGGATGGCAATCTGTACCGCTGCCAGTTGACCAGTTACCAGCTGCTGTGAAACCATAAACATACATACAACCTTCCCAAATTCAAGTGCCTTAATGTTCCCTCTTCAAATCAAATTTTCAGTGTACAATTTTGAGAATAAACTTGGCAAATTTAATCTTTAGTAGTGAAAGAAGTCTAAGTCGGCCGGTCATTGTATTGAAAGACAAAGATCTTATAAGTTTATAACTTCCGACAGCAGAAACTTTTATTGTTCTGAAATTTACATTTATGCAAATGATAAGTTTCATCCGTTCTGGTATTTTATTAAACTAGAAGTTTTTTTTTTTGAAGTTCGTATAACAAAAACTATACAACAATACTCTTCACCAATAGTATCAGTTTAAGTTTCCAGAATTATCACCACTAAATCCAATACCAGAAACATAATTGGTACAGTAATCATTTATATACAACTTTATTGATACTGAATGCTAGTAATACAGAAACTATGTTTGTATAAGCACAAAATAGGAGACGAAAGTATAACTGAATGACATTCCTTACTAAAGGTAGGGATTGACACACTTGAAAGTTTTGTAAAGTTGAATTCCCTAACCAACCCATTCACTACCTTGTTAGCTCATATAATTAAAGCTCATATAATTTAAAGCTCGCATATAATATTTACAACTTCATTCTAATAAGCACTCTTGTGACAGCCCGGAAACCCGGTGTCACTAAATATAGACATGCATGCATAATAATTAACAATATAGAATTGATACTCCCACAAGTTAGAATCTTTTACAAGTTTTGGCTTTGAAACAAGACTACTACATTAAAATTTCACAACCTGCATTTACTAGTACAATCTCGATAAGAGTTGACTAGCAAATTAAAAGTCTATCTGATTAGGAATTACCCAACTACATATTTTATTATTACTAACCCATCCTTTATGAGCTGCCAAAAACTTCTACCTACGGAGGAGGAGAAAACAAATGCCTGAAGTCTCTACCAGACCTTCTGGCCCTTCCACGGTCATTACGATCCATCAGAATATCTAGCTGTAAGGTGGGATTAATAAGGCAAGGGTAAGCAAAAGAGCTTGGCAAATGACAATAATAATATATGTATTCATAAAGATATGCTTCTGATAGACAACATGAACCTGTAAAAGATTTAATCTGCAAAGAATAATCCTTTCAGAAGAATAGACTTCACATTTATAAAGCATTAATTGATATATATAATTTATTTAAAATTCAGAAATGGGATATGAGTTGTTCTTTTAGAACCACAATGTTCTCGATTAGGTAAAAGTGTAAACACTACTTACCAAAAGAAATTTTATCAAACAATTGTCGTATACATATGTAATTATTATATAAAGTGGTTACCCAGGACACAAGTTAAATAGATGATCGGTCCATTTAACCTCTTTGTCAAAGTGTTAATACAACAAAGTGTTCACCCTCATAAAATATATGGATCCGGTAGAACTTATTGCCGTTGGCTGTAATATTGGCAGGAACTTGTTCAAAATATATAATAATAATTGAACAAAGTACCAATTTGCTCTATAAAATAAATTGTAAAATTTCATCTCCCAAAAGTCATTACCAAGACTTATTCAAACTTTCAATAAATATTTGTTTTCAAGGAATGGGCCTATTTGCCGCGAATCTCATAACAGGGTAAAATATATAATTTATACTCAAATAATAATAGAATTTCTTATGACATGCTTAGAACTGAAAATCTCAGCAAGATATGAAATTATGCAAAACATTTTATTTATTTAAACACTAGAATAATAGAGATTGTCACTTGCCTGGTAAAAAGGGTCTAACTGAACAAGAGGTGCTACCTACGATGCACGTCTATCCAAGATTTGGTTAGTACTCAATCCTACAACACATACAAGACTCGAGGTTAGTTGTCGTATTAGTTACTGGAACTAATATAATTGACAACTTAAACTATGTGGAGTTGAATATGAAGCTCTGATAGCTGGCTTAGGCTGGCTGGAGCCTTGAGAGTCAAAACTCTGAAAGTATGTGGAGATTCGAGGCTAGTGGTTTCCCAAGTGAATGGGGAATTTGAGGCCAGAGATGAAGTCATGGCCAAGTACTTGAAACTTGTCAAGGCCATCATGACTCAGTTCGACGAATGCTATGTAGAGCACATTCCAAGGGAAGAAAACGTGAAGGCTGATGCCTTGTCTAAATTTGCTTCTTCCGAAATTGAAAACTATGCAGGAAGTGTCTACTTCCAAGTCCTGAGGACCCCAAGCATCAACGGAAAGTTGGTAGCACCCATTGATGTTGTCAGTTGTTGGATAGATCCCATCAAGGCTCATCTGGAAACTGGGTGGTTACCCAACGACACTTCAGAAGCACGAAAGCTATACGTCAGAGCACTAAGGATTACCCTGATTGAGGGAATCCTATACAAGAAGTCTTTCATCATTCCATATCTGAAATGTTTAAGACCTCAAGAGGCAGAATTGGCCCTGAAGGAAGTACATGAAGGAATTTGTGGGCAGCACATGGGAGGCAGAGCCCTTGCCCATAAAATCACTCGTCTAGGTTTCTATTGGCCAAACATACTTGCTGATGCTAAAAGCTATGTAAAGAAATGTGAACGGTGCCAGAAACATGCACCAGTGGTTAGGCAACCACCAGAAATGATGACATCCATTAACTCACCTATCCCCTTTGCCATGTGGGGAATGGATATACTCGGGCCATTTCCAATGGCAAGTGCTCAAAGAAAGTTCTTGATAGTAGCAATCGACTACTTCACCAAGTGGATTGAGGCTAAGCCATTATCCAAGATAACCACCAAGCAAGTGATGCATTTCTTCTGGGAAAATGTGATATGCAGATACGGAATTCCACGTATCTTGGTCACAGACAATGGAACTCAGTTTAACAACGATGAGTTTAAGAAATATTGTGATGAAAATGATATCAAGTTATGCTTCACTTCTGTTGCCCATCCACAAGAAAATGGGCAAGCTGAGGTTGAAAATCGAATTATCCTAGATGGACTGAAGAAAAGAGTTGAATGCTCCAGAAACACTTGGGTGGACGAATTGCTCCCCATACTATGGGCATATCGTACTATTTGCAAAGTCACCACTGGAGCTACCCCCTTTCTGTTGGCATATGGGGCAGAGGCAGTGGTTCCAGTGGAGATTACTCACACGTCTCCAAGAATTGAGGCTTATGAGCCAGAAACAAATGAGGAAGGCTTGAGGCTGGCCTTAGATTTGATTGATGAAGTTAGAGATGAGGCAAATGCCAAGATAGTTCAGCATCAGAAACGAGCATCTTTTTATTACAACCTAAGGGTTAAAGAGAGATTCTTTCGACAAGGAGATTTAGTCCTCCGAAAGATTGAGGCATCCGGAGTTGGACAAAAAGGCAAGTTGGCTCCAAATTGGGAAGGACCATATCGCGTCAAGAACGTATTTGGTCGAGGCTCGTACAAGCTAGAAACCCTCGAAGGGCATGAGGTGCCAAGGACTTGGCATGCCTCAAATTTGAAAGTCTATTATGTTTAAAGTGTGTCCTGATTGGACTCACTACTAGGACAAATAGAAATAAGGTTCGATGAAATCATGAGCTTCCTAGAAAGCACATGAAGGGTTGAAACCCCAGAAACCTAAGACATTCAGTCCAAACCCCATCATTCGATATGCTCAATGAAAGGCTTGAAGCCAAAACAAGACGGCATAAGACATAAAAGGCTTATGCAAATGTCAAGTTAGACTCGAATAAGGCAAAATCGTCGTAAATGTGTAGGTCGCTCCACACTTTACACTAAGACGATACTCGTGAAACACTAGTGTATATTAAAATCCCTAAAAAAGGGTAGTAAGTCCCAGGTAAGGGATAAAAAGACTCCAAGTCTCGAAAAAGATCGGTATAACTTCTATGAAATCCTAGTGCATTATCATAGACGTTGGGAAGCGCGATCAGCCATTTTAAACCCAGAATCTTCAAAGAAAGCCCAGAATCTTCAAAGAATTCTTCAAAACTTCAAGTAAGAAACCCAGAAAACGATGAGATTCAACAGAAAATCTCGCCAGGAATCGCCTAGTGACTGGAAACCCAACCGGTTAAGGAAGGGCAACCGTCTATAGCCAGTTAAGGCCCACAAATCCATTTATGGATTATAGAGATTAAAACCCAAATAATTTGGGTCTCAGGCAAATTCGAAGCCCAAACAATAGAGGCCCAATAAGGCCCAAGGCTGGAATAATTTAAGTCCAAATTAAAATGGACTAGTTAAGGCCCAAGAAAAAGGATGAATCTTGGAATAAAACCAAGGCAAAAACAAAAATCTGAGGTCGAAAAGAACTTGGATTGAAATCGTCCGACCAAGGTCGAAAATATATGAGAAAACGAGGTCGTTGGATACGACCTCGCTCCCAAATAAAGCGAAAAAATTAAAGATTTAAGACCCTAAATCGAGGTCGCACGACCCAAGTCGAAAATACACACAAAATTGAGGTCGTGTCCATCGACTTCGCACCAAAAGCAAGTCAAAAAATTGAAAATTCAAGGTCGAAAAGACCCTTGATCAAAGTCGATTGACTGAGATCGAAAATACACTATAAAACGAGTTTGCATCCCTCGACCTCACACTAAATTGAGGTCGAAAAACAAAAGGGTTCGAGGTCAAAAAGAACGAGGTCGAAAATGACCCAGAAAGCGAGGTCTAAACAATCGACCTCACGACAAATCGAGGTCGAAGATGACCCAAAGAATAAAGTCTATTTTGACCTAGAAAAAACGAGGTCGAAGAGACATAGGGTCGAGATCGAACAAACAAGATCGAAAATACATTGGAAATCGAGGTCGTATTATACGACCTCGTACCAAAATAAAGCCAGGAAATCAGAAAATCCTGGTCGAAAACATATAGAAATGAAGTCGAAGCTATGAGGTCAAAGTTAACCTATGATTCGAGGTCGAAACAAACGATTTGGGACTAAGATCGAAGTCGACAATGGCCTACGAATTGAGGTCGACAGCTTCGACCTCACAACCAATCGAGGTCGAACACATATTAGAAATGAGGTCGAACAGGTGAGGCTGAAAAAGACTTGGAATTCTTGGTCGATAGCTTCGACCTCACAGTTATTCGAGGTCGAAAAAAGACTTGATCGAGGTCGAACGATCCTGGTCGAAAATGACCGGGAATTTGAGGTCGAATCCTTCGATCTGGGACCATTCCTGGTCGAAATCCTGGTCGAAATTGCACTGCTTCCAGGTCGAATTCCTGGTCGAAATTGCACTGCTTCCAGGTCGAATTCCTGGTCGAAATTGTATTGCTTCCAGGTCAAATTCCTGGTCGAAATTGTACTGTTTCCAGGTCGAATTCCTGGTCGAAAATGACCTAATTTGAGGTCAAAAATGCCCTTGAAGAATGGAAAATTTTGGAAAAATACACTATAACTTCTACGAAAACCCTAGGGGAGATTTTCCCAGAAGTTGGGGGCAATGATATGGACAGAAAAATAATTATAGAAATATAATTGACGGTCCAATGAAAAGGCTCGATATTTAATGCCCAAATCCCTAATTATTCATTAATTTCATAATTAATGAATATGGAAAATATACACCTCATTAAAAGAGCCCAAATTATGGAAATCTTATCAAAGAAGGATCCGGAATCCCAATTAAAGACAATTAATGAGTCATAGCCTTTATCAACAAGGAAAAGACTTCTCCAGCAAGAAATACGATGTTTATCCAATATCAAAAAGGAGACTTATTCGCTAAGTCTCCTAAACATACCATAAATACTAGGCTCCAGACGCCTATATAAGGTCCCTGATCCTACAATCAGAACTACGTCTTTGGCTTGATTCTCAATAACGATTTGAGATACGTAGGCATCTTGTGAGGACCGATTTAGTCCGGAAACACGAGTGCAGCCATTAAAGCTCGAAGCTCATTAAACCTTAGCATTAATTACACAAGCACGTTTTTTTAATCCATAACAGGTACAATTTAGGAAATCATATGTAAAATATGCAAGTTTGGAAAATTTCAAGATATTATCTGTTACTACTAATAAGTTGTTTGTTACTACATGTGAATCTCTGCAACTTCCAACAAAGAACTACCAAAATATACGCAATTCAAATAATCTTTGAATGTTGTATGAACAATATATCAACATACTAAACCATATACTCTCACGATCAAATACTGAAAAGGAACGGTCATACTGACAAGGGTGGCATCATAAAGATACCAAAAGAGTCAAGTTCACAAGGACAAGATAACCTGAGTCGAAGACAAAAAGTTGAAAAGAGTACAACAACACAAATAAAACTGCTACTAGATGATCAACACTAGACTACAGCCCCAAAATACCATCTAGAATATGGTCCTACTATCGGCCCATCCTCGCATATATACTACTAGGTAACCCACCAACTCACACCATCCTAATGTCCCTCAGGTGGTGCTGAAGTACTAGGCGCTCCCGCCTGCTTATCCAACTCTTCCCTAAGTAGCTTAACCTGCGCCTGTAAAAACTCTGCATCCATCCTCAACTGATGGTAAATATGATAAGGAACGGGAGTGTTTAACCCTGGTAAGGGAGAAGTAACAGATGTAGCAGAGGGTACATGAGATGGATCCGAAGGGCTACCAGGAACTGATGGAGAACGGGGTAGACCTCGAGGAACAGAAGAAGGACGAACATCGGGAGTAGGCCATGGAGGCCAGTCACCAGGGGAAGGTGGCTGCCTCACAGGAGCAGAAGAATGAACAGATGTATGACCGGTAGGATCCTCAGAAGGATCCCTCTCGTTGGAAGAAACTCTATCAAGACGCATAGTAGGTGGAGGGGTGCGTGACTGAGAATACTCTAGGCCAGAGTCCGGATGCTGCAATCAAGAAACATGGTTATTATAGATCTCAAAATATATACTTAAATCCCAAAAGTACATAACACTAGTTAGAATCTGTTCCGACAGTCCTAACTCAAACTCTATATGAGTTTTCTTATTATGATCTCCTTATCTTAATTGAACTACTTAATACCTTCCTAAATTCATTTTTCCTATTCTTGTTTCATTGCCAAAATCTGTTTCTCTGATACCAACCTGTGACAGCCCGGAAACCCGGTGTCACTAAATATAGACATGCATGCATAATAATTAACAATATAGAATTGACAATCCCACAAGTTAGAATCTTTTACAAGTTTTGGCTTTGAAACAAGACTACTACATTAAAATTTCACAACCTGCATTTACTAGTACAATCTCGATAAGAGTTGACTAGCAAATTAAAAGTCAATCTGATTAGGAATTACCCAACTACATATTTCATTATTACTAACCAATCCTTTACCAGCTGCCAAAAACTTCTACCTGCGGAGGAGGAGAAAACAAATGCCTGAAGTCTCACCAGACCTTCTGACCCTTCCACGGTCATTACGATCCATCAGAATATCTAGTTGTAAGGTGGGATTAATAAGGCAAGGGTAAGCAAAAGAGCTTGGCAAATGACAATCATAATATATGTATTCATAAAGATATCCTTCTGATAGACAACATGAACCTGTAAAAGATTTAATCTGCAAAGAATAATCCTTTCAGAAGAATAGACTTCACATTTATAAAGCATTAATTTATATATATAATTTATTCAAAAATCAGAAATGGGATATGAGTTGTTCTTTTAGAACCATAATGTTCTCGATTAGGTAAAAGTGTAAACACTACTTACCAAAAAAATTATATCAAACAATTGCCCTATACATATGTAATTATTATATAAAGTGGTTACCCAGGACACAAGTTAAATAGATGATCAGTCCATTTAACCTCTCTGTCACAGTTTTAATACAACAAAGTGTTCACCCTCACAAAATATATGGATCCGGTAGCACTTATTGTCGTTGGCTGTAATATTGGCAGGAACTTGTGTGTCAGGCAGTTCTCTTACGCAGTCTTTTCTCCACTTTTATATATAAAAAATATAATAATAATTGAACAGAGTACCAATTTGCTCTATAAAATAAATTGTAAAATTTCATCTCCTAAAAGTCATTACCAAGACTTATTCAAACTTCCAATAAATATTTGTTTTCAAGGAATGGGCCTATTTGCCGCGAATCTCATAACATGGCAAAATATATAATTTATACTCAAATAATAATAGAATTTCTTATGACATGCTTAGAACTGAAAATCTCTGCAAGATATGAAGTTATGCAAAACAGTTTATTTATTTAAACAGTAGAATAATAGAGATTGTCACTTGCCTGGTAAAAAGGGTCTAACTGAACAAGAGGTGGTACCTACGATGCACGTCTATCAAAGCTTTGGTTTGTACTCAATCCTACACCACATACAAGACTCGAGGTTAGTTGTCGTATTAGTTACTGGAACTAATATAATTGACAACTTAAATCACCTAGACTACCCCTCCGAGATATGTTAAATATATATATAGATATACTACCATTACACAAGTACACATAGCTATGCAGTTTAGGTTCACATATAAATATGTCAAACAAATACAAATAATTAGTCAAGTTAGTGACTTCTTAAGAATCACGTTATTCATATAATACATATAACACAAATAGTCCCGTTATCTAACTTATATGATTACAACCCTTTTTATACATTTTACATAACAACTAACAATTCCACATTAATACATCAACAATCAGTTCAGTACACCACCTATGTTCGAAATTGAGTCATGCAATACATTTGGAACCGCCATTTCTAACATTCAATAATATATATGTAGCACACATTATAGTCAAGTAACTTAAAACAAAAACTCAGACGATTTGAATACAACTTTGCATAGAATTCATGAGATATCATATTCCAATTAAATGGTCAGAAGTTTATAAACGTAGCCAGATTTTACTCTGGTTGACGTTCTTAATCAATTCGGCCACCATACACACTATACAGTATTAATTTATAAAGGTCATATCCTAATCTGATCACTATTACTCGTCAACTCTAACATCAAGTCACACATATTACTCACACCTCCACTGTTCATTTAAGGACACTAACATTTACCCACATTTACCCACGTACAATCACTTAACAATTGTGTCCTAACCAGTTCATTTATAAATCAGAAATGGGGAAATCTTGTGCATCAAATGTCAAGTTATGCTATACCAGGGGTCAGAACACTATAGCATTTCAATTGGTTTCATCCCATAATGCGTTTATAAAGTTCAGTAGCCTCTACCTATAGCAAACAACCAAAACTTGCGCATGCTACTTACATTAACCATCAGTACCTCACTTAACCCAATACAACACACAAATCATCTGATGGAAACAATAAAACCTCAATCGGCTAAACCACAACTCTGATTTCCCTTAAGTCTCAAACCATAATCCAACATACATGGCATACACTTGCAAATATTTCATAATTAAGACTCTAATTTAAAGCACAATATAACCATCATCAGTTAAATCAATCAACACTAATTCTGTACCAAAATCTCTAAATGCTAACACCTATTCAGTCTTATGCAAAATTCATACTTGAGCAGAAATTTATGCTAACTCCACTAACTTGGTATGTCATTGGAATCAAGCACATATTCCTATCCATCAATTATCTTAGTATAACCAATTTAAAAACGTACTACACTACCAGTTAAGCTGATCAGAAAATTCTGGTTTTAAACCTTCACCAGAATCACACAAACATTCAAAACTACAATTGATTCATTCTAAATTTTCATTCAGGAACACAAATTAATTATCACATATAATCAAAAATGATTAGAAACGAGATCATTCTCACATAAAACATCATTAATTCAACTACACAACAAAAATCGAGGGTCACCGGCTCACCGGAGCTCATCGCCGGTGACCGGTAATTCGCGCAACATTCCATCTCAAGTGGTTTTTGCAGCGAACTTGCTACAAAATTACTCTATAACATCACAGCAATCCATTTCTACCAAGTAATCACAGAAAAAAACAATAATCGAAGTCCTGTAGAAAAGGCCCAAAAATCCCTAATTTCCGATCTTCTCAAAACCCTACAAAAATTGTATGGTTTTATAGAGGCTTGAGAGAGGCTCGGTTTCGTAATTAAATTTATGAATTTCACCTACAGAATCGAAGGAAGCAAGAAGAAAAAGGAAGGCGGCGCTAGAGAGAAGAGAGAGTCGGCAGAGAAGAGAAAACAGAGAAAATACATACAACGAGGAGGAAAGAAAAATGTGGGGAGAAAATAAGAAACAGAAAAACTATTTATACTTAAAAAAAATGGTTTGTTAATTATAACAAGTATCCTTAAATCTTATAATGTTTCGTTAAATACCCAATAATACCCTAATTTGCGAATCATTTTAAAATACAGGAAATCACATATTTTAATAACCAAATAAAATATAAAATTTTATATTGAGGTATTTTAATTGAAATAGCCAAATCTATTTTTAATAAGTTAAGGGATTAATTAAATAATTACCAAAAATATAATTATCCTCTATAATCGAAATAATAAAATTAATAACATTTTTAATACCGAGGAAATTGTCTAAAATATTTGTACACAATTTAAATAATAAATAGTTGTAATTTAAAATTTAGCGTCGTTACAACTCTGTTCCATGAAAATGGTTATAATTAGCTATCGCTTATGGCTAATAGCCAAGACAGAAGAAAGACAATACAGTTATATAACAAACTAATTGTTTAATGGAATTACTCATAAACTCATTACACACAATTACATACACACATATACAAATTATACACACACAAGCGGACATACTCAAATCCAAGTTCACCCAAATACATAAATAATTGAAGAATACCTGTACAGAGTTGAATCCCCAAATTGAGTTGAATCGAATCCAGCAAACCCTAATCGAATATTAGAGGCGAATACAGAGGCGAAAGTAAAGAGGCGAACCCTAATCGAATATTGAGAGTATAGAGGCGAACCCTAATCGAATGTTGAGGGGGAAGGGTAGAGAGTTGAGGGGGGAAGGGGGGAGTTCAAATTGAGGGGGGAGATAGTTCGACTAGAATAATTAGATCCCTGTAAAAGCCCGAGCCCATTACAAGTTACAACCCCTTATTTCATAATTAAAAATTAAATTCAAAAAAATAATTTCAGAATAAATATAAAATTTCTTAATTTTAAAAGTGTGAAGAAATTTAACATATTTAAGTTACAATAATAATATATTTTTATGTTAATATATAGTAATTACACAATATAAAAACACTGTTTATGTTACTTAATTAAATAAATTTTTATATTAAAATAACTTTTTATTTTTATCATCGATCAAAATATTAAAAAATTATTTACAAAACATATATGTATAAAATTATTAATTTTAATATTTTTGAATATAAATCTTATTTGTATAATTACATAATATAGAATATTATATTATTTGTACAATATTACTTTATTTAACAATTTTTCATGTAAATGCTACAGCGTCAGTTAAAACACGCAAAAAATCTTTAGGCGTCGGTTCTAAGCTGCCCGACGCTATAAAGGATACACTATTGCAACGGTTTTCTGACAACCGACGCAACAAATACCTTTTAGGCGTCGGCATTTTAAAAGCCGACGTATATAAATATTTTGTACGTCGGTTAATATAAAACACCGACGCCATTGATTCTGTCAGCAGTCAATAAGCGTCGGTTATTGTTAGAACCGACGCCATAGGTACGAATAGGCGACGGTTTTCTGATTAACTGACGCTAAAAGTGCGACGCTATAGATCAGTTCTGTACTAGTGATACATCTTGAATGATAACATTTCCTGATTCCAAACAGTCATATCCTCTGGTTATACCCTTGCTGTTATCTCTAAAAGTAACTCCTGGGCCAGCATTCTCAACCACATTTGATAGCAGGGCTCTATCTCCGGTCATATGCCTTGAACATCCACTGTCCAGAATCCACACAACACGGTTTACCTGTGCCACACCCTCTGACATGAATGATGAAGTAATGCCTTCATTAGCCATTAAAGCTAGATTTCCAACTTCACCAGCTTCTTCATCATTATCCGTATCATCCCAACTCTTTCCCTCGGCAAGATAAGCTTTACCAATATTGTTCTTCTTGCTAGAATCATATGAGTTCCTTCTCACTTGCTTTGGCTTTCTGCATTCTGTATCAAAGTGACCCAACTCATTACAATTGTAGCACATGATTGTGCTTCTGTCCACGGTTCCAGTTTTATAGCCACCCCTTGTGCTATTTGAGGAATAAGAACCACCTCTCTGAAACCTAGGCTTGAACTGAAGATTAGGGTTCCTTCTGAACCTGAAGTTCCCAAACTTCTTCACTATCATTGACATCGACTCTGCTAGTATTAGTGCTCTAGAGACAATACTTTTATGTTTTAAAGAAAACATTTTATTATTATAAATTATGTTTTATTGATTATTATTATTTGTTTATTATGTCTTTATTTACTGTGTTATAAATGTTAGCATAATAAATGTCCTTGAAATTATGATACGTATTTGATATCTTTAAGTATGTGACTTAAAAATGAGATTATATGAATAGTATCTTTATTCCTAAATATCCCTAGTCGAGTGTTATTATTTAAGGACAATAATAATTCACAGAGACTAGTATGTTTGTTGACTGATGACCACATCTCATTGGTCATAGGTATGGTGATACTAAAGTCAAAACATAGGTGCATGTAAGAGTATATGGCACTGGATTGACCTGCCGTGAGATTACACATGTTAAAAGTGTCATAAGTAATTCTCACTGTGATAATGGTGTAATGATCCTTAGACCTGAAATCATTATATTTTTATACGAGAATTAATATACTTTGATTACATTAAAAGTTACCTTTGACCGGGTGATGATAAAAGTGGACATTGGGTATATTATGAATCGTATGAGAAATATGAATGATCTAGATGGGATTTAACCCTCCTAATTTTAGAAGCGATATTATTGGCCTCTTGTTTGAGTGAGACTAAGAAATGCACGGCCGTGCTCAAATGTTGATTTGATTTATTAGTCTACTCATCGATCAAGAAAACTAAGATTAAATTATGAAGAGGATGACACATTACATGCCTCAAGTTTAATCTATAATATTAAGGTTAAAGGGATTATATTACCTGGAACATTATTCACGAAAGGCTTAATCGAATCACCGATTTAATTATTATTACTTGGGTGGCAATGATGTATTACTAGATGTAATATCCGTGAATTTTATTATTTGATTAAATGATATATTTAATCTAAAATATTTATTTTGGAATATTGGAATATTATTATATGATATTTAGTGTGTGGTTATGTGCTAAATGGTGAGTCAGAAGCCCCTTTCAAAAATTTCGTCATTTGGAATTTTCTTCAAATTTGAGCCGTTTTGATAATTCAAGGCCCCGTTGAAATTTCGTACATTCATTTTTAATTCTTCGTCTTTCGTATTCGAATCGTTATCGAAAGGGTTATGGGATTCTATTTAACCCTACCTATTTGATTCTGCAAATCAATTTCAATTTTTGATCCGAAAAAGGAAAAATCGTTCTGAACCCTAATTGCTTAAGGGGACGGATTTATCGTTCTATATCAATATTGAAGTTGTTATAGCCCTAGTATTCTTGAGCATTAGTTATATAATGATATATATCAAATTGGATAATCATCAACCTTTTTAACCCCTTATTTTTCGTAAAACGTGTTTTTGACCTAATTAGGGTTTTTAAACGATCTAACGAATCAATATCGATCCAAAAATGTTATTTGGGGTATTATTTTTCCAGAAATATAAAAAGACAAATCAGACTTCATAACTCATAGCAAATCTTCAGCAATTACTCAAAAAATCCGAAATTCCCAAAAATTATTTTTGTGTTCTTGATCTTCAATCAATTCGTTCTAAGTGTTATTGAAGTCCAAATTTGAAGTTCTTATACTCAAATCAAAGCTCCAAAAATCTAGTTTCAGAATCTTCCAACCTCATCATCATCTGGTAAGTATTCGATTTTATATTGATTTTACAAGTTTCGAATTATAACTAGGGTTCTTGATTCGATTTGGGGATTTTCATTCTGTTGATTCTCCGTTCAATTGGTTGCTTCTAACATGTTCCTAGGGTTCTAATTAGCAAGAATCCATGCTTTAATTTCATGTTTATGTTCAATTTAGTCGGGTTTTGATTTCGGGTTTTGACCCGATTTCTTCTTTCGATTCGTACGTTCTTGATATTGATCTGACATTGTTTTTGATAAAGGGCTTTTATTGTATGAGTTATAAGCTTCATTTTGGTATATTAATCTTTGAGTTTCATGTACGGAATAGGTAGATCGGGTTTCCGGTCGAGGTCGTTGCCGGAGAATTCTTTGAACGGATTCTGGGCACGATTCCGGCTAGGGACAGATGTTTTGATGTGTGGGTTTTGTTTGGCTTGAAAAGGCGAACAAAAGCCCTCTGGTTTGATTTGTGTTTGGACGGAATCGAAGAATTCCGGCGGTCGGAGACCGGCCGGATTCTGGAAAACCCAGAATCCGGTGGGTTGTTCTTGGCGACCCGGAATTGTTCTTCCCGACCCGTTTATCCGATTTTTCGACCCGGTTTCAATCTTCAAAACCCTAATTCATTTTCAGAAAACTGTTTTTGAATTTTATTTTTAAATTTAATTCGAAAATAGTTTAAAAACTTTAAAAATTCATATTTTTATTTTAAAAATATATTTTTATATCAGAAAAATTCTGATAAATTATATTTATTATTTTAAATCTGAAAATTGATTAAACTTAATTATTTTAATTATTTTTAATTAATAATTAATTTCTTAATTAATTGGTTAATTCTTTTAATCAATTAATTCTTAAAAATTAATTATTAATTAGATTTAATTAATTAAAAATTCAGTTTAATTATTTTCAAGCCTATTTAATTATTTAACAAATAGTTTGAGTATTTAAAGAGTGTCAATGAATTTTATTAATTGATTTATTTTCATTTAAATGTTTATATTGGATTTAAAAATCCGATTTTTGATTTAAAAATTAGTAATGACTTATTAAAATTCGAATAAGTTCCGTATGATGTTTTAAAAATGTTTATAAGTGCTATATGGTTCATATTAATTGTGTGTTGTGTTTTATAGTCTGTATATGCCCGTACTAGGGCAAATATCCGAGTTTTAAATATCGTAAATTATACCGGACGTCCGATACGTAACCGGTTACTTGTTTAAATGTGATTATTGGTTGAATAAGTGTCGAGAGTAGAACGAGAATAGTTAGACTTATTGTGATGAGTTGTTTAATTATAGAATCGAGTTCCCGGAGCAAGGGAAAGGGGAAAGTAGAGTGAGCAGAGTCGATCCGACAGCAGCTTAGACCAGGCAAGTATCTGTGCCCTTACTTGTGATAAAATTTATTATTGTCTTGATTACTTGAATACCGTTATCCCCAGAACAATTCAAATTATCAATCTTTTAACCGCATTTGGACAACTGATTCCATTTCCTTAGAGATTCTTGATTCTTTGATTTGATCTGCATCGGAAACCCTTATTTCCAATTCACTTGATTATTGTTTACCACCTATTGTTGTTATTTATCATCCTTTGATTATCATTGACAGCCATTGATTATTTGACTTCCATCTTGACTACCGATTACGGTCATTGATTAACGATTACCAATATTGATTTCCTTATTGAATGAGTACACTGTACCATTAAAATTACTCCATGATTCTTTCTCGATCTTCGTTGATACTGAACAGTTGAAGCTCTTTTGCAATTACTATACATTCAGTTTATCTTATTGAGCATGTTATTGTTTATACCCTATTATAGATTTGGCATGTGTTTTTAAAAATGGACCAGTAATTGGTCGGGCCATATTTATGGTCGGAATAACTTAAGGCCCAGATTGGCCTGGGATCCAGTAGAGGACTATGACATGAGCTAGTCCGGGGTTGATGCGTGGCTGGCCAGCAGCACAACCTTTGATTTGAATAAAATGTATAAGCCAAATTCTAATTCTTTACTTCAATCATTATTGATACAAAGCATGTGTTAGCTAAATATTGTTGATTCTGATATCATAAATTCATATCCTTACAACTGTGATAGAAATGATTCGTTGATGTTTGCTGAGCAATTTTGGCTCACTCTTGCTTGTTGTTTTCTAACCCTATTCCAGTGAAGCGAGAGTATGAGTTGGCATAGCGTGACCGATAGTTCACCAGCAGCCAGGAGAGCCCCTCGAGTCATTGTTATTGGCAGGGTAGTTGTTGTTTTGCTTTTCTAGATTAATGTCTAGATTTGAACTTTAGTTGTGATGTAATAACTCTGATAAAACTGGTATTGTAATAATAAAAGATTGTAGTAGCTTGTGTTCATTGCCATAATCTGGATGCGGTCTTGGTCAAGGGGTAATTGTGTCTTTATATATTTTATGCATGTGTTAAATAGTGTTCCGTTGGTCGGATGACTCCTCAAATCTGTACCCCGGGTTTGGAGGGCGCCACAGTTGGTATCAGAGCAACAGGTTATGCCATTTGAAACAAGTTAGGACTTAGGGTCCAGGATAACATAGAGAGTTAGGAATTCACGTAAGGATATTAGGAGGTCAACTAGGGATATTACGCGTAGTAATTAAATGTGGTTATAATTGCAGCCCCCTAGTTCTAGTTCAGACTCAGACCCTTCCGAGGATACGATAGCAGAGATACCTACACCCGTTGAGAGAGCAGGACCGTCTCAGCCAGTGCGATATCAGCCTATGCATCAGGACCCAGTAGTCAGGAGAGATCAGATACCTTGTCCTATTCCACTCCGACAAGTAGCCCCAGCACCAGTGTCTCAGGCATCAGTTTGTGGGCCTTTGTATCAGTTATGTGAGCCACCAGTTCCACACCATGTGTATCAGAGGGTGAGTAGAGAGAAGGAGTACCTTTATGGACAGGTTATGGAGATGGGTAGGATTCGTTCGATCGAGGCAGCCGCTGTCAGAGAGAGAGACAGACTTAGAGATCAGATGAGAGACATTCAGATGAGGTTTAGGGTTACGAGGACTTTGGTTGAGACTCGATTGCACGGATTAGCTTCTAGTCGAGAGGGAGAAACAGTAGCAGGGATGAGACAGATTTTGGATTATGCGATGAGTGAGATTGCAGAGATTTCAGGACCCCCGTTATGGCCGGCAGGAGCAGGTGATCTGTGAGCAGGTATTAGTAGCAGACAGATGTGACATGGATGTATGGTTTCTAGATAGTTAGTATATAGATGCATATTGTAGAATCAGCAGTGCACCGGGCTTATAGGAACGCCTCGGGTTGTTGTTGCATTTTTGTTGTTGTATTGCTGGTCGGCAGTTATGGTTCAGCCATGATATATTTTCTTTTGAAGCATTCTACGCTTGTACTAACTCTATCTATATATATATGATAAACCTCTTTTATAGAACTATATTTATTCCCCTGTCATTCATTTCCAGCATCATAACTGTTATTCTACTTATTGCAACGAGTGTATCCATACACCGTTGAGAAGATCTGTAAACCTTCGAGATATCAATTGTGATCCTTCCTTCTCTTATATGAACTGTTTGATTAAGCCAATTATTGTTTATTCATCAGCGATATGGCTCCTAGACGACAAACCCGTTCAACTGATACCTCTGACCAAGAAGGTCAACAAAATACACCTCCCACGGGCCGCGTGGACCCGATGGTAATCCAGTTGTTAAATACCCTTACTCAACAAACTGCCGCATTAGCACAGCAGCAACGTGCATTTCAGCAACAGCTCTTAGAACAGCAGCAACAGCATCAGCAACATCAGCATCAGCAGCATCAACAACAGCACCAGCAAGCAGCACCGGCAGTTACGTTCAAATCTCCGGAATTTAAAGGATCAGCAGACCCTGTAGAGGCTAAGGCATGGTTGAAAGAGATGGAAAAGGCTTTTACCTTGATAGAGGTGACAGAGGATAAGAAGACAGAATATGCAAGCTATTTTCTGAAGAATGAGGCTAGTTATTGGTGGGAAACGAGTAGGGCTATGGAGCCCGAGGGATTGATTACGTGGGCAAGATTTACAGAGTTGTTTTTGGAAAGATATTTTCCGGACTATATGAGAGATCAGATGGAATTGAAGTTTTTGGAATTAAAGCAGGGAAGCATGACAGTGCCCCAATATGAAACAAGGTTTACGGAGTTGTCAAGGTTTGTTCCAACCTATGTGGATACGGAAAAGAAGAAGGCCAAGAGGTTCCAGCAGGGACTGAGGTCTTGGATTCGTAGTAAGTTAGCTGTATTGGAGTTGGACACCTATGCAGCGGTGGTCCAAAAGGCAATGATTGCGGAGACAGAGAGTGATTCTTACATGAAAGAGAGGGAGAACAAGAAAAGGAAAGCAGGGATACCCGATAAGGGACAGCAGCAGGGAAGTTTTCAAGGGCAAGCAAATAAGAAACTGGGATTTCAGCACGGAAGGAATACAAGTTTTAGGAAACCAGACACCGGAAACGTAGGACAAGATAACCGTCTACTAACCGGCAGTCAGCAGGGACTTTCTAGACCCCCACTACCAGAATGCAAGACATGCGGGAAGCGACATCTAGGGATATGCCATCGATTGAATGTCACATGCTTTAAATGCAATCAGAAGGGACATTATTCCCGGGATTGCAAGATAGGCATCGTGTGTCATCGGTGTAAGAAACCAGGTCACATGATTAAGGACTGCAGAGCACCAGCAACCGTGAACAATATGATTCGGGCAATTGAAGCACCCCCAGTTGTTAACGTCCAGCCGTTAGCCAGGACCTACAATATGTCAATGGGAGAAGCAGTGAGAGATTCCGACGTGGTGGCAGGTACACTTCTAGTAAATTCTATTCCTGCACAAGTGTTAATAGATTCGGGAGCGACGAAGTCTTTTATTTCTGAAACGTTTGCTCGTAGATTGAATTGCGTAATGAAACCTTTAAGTGGAGTGTTGACTATAGAGATAGCTAATCAGGATCGTATCGCGGTCAGTTCATATTATCCCCGTTGTGAGATAGAGATTTTGGGAAATCATTTTTATGTTGACTTGTTACCTTTTAAGTTAGGTGAATTTGATGTGATATTAGGGATGGATTGGTTGACTGAGCATGATGCAAGTATTGATTGTAAGAATAAGAGGGTTACTTTGATTACCCTAGAAAAGAAAGAGATAATATTTAGAGGAGAGAAACAAAGAAAGAGGTTCCTGACGATGATTCAGGCTAAGAGGTTATTAAGGCAAGGTTGTGAGGCGTATCTAGCTTATGTGATAGATATAGATAAGGAAGTTTCTAAGTTAGAAGATATTCCAGTCGTAAATGAGTTTCCAGATATTTTTCCGGAAGAATTACCAGGTTTACCTCCAGATAGAGAGATTGAATTTGCGATAGACTTAGTACCAGGCGCGGAGCCAATATCTAAGGCCGCTCATTGTTTACAATTTTAATTCGTTATTAAAATTGTTACCAACGTAATAATAATCTACAGGGTCACACACAAAGAACGCTTGAAGGAGAAATAATTTAAATTATGAATTTAAATTTAAATAAGTAATTTATTCTATTTATAATATTAATTAAGTATGACTTGATTAATTATTTAAATAGAAAATGGAATTACTTAAACTAGTTCTGAAATTAATTATTAATTAATTAAGTGCGACTTAATTAAATAATAAATTGGAATTTCGGATTAGTATTTTATTATAATTAGATTATAATTAGAAAACTATTTTCCTCTCTATATAAACTCTAAAAGAGGGCTGATTTTAATGATGAAAAACGTTTTTACATTAAAACCCTAGCCGCTTATGAGAGCAAGAAAAGAGAGAGAGAAAGAAGCAGTTTCCGGGTGCCAGTACACATCAATCCTTCAAGAAAAGCGTTCGTGTGGATAACATAGAGTATAGATCGCGAGAGCGGGATACATAGTGATTGAACAAGCTTTGGATATCCATTAATCTTCCATTAATGAATTGTTAAAGCTTCTTAAGGAATTTGTTCTTAATCTCCGAATTAAATCTTTTGTTTTCGCATGGATCCTGCGGATGAGTTTCGAATTTTGATTTATTTTTACGTTTTCCGTTGCGTTTATGTGCTCGAAACCCTTCAATGGCATCGGAGCTACTTGCGAAACATTTTAATTCGGTTGTGTGTTTAATAGTTTTCGATATATATGCATATTTACGATCTACCATGTTTTTGTGTTGATTATATATATGTATGTATATGTTTTTGAATATATGATATTCATGAGGATTTGATAATCATGAGATGATTGTGTATAGTTTTGTATGTATATGATACATATTAAATCGAATTATGAGAATCATATTCGATACGATTTCTGAATACGATGCGCAGATTTAGTGAAATTTGCATACTGTGTCATAATTTCGCCGAAAATACCTTTTCGGAAAGGGAAACGGGCGTCTTAACAAAACTGACATAGTCACTCGTTCGTCTGTAAGTCGTTTGACGTCGTTTACTGTCTGTAAACAGCGATTTAATGTTTTCAGAATTTTGATTTTGATTTTCTGATTTACACTTTATTTGATTTCTATGATTGGATCATGAGAAATATGATATGGTATGATATGTTAATGCAATATGAGATGTTCTTAATTGTTATATGAGCATGGTGATTGGTTATGGCCTAAAGACCCATAGATAGTGGTTTTGTTTTAATGGTTTGGTTTCTAAATATGACTTGCATGTCGTTATTCCTTGTAATGTTTAAATCTCGAATGTAACTCGAGTTCTACTTGTAAGTTCAGTAGGATAGGTTGTTTTATTTACGTAATATATATGAAGACATCCAAGATGGAGAACCAAGAAAGCATTACAAGGAGGCAAGCAAGGAGGCAAGTTAAAGCTTGAAGACTTGTAACATTGTATTGTATTTTGATACCACCATAGATTGACCTTGATTTTTCCATTAGCTTGGAAAGATCACTTAGGTTGGGCCATAATCAAACACTTTTACTTTACGCACTTTACATATATGATGCATGTGATGATGATATGTATGCGTAGATAATGATGCATGCTTTAATTAGATTAAACATGTATGTATTAGATACGTCACCCATGCCATGTTTGCTAAACAAGATAAAATCTGTAACGATTCAAGATTTTAAAATTGAACAAAACGAACATGAGATTCCTGTGTTTATGAAACACGGAACTAAGTATGAATTTTCAATTTTTTGATATGGGGCGATTTTGACAAAAATACAAGCAGCGCTTGTAAGGAAGGCGAGTTTTAAGTGAGACCAATGTGACTCCTCCGTTGGATTGGAAATCAAACCATTGATGAATTTTGAATTGAAGTACTTAGTTCAAGGAAAAATTGGGAATCTCTTGGTGATGGGATCATGGTTGTTTTAATAATAAAATCCCTAAAGTTAAAATATTAAGTCGATTAGATGCCTTCCAATGGGCAACACTCGTCAAGACCTAGATCGAGAAAGAGTGGGTTCGCCAAAGCGAAGCACTCCTATCTATCATGGTAAGATGCGATGAAGTAAATGTGATACTTAACTGTTAGACCATTGGGTTAGACTTAACTAAGTTACCACAATAGGATTGTGAACTTAGAGGCATGGAACTTGGTATGATTTATTAGATAAATGTGAACAAATGTTGTTCTACCAAACTTTCCAAGAGTTATATATGATATAATTGACAAGAGTTGTCTACCTAAATAAATCATGTTTTGGGAGTAAATCCAAAGCTGACCTTAAGCATGACGAAATATGGATCTTGGCTCACTAGAAAGATTTAAGAGAAATACTTTCCGAATTAATAGTTAGGGCTATTTATTTGATAAAAATAGTGGGAGGTATATAATGATATACCATAATCACTTAAACATAATAATTAATAAATTTTCAACCTAGATTAATTTTATGCACTTTAATATTGTAGCTATCAAATGACAAATAACACAAACAACTTCTCTATGCGATCAGTCCTTGAGAAGGACAAGCTGACAGGAACAAATTTCCTCGAATGATATAGGAGCTTGAGTATCGTCCTCAGGCACCACGATGTTAGTCAAATTCTTCCCTTACCTTTTAGCTGAGAATGTAACATGTGCCGAACATAATGCTTATTGGAAGCAAATTGATGATTCGACTGCTTATGTTTCATGTCTCATGCTTGCAACTATGAGTGTTGAGCTTAAGAAACAATATGAGCATATGGATGCTTATGAGATATTTGAGCACCTTAAAAGATGTTTGAGGAAAAGGCTCGTCAAAAGGGATTTGACAATAGCAAGACACCATACACCTACAAGTAGGGAACGTGAGATTCGGTTGGACCAGATGTTCTAAAGATGATAGGGTATAATGAGTACCTTTATTATTTATTTTGGGTTTCAAGATTGGTCTAGAGACTCGGAATGATTTGATCATACAAATCCTTGAACAATAACTATTCTCAATTAGTTAGTGAACAACGAAATAAATGAGATAGACATAGCACCCACTAAGTTGTGAAGCACGTTGAGAACTGCTGTAAGCAACATGATAAATGCATGGACTACTCCCATAATGATGGTGAATGTAGGAATGTGAATGGGAAAGGAAAATGGAATGGAAAGAAGAAGATTTGATCTAATTCTATAGCCATATTAAACTCCAATCCCAAAGAGGTTTTGTCGCCTAAAAGAGGTGTTGCTAATTAAAGAAGACGATTGTCGCTTCTGTGGAAAACCGAAAGACTGGAAGTTAAACTGTCATGCTTATTTGGAAGATCTAAGAAGAAGATCGGTGATGGTCAAGCTTCAGGTTTCGGGTTAGAATTGGAGCAAAAGTTATTGCTCTAGTTAAAGTAACTCGTTACTTAATTCTGCCTATAAGGCTAAGTTTAGAACTTGATAATTGTAACTACGTGCCTCTAAGAGTAGAGACATTATATTGATTTCTTGTATGGACAAGAAAGGTTTTTCATTTTAATTGGATATATAACAATTGTTGTTTATTACATTTCAATGAAAAGGTTAATGATGTTGCACAATTAGTTAACAATTTATATGTTCTAAAATGACACAAATCAAACATTACCTTTGACACTGTAATTAAGGCCATATTATAAGAAATGCATTTCCAATTTACATACTGATGGATGATTGGATAAGTTTGATTATGAATCATACGAAGAATGTGAATCTTGGTTTATTTGGTAAAAAGACAAAAGGCCCCTTTTACTAGAAATGGTGAAAGGGTCATCGAACGATTATGACTTATACATGGTGATGTATGTGGTCATATACGTATGATGGAAGAAGGTAGGTTTCACTACTTTATAGCAGTTACTGATGATTTCAGTAGATACGAATATGGATATCTTTTGAAGAACAAATTCGAATCTTTTGAAAAGTTCAAAGAATATTAGCTGAAGTAGAAAAGGTTCAAAGAAAGGGGTTTCTAAGAACTAAAATCAGACTTTGTTGGACATAGTGCGATGGATGATGAGTCAAGAGGATCTTCCAATAAGTTTCTGGGGTTATACCCTAGAGACAAGTGCATATTCACTAAACTGTGTTCCTACTAAAATGGTTCAGGAGACACCATATAAGATGTGGACTGAGAAAAGTTATCGCATGTCATTTATGAAAATTAGGGGATGCAAAGCGTTTGTGAAACATTTAACCTATGACAAGCTAGGACCAAAATCAAATAAATGTAATTTGTGGGATACCAAATTAAAACAAAAGGGGTCTTACTTCTTTAATCCTCCAGAGAACAAAGTGTTTGTTGCTCGGACTGCTGTATTTCTTGAGAGAGAATTTCTTTCTAAAAGAAATACTGGGAGGAAAATAGATCTCGATGAGGATCGAGAACCACGAGATAACATTGAACCGAAGTTGGAACAAGAGCAGAATGTGCAAGAAAATGTTAATGACAATACTGCTCAAGAAACACAGGTTGTTCGTAGGTCTGGTAGGATTCACCATGAGTCCGAGAGATATTATGAATTTCTCTTGACTCAGGATGGTGATGTAATGTTTGTGAATAATGATAATGAGCCTCTTACCCACCAAGACGCTATGAAAATTCCAAGAGCTAAAAGTTGGCAGGAGGCCATGAAATCTAAGATGGATTCCATGTATGAAAAACCAAGTATGTACTTTGGTTGATCCACCTATAGGGGTAAAACCTATAAGGTGCAAGTGCGTTTTCAAGAAGAAAACTGACATGGATAGTAATGTACAAACCTATAAGGCACGACTGGTGGCAAAAGGTTTCAAGTAAATTCATGGTATTGACTATGATGAAACTTTCTCACCAGTGGCAATGGTCAAGTCCATCAGGATTTTTCTTGCTTACTATGACTACGAAATCTGGCAAATGGATGTCAAGACTACTTTCTGGAATGGGAGCGTTGAAAAGGTTGCGTACATGACACTACCTGAAGGTTTTATAGATCCAAGTTTTTCTAGAATGGTTTATAAGATAAGTCGATCCATTTATGGATTAAAGTAAGCCTCGAGGAGATGGAATATACGTTTTTGATGAAACAGTCAAATAGTTTGGCTCTATTCAAAATGAAGATGAACCGTGTGTTTACAAGAAGGTTAGTGGGAGCCATGTGGCATTCCTAGTATCATATGTAGATGATATATTATAAATAAGGAATGACATACTTTCTCAACAGACTGTTAAGACTTGGTAAAGAAATAGTTTCTTGATGAAAGACTTAGGAGATGTGTCCTATATCTTAGGGATCAGGATCTATAGAGATAGATCACGAAGATTATTCGGCTTAAGTCAGAGTACATACATTGATAATGTATTGCACCAATTAGGGATGCAAAGAGGCTAAAAGGGAAATGTTCCCATGTCTATGAGATAGTGATCTCAAAATAAATGGTCTAAAATCATTGGATGATATGGACCACATTAGTATAGTTCTATATGCTTCAGAAATTGGTTTCATAATGTATGTGATGATATGTACTCGTCATGATGTCTCATATGCTTTATGCATGACGAGCAGGTACCAGTCTAATCCAAGTGACAGTCACTTGATTGGAATCAAGAATTTTCTTAAGTGCCTGAAGCGGACTAAAGACTCATTCTTGGTACACGGATGTTAGTTTCTAGACAGACATGACGGTTTTTGTGTCTTAGTCTGGATTTGTGTTTTGTCTAAATAGATGTGTTGTAAGCTAGAATAGTTCATAGCAAGAACCGTAAATGATTCTACAATCGAGGCTTAGTATATTGATACTAGCGAAGTAGCCAAAGATGATGTTTTGGGAATTTACTAAGGGGATATCACCTTATTAATGAGATTAATGATCAAGGAGATATACTTATATGTAAAGTGCATACTATTGATAATATTGCAGAATCACTGACTAAGGCTTTGTCGCAGCAGAAGCATGTAAGTCACACTAGTTCCAAATGTATTGGATACATGGGATATTGACTCTAGTGCAAGTAGGAGATTGTTAGTATTAGTGCTCTAGAGACAATACTTTTATGTTTTAAAGAAAACATTTTATTATTATAAATTATGTTTTATTGATTATTATTATTTGTTTATTATGTCTTTATTTACTGCGTTATAAATGTTAGCATAATAAATGTCCTTGGAATTATGATACGTATTCAATATCTTTAAGTATGTGACTTAAAAATGAGATTATATGAATAGTATCTTTATTCCTAAATATCCCTAGTCGAGTGTTATTATTTAAGGACAATAATAATGCACAGAGACTAGTATGTTTGTTGATTGATGACCACATCTCATTGGTCATAGGTATGGTGATACTAAAGTCAAAACATAGGTGCATGTAAGAGTATATGGCACTGGATTGACCCGCCGTGAGATTACACATGTTAAAAGTGTCATAAGTAATTCTCACTGTGATAATGGTGTAATGATCCTTAGACCTGAAATCATTATATTTTTATACGAGAATTAATATACTTTGATTACATTAAAAGTTACCTTTGACCGGGTGATGATAAAAGTGGACATTGGGTATATTATGAATCGTATGAGAAATATGAATGATCTAGATGGGATTTAACCCTCCTAATTTTAGAAGCGATATTATTGGCCTCTTGTTTGAGTGAGACTAAGAAATGCACGGCCATGCTCAAATGTTGATTTGATTTATTATTCTACTCATCGATCAAGAAAACTAAGATTAAATTATGAAGAGGATGACACATTACATGCCTCGAGTTTAATCTATAATATTAAGGTTAAAGGGATTATATTACCTGGAACATTATTCACGAAAGGCTTAATCGAATCACTGATTTAATTATTATTACTTTGGTGGCAATGATGTCACACACAAAGAACGCTTGAAGGAGAAATAATTTAACTTATGAATTTAAATTTAAATAAGTAATTTATTCTATTTATAATAATAATTCAGTTTGACTTGATTAATTATTTAAATAGAAAATGGAATTACTTAAACTAGTTCTGAAATTAATTATTAATTAATTAAGTGTGACTTAATTAAATAATAAACTGGAATTTCGGATTAGTATTTTATTATAATTAGATTATAATTACAAAACTATTTTACTCTCTATATAAACTCTAAAAGAGGGCTGATTTTAATGATGAAAAACGTTTTTACATTAAAACCCTAGCCGCTTATGAGAGAAAGAAAAGAGAGAGAGAAAGAAGCAGTTTTCGGGTGCTAGTACACATCAATCCTTCAAGAAAAGCGTTCGTGTGGATAACATAGAGTATAGATCGCGAGAGCGGGATACATAGTGATTGAACAAGCTTTGGATATCCATTAATCTTCCATTAATGAATTGTTAAAGCTTCTTAAGGTATTTGTTCTTAATCTCCGAATTAAATCTTTTGTTTTTGCATGGATCATGCGGATGGGTTTCGAATTTTGATTTATTTTTACGTTTTTCGTTGCGTTTATGTGCTCGAAACCCTTCAGACTCATCCTCCAGCTGTTAAAGTTCTTCCATAGAATAGAAGTCACCACCAGATTGACCGGTGGATGTTAAGCCATATTCAGTCACAGTAAAATCCATGTCAGAACTGGAAGGTTGAACAACCTTCACTTCCAGTTGCTGTGGGACTTCGGCCACCAGTGTAGTAGAAGTACTAACACTACGCCATAGATGGCCTTCAGCAACTTTTAAAAAACATTGCAGCAATAACAAAATATGTTGCAGCAGATCAAAAAATAAAAGTTGCAACACTTTTTCAATGTTGCAATTTTCACCGCTGTCGTAGCACCCAACAACAACGTTTTGTTACACTACTGCAACACAACTACTTTTGTTACCAGAACATTCTAAGGCATCATTAAACATAGTGTACAACAACACTAAACTAGTGTTGCAGTAGATGTCAACATTTTGTAAAATTGTGGGTCCCCCATGTGCACACCTGTGGGTCCACATGTGGAACCTACTGGTGGGACCCACATGTGGGGCCCACCTCCAGCCCACCTCTAGTCCACTGGTGGGATCCACCTAGGGCACCATGTGGCAACACTTTTCATGTTTTTACAACATATTTATAGTAATAACTTGCAACACTAAAAACTACCCACTGCAACACTTTTATAATGAAAATTTGACTGGAAATATTTGTTTCTATTAATTCCCAATAAAGTTCATTACATCAAAAACCAAACAGAAAACCAACATTCAAACATGAAGCAAGACCATCCAAAATAAACCAAAAACCAAGCACACCTAGAGTCTTATACTAATTTAAAAGTCTTAAGTACAATCTGGGTTTGTATAATTTTTTTTGCGAGGAACCTTCCAATGAACTCATAACCATGGATGTAGAGAGCTCCAATTTCTGCTCTTCGACCGCTCTGAACCATGACAGCTAGTTCTTTATAATTATCGTGTTGAAATAATATATAAGTATAAGTTATCAGTCACCACTATTTACATTGAAAAATATTTACATATAACAATATTGTGGAGATTTTATTGTAGGTTCTTTAATCAGTCCTACCTGCAGGATGTCAGAGGAGATCAGCCTCTTGGTAATCTGCAGATCTCTAGGCTTCAGTGGAATATATGATTCTTCATGTATAAACCTGTTTATACGATGAAGTCAGGGAAACTTCTGCTTATACAATGAAGTAGAAACTTGTTTAACATTATTAGAACATAAACTTTTTGCAACATGGAACTTCTTTTTGACACTGAAATTACACTGTGAAATATGTCACTACCTTGTGGCTATAGCAGTTTACCCTTTCGCTGTGATAAAAATACATGGAATTTGATTGAACACGTGATCTTATGTTAGTCGCTGAAATATATCGAGCATCTGTCTTCATGACAAGGTTCTCTAATAAGTTCAGGTCTCCAGTAATAGCATAGCCAGATGATCCACATGTTGAACAGTCTACAACCTCAAGGCTTGTAAATATGAGTGAGTAAATATGTGCCTCCATCAACAAGACCTCTTTATATTCTCGATATTTCTAATTTAATTAAAAATATGCCGACATTTTATAGTCATATACTTTGTGTGTTACGAAACAAGTCCACCCTCTAAACACAATCATTTTAACAACGAGATCTTCATTAAGTAAAATTTCACTACATTTTCATTTACAGGATTATATCACAATAAGACCTATGGCGTAGTGAATTTAGTAATCACCAAGAATTTAGCTTTTCTAAATTAGATTTTAGGTATATAATAAGCACTTGTGAGAACTCATAGATTAGAACCAATAAGACCTACAAAAACTAGATTTCAGTTATAAGTAGAGAAGAAAATAAGTTTAACCATTTATAAGTAGAGGAATACTATTTTCCTCCAGTCTGAAGCAACCGCCACGTACCCATAACCAACAAGTAGCCCCAACACACCATCATTCTGTACATAACAGTAGAACAGCTGCAAATGAAACCAAACTCGGAATAATCAAAACAAACACGAGCCCCCCTTTAGGTTCTGTGAGCTGCACATCAGACACGTACCAAACAAACCCATCTTGACTTCTGAGCATGTACACCAAGTTCAAAAGCAAGAAACTAAATCTGAGCCTTTTATCAGACTATTCAAATAAAGGTATAATTTTCAACCATGTGAAAAATTATTCGAAAACATTAGAATTTTAGAAGCAACAGAAGTACAAGGCTGATATTAACAAGCACAAAATTAAGCATTTCTTTTCCAACTTAGTAGTAGCTAAAGATTGAATTGAAAAAAGGCAAAGAACTCCACACCTTCAAATCCTTGCCGTTAACCTTCACTGAGAGCAGCTTCAGATCATCACCATTTAAGACCAAAGGAGATACACAACCTGTATTGATGAACACCAGGAAGTTCTGAATTTCAAAGTCTATAAACTATGCTGTAAAATTTTCAGCTCAAGTTGTTATTTTTAGTTTCAAGCTTATTAGCTGTACCAACCTTTTGATCATCTATCACAAACTCATAAATTGATTATAGATTAAGATACATTGGAAATGAATGATTCAGGAATTTATAATTTCTCCAATTTGATACCTAAAATAAAAATATCATTAAACTTACAATTGAGTTTCACGCTTTAAATGTTAAGAGACATAGATTACATCTAGTTCAGCTCAAAATGACATAAATTGCACAAACTTCTGAAGTAAGATAACGTCTATATTTAGATATATCATTTGATAAATTCCTAGATGAGCTGACAAAGCACGTTGAATGAAGCTACAAAAACAACAAATTAACAAAAAGGTGACTTGCAAAGGACATATTACGATTAAACTTATAATTAAACATTATATCATAACATGAACAGTTTATGATTGAACAGCTTCTTAGAACATAGACTATATACATTATCTACTAATTGGAGAGAGAGAGCGAGAGCCAGAGAGAGGGGGAGAGATGGAGGGAGACTGGAAAGAATTTAAAATAAAAACAAAATCAAACAATACAAACAAACAAACTTAAATAAAACACACATGAACATCAATTAAAATTCAAGCACATAATAATTTACATTTGAGGCCTGCAAAACAGATTAACCCTCATACCTGATTAAAAATACAAAAATGAGCTCAAATTGAGAATAATCCCTCATGATGTAAAAAGCCCTAATTCAATTCGATCTATAAATTCCCAATTCAAACGGAGCCCAATCAAAACCCTAATTGAAGCAACTTACTCAAATCGAAACCCTAATTGACGCTTGAAGAAACCCCAAATCGAAACCCGTACTTAAATCTTGAAGAAGACAGAGTGAGAGCGACGAACATTATGTTTGTGTGGTAGAGAATGTGTTTGTGGCAGAGAAGGGGTGGGTATGGGGTTTTTGTCTTAAAATTGCTTTGTTAATTTTGTCAATGCGGCAAAATTACCGCTTTTTACATATTAGGAAATTTCGGAGCGCTCCGCACACTAGTACTATTGTTGCTGTTCTTTTCATTTTTCTTAAATGTTTTATTTAAATATTTTTATCAATTTAAAATTTATAAGAAAATATGTCATTTTTATAAAAATATAATATTTCAGTGCAATGAATGTAGAATTTTTAACATCAAAATTAAATTAAATTATTTCAAATATAGAATATTTATTTCGTATTAAATTAAAATTTTAATTTTTTAAAATTCAATTTATCAAGTTTTTTTTAATAAGTTGATCTATCTTCAAATTAAAAAATAAAATTATATTTTTTTTAAAATGCCATTATCGAATCTAATAACAAACTTTGAAAAATTAATTTATATGTTTTTCCAATATTAATTAATTTTAATAATTTATATGTTTTTCCAATATTTCTTTCAATTTTTTTGTTAAAATATTAAAGTTTTGTTTAAAGCATATTAAGGGCAACAGTTAACCAGGGTTACAATTTGTTACGTTTCTTATAGCTGTTGCAACACCATGTTTATATATACAACAACATCAAAAATGCAATGTTACAGTAGGTCTAAATTTTAGAGCTCCTACAACACTTTGCAGTGCAACACCAAAAAGTTCCATTGTCGCAGGCCATCTATGGCGTAGTGTAACTATCTTCCGTGTTCCATATATTTCCTTCTGCTGAATCTGCTCCAGCTTATAAGTCTTCATAATAATTCAGAACTATCTTCTGTGTTCCATATACTCTCCAAGATCTCTTGCTTCTCTAATTGCAGATATTCTGTTCTCCAAATGAGATGGAAGTGTAAGGAGGAACTTCTTGTTAATCTCCTTAATTGTATACTACTTTCCATGGAGATTCAGATCATTTATCAATTTGTTGTATCTCTCAAAAACCTCAGAGATACCTTCACCAGGGTTTGATCTGAAATGTTCATATGAAGAGGTGAAAATTTCCATCTTATTCTCTCTGACTTCATCTGTCCCCTCATTGATTATCTCTATTGTGTCCCAAATGTGTTTGGCAGTAACACAGTTTAGAACATGATTATGCATGACAGGATCAAGACAATCAACCGGAATCAACTATAAACATGCATCCAGGAAAGCATCCTCTTTCTCATCAACTGTGTAGTCCTTGGGTTCCTTGGGGTACATCCTAGCAGCTCTAGTAACAACATTGTTCTCTATCTTCTCTTCCTCAACAATCATAGGAAGTTTCGGTCCATTTTTCAGCACTCCAAGATATTTATAATTAGCCACTTGAAGAAACATGAACATTTTCTTCTTCCACATAGGATAATTCCTTACTGAACATGGGGATTTTCACTGTACCAACTTTCTGTGTAGTAGACATTTTTGAGATTTTTTATGAAGAATAAAAATTTCAAAGTTAAGAAAAAATCACAAAAAATGGATCTTTGATTTGTGTGTCAATCAAAAGGCTCTGATACCAACTGTTAGGTCCCGATATGTTTGTATAAGGGGGGTTGAATACAAACAGTACCGTTTAATCGAATTTGTTTTGTTCTAGATTTAACAATTTCAATAACAAATTACTGCGGAATAAAATAAAACAAGATTCAAGTTAAATAAAACTTTATTAAACTTGAAGGGTGTTACAATTCAGTTTACAGATTACAGAGTTCTTGTTAAAACAAATCTAGAATAAATTCGACATGAATTTATCTATTTTTGTAATAAAAGGATCGAATACTAAAAAGTAGTTTGATATAATTTCTAGGGATTATGATCCGCTAGATTATCAAAGCAATACAAGTGAACTAATTCCAAAGGATTAAATGTTACAAAGAGTTCAAGAATTAATTCCATTGTTAGAATTTTCTCGGACAGTTGAAGGTTTTGAATGGCAGAAGTTAATGAATTTGATGTTGTATCTTTCTGTCTGTCTTCTTGCTTTTGATCACACTTTTTCTATTTAAACAATTCAACAGAATTTCCTTCCACGCGCCAAACACTTTCAGTACAAATACTACTGGTAGTAATATCCAAATCAATTGGTAGTACTATCGGTAGTACTAACCAATTGACTTGGTAGTACTATCGGTAGTACTAATGCTGATAGTAGTGCTAGAGTATTTGATAGTACTACTAGTACTAAGTGAAAGTAATATTAGAATTAAATAAATTTTGATTTAATTTATTTACTTAATTGATTTAATAAATAACTTAATTCTAAACGAATTAAATTATAGATTAAATAAATCAAGTTATTGACTTAAATAATTCAATAAATAAATTAATTCTTGAGAATTAATTTATAAATAAAATTACTTAAGATATAGATTAATTAATTTAAGATATAAATTAATTCTGGAAGAATTAATTTATAGATTAAATTAATTAACTTGTTAGATATAATTGCTGATGTTTGTTTATCAGTGTTTAAAGTATCAGGATACTATCAGAGTTTAGCTGGAAGACTGGTCAGAGTGTAACACCCCCACACCCGGGGTCAGGAATCTGGGTTGTCACACTCCATCAATTGTACAATACCTGTATTACTTACAACATTCTAATGATATAACTCCAATTGACCCCAATCACTTACGCACACACACACAAGTTATAGCCTTGGAAATGAGCAATAATAAGTAACATTTGTTATTACAAATCAAATGTACTATCCAGGATCTCATATATCATTTGCAACCTCTACCTGAAGTTAAAATAATAGACCTCACAATTCTATACAAGGTTTAATAATACAAACCTATTCAAAAACAATTCTTACTAACTCAGTCTACAGCTGTTCTGCTAAATCCGACAGTATCCATCTTGCTGAACTAACTCAAGGGTGGTCTCTCCATTCCCTTGCTCTCGTAACACGAGGTGAATCGGCAATGTTTTCTTCATGCTAAAATATTTAATAAAGCAAGAATGAGCTAATAGTGCTCAGCAAGAAATCTATCCCAGTTTAAATCTTTAAACCTTTTAGGAAGATAATCCATATGGGATCCATGTTTAAAACTACTAAGGTTTATCCCCAAAATAGTATATCGTTCAAAATACCGTATGATTTATAATCATACTCAAATACTTTTCGTAAATCCTTTTAGGGATCCTAGGTATCAAGATGATAAACCAAGTCTCAAAACATCTCTTTTTAAAATAGATATTAATATTGGAATCAAGGCTTAAACCCATCCATTGATTCAAAATACTATACAATTCAATATACTGTATATCTTAAATGACTTCTCAACATATATACATGCATATCTATTTAGATATCCCATACTGTTCAAAATACTGTAAAATATCAGTAATGAACACCTTTTTAAAGTTGTTGGGTTGTGATATATAAAAGAAGCAAGAATGAGCACTATAGCTCGACAATAATATATAGCAACATAATCATATATGTGGGCTGATATCATAGCTGAAAGCTTTTAAAACCTCATTCGTATATAGAATGATATATTGGATACTCTTCTCGTCAGAACATGCAATGTAGTTCAAATACTATACACGGAACATCATTGTTCAATTTCTGTCACATTATCGGTAACTCAGCACCTAGGCTTTCGTTACAATGTGCAGCACAATTCCAAGTGGAAGAAGGGGATATACTGGAGCACCACGATACACGATGTTCAGTCGCTGTATCGCAAAACATTTCTTTCTACTAGTAGTGGACGAAAACCTTTTCATGGTTATCACCCCAGCCGCATACGGGCTATCATTAGCGTCCCGGTACCCGAAGTACCTCAGCTAAAGTTGCGTCCCGACATTCGTAGTACCTCTGCTAAATTTGCATGTGCGTCCCGGTACTCGTAATGCCTCTGCTTATATAACACCTCCAGTCCCTTGATGAATCCTATCATTATAACCGGAACCGAACTTAATCGTCGTTCCCCGAGTGTCATGCTAGCTCGTTGATAGGTTTAAACTCTTTATCATACTTACTTCCAGAAATTTTGAGCACACATTATAGTCAAGTAACTTGCGCATGCTACTTACATTAACCATCAGTACCTCACTTAACCCAATACAACACACAAATCATCTGATGGAAACAATAAAACCTCAATCGGCTAAACCACAACTCTGATTTCCCTTAAGTCTCAAACCATAATCCAACATACATGGCATACACTTGCAAATATTTCATAATTAAGACTCTAATTTAAAGCACAATATAACCATCATCAGTTAAATCAATCAACACTAATTTTGTACCAAAATCTCTAAATGCTAACACCTATTCAGTCTTATGCAAAATTCATACTTGAGCAGAAATTTATGCTAACTCCACTAACTTGGTATGTCATTGGAATCAAGCACATATTCCTATCCATCAATTATCTTAGTATAACCAATTTAAAAACGTACTACACTACCAGTTAAGCTGATCAGAAAATTCTGGTTTTAAACCTTCACCAGAATCACACAAACATTCAAAACTACAATTGATTCATTCTAAATTTTCATTCAGGAACACAAATTAATTATCACATATAATCAAAAATGATTAGAAACGAGATCATTCTCACATAAAACATCATTAATTCAACTACACAACAAAAATCGAGGGTCACCGGCTCACCGGAGCTCATCGCCGGTGACCGGTAATTCGCGCAACATTCCATCTCAAGTGGTTTTTGCAGCGAACTTGCTACAAAATTACTCTATAACATCACAACAATCCATTTCTACCAAGTAATCACAGAAAAAAACAATAATCGAAGTCCTGTAGAAAAGGCCCAAAAATCCCTAATTTCCGATCTTCTCAAAACCCTACAAAAATTGTATGGTTTTATAGAGGCTTGAGAGAGGCTCGGTTTCGTAATTAAATTTATGAATTTCACCTACAGAATCGAAGGAAGCAAGAAGAAAAAGGAAGGCGGCGCTAGAGAGAAGAGAGAGTCGGCAGAGAAGAGAAAACAGAGAAAATACATACAACGAGGAGGAAAGAAAAATGTGGGGAGAAAATAAGAAACAGAAAAACTATTTATACTGAAAAAAATGGTTTGTTAATTATAACAAGTATCGTTAAATCTTATAATGTTTCGTTAAATACCCAATAATACCCTAATTTGCGAATCATTTTAAAATACAGGAAATCACATATTTTAATAACCAAATAAAATATAAAATTTTATATTGAGGTATTTTAATTGAAATAGCCAAATCTATTTTTAATAAGTTAAGGGATTAATTAAATAATTACCAAAAATATAATTATCCTCTATAATCGAAATAATAAAATTAATAACATTTTTAATACCGAGGAAATTGTCTAAAATATTTGTACACAATTTAAATAATAAATAGTTGTAATTTAAAATTTAGCGTCGTTACAACTCTGTTCCATGAAAATGGTTATAATTAGCTATCGCTTATGGCTAATAGCCAAGACAGAAGAAAGACAATACAGTTATATAACAAACTAATTGTTTAATGGAATTACTCATAAACTCATTACACACAATTACATACACACATATACAAATTATACACACACAAGCGGACATACTCAAATCCAAGTTCACCCAAATACATAAATAATTGAAGAATACCTGTACAGAGTTGAATCCCCAAATTGAGTTGAATCGAATCCAGCAAACCCTAATCGAATATTAGAGGCGAATACAGAGGCGAAAGTAAAGAGGCGAACCCTAATCGAATATTGAGAGTATAGAGGCGAACCCTAATCGAATGTTGAGGGGGAGGGGTAGAGAGTTGAGGGGGGAAGGGGGGAGTTCAAATTGAGGGGGGAGATAGTTCGACTAGAATAATTAGATCCCTGTAAAAGCCCGAGCCCATTACAAGTTACAACCCCTTATTTCATAATTAAAAATTAAATTCAAAAAAATAATTTCAGAATAAATATAAAATTTCTTAATTTTAAAAGTGTGAAGAAATTTAACATATTTAAGTTACAATAATAATATATTTTTATGTTAATATATAGTAATTACACAATATAAAAACACTGTTTATGTTACTTAATTAAATAAATTTTTATATTAAAATAACTTTTTATTTTTATCATCGATCAAAATATTAAAAAATTATTTACAAAACATATATGTATAAAATTATTAATTTTAATATTTTTGAATATAAATCTTATTTGTATAATTACATAATATAGAATATTATATTATTTGTACAATATTACTTTATTTAACAATTTTTCATGTAAATGCTACAGCGTCAGTTAAAACACGCAAAAAATCTTTAGGCGTCGGTTCTAAGCTGCCCGACGCTATAAAGGATACACTATTGCAACGGTTTTCTGACAACCGACGCAACAAATACCTTTTAGGCGTCGGCATTTTAAAAGCCGACGTATATAAATATTTTGTACGTCGGTTAATATAAAACACCGACGCCATTGATTCTGTCAGCAGTCAATAAGCGTCGGTTATTGTTAGAACCGACGCCATAGGTACGAATAGGCGACGGTTTTCTGATTAACTGACGCTAAAAGTGCGACGCTATAGATCAGTTCTGTACTAGTGATACATCTTGAATGATAACATTTCCTGATTCCAAACAGTCATATCCTCTGGTTATACCCTTGTTGTTATCTCTAAAAGTAACTCCTGGGCCAGCATTCTCAACCACATTTGATAGCAGGGCTCTATCTCCGGTCATATGCCTTGAACATCCACTGTCCAGAATCCACACAACACGGTTTACCTGTGCCACACCCTCTGACATGAATGATGAAGTAATGCCTTCATTAGCCATTAAAGCTAGATTTCCAACTTCACCAGCTTCTTCATCATTATCCGTATCATCCCAACTCTTTCCCTCGGCAAGATAAGCTTTACCAATATTGTTCTTCTTGCTAGAATCATATGAGTTCCTTCTCACTTGCTTTGGCTTTCTGCATTCTGTATCAAAGTGACCCAACTCATTACAATTGTAGCACCTGATTGTGCTTCTGTCCACGGTTCCAGTTTTATAGCCACCCCTTGTGCTATTTGAGGAATAAGAACCACCTCTCTGAAACCTAGGCTTGAACTGAAGATTAGGGTTCCTTCTGAACCTGAAGTTCCCAAACTTCTTCACTATCATTGACATCGACTCTGCTAGTATTAGTGCTCTAGAGACAATACTTTTATGTTTTAAAGAAAACATTTTATTATTATAAATTATGTTTTATTGATTATTATTATTTGTTTATTATGTCTTTATTTACTGTGTTATAAATGTTAGCATAATAAATGTCCTTGAAATTATGATACGTATTTGATATCTTTAAGTATGTGACTTAAAAATGAGATTATATGAATAGTATCTTTATTCCTAAATATCCCTAGTCGAGTGTTATTATTTAAGGACAATAATAATTCACAGAGACTAGTATGTTTGTTGACTGATGACCACATCTCATTGGTCATAGGTATGGTGATACTAAAGTCAAAACATAGGTGCATGTAAGAGTATATGGCACTGGATTGACCTGCCGTGAGATTACACATGTTAAAAGTGTCATAAGTAATTCTCACTGTGATAATGGTGTAATGATCCTTAGACCTGAAATCATTATATTTTTATACGAGAATTAATATACTTTGATTACATTAAAAGTTACCTTTGACCGGGTGATGATAAAAGTGGACATTGGGTATATTATGAATCGTATGAGAAATATGAATGATCTAGATGGGATTTAACCCTCCTAATTTTAGAAGCGATATTATTGGCCTCTTGTTTGAGTGAGACTAAGAAATGCACGGCCGTGCTCAAATGTTGATTTGATTTATTAGTCTACTCATCGATCAAGAAAACTAAGATTAAATTATGAAGAGGATGACACATTACATGCCTCAAGTTTAATCTATAATATTAAGGTTAAAGGGATTATATTACCTGGAACATTATTCACGAAAGGCTTAATCGAATCACCGATTTAATTATTATTACTTGGGTGGCAATGATGTATTACTAGATGTAATATCCGTGAATTTTATTATTTGATTAAATGATATATTTAATCTAAAATATTTATTTTGGAATATTGGAATATTATTATATGATATTTAGTGTGTGGTTATGTGCTAAATGGTGAGTCAGAAGCCCCTTTCAAAAATTTCATCATTTGGAATTTTCTTCAAATTTGAGCCGTTTTGATAATTCAAGGCCCCGTTGAAATTTCGTACATTCATTTTTAATTCTTCGTCTTTCGTATTCGAATCGTTATCGAAAGGGTTATGGGATTCTATTTAACCCTACCTATTTGATTCTGCAAATCAATTTCAATTTTTGATCCGAAAAAGGAAAAATCGTTCCGAACCCTAATTGCTTAAGGGGACGGATTTATCGTTCTATATCAATATTGAAGTTGTTATAGCCCTAGTATTCTTGAGCATTAGTTATATAATGATATATATCAAATTGGATAATCAACAACCTTTTTAACCCCTTATTTTTCGTAAAACGTGTTTTTGACCTAATTAGGGTTTTTAAACGATCTAACGAATCAATATCGATCCAAAAATGTTATTTGGGGTATTATTTTTCCAGAAATATAAAAAGACAAATCAGACTTCATAACTCATAGCAAATCTTCAGCAATTACTCAAAAAATCCGAAATTCCCAAAAATTATTTTTGTGTTCTTGATCTTCAATCAATTCGTTCTAAGTGTTATTGAAGTCCAAATTTGAAGTTCTTATACTCAAATCAAAGCTCCAAAAATCTAGTTTCAGAATCTTCCAACCTCATCATCATCTGGTAAGTATTCGATTTTATATTGATTTTACAAGTTTCGAATTATAACTAGGGTTCTTGATTCGATTTGGGGATTTTCATTCTGTTGATTCTCCGTTCAATTGGTTGCTTCTAACATGTTCCTAGGGTTCTAATTAGCAAGAATCCATGCTTTAATTTCATGTTTATGTTCAATTTAGTCGGGTTTTGATTTCGGGTTTTGACCCGATTTCTTCTTTCGATTCGTACGTTCTTGATATTGATCTGACATTGTTTTTGATAAAGGGCTTTTATTGTATGAGTTATAAGCTTCATTTTGGTATATTAATATTTGAGTTTCATGTACGGAATAGGTAGATCGGGTTTCCGGCCGAGGTCGTTGCCGGAGAATTCTTTGAACGGATTCTGGGCACGATTCCGGCTAGGGACAGATGTTTTGATGTGTGGGTTTTGTTTGGCTTGAAAAGGCGAACAAAAGCCCTCTGGTTTGATTTGTGTTTGGACGGAATCGAAGAATTCCGGCGGCCGGAGACCGGCCGGATTCTGGAAAACCCAGAATCCGGTGGGTTGTTCTTGGCGACCCGGAATTGTTCTTCCCGACCCGTTTATCCGATTTTTCGACCCGGTTTCAATCTTCAAAACCCTAATTCATATTCAGAAAACTGTTTTTGAATTTTATTTTTAAATTTAATTCGAAAATAGTTTAAAAACTTTAAAAATTCATATTTTTATTTTAAAAATATATTTTTATATCAGAAAAATTCTGATAAATTATATTTATTATTTTAAATCCGAAAATTGATTAAACTTAATTATTTTAATTATTTTTAATTAATAATTAATTTATTAATTAATTGGTTAATTCTTTTAATCAATTAATTCTTAAAAATTAATTATTAATTAGATTTAATTAATTAAAAATTCAGTTTAATTATTTTCAAGCCTATTTAATTATTTAACAAATAGTTTGAGTATTTAAAGAGTGTCAATTAATTTTATTAATTGATTTATTTTCATTGAAATGTTTATATTGGATTTAAAAATCCGATTTTTGATTTAAAAATTAGTAATGACTTATTAAAATTCGAATAAGTTCCGTATGATGTTTTAAAAATGTTTATAAGTGCTATATGGTTCATATTAATTGTGTGTTGTGTTTTATAGTCTGTATATGCCCGTACTAGGGCAAATATCTGAGTTTTAAATATCGTAAATTATACCGGACGTCCGATACGTAACCGGTTACTTGTTTAAATGTGATTATTGGTTGAATAAGTGTCGAGAGTAGAACGAGAATAGTTAGACTTATTGTGATGAGTTGTTTAATTATAGAATCGAGTTCCCGGAGCAAGGGAAAGGGGAAAGTAGAGTGAGCAGAGTCGATCCGACAGCAGCTTAGACCAGGCAAATATCTGTGCCCTTACTTGTGATAAAATTTATTATTGTCTTGATTACTTGAATACCGTTATCCCCAGAACAATTCAAATTATCAATCTTTTAACCGCATTTGGACAACTGATTCCATTTCCTTAGAGATTCTTGATTCTTTGATTTGATCTGCATCGGAAACCCTTATTTCCAATTCACTTGATTATTGTTTACCACCTATTGTTGTTATTTATCATCCTTTGATTATCATTGACAACCATTGATTATTTGACTTCCATCTTGACTACCGATTACGGTCATTGATTAACGATTACCAATATTGATTTCCTTATTGAATGAGTACACTGTACCATTGAAATTACTCCATGATTCTTTCTCGATCTTCGTTGATACTGAACAGTTGAAGCTCTTTTGCAATTACTATACATTCAGTTTATCTTATTGAGCATGTTATTGTTTATACCCTATTATAGATTTGGCATGTGTTTTTAAAAATGGACCAGTAATTGGTCGGGCCATATTTATGGTCGGAATAACTTAAGGCCCAGATTGGCCTGGGATCCAGTAGAGGACTATGACATGAGCTAGTCCGGGGTTGATGCGTGGTTGGCCAGCAGCACAACCTTTGATTTGAATAAAATGTATAAGCCAAATTCTAATTCTTTACTTCAATCATTATTGATACAAAGCATGTGTTAGCTAAATATTGTTGATTCTGATATCATAAATTCATATCCTTACAACTGTGATAGAAATGATTCGTTGATGTTTGCTGAGCAATTTTGGCTCACTCTTGCTTGTTGTTTTCTAACCCTATTCCAGTGAAGCGAGAGTATGAGTTGGCATAGCGTGACCGATAGTTCACCAGCAGCCAGGAGAGCCCCTCGAGTCATTGTTATTGGCAGGGTAGTTGTTGTTTTGCTTTTCTAGATTAATGTCTAGATTTGAACTTTAGTTGTGATGTAATAACTCTGATAAAACTGGTATTGTAATAATAAAAGATTGTAGTAGCTTGTGTTCATTGCCATAATCTGGATGCGGTCTTGGTCAAGGGGTAATTGTGTCTTTATATATTTTATGCATGTGTTAAATAGTGTTCCGTTGGTCGGATGACTCCTCAAATCTGTACCCCAGGTTTGGAGGGCGCCACAGTTGGTATCAGAGCAACAGGTTATGGCATTTGAAACAAGTTAGGACTTAGGGTCCAGGATAACATAGAGAGTTAGGAATTCACGTAAGGATATTAGGAGGTCAACTAGGGATATTACGCGTAGTAATTAAATGTGGTTATAATTGCAGCCCCCTAGTTCTAGTTCAGACTCAGACCCTTCCGAGGATACGATAGCAGAGATACCTACACCCGTTGAGAGAGCAGGACCGTCTCAGCCAGTGCGATATCAGCCTATGCATCAGGACCCAGTAGTCAGGAGAGATCAGATACCTTGTCCTATTCCACTCCGACAAGTAGCCCCAGCACCAGTGTCTCAGGCATCAGTTTGTGGGCCTTTGTATCAGTTATGTGAGCCACCAGTTCCACACCATGTGTATCAGAGGGTGAGTAGAGAGAAGGAGTACCTTTATGGACAGGTTATGGAGATGGGTAGGATTCGTTCGATCGAGGCAGCCGCTGTCAGAGAGAGAGACAGACTTAGAGATCAGATGAGAGACATTCAGATGAGGTTTAGGGTTACGAGGACTTTGGTTGAGACTCGATTGCACGGATTAGCTTCTAGTCGAGAGGGAGAAACAGTAGCAGGGATGAGACAGATTTTGGATTATGCGATGAGTGAGATTGCAGAGATTTCAGGACCCCCGTTATGGCCGGCAGGAGCAGGTGATCTGTGAGCAGGTATTAGTAGCAGACAGATGTGACATGGATGTATGGTTTCTAGATAGTTAGTATATAGATGCATATTGTAGAATCAGCAGTGCACCGGGCTTATAGGAACGCCTCGGGTTGTTATTGCATTTTTGTTGTTGTATTGCTGGTCGGCAGTTATGGTTCAGCCATGATATATTTTCTTTTGAAGCGTTCTACGCTTGTACTAACTCTATCTATATATATATGATAAACCTCTTTTATAGAACTATATTTATTCCCCTGTCATTCATTTCCAGCATCATAACTGTTATTCTACTTATTGCAACGAGTGTATCCATACACCGTTGAGAAGATCTGTAAACCTTCGAGATATCAATTATGATCCTTCCTTCTCTTATATGAACTGTTTGATTAAGCCAATTATTGTTTATTCATTAGCGATATGGCTCCTAGACGACAAACCCGTTCAACTGATACCTCTGACCAAGAAGGTCAACAAAATACACCTCCCACGGGCCGCGTGGACCCGATGGTAATCCAGTTGTTAAATACCCTTACTCAACAAACTGCCGCATTAGCACAGCAGCAACGTGCATTTCAGCAACAGCTCTTAGAACAGCAGCAACAGCATCAGCAACATCAGCATCAGCAGCATCAACAACAGCACCAGCAAGCAGCACCGGCAGTTACGTTCAAATCTTTCCAGGCAGCAAAACCTCCGGAATTTAAAGGATCAGCAGACCCTGTAGAGGCTAAGGCATGGTTGAAAGAGATGGAAAAGGCTTTTACCTTGATAGAGGTGACAGAGGATACGAAGACAGAATATGCAAGCTATTTTCTGAAGAATGAGGCTAGTTATTGGTGGGAAACGAGTAGGGCTATGGAGCCCGAGGGATTGATTACGTGGGCAAGATTTACAGAGTTGTTTTTGGAAAGATATTTTCCGGACTATATGAGAGATCAGATGGAATTGAAGTTTTTGGAATTAAAGCAGGGAAGCATGACAGTGCCCCAATATGAAACAAGGTTTACGGAGTTGTCAAGGTTTGTTCCAACCTATGTGGATACGGAAAAGAAGAAGGCCAAGAGGTTCCAGCAGGGACTGAGGTCTTGGATTCGTAGTAAGTTAGCTGTATTGGAGTTGGACACCTATGCAGCGGTGGTCCAAAAGGCAATGATTGCGGAGACAGAGAGTGATTCTTACATGAAAGAGAGGGAGAACAAGAAAAGGAAAGCAGGGATACCCGATAAGGGACAGCAGCAGGGAAGTTTTCAAGGGCAAGCAAATAAGAAACTGGGATTTCAGCACGGAAGGAATACAAGTTTTAGGAAACCAGACACCGGAAACGTAGGACAAGATAACCGTCTACTAACCGGCAGTCAGCAGGGACTTTCTAGACCCCCACTACCAGAATGCAAGACATGCGGGAAGCGACATCTAGGGATATGCCATCGATTGAATGTCACATGCTTTAAATGCAATCAGAAGGGACATTATTCCCGGGATTGCAAGATAGGCATCGTGTGTCATCGGTGTAAGAAACCAGGTCACATGATTAAGGACTGCAGAGCACCAGCAACCGTGAACAATATGATTCGGGCAATTGAAGCACCCCCAGTTGTTAACGTCCAGCCGTTAGCCAGGACCTACAATATGTCAATGGGAGAAGCAGTGAGAGATTCCGACGTGGTGGCAGGTACACTTCTAGTAAATTCTATTCCTGCACAAGTGTTAATAGATTCGGGAGCGACGAAGTCTTTTATTTCTGAAACGTTTGCTCGTAGATTGAATTGCGTAATGAAACCTTTAAGTGGAGTGTTGACTATAGAGATAGCTAATCAGGATCGTATCGCGGTCAGTTCATATTATCCCCGTTGTGAGATAGAGATTTTGGGAAATCGTTTTTATGTTGACTTGTTACCTTTTAAGTTAGGTGAATTTGATGTGATATTAGGGATGGATTGGTTGACTGAGCATGATGCAAGTATTGATTGTAAGAATAAGAGGGTTACTTTGATTACCCTAGAAAAGAAAGAGATAATATTTAGAGGAGAGAAACAAAGAAAGAGGTTCCTGACGATGATTCAGGCTAAGAGGTTATTAAGGCAAGGTTGTGAGGCGTATCTAGCTTATGTGATAGATATAGATAAGGAAGTTTCTAAGTTAGAAGATATTCCAGTCGTAAATGAGTTTCCAGATGTTTTTCCGGAAGAATTACCAGGTTTACCTCCAGATAGAGAGATTGAATTTGCGATAGACTTAGTACCAGGCGCGGAGCCAGTATCTAAGGCCGCTCATTGTTTACAATTTTAATTCGTTATTAAAATTGTTACCAACGTAATAAAAATCTACAGGGTCACACACAAAGAACGCTTGAAGGAGAAATAATTTAAATTATGAATTTAAATTTAAATAAATAATTTATTCTATTTATAATATTAATTAAGTATGACTTGATTAATTATTTAAATAGAAAATGGAATTACTTAAACTAGTTCTGAAATTAATTATTAATTAATTAAGTGCGACTTAATTAAATAATAAATTGGAATTTCGGATTAGTATTTTATTATAATTAGATTATAATTAGAAAACTATTTTCCTCTCTATATAAACTCTAAAAGAGGGCTGATTTTAATGATGAAAAACGTTTTTACATTAAAACCCTAGCCGCTTATGAGAGCAAGAAAAGAGAGAGAGAAAGAAGCAGTTTCCGGGTGCTAGTACACATCAATCCTTCAAGAAAAGCGTTCGTGTGGATAACATAGAGTATAGATCGCGAGAGCGGGATACATAGTGATTGAACAAGCTTTGGATATCCATTAATCTTCCATTAATGAATTGTTAAAGCTTCTTAAGGAATTTGTTCTTAATCTCCGAATTAAATCTTTTGTTTTCGCATGGATCCTGCGGATGAGTTTCGAATTTTGATTTATTTTTACGTTTTCCGTTGCGTTTATGTGCTCGAAACCCTTCAATGGCATCGGAGCTACTTGCGAAACATTTTAATTCGGTTGTGTGTTTAATAGTTTTCGATATATATGCATATTTGCGATCTACCATGTTTTTGTGTTGATTATATATATGTATGTATATGTTTTTGAATGTATGATATTCATGAGGATTTGATAATCATGAGATGATTGTGTATAGTTTTGTATGTATATGATACATATTAAATCGAATTATGAGAATCGTATTCGATACGATTTCTGAATACGATGCGCAGATTTAGTGAAATTTGCATACTGTGTCATAATTTCGCCGAAAATACCTTTTCGGAAAGGGAAACGGGCGTCTTAACAAAACTGACATAGTCACTCGTTCGTCTGTAAGTCGTTTGACGTCGTTTACTGTCTGTAAACAGCGATTTAATGTTTTCAGAATTTTGATTTTGATTTTCTGATTTACACTTTATTTGATTTCTATGATTGGATCATGAGAAATATGATATGGTATGATATGTTAATGCAATATGAGATGTTCTTAATTGTTATATGAGCATGGTGATTGGTTATGGCCTAAAGACCCATAGATATTGGTTTTGTTTTAATGGTTTGGTTTCTAAATACGACTTGCATGTCGTTATTCCTTGTAATGTTTAAATCTCGAATGTAACTCGAGTTCTACTTGTAAGTTCAGTAGGATAGGTTGTTTTATTTACGTAATATATATGAAGACATCCAAGATGGAGAACCAAGAAAGCATTACAAGGAGGCAAGCAAGGAGGCAAGTTAAAGCTTGAAGACTTGTAACATTGTATTGTATTTTGATACCACCATAGATTGACCTTGATTTTTCCATTAGCTTGGAAAGATCACTTAGGTTGGGCCATAATCAAACACTTTTACTTTACGCACTTTACATATATGATGCATGTGATGATGATATGTATGCGTAGATAATGATGCATGCTTTAATTAGATTAAACATGTATGTATTAGATACGTCACCCATGCCATGTTTGCTAAACAAGATAAAATCTGTAACGATTCAAGATTTTAAAATTGAACAAAACGAACATGAGATTCCTGTGTTTATGAAACACGGAACTAAGTATGAATTTTCAATTTTTTGATATGGGGCGATTTTGACAAAAATACAAGCAGCGCTTGTAAGGAAGGCGAGTTTTAAGTGAGACCAATGTGACTCCTCCGTTGGATTGGAAATCAAACCATTGATGAATTTTGAATTGAAGTACTTAGTTCAAGGAAAAATTGGGAATCTCTTGGTGATGGGATCATGGTTGTTTTAATAATAAAATCCCTAAAGTTAAAATATTAAGTCGATTAGATGCCTTCCAATGGGCAACACTCGTCAAGACCTAGATCGAGAAAGAGTGGGTTCGCCAAAGCGAAGCACTCCTATCTATCATGGTAAGACGCGATGAAGTAAATGTGATACTTAACTGTTAGACCATTGGGTTAGACTTAACTAAGTTACCATAATAGGATTGTGAACTTAGAGGCATGGAACTTGGTATGATTTATTAGATAAATGTGAACAAATGTTGTTCTACCAAACTTTCCAAGAGTTATATATGATATAATTGACAAGAGTTGTCTACCTAAATAAATCATGTTTTGGGAGTAAATCCAAAGCTGACCTTAAGCATGACGAAATATGGATCTTGGCTCACTAGAAAGATTTAAGAGAAATACTCTCCGAATTAATAGTTAGGGCTATTTATTTGATAAAAATAGTGGGAGGTATATAATGATATACCATAATCACTTAAACATAATAATTAAGAAATTTTCAACCTAGATTAATTTTATGCACTTTAATATTGTAGCTATCAAATGACAAATAACACAAACAACTTCTCTATGCGATCAGTCCTTGAGAAGGACAAGCTGACAGGAACAAATTTCCTCGAATGATATAGGAGCTTGAGTATCGTCCTCAGGCACCACGATGTTAGTCAAATTCTTCCCTTACCTTTTAGCTGAGAATGTAACATGTGCCGAACATAATGCTTATTGGAAGCAAATTGATGATTCGACTGCTTATGTTTCATGTCTCATGCTTGCAACTATGAGTGTTGAGCTTAAGAAACAATATGAGCATATGGATGCTTATGAGATATTTGAGCACCTTAAAAGATGTTTGAGGAAAAGGCTCGTCAAAAGGGATTTGACAATAGCAAGACACCATACACCTACAAGTAGGGAACGTGAGATTCGGTTGGACCAGATGTTCTAAAGATGATAGGGTATAATGAGTACCTTTATTATTATTTATTTTGGGTTTCAAGATTGGTCTAGAGACTCGGAATGATTTGATCATACAAATCTTTGAACAATAACTATTCTCAATTAGTTAGTGAACAACGAAATAAATGAGATAGACATAGCACCCACTAAGTTGTGAAGCACGTTGAGAACTGCTGTAAGCAACATGATAAATGCATGGACTACTCCCATAATGATGGTGAATGTAGGAATGTGAATGGGAAAGGAAAATGGAATGGAAAGAAGAAGATTTGATCTAATTCTATAGCCATATTAAACTCCAATCCCAAAGAGGTTTTGTCGCCTAAAAGAGGTGTTGCTAATTAAAGAAGACGATTGTCGCTTCTGTGGAAAACCGAAAGACTGGAAGTTAAACTGTCATGCTTATTTGGAAGATCTAAGAAGAAGATCGGTGATGGTCAAGCTTCAGGTTTCGGGTTAGAATTGGAGCAAAAGTTATTGCTCTAGTTAAAGTAACTCGTTACATAATTCTGCCTATAAGGCTAAGTTTAGAACTTGATAATTGTAACTACGTGCCTCTAAGAGTAGAGACATTATATTGATTTCTTGTATGGACAAGAAAGGTTTTTCATTTTAATTGGATATATAACAATTGTTGTTTATTACATTTCAATGAAAAGGTTAATGATGTTGCACAATTAGTTAACAATTTATATGTTCTAAAATGACACAAATCAAACATTACCTTTGACACTGTAATTAAGGCCATATTATAAGAAATGCATTTCCAATTTACATACTGATGGATGATTGGATAAGTTTGATTATGAATCATACGAAGAATGCGAATCTTGGTTTATTTGGTAAAAAGACAAAAGGCCCCTTTTACTAGAAATGGTGAAAGGGTCATCGAACGATTATGACTTATACATGGTGATGTATGTGGTCATATACGTATGATGGAAGAAGGTAGGTTTCACTAATTTATAGCAGTTACTGATGATTTCAGTAGATACGAATATGGATATCTTTTGAAGAACAAATTCGAATCTTTTGAAAAGTTCAAAGAATATTAGCTGAAGTAGAAAAGGTTCAAAGAAAGGGGTTTCTAAGAACTAAAATCAGACTTTGTTGGACATAGTGCGATGGATGATGAGTCAAGAGGATCTTCCAATAAGTTTCTGGGGTTATACCCTAGAGACAAGTGCATATTCACTAAACTGTGTTCCTACTAAAATGGTTCAGGAGACACCATATAAGATGTGGACTGAGAAAAGTTATCGCATGTCATTTATGAAAATTAGGGGATGCAAAGCGTTTGTGAAACATTTAACCTATGACAAGCTAGGACCAAAATCAAATAAATGTAATTTATGGGATACCAAATTAAAACAAAAGGGGTCTTACTTCTTTAATCCTCCAGAGAACAAAGTGTTTGTTGCTCGGACTGCTGTATTTCTTGAGAGAGAATTTCTTTCTAAACGAAATACTGGGAGGAAAATAGATCTCGATGAGGATCGAGAACCACGAGATAACATTGAACCGAAGTTGGAACAAGAGCAGAATGTGCAAGAAAATGTTAATGACAATACTGCTCAAGAAACACAGGTTGTTCGTAGGTCTGGTAGGATTCACCATGAGTCCGAGAGATATTATGAATTTCTCTTGACTCAGGATGGTGATGTAATGTTTGTGAATAATGATAATGAGCCTCTTACCCACCAAGACGCTATGAAAATTCCAAGAGCTAAAAGTTGGCAGGAGGCCATGAAATCTAAGATGGATTCCATGTATGAAAAACCAAGTATGTACTTTGGTTGATCCACCTATAGGGGTAAAACCTATAAGGTGCAAGTGCGTTTTCAAGAAGAAAACTGACATGGATAGTAATGTACAAACCTATAAGGCACGACTGGTGGCAAAAGGTTTCAAGTAAATTCATGGTATTGACTATGATGAAACTTTCTCACCAGTGGCAATGGTCAAGTCCATCAGGATTTTTCTTGCTTACTATGACTACGAAATCTGGCAAATGGATGTCAAGACTACTTTCTGGAATGGGAGCGTTGAAAAGGTTGCGTACATGACACTACCTGAAGGTTTTATAGATCCAAGTTTTTCTAGAATGGTTTATAAGATAAGTCAATCCATTTATGGATTAAAGTAAGCCTCGAGGAGATGGAATATACGTTTTTGATGAAACAATCAAATAGTTTGGCTCTATTCAAAATGAAGATGAACCGTGTGTTTACAAGAAGGTTAGTGGGAGCCATGTGGCATTCCTAGTATCATATGTAGATGATATATTATAAATAAGGAATGACATACTTTCTCAACAGACTGTTAAGACTTGGTAAAGAAATAGTTTCTTGATGAAAGACTTAGGAGATGTGTCCTATATCTTAGGGATCAGGATCTATAGAGATAGATCACGAAGATTATTCGGCTTAAGTCAGAGTACATACATTGACAATATATTGCACCAATTAGGGATGCAAAGAGGCTAAAAGGGAAATGTTCCCATGTCTATGAGATAGTGATCTCAAAATAAATGGTCTAAAATCATTGGATGATATGGACCACATTAGTATAGTTCTATATGCTTCAGAAATTGGTTTCATAATGTATGTGATGATATGTACTCGTCATGATGTCTCATATGCTTTATGCATGACGAGCAGGTACCAGTCTAATCCAAGTGACAGTCACTTGATTGGAATCAAGAATTTTCTTAAGTGCCTGAAGAGGACTAAAGACTCATTCTTGGTACACGGATGTTAGTTTCTAGACAGACATGACGGTTTTTGTGTCTTAGTCTGGATTTGTGTTTTGTCTAAATAGATGTGTTGTAAGCTAGAATAGTTCATAGCAAGAACCGTAAATGATTCTACAATCGAGGCTTAGTATATTGATACTAGCGAAGTAGCCAAAGATGATGTTTTGGGAATTTACTAAGGGGATATCACCTTATTAATGAGATTAAAGATCAAGGAGATATACTTATATGTAAAGTGCATACTATTGATAATATTGCAGAATCACTGACTAAGGCTTTGTCGCAGCAGAAGCATGTAAGTCACACTAGTTCCAAATGTATTGGATACATGGGATATTGACTCTAGTGCAAGTAGGAGATTGTTAGTATTAGTGCTCTAGAGACAATACTTTTATGTTTTAAAGAAAACATTTTATTATTATAAATTATGTTTTATTGATTATTATTATTTGTTTATTATGTCTTTATTTACTGCGTTATAAATGTTAGCATAATAAATGTCCTTGGAATTATGATACGTATTCAATATCTTTAAGTATGTGACTTAAAAATGAGATTATATGAATAGTATCTTTATTCCTAAATATCCCTAGTCGAGTGTTATTATTTAAGGACAATAATAATGCACAGAGACTAGTATGTTTGTTGATTGATGACCACATCTCATTGGTCATAGGTATGGTGATACTAAAGTCAAAACATAGGTGCATGTAAGAGTATATGGCACTGGATTGACCCGCCGTGAGATTACACATGTTAAAAGTGTCATAAGTAATTCTCACTGTGATAATGGTGTAATGATCCTTAGACCTGAAATCATTATATTTTTATACGAGAATTAATATACTTTGATTACATTAAAAGTTACCTTTGACCGGGTGATGGTAAAAGTGGACATTGGGTATATTATGAATCGTATGAGAAATATGAATGATCTAGATGGGATTTAACCCTCCTAATTTTAGAAGCGATATTATTGGCCTCTTGTTTGAGTGAGACTAAGAAATGCACGGCCATGCTCAAATGTTGATTTGATTTATTATTCTACTCATCGATCAAGAAAACTAAGATTAAATTATGAAGAGGATGACACATTACATGCCTCGAGTTTAATCTATAATATTAAGGTTAAAGGGATTATATTACCTGGAACATTATTCACGAAAGGCTTAATCGAATCACTGATTTAATTATTATTACTTTGGTGGCAATGATGTCACACACAAAGAACGCTTGAAGGAGAAATAATTTAACTTATGAATTTAAATTTAAATAAGTAATTTATTCTATTTATAATAATAATTCAGTTTGACTTGATTAATTATTTAAATAGAAAATGGAATTACTTAAACTAGTTCTGAAATTAATTATTAATTAATTAAGTGTGACTTAATTAAATAATAAACTGGAATTTCGGATTAGTATTTTATTATAATTAGATTATAATTAGAAAACTATTTTCCTCTCTATATAAACTCTAAAAGAGGGCTGATTTTAATGATGAAAAACGTTTTTACATTAAAACCCTAGCCGCTTATGAGAGAAAGAAAAGAGAGAGAGAAAGAAGCAGTTTTCGGGTGCTAGTACACATCAATCCTTCAAGAAAAGCGTTCGTGTGGATAACATAGAGTATAGATCGCGAGAGCGGGATACATAGTGATTGAACAAGCATTGGATATCCATTAATCTTCCATTAATGAATTGTTAAAGCTTCTTAAGGTATTTGTTCTTAATCTCCGAATTAAATCTTTTGTTTTCGCATGGATCATGCGGATGGGTTTCGAATTTTGATTTATTTTTACGTTTTTCGTTGCGTTTATGTGCTCGAAACCCTTCAGACTCATCCTCCAGCTGTTAAAGTTCTTCCATAGAATAGAAGTCACCACCAGATTGACCGGTGGATGTTAAGCCATATTCAGTCACAGTAAAATCCATGTCAGAACTGGAAGGTTGAACAACCTTCACTTCCAGTTGCTGTGGGACTTCGGCCACCAGTGTAGTAGAAGTACTAACACTACGCCATAGATGGCCTTCAGCAACTTTTAAAAAACATTACAGCAATAACAAAATATGTTGCAGCAGATCAAAAAATAAAAGTTGCAACACTTTTTCAATGTTGCAATTTTCACCGCTGTCGTAGCACCCAACAACAACGTTTTGTTACACTACTGCAACACAACTACTTTTGTTACCAGAACATTCTAAGGCATCATTAAACATAGTGTACAACAACACTAAACTAGTGTTGCAGTAGATGTCAACATTTTGTAAAATTGTGGGTCCCCCATGTGCACACCTGTGGGTCCACATGTGGAACCTACTGGTGGGACCCACATGTGGGGCCCACCTCTAGTCCACTGGTGGGATCCACCTAGGGCACCATGTGGCAACACTTTTCATGTTTTTACAACATATTTATAGTAATAACTTGCAACACTAAAAACTACCCACTGCAACACTTTTATAATGAAAATTTGACTGGAAATATTTGTTTCTATTAATTCCCAATAAAGTTCATTACATCAAAAACCAAACAGAAAACCAACATTCAAACATGAAGCAAGACCGTCCAAAATAAACCAAAAACCAAGCACACCTAGAGTCTTATACTAATTTAAAAGTCTTAAGTACAATCTGGGTTTGTATAATTTTTTTTGCGAGGAACCTTCCAATGAACTCATAACCATGGATGTAGAGAGCTCCAATTTCTGCTCTTCGACCGCTCTGAACCATGACAGCTAGTTCTTTATAATTATCGTGTTGAAATAATATATAAGTATAAGTTATCAGTCACCACTATTTACATTGAAAAATATTTACATATAACAATATTGTGGAGATTTTATTGTAGGTTCTTTAATCAGTCCTACCTGCAGGATGTCAGAGGAGATCAGCCTCTTGGTAATCTGCAGATCTCTAGGCTTCAGTGGAATATATGATTCTTCATGTATAAACCTGTTTATACGATGAAGTTAGGGAAACTTCTGCTTATACAATGAAGTAGAAACTTGTTTAACATTATTAGAACATAAACTTTTTGCAACATGGAACTTCTTTTTGACACTGAAATTACACTGTGAAATATGTCACTACCTTGTGGCTATAGCAGTTTACCCTTTCGCTGTGATAAAAATACATGGAATTTGATTGAACACGTGATCTTATGTTAGTCGCTGAAATATATCGAGCATCTGTCTTCATGACAAGGTTCTCTAATAAGTTCAGGTCTCCAGTAATAGCATAGCCAGATGATCCACATGTTGAACAGTCTACAACCTCAAGGCTTGTAAATATGAGTGAGTAAATATGTGCCTCCATCAACAAGACCTCTTTATATTCTCGATATTTCTAATTTAATTAAAAATATGCCGACATTTTATAGTCATATACTTTGTGTGTTACGAAACAAGTCCACCCTCTAAACACAATCATTTTAACAACGAGATCTTCATTAAGTAAAATTTCACTACATTTTCATTTACAGGATTATATCACAATAAGACCTATGGCGTAGTGAATTTAGTAATCACCAAGAATTTAGCTTTTCTAAATTAGATTTTAGGTATATAACAAGCACTTGTGAGAACTCATAGATTAGAACCAATAAGACCTACAAAAACTAGATTTCAGTTATAAGTAGAGAAGAAAATAAGTTTAACCATTTATAAGTAGAGGAATACTATTTTCCTCCAGTTCGAACAAAACCTGAAGCAACCGCCACGTACCCATAACCAACAAGTAGCCCCAACACACCATCATTCTGTACATAACAGTAGAACAGCTGCAAATGAAACCAAACTCGGAATAATCAAAACAAACACGAGCCCCCCTTTAGGTTCTGTGAGCTGCACATCAGACACGTACCAAACAAACCCATCTTGACTTCTGAGCATGTACACCAAGTTCAAAAGCAAGAAACTAAATCTGAGCCTTTTATCAGACTATTCAAATAAAGGTATAATTTTCAACCATGTGAAAAATTATTCGAAAACATTAGAATTTTAGAAGCAACAGAAGTACAAGGCTGATATTAACAAGCACAAAATTAAGCATTTCTTTTCCAACTTAGTAGTAGCTAAAGATTGAATTGAAAAAAGGCAAAGAACTCCACACCTTCAAATCCTTGCCGTTAACCTTCACTGAGAGCAGCTTCAGATCATCACCATTTAAGACCAAAGGAGATACACAACCTGTATTGATGAACACCAGGAAGTTCTGAATTTCAAAGTCTATAAACTATGCTGTAAAATTTTCAGCTCAAGTTGTTATTTTTAGTTTCAAGCTTATTAGCTGTACCAACCTTTTGATCATCTATCACAAACTCATAAATTGATTATAGATTAAGATACATTGGAAATGAATGATTCAGGAATTTATAATTTCTCCAATTTGATACCTAAAATAAAAATATCATTAAACTTACAATTGAGTTTCACGCTTTAAATGTTAAGAGACATAGATTACATCTAGTTCAGCTCAAAATGACATAAATTGCACACACTTCTGAAGTAAGATAACGTCTATATTTAGATATATCATTTGATAAATTCCTAGATGAGCTGACAAAGCACGTTGAATGAAGCTACAAAAACAACAAATTAACAAAAAGGTGACTTGCAAAGGACATATTACGATTAAACTTATAATTAAACATTATATCATAACATGAACAGTTTATGATTGAACAGCTTCTTAGAACATAGACTATATACATTATCTACTAATTGGAGAGAGAGAGCGAGAGCCAGAGAGAGGGGGAGAGATGGAGGGAGACTGGAAAGAATTTAAAATAAAAACAAAATCAAACAATACAAACAAACAAACTTAAATAAAACACACATGAACATCAATTAAAATTCAAGCACATAATAATTTACATTTGAGGCCTGCAAAACAGATTAACCCTCATACCTGATTAAAAATACAAAAATGAGCTCAAATTGAGAATAATCCCTCATGATGTAAAAAGCCCTAATTCAATTCGATCTATAAATTCCCAATTCAAACGGAGCCCAATCGAAACCCTAATTGAAGCAACTTACTCAAATCGAAACCCTAATTGACGCTTGAAGAAACCCCAAATCGAAACCCGTACTTAAATCTTGAAGAAGACAGAGTGAGAGCGGCGAACATTATGTTTGTGTGGTAGAGAATGTGTTTGTGGCAGAGAAGGGGTGGGTATGGGGTTTTTGTCTTAAAATTGCTTTGTTAATTTTGTCAATGCGGCAAAATTACCGCTTTTTACATATTAGGAAATTTCGGAGCGCTCCGCACACTAGTACTATTGTTGCTGTTCTTTTCATTTTTCTTAAATGTTTTATTTAAATATTTTTATCAATTTAAAATTTATAAGAAAATATGTCATTTTTATAAAAATATAATATTTCAGTGCAATGAATGTAGAATTTTTAACATCAAAATTAAATTAAATTATTTCAAATATAGAATATTTATTTCGTATTAAATTAAAATTTTAATTTTTTAAAATTCAATTTATCAAGTTTTTTTTAATAAGTTGATCTATCTTCAAATTAAAAAATAAAATTATATATTTTTTAAAATGCCATTATCGAATCTAATAACAAACTTTGAAAAATTAATTTATATGTTTTTCCAATATTAATTAATTTTAATAATTTATATGTTTTTCCAATATTTCTTTCAATTTTTTTGTTAAAATATTAAAGTTTTGTTTAAAGCATATTAAGGGCAACAGTTAACCAGGGTTACAATTTGTTACGTTTCTTATAGCTGTTGCAACACCATGTTTATATATACAACAACATCAAAAATGCAATGTTACAGTAGGTCTAAATTTTAGAGCTCCTACAACACTTTGGAGTGCAACACCAAAAAGTTCCATTGTCGCAGGCCATCTATGGCGTAGTGTAACTATCTTCCGTGTTCCATATATTTCCTTCTGCTGAATCTGCTCCAGCTTATAAGTCTTCATAATAATTCAGAACTATCTTCTGTGTTCCATATACTCTCCAAGATCTCTTGCTTCTCTAATTGCAGATATTCTGTTCTCCAAATGAGATGGAAGTGTAAGGAGGAACTTCTTGTTAATCTCCTTAATTGTATACTACTTTCCATGGAGATTCAGATCATTTATCAATTTGTTGTATCTCTCAAAAACCTCAGAGATACCTTCACCAGGGTTTGATCTGAAATGTTCATATGAAGAGGTGAAAATTTCCATCTTATTCTCTCTGACTTCATCTGTCCCCTCATTGATTATCTCTATTGTGTCCCAAATGTGTTTGGCAGTAACACAGTTTAGAACATGATTATGCATGACAGGATCAAGACAATCAACCGGAATCAACTATAAACATGCATCCAGGAAAGCATCCTCTTTCTCATCAACTGTGTAGTCCTTGGGTTCCTTGGGGTACATCCTAGCAGCTCTAGTAACAACATTGTTCTCTATCTTCTCTTCCTCAACAATCATAGGAAGTTTCGGTCCATTTTTCAGCACTCCAAGATATTTATAATTAGCCACTTGAAGAAACATGAACATCTTCTTCTTCCACATAGGATAATTCCTTACTGAACATGGGGATTTTCACTGTACCAACTTTCTGTGTAGTAGATATTTTTGAGATTTTTTATGAAGAATAAAAATTTCAAAGTTAAGAAAAAATCACAAAAAATGGATCTTTGATTTGTGTGTCAATCAAAAGGCTCTGATACCAACTGTTAGGTCCCGATATGTTTGTATAAGGGGGGTTGAATACAAACAGTACCGTTTAATCGAATTTGTTTTGTTCTAGATTTAACAATTTCAATAACAAATTACTGCGGAATAAAATAAAACAAGATTCAAGTTAAATAAAACTTTATTAAACTTGAAGGGTGTTACAATTCAGTTTACAGATTACAGAGTTCTTGTTAAAACAAATCTAGAATAAATTTGACATGAATTTATCTATTTTTGTAATAAAAGGATCGAATACTAAAAAGTAGTTTGATATAATTTCTAGGGATTATGATCCGCTAGATTATCAAAGCAATACAAGTGAACTAATTCCAAAGGATTAAATGTTACAAAGAGTTCAAGAATTAATTCCATTGTTAGAATTTTCTCGGACAGTTGAAGGTTTTGAATGGCAGAAGTTAATGAATTTGATGTTGTATCTTTCTGTCTGTCTTCTTGCTTTTGATCACACTTTTTCTATTTAAACAATTCAACAGAATTTCCTTCCACGCGCCAAACACTTTCAGTACAAATACTACTGGTAGTAATATCCAAATCAATTGGTAGTACTATCGGTAGTACTAACCAATTGACTTGGTAGTACTATCGGTAGTAATAATGCTGATAGTAGTGCTAGAGTATTTGATAGTACTACTAGTACTAAGTGAAAGTAATATTAGAATTAAATAAATTTTGATTTAATTTATTTACTTAATTGATTTAATAAATAACTTAATTCTAAACGAATTAAATTATAGATTAAATAAATCAAGTTATTGACTTAAATAATTCAATAAATAAATTAATTCTTGAGAATTAATTTATAAATAAAATTACTTAAGATATAGATTAATTAATTTAAGATATAAATTAATTCTGGAAGAATTAATTTATAGATTAAATTAATTAACTTGTTAGATATAATTGCTGATGTTTGTTTATCAGTGTTTAAAGTATCAGGATACTATCAGAGTTTAGCTGGAACACTGGTCAGAGTGTAACACCCCCACACCCGGGGTCAGGAATCTGGGTTGTCACACTCCATCAATTGTACAATACCTGTATTACTTACAACATTCTAATGATATAACTCCAATTGACCCCAATCACTTACGCACACACACACAAGTTATAGCCTTGGAAATGAGCAATAATAAGTAACATTTGTTATTACAAATCAAATGTACTATCCAGGATCTCATATATCATTTGCAACCTCTACCTGAAGTTAAAATAATAGACCTCACAATTCTATACAAGGTTTAATAATACAAACCTATTCAAAAACAATTCTTACTAACTCAGTCTACAGCTGTTCTGCTAAATCCGACAGTATCCATCTTGCTGAACTAACTCAAGGGTGGTCTCTCCATTCCCTTGCTCTCGTAACACGAGGTGAATCGGCAATGTTTTCTTCATGCTGAAATATTTAATAAAGCAAGAATGAGCTAATAGTGCTCAGCAAGAAATCTATCCCAGTTTAAATCTTTAAACCTTTTAGGAAGATAATCCATATGGGATCCATGTTTAAAACTACTAGGGTTTATCCCCAAAATAGTATATCGTTCAAAATACCGTATGATTTATAATCATACTCAAATACTTTTCGTAAATCCTTTTAGGGATCCTAGGTATCAAGATGATAAACCAAGTCTCAAAACATCTCTTTTTAAAATAGATATTAATATTGGAATCAAGGCTTAAACCCATCCATTGATTCAAAATACTATACAATTCAATATACTGTATATCTTAAATGACTTCTCAACATATATACATGCATATCTATTTAGATATCCCATACTGTTCAAAATACTGTAAAATATCAGTAATGAACACCTTTTTAAAGTTGTTGGGTTGTGATATATAAAAGAAGCAAGAATGAGCACTATAGCTCGACAATAATATATAGCAACATAATCATATATGTGGGCTGATATCATAGCTGAAAGCTTTTAAAACCTCATTCGTATATAGAATGATATATTGGATACTCTTCTCGTCAGAACATGCAATGTAGTTCAAATACTATACACGGAACATCATTGTTCAATTTCTGTCACATTATCGGTAACTCAGCACCTAGGCTTTCGTTACAATGTGCAGCACAATTCCAAGTGGAAGAAGGGGATATACTGGAGCACCACGATACACGATGATCAGTCGCTGTATCGCAAAACATTTCTTTCTACTAGTAGTGGACGAAAACCTTTTCATGGTTATCACCCCAGCCGCATACGGGCTATCATTAGCGTCCCGGTACCCGAAGTACCTCAGCTAAAGTTGCGTCCCGACATTCGTAGTACCTCTGCTAAATTTGCATGTGCGTCCCGGTACTCGTAATGCCTCTGCTTATATAACACCTCCAGTCCCTTGATGAATCCTATCATTATAACCGGAACCGAACTTAATCGTCGTTCCCCGAGTGTCATGCTAGCTCGTTGATAGGTTTAAGCTCTTTATCATACTTACTTCCAGAAATTTTGAGGAAGTAATAACAAGATGTGGGTTGGCCGTTGCCAACTGACAGAGGATATATCATAAACCCTTTTTAAAATCACGACCTGGGAGTTAATCGGAATTTTTCTGAAATTATCGAGATTGGAATACTCGGATTGGATAGGGAAGGCAACCCAAGACACGAGTATTCTCGAGGAATAGAAGAAGCAAAACCATTTGCTCGACCTTTAAAACTGGATTCCCAATTTTTGATGAGTTAGGAAATATTTAATCGCATTTAACTACCTTTAACTATCTTAAGATAATAGTTGGGAATCTCTATTTTAATACCTTTTCTGAAAATCAGAAATTTATATTTTTGTGTAAATAATAGAACTTTTAATCATATAATAAGGTTCTATGATTTTAAATCATATTTGGAATATTTAATAAATACCCAAATAATAAATATTAAATTATTATTCAATATAAAACACGTAAGTGAATATTCGAAATAATATTCACTTATTTAAATAATATTCAAAATTGAATTATTATTCAATATAAAACACTTAAGTGAATATTCAAAATAATATTCACTTATTTAAATAATATTCAAATAATATATATTGAATTATTATTCAATATAAAACACTTAAGTGAATATTCGAAATAATATTCACTTATTTAAATAATATTCAAATAATATATATTGAATTATTATTCAATATAAAACACTTAAGTGAATATTCGAAATAATATTCACTTATTTAAATAATATTCAAATAATAAATATTGAATTATTATTCAATATAAAACACTTAAGTGAATATTCAAAATAATATTCACTTAATTAAATAATATTCAAATAATATATATTATAATATTATTTAAATATATCGCCTTAAATATCCAATTATATAGATATTGGAATATTTAATATACCCTTAAAGTATAACCGTCCCTGGAACCTTCCAGCTTCTGACAGTAGTTTAAAACAAAATAATAATTTGACTCCCGGTCTAAGTTTTTTTTTAAACCATCGTACAAGTACTCTATACTTAGAGTCTTTAATCCTTAACCTTGGTATATATCTAGTACTTAGCTAGCATATAAACCTTATACCTTATACGGCTTTTTACAAAGCAAAACAGTTTCACGTTATTTTACAAGCAGCATATATAGCAATATCACAACACATATCACAACAGCATCATTATATGGTACACGGTTTGAAAACTTGCATATTATTGTATGCATATAATACATTTGAAAGCATGCATCTATCATATGCATATTAACATCTTCATAGTTTTAAATCCAAACACATCCATATAAGATGTACGGTTTGAAAACATGCATAATATTGTATGCATATATTACATTTGAAAACGTGCATCTATCATATGCATCATCAGAATATGGTACTTTAAAACATAAAATGGAATAAGAAAACTTGCCTCGGGTCCTTGGTTGTTATGAGTTCGAGAACTTGCCGGGAAATCTATAAACAAAGAAATACCCGATCATTCCCCCGGCTTAATCATTTAAAGTGCATTTAACTTAAGCACTAACGTTCTATTAACGAACATCAAATGTCTCGCTCTTGGCCGCTTATAACCTTATGACATTCCTTAAACTCTTAAGTCAAAAGTTTGGGTGGAAATCCATTCACAAAACCCAAGTACTTTACCATTACTAAACTTATCATTTTAACCATCCCCTTAAGGGTATTTCACTCGCGCAACCTTTGTTCACGCATTTTTATAAAATCACAAACTCATCTTTTTAACACGAAACCTGCTAGGTTCCTTTCATAACTGTCCATACTAGTATCCATTTTAATATCTCAATCCAATTCCAATTTTAAAGGGCTTGATCCCTACCTCAAAGTTCATACAATGAACTATCTAGTTACGCGAAACCGCTTTTACTAAAACGGCCGTTTCTCCTAAACCGTAAATCAAAACGATACGATTCTTTCGCTAAAATAATCTAGGAAACAGAGCCTACATGCTCATGGTCAGAAACCTCAAGTTTATGCCCTGTTTTGCAGTCATGGTTTCTGTCTAAACTACCAAAGTAAAATCCGACATGGTAACGACACTATTTTAAGATTCCCGTGTTTTCAACACTCCAAAACAACACCAATCAACCAACCAACCCATCAATCATCAAGCCACAAGCTAATACTAGTTATAATCTGCCTAAACATGATCTCATACTCCACCATCTATTTATCCACAAATCATATACTAAATAACCTTAAATCATACAAACATGCTCCATTAACAACATCAACTTCATACAATCACTATAACTTCAAAAATCAAAACTTAACCACAAAGGGGAGGAGTTTTATACCTTCTTGGAAACTGAATACAAGCTATATAAGATGGATATTAGGCTTCCTTGCTCCTTGATTAAGCTAATTAATTTAAAAACTACAAAACAAAAACATGTTCTTAGTGAAAGTACTATTCATTACTAATCATCATCACTTTGTAAAACTCCATATAAAATCGAAAACTGAGAGTTTGGTTCTCAACTTTTTACCACACCTTCTACTCTTCAAGGGCTTTCTTTTGAGCCCTATCTCATCACCAGGGGATGCTTAAAGCTCAACTTATCGGCTTTCTAAGGTGAGTGGTCAGATCTGGGAAAACTGGACAGTTTCTGTCCTCCGACTTGGGGAAGGGATTTGACTGGGTTATACTCCTCTTTTGGACATACAATTTAAAACATCTGTTCTACATACAATGAAGCAGCTATGGTTAAAAGTTGGTGATTTTTGGATGAGCAGGTTTTGAGATATAAATTTTTCTTTCCACCATGGTCAAGCTGAGCAGATTTTGAAGAAAATGAAGAACATGGTTATTTGCTTGGTTTTTCTTTTGGTTTTCTTTTCTTTTGCTTTGTAAAAGAAACACTAACACTTTGCTGATTAATTGTGTGGCTAATAAGAGTGCTTGTCATCAATGACAAGGCTCATTTTGAGCTTGTGGTTGTGGTGAAAGTGGTGACAAGGTGGTGATTCATCACCTTGTCATCACTTGTCATGCTTATGTCATCCCCTTGCATCATGCTTATGTCATCCTTTGCATCCACAATTCTTTTATATATTGCACTTGATGATCTCATATAATACTCCTCTTTTTGTTAGGGTTTAATCCATAATTTATTACGCTTTTGTTTCGCGATAGTTTCCAGTGGTAAGCTAGGGTACTTCCTTTATCCTTCCATTACCTTTGTCTAATATATATATTCTTAGGTTTCTCATCTTGGTTTAAGATATGATCATGGACTTTTCATCCTACACACTTTCTCAAAACGATCAAATCAATACATCCTCGATTGTCCGATGAATAGTGATCAAAATTCAAAGTTGGAATCTCCCGATTCTGATCGCGTTTACATTCACTTATTCTCCTTATACATCAATAATATAACTTCGAAACATTCATTCCATGTCTTCTATATAGTGTGGTCTGAAAAATTTTCCATCACCAAATTTACTATTCATCAGGGGCAATTTTACTATTCATCAAAATTTTTTAACTAAGTCCAAAATTTGGGGTTATTACAGTCTCCCCTACTTAAAAGGATTCCGTCCCGGAATCTAAGAAAATAGCCGAGGTTACTCTTTCAATATAGAAATCTCCAGTCTCCAGGTTGACTCTTCAACCCTCAGGTTTCATTACGATACTTACTCATTCCGGTCTGTGATAACTACCGGACGCTTTATATAAGCCAATTCTAAGTCATGCGTAGGGTATCTGATTTCGTTCTCCTTTAACTGTCTGGATGCAGACGCAATTACTGTTCCGTGATGCATAAGCACACACCCTTATCCTTTATGCGATGCATCACTGTAGATCACCAAATCTCTCTTCCCGTCTGGCAGTACTAGCACAGGGCAGTGATTAGTCTCTTCTTTAATTCTTGGAAACTTTTCTCTCCGCATTGCTTCTAACACCGTCTTCAAACGTTATGCGTGTTCTTCCTCTGTCTAGGAGCAGACTAAAATATCATTGATAAAACTATGACACACTTGTCCAAATACTTCTTGAAAAGTCTATTCAGCACGTCCGTGAAAGATCCAAGACATTTGTTAGCCCAAACGATATCACTAAAACTCGTAGTGTCCATTCCTAGTGTGAAACGCAGTCTTGGGCACGTCCTCGGGTTTAATCTTCAATTGGTGGTATCCAGTTCTCAAATCAATCTTCGAAAATTTAACCGCATCGCGTAGTTAGTCGAACAAATCATCGATCCTTGGCAGAGGTATTATTTCTTAATCGTTAGCCTATTCGGCTCTCGGTAGTCTAGGCGCAACCTCATGTTGTCATCCCTTTTTCTTCACCAATTAACATTGGCGTATCCCACAGTGACGTAATTGGTCTTATCATTCCTTCCCCTAACTATTTCTACAATTGAGCGACTAATTTCTTCATCTCGGCTGGAGCTAGTCGGTACGGGGCCTTCGAAACTGGCGCCGTTCTTGAAATTTACGTGCCCAAGACGAGCATTCCAGAGCCAGGAGTTCTCATCGATCTTTGATAGCAAACAGTTCACACTCCCACTGTCAATAAGAATTTTGTACAGGCGATTTGTCGACCGTCGAACGCTTCACTTTTATTATTAACTTGCCATCTTCTTCATAAACCCAAAGGTAATCTCCGTTTAGAATGACTCTATTTCTTTCTTCAGCTACCTGTCCAACAGAAATTATATTACTACATAATGCTGGTATATAATATACCTTTGTCAAGAGTCTACCTTCTCCATTTTTGCACTTTAGTCGAACTGTTCCTCTCCCTTCAATGTGTACCATGGATCTGTCTCCAAATCTGACCTGTCCCTTGACACTTTCAGCCGGCTCATGGAACTTCGACAACTGGCTTGTCATATGATTACTGGCCCCGTTGTCGAGGTACCAAACATTTGAGTCATTTCCTTTTTCTCTGCTGACTTGATTCAACCTCAGTGTCACTTTGTTTTCGTTGACCAGTAACACCTTTTCTGACACCAGTAATGCGGGTTTGTCATCCTGCATTTGTGTCAAATTTACCTCCTCCTTTTATTCACGCTTTGACTTTTTGCACTCTGCAGCATAATGGCCGTAACCAAGGCAATTAAAACATCGTACTTTACTATTGTCATGTGTTCCTCGAACAACTTCTTTGTTGTTTCGACCTTTTTGGTTTGTACTCCCCTCAGTTCCACTTTTCCCACTCCATTTTAGCCACTCTTCTTTCGTTAGCCACTCTTCTCTCGTGAGGAGTAGCTTTGAATCATCATTTTCTCGTTTGGACCATTCTTCAGCCGTTAGCATCAGCTGTCCACCCCCAGCCTCGCTCTGTCCTCTGAGACGTTCCTCGTGAGCCTTGAGGGATCCAACCGTTTCCTCTGCGGTCATGGACTCCAAATCTCCAAATTGCTCGATAGTGGAGGCAATTTGAAGAAATTTACTCGGTACTACCCGCAACAGTTTCTTCACTACATAGGCCTCCTTTATTTCTTCACCGAGAGCTCGAATGGTTGCCACCAGTAAGTTGAGCTTCATACAGAAATCATCAAGAGCCTCTGTTTCCTTCATGCTTAATGATTCAAACTCAGACTTGAGAGTTTTTATCCGTGCTTTCTTCACCCGCTCAGCTCCTAAACACAAGGTTTTGACAGCTTCCCACGCTTCTTTCGCTGTCTTCTTCTCTGCTACAGACAGGAGTATATCCTCCGGAATGCCTTGATAAATGGTTGCCAGAGCCACTTTATCTGTCTTTTCCTCGACCACTATCTTCGAGTCTTTAGTGTCCATAGCGGACCAAACACCTTGTGCCTGCATATAAACTCGCATTTTGATCGACCAGGCCGTATAGTTTCCCCTGTTTAATATTTAACATGGGATAACTAAGCCCGATCTTTGGCATCTTTTGCTTTACTGTTCTCGATCGTCACCCTCTTTGGCATATACTTTGGCATACACTAACGTCACCGCAGCTGAATGTTGAAAAATATGTGATTACAAACCTAGAAATTGAGAGTTTAATGAATGTTTGTAAAAGCAAAAGTGTATATCTGAGCGCGTGTGTATTCAATCTGCAAAGTACAAGATAAAATACACCTGCATGCATACAGCTCCTAAATAATCTCTACTGGTTATATGAAACAAAATAAAACACTAATAAAATAAGCAGGCTTTGATTAAAAATCAACAGGCCTGGGTATCCAATAAGAAAGCTACCTTGACCCCAGAAGGCGATATGATTTTAGGGAGAGAAGACTAACTGAGGCGTCACGATGTTTACTAGCCTGGGTGGCAGGCTTGTTAAAAAGGAGAAGTGTGAGTTTTGCAGGAAAGAGATTCATTTTCTTGGGCATGGGATTAGGGGTGAAATACCACTTGAACCAAGAGCTGGCTGATTCTCCCCCAAATAGGTTGAGGCGCATCAGTTGACTGAACAGAACTCAACAATAGTCACAATAGTCTGATGTAGAAATTGTGACTTTCAAAAAATATAGACCGAGTTACATCACCTTTTTAATTTTTTTCTTCACATGTAGGTGTGGACTTGATCTTGAATTGGCAACTAAACCAGGGGGCAAGGCCCCTATAAGTGTAATATGTTAAAAGTTAAAATAGTAAAAAAAAAAACTTGATAAAATGTTAAAAACAAATATTGAAAAAATACAACATAATGAAGAAATATCAAAGTTGTGCTATTTTTTAATATACTTTTTGAGTTTAAAATTTGTAATCTTTAATTAAATATTTTTCATATTAAGTAAGTATCAAACTTCTTTTTCACCTATATAACACCTTAAAGGCACACATACAGGAAGGAGGACCAAAAGTAGAAATAATAATAATAAAAAAAAGAGTACCAAAAAATGAACATGGAATCGAAAGTAAGAATAGAAAATACAAAGATATCAATACAATTATGGAAGATTTAAGTCACATTGCATATTTGTTTGGATTTTATATTTGTATTACTGAACTTTATGTATAAGTGTTGGGGTAGAAATAGAAAAAAGAGGATAAGCATCCCAATATCTTTTAATTTTTTGGTTACCTATAAGTGTTGGGGTAGAAATAGAAAAAAGAGGATCAAAAGTACATATACAAAATTAAAAGATACCAAAAAAATGAAATTGACATTTAGAATTTTATTTAAATATACTTTTTGAATATCATATATGTTGGGGTCTACGTTGTTGTCTTGTGCAAATATAGAATTACTTTCGAGTTTCTTCTTCACCTATAAAGGTCATTTCATAACATCAATTTGTTTTGAAGTAGATTTTCATAGTACACATAGTTGTGTGTGGTTAAGGTAATACTTTCTTATTCACTTCTATTGTTAGCCATGGTTACACCAGCCAGTTTTGGTTTTTGATTTATTTGGAGGATAATTTGTGGTCCCAAATAATCATATGTTTTTAATCTTTTTATGAGCATATCTAAGTTTTGAATTACTCTTCTTGCAGTGGCATTACATTTCTTCTATCAAGGAGTCAGCAAAGGTCAATTATCATGTGCAGAAAATCACCTTTCCAGTGTGGAATTAGCTGTAAGTGTTCTCCAACATTTGATATAATTACAAAAACTTCTTTTAATTTTATTATTTATTCATTAGTGAAAAATTGTTAATGCAACATTTGATATAATTATATATAATGATAGAAGAAAACAATAAACACTTGATTTATAACACAAATCCTTCCCATGTGTCAAATTTAATTTCACTAGTTATAGCAAATTTAAGTTTCACATAAATTTTATTGTTTTTAGTATGTCCACTATATATTATTTTTATTGATTTATATATACTCTTTGTTTTTTTTTTAAATTTATTTAATTTATTTATTATAATCCTATTTTTATTCAAATTTTTTTAGCCTAAATTTATTTGATTAGATCTAGAGACTTGTGTTGTCCTGACTTGATAATTTCATTCTTTTATTTAATTTATCAAATATTTACATAATTAATATATTTAATTTTCACTCATTGCCTACACTTTTTGTTGGAAGTTAAAAGTCTTTTTCACTAATATCTTATTACATTATATTGTTTTATGTCATCCATTAAATCTTTTCTTCGTTCACATATTAATTTATTTTGGATTCACAAAAACTAATGGGATAAACTTTTATTTTACTTGATTTTGTTATTGCATAAAATTTTTTAAATTCATAAATTTTCATTGAAGAAAGCATTTGTAGCACACCAATTATTCGATTATAAAATATCGTTATTATTGTTTCACATAATATAAATTTTGATTCTCATATAGAATACTACTATATATGTTTTTAAAAAATATATCACTTAAAACTTGAGTTTGATTTTAAAACTTGGTTCCATGGTAGAACCATTTTGAATAATTTTGATTCTGTTATCGAATCATGCCTAAATATTTCATAATTTTTAATTATTTTTTAATGAAAAAAGTTGTAGAATTTCGTTTTTGATTTAGTAAATTAAATTTTTTAATTATATTTAATTAAAAATATGATAAATATAAATATTATATGTATTTTTATAATGGTGTGACATGTATGCTACCTTATATATACATCTACAAGTGTTGTTTTTATCTCACACATATAGGCTTGAAAAATTAATCATGAAGTAGAGTGTTGGTCAAATTTTACCAAAAAAAATTGAAAATATTATTTGAAAATATTATTTATATTAATGAATTAACAATTCATTTTTCAAAAAAAATATTTAGCTACATACTATGTCCCTCCAGAGGTAAACTAAACATATCCTAGTACAAGCCCTTACATGAACCTTTCTGGCATCTAGCTATCTAGGTTTTAAGTATTGAAACCTAATTCAATGTGGTTTTCTATTATAGATATCTTAGCCTAATTTCCTGTGGTTTTCTATTATAGATATCTTATCCTAATTTCCATGTTGAGTCAGAAGACTTACCTAACACCCATCTAGCTAGGATTTAACCATAAAACCTAATTTAATGTGTATTGCTATTAGAAATAATCATATATCTCTCATTTGAAGTTGAGAATACTCTCATTTGTATTCATATATAGTAGCAACACTCATTCTAGTACAATATTAGATTGAAACGTAATTTTTGTGTTTGTGTCATTTACAATTCTACATACACGTACACACACATTACTTGTTTGTTAAACTTTTTTGCTTGAAAACAAGATTTTGATTGTAATACATTCACCCCCAGTTTGTAGTACATTATAGTTTAAGCACTCATTTTCAATATATATATATATATATATAGTCAAGTTCTATGGAGAACATATTTAATTGGAGCCATTTACCTTGTGCAACCTAAATAACGTGTAGAACATACTTTACGTAACAAAATTAGTGTCAAATTAGATATCTTGCCGTATAAAATCATAATCAAATTGAATATTTTTGTAAATCACGCATGCTATACTTGCAGAACATTGTCATGCATATTACCCCATTATAAATGTTTTGCAAATAAGATATGTGCATAATATCTTTGTAGAATTAAAATTACAATCAAATTGGATATTTTATACACCATATATGTTATGTTTACTAAATATTACTCTACATATTATTTTTATAGAGCATTTTATGAATGTATTTTAGTTGCATAACATATATGATCTCCAAGTCTCCAACTAAATATGGTCTCCATAGAACTTTTCTCTATATATATATGTGTGTGTGTATATTGTGTTAACACTTAACTAGTTATATACCTGCTTAACTTGTCTTTATCTTTATATGTAACTTGTTTGTTGTTAAGTTAACCATTAATTAGTTAAAGCATTTATATTTCTTAACTTGTTATACTTCTTAGTATATATACTTCTGTTCATTTTGTGAGCTAGTACCATAACATACAAGTTCGCTCTTTTATCTATATTTAAGGATAATTTGGTTCGTAAAACTTGTTTTATAGACTTGTAGTGGGGTGAAGTGAAGTGAGGTGATCCTTGTTCTAAGATCCAAGTCTTAGGTTTACTAACCGGAAGTTAGTAGCCTTTGCATCGTGAAGAAAAGAAAATATCCAAGACCTAAGATCCAACACCGACAAGTGCTTAGAAGAACATAGTTTACAAAGTTTACTACTTCGACTTTGAGGAGGTAACGGGGAATTGCACCCCAAGACAACTTTAGTAGTATTAGCTATTTTATTTTGAGGAGATTACTTATTGTATAACTCCGAGATAAATAGATAGTGTAGTTTAGTTTAGTAAAGGCTTCCCCGACTACTATAAGAAATATTTTTCTTATAGGAAAGTAATCTCAAGTATGGGAGGATCTTAGGGACCGTAGTAGGGGTGAGTGGATCCATTAGGAGTTGCGCCGTTGCAAACTAGGATAAAATGTGTCTGCGGTACTCTATTTTCTTTCGCCCTTTATTTTTCGCATTTTATTTCATTTTAGTAACGAATTTAAAATTAACAAAGAAAATTAAAATGTCAAACTCTAAAATTTGAAAAAGGTAAAAGTTCTAAGTTATCTAAGTGGCAGTTGCAACTCAGAGCTTTTATTACTTGAATTTTATATATTGAAATATACATAGGCAAAAGTTCAGTGTAGACCCTAAACTTAATACTAATTGTAGACCAGATAATTTTTATATATGTACTGCATTGTATACTGCAAGTTGTGTAAATAATACGTGCAGTAGTGTTAGGTCCCGATATGTGTGTAGAAGGGGGGTTGAATACAAACAGTATCGTTTAATCGATTTTGTATTGTTCTTGATTTAACAATTTCAATAACAAATTACTGCGGAATAAAATGAAACAAGATTCAAGTTAAATATAACTTTATTAAACTTGAAGGGTGTTACAATTCAGTGGACAAATTACACACTTCCTGTTAAAACAAATCTAAAATAAATTCGACATGAATTTATCTATTTTTGTAATAAAAGGATCGAATACTAAAAAGTAGTTCAATATAATTTCAAGGGATTATGATCTGCTAGATTATCAAAGCAATACAAGTGAACTAATTCCAAAGGATTAAATGTTACAAAGAGTTCAAGAATTAATTCCACTGTTAGAATTTGCTCGGACAGTTGAAGGTTTTGAATGGCAGAAGTTAATGAATTTGATGGTGTATCTTTCTGTCTGTCTTCTTGCTTTTGATCACACTTTTTCTATTTAAACAATTCACCACAATTTCCTTCCACGCGCTAAACACTTTCAATACAAATACTACTGGTAGTACTATCCAAATCAATTGGTAGTACTATCGGTAGTACTAACCAATTGACTTGGTAGTACTATCGGTAGTACTAATGCGGATAGTACTACTAGAGTATTTGATAGTACTACTAGTACTAAGTGAAAGTAATATTAGAATTAAATAAATTCTGATTTAATTTATTTACTTAATTGATTTAATAAATAACTTAATTCTAAACGGATTAAATTATTGATTAAATAAATCAAGTTATTGACTTAACTAATTCAATAAATAAATTATTTCTTGAGAATTAATTTATAAATAAAATTACTTAAGATCTAGATTAATTAATTTAAGATATAAATTAATTCTGGAAAAATTAATTTATAGATTAAATTAATTAACTTATAGAAAAAATTAAAGGAGAATTAAAACTAATTCTAAGAACCACTTAAATTGATGACGAACTTCCACTGAATGACGTTGACACTCCATGTACTGTCTCGTTCATGAGTGACTAACTTTAATGACTGTTCTTCATCTTTTGACTTTAAGCGGTGGTTCTTTCTCCTTCTACTTAACAAAGGACTGTAACCTGTATGTTTCCTGTCACACTTCTGAAATCTCTGTCACTTTTAAATAGTTCCACTTCCTTGAATACTTCACTGAAGCTTGATCAATAAATTGAACTTCTTTCAATGTAGAATTACTTCAAGACTGTAGATGACATTAATCTTCATTCTCTTGACAGATATTATCTTCTGAGATTTTTGTGACATATGAATATATTATTTACTTATTACATCTTAGTTTATGTTGAGTAGAATCCTCGATGTTTACAAATAGGCCTATACATATGCCTTTCAATCTCCCCCTATTTGTTTGTTAGACAATAACAATCAAATACCTCTAAAGGATAACTCAACTAAAACAAGAAAAGATAAGATTTTTAAGAGTCAAGTAAATAATAAAAAGTTTTGGATTATATTTAACAATATCCAGATTCAAACAATAAAGATAAATACAAGATAGATGTTCTTGTAGACTGAACTTGTGATTACATTTTCCTATCTTGATTCACCTATGCTCTAAACATATTACAATAAAAAACTGAGCTCTCTTCCTCGTGCCTTAATCTCTAATCTCACCTTCTTCAGCATCTTGCAAGGTGTTTAGAAGATCTTTATCAAGGACACAATCACTTTCTGAAACAACACCACTTGGCTTGACTGGTTGAGAAGTGACTTTCTTTAATTTGTTCTTCAACTGAGAATACCTTGGAACATTTTCATTGCAGTAGTCTGAAATCATATCAGCAGCTTCAGACTTTGCTTCAGTAGTAAACCCAGAAGTTCTCAGAAGATTCTCCAACTTCACCAGTTGCATAGAAGTTTGTAACTTCAAAGAATCAGGATTCAACCTAACTGTCTCCAGAGTTGTACCTCTATAGATTTTAACTTCATACGGAAAGTGTACAACTTGAGGGCTGACCTTCAGAGCAGAATCTATGAGCCGGTCATAAAGAAGTTCATTCAAGCAGGAAGATATTTTCACTTTACTCATCAGAACCCTAAGCTCTGACATAGATCTTCTTTCAAGGAGTTCAAGAGAAACTGTGAATGACCCTTCAAAAACACTTGAAACATAGATATACAATTCCTGTCTGACTTGATCAAATACAGATGTAATCCTTAAGATATCTTCCTTCAAAGCCTTCATGTATAATGAATTATCTGGATTAACAGTTCTGATCTTCTCAAGCAACTTAAGAAAGTACGATCATTGTTTGTGCCTCTCTAAGGGATATCAAACATCTCCCTTGCTTTATCCCACTTTCTTCCCATCTTCATCCTGACATCTAATCTCCTTTCCTTCACATGAATACTATGAAGACGTTGTTTGTCTTCATGTTCAGTTTTTTGAATTTTAAGCTTTTGAGATATAATGTTTGAGACCTTGGCATGTTCATCTTCCTTTCTTCTCAGAGTTGCTTGTTGTTTCTTCAATTATTTCTGAAATAAGGGATCAGGAGTGTACAGCTCATCTTCATCTTCCCAGTCATCAAAGTTGGCCACTTCTTCAACCTCCTCCACACCAATACTTTCTTCAGGGATAGTCTCCTCCAGATCACCAGACATATCATATAGAAAATCATCATGTTCACCATGGTAGTAGAAAGTATCATCAAAAGTAGACTCATTCAATTGACGGTTTCTGCTTACTCTTCCCTTTATCTTTTCCAGAAGCTCATCCAGCTTCTCCTTCACCTCCTTTCTTCTCCCCCTTAGTTGAGGAATCCTCTACAAATGTAAATTTGGCAGCTTCAGGATTAACCTCACTTGTTCCCCTTATATCTCCTCCATCTCCTCTATCTCCTCTATCTCCTCCTTAATCAACATCATCTTCATCATCACCCTTAAAGAATGTTTTCTGTTCAGCAGTGGGTTGATGTGAATTCTTGATGATATAGTACAGATGCTTCATCCATTCATTGAGATGCTCCATTCCACTTTCAATCTTTGCAAACCTTTGTTCATTAAACCACTGATTTTCATCAACCGTTTGCTGAATGTAGTCCACTTGAGTAGAAATGGAAGCAATCTGCTGAGCATTTGAAGTTGTAAGATCAGAGACGTCTGAAGCCACAAGTACTTGATATTGTTGAATTGCATTGATCTTGGGCAGGAGAGTAATCTTCAGACCTTCAATATCATCCTTTATAGTACCCAACTGATTAGTTACAGAGCTGGAAGAAGAAGACCGTTCAACCACTTGTGCTTTGAGAAGATCTTTTTCAGCCTGGGTTTCCAAGAGTTGTTTTTGTAGAACAGCTATCTGAGCTAACAACGAAGCAGTGTTTGTGTTAGTGTGTGCACTCACCTCAATTTCTCTCAGTGGTGTTTCAATCACCTCACGTGCTTGTGTATCACTCTGTGTTTGATTCTCATTTCTAATCACCAGCTGTCTATCCATATTTGGAGATGATGTACCCGCATAAGAAATCACCCAAGCCCCTTCAAGAGAGGTCAGTGGTGGTGCAATGGGAGTTGGCAAGTCCCAATCTGTAACTCCCCCAAATCCGGGGTCAGAGGATTTGGTCGTCACGCTAAAATCTCAATATAAATCACCTGTTAAATATTAAACCAATTCAAATATAACATCTGCGACCCCAACTATACCAAGACCTTTTTAGGTTATAGTGCTAGAAACAAAAAATCCAAAATCCCAATAAATAAAAATGTTCATCTCTACAATAATCTCTTTGCATATATCCTATAACGCTAGTATAACTTCGATGCGAAGTATACTAGGCTAAACTAATTATATACATAATAATATTTACTAGAAATCAACTTTATACAATAACCTTACACTAGATCCAATTGCTCTGCATCAACTCATCTTCCCAACGTCATCTTGACTCTTCTCGTTCCACAGTCATACAATTTAATACTGTCAATCTACCTTACACTTGGAGGTTTAAAAGTTGAAACCAGCAAATATGAGCGGAAACATCCACTCGCTTTACTGAAATATCAAGGCTAACAAGCAAGAGTGAGCAAAAGAAGCTCCGCAAGTGATAATAATATGATTTTTTAGGTCCTGATAAGTTTGTAGAAGGGGGGTTGAATACAAACTATACCGTTTTATCGAAATTTGTTCTTTTAAGATAAAACAATTTAGAACAAATTAATGCGGAATAAAAACTGAAACAATATTCAAGTTAAATAGAAACTCTATTAAACTTGAGGGGTGTTACAATTTTGATCACTGATTACAAAGAACTTGATAAAACAAATCTAGAATAAATTCGACATGAATTTATCTATTTTTGTAATAAAAAGGATCGAATACTAAAAAGTAGTTCGATATAAAATCTAGGGATTATGATTCGCTAGAAAGCTAAAGCAGTACAAGTGAAATGATTCTTATGGATTAAATGTTAAGAACAAATCAAGAATTAATTCACTGGCATAAATTGAAGGCTTTGCAGTTGGAAGAAGTAATGAAGACAGAAGGGAATGAAATGTTTTTGGTTGCTGTCTTTTTTTTGTTCTTCTGTGAAATCATGTGAGATAGTAAAGTCAACTGTCTTGTATTAATAACAATGCTTTTCATTTTGTAACCCACGTGCAATGTATTAAACAGAATACAAAATGCACTAGGAAGAAAAGCAGAAAAACATTCCTTTTTTCCTTGGAAGACAATCGGGAAGACAACATTTGTTCATAGAAGACAACCGGGAAGACTAGGATTTGGCCTAGGAAGACTTTCGGGAAGACTCTAAGTCTTCCTAGTTCAAACCTAAGTCTTCCTAGTTCATTTTCATTCTAATTTAAATAATTAATTAAATAAATTATGTATTAAATTAATTATTTACAGAATTAAATTAATAAATAATATACTTAATAATATTAATTATTTATAAGAGAATAAATAGAATTAGTTGACTTCTAAAACAATTCCAGAATCACTTAAAACTTAGATAAATAACAAACACAATAGTACGTTGACACTCGATGCACTGTCTGGTTCATGAGTGACTAACGACAATGTCTGTTCTTTATCTGTTTGACTTTAAGCAGTGATTCACTTCCTTCTCATTCAAGAACTCCGTAATCAGTATCTTTTTCTGTCACCACTTGAAATCTCTGTCACTTTAATAAATCCATTGAGCTTGAATACTTCATTGAGGCTTGATCAATAAATTGAGCTTCTTTCAATGTAGACTCACTTCAAGTCTGTAGATGACTTTAATCTTCATTCTTTGACAGATATAATCTTTTGAGATTCCTGTGACAATTTGAATTATTACTTACTTATTACAGACTTGTTTAATGTTGAGTTAATTCCTCGATGTAAACAAATAGGCTTAAACATATGCCTTTCAATCTCCCCCTATTTGTTTGTTAGAGAATAACAAGCAAATACCTAGAGGATAACTCAACTAACTAAACAAGTAAAAATAAGACATTAAAAGCTAAGTAAATAATAACACAAAGTTCTGGATTTCATTTAACATTATCCAGATTCAAACATTACAGGTAAGTACAAGATAGATGTTCCTCTAGACTGAACATATGAATACATTTATCCTATCTTGAATCACCTAAGCTCTAAACATTTAATATTTACAAACAGAGCTTCTTTAAATTTCAGACTCAATCATCTCTCCTTCTTCAAGTGCTTCAAGCAAATCCTTGTCCAGAATACGATCAGATTCAGAAGTAATGCCACTAGGTCTGACAGGTTGAGTTGTGACTTTCTTCAGCCTATTCTTCATTTGATGATATCTTTTGATATTTGCTATGCAATAGTCTTGAATCAAATCAGCAACTTCTGTCTTCTCTTGTGTAGCAAATCCTGAAGTCCTCAACATGTTCTCCAAGTAGACAAGATGCTTGGCAGGAAAATCTTTCAGAGAGATTGGATCCACACCACAAGTCTGAAGTGCCCTTCCTTTAAAAAATTTTACTTCATAAGGCACTTCCACCACTTGTGGACTAGCTTTCATTGCAAAGTCTCTTAGATGATCATGCAGCAGCTCAGCTAATGGAGAAGTTCTTTTTACTTTGCAGATGAAGACCCATAGTTCAGAGAGAGTTCTTCTTTCCAGAAGATTGAGAGACACTAAGAAAGTTCCCTCATTATGAGTGTCAACATAGATCTTTAACTCCTCTCTAACTCTGTCATATCCAGTTGAGATCCTTGAAATCTCTGCATGAAGAGCTTTCATATATACTGTGTTGTCTGGATTGACCTTCTTGTATCTTTCCAACATCCCAAGAAACTTTGCATCATTGTTAGTTCCTTCTTGATGTGCAAACATATCTCTAGCCTTGTCCCATTCTTCTCCTTGCTTCAGCCTCACATACAATTTTCTCTCATTGACCTTCAAATTGTGAAGCCTTTGCTTTTCTTGTTGTTCAGCTTTTTGAATGACAAGATGCTTAGAAATGATGTCAGATACCTTTACATTCTCCTCCTCTCTTCTTTTCAGATCAGCCTTCTGTCTTACTAACTCAGCTTCAAAGACAGGATCAAAATTTGACTCTTCTTCCCAGTCAGCATAATCAGCTTCTTCTTCCACCTCCACATTACCAAAGATATCTTCAGGGGCTTCTTCAGATTCTACATAGTCAAAATCTCCCTGTTCACCTTTATAATAGTCAGCATCAGAAAAAGTTAACTTCTGCTTCCCTTTGTCCTTGTTTGAGCCTCCGGCCTGATCTCCTCCTTGTTTCTCCACATTCTCCCCCTTAGTTGAGGAATCCTCTACAGATTTTACTTTAGTAGCTCCAGGATTCACCTCACGTATTCCCCTTATAGCTCCTTGATCATCTCTATTACCTCCATCTCCTCCATCATCATCCTCACCCTCATCATCATCATCATCTCCCTCAAAGAATGTTCTTTGGTCTTCAGTAGGTTGATGTGATTTCTTTATCATATTATACAAGTGCTTCATACTTTCATTCAGATGTTCCATTCCTCCTTCTATCCTTGAAATCCTTTCTTCATTAAACGTTTGATTTTCATCAGCTGTTTGCAGAATAAAGTCCACCTTGGTAGAAATGGCAGCAATCTCCTTGACACTTTCTGAAATCTGAGCATTTGACGTTGTTAATTCAGAAATGTCCGAAGCCACTAGTACATGGGATTGTTGGATGGAATTCAGCTTCGGGAGTAGAGTATTCTTTAATCCTTCCAGGGCATCTTTCACAGTACCCAGCTGATTTGATACAGAGGTGGTAGATTGTGCAACCACTTGTGCTTTTAGAAGATTATTCTCAGCCTGGGTTTCTTGTAACTTCCTTTGTAGATCAGCTAGTTGTTTCAACAAAGCAGTGTTTGTGTCAGTGTGTGCACTCACTTCAATTGCTCTCAGTGGTGTTTCGCTCAACTCACGTGCTTGTGTATCACTCGGTGTTTGACTCATATCTCTCACCACTAACTGTCTTTCTAGATTTTCAGAAGATGTACCTGCATGAAAAATCACCCTAGCCCCTTCAAGAGAGGTCAGTGGTGGTGCAATGGGAGTTCGCAATTCCCAATCCCCAATGAAATCCAAATCAGATTGAATTTGAAACTGAATTGTTTCAGTGTTGGATTCATTAGGTTGCCTTCCACTTTCTCCAGTAAAAACTGCGAGTGGAAAATCCCTTAAGGGAGCCAGAGATGTTCCCTCTGGGAGGGGAGAAAATGATTCTATTATTGGTGGCGAAGAATCAGATTTTCCCTCTGATGCCTGTGAAGGCACTTCTACCGTAACTATGGTAGGCACTGTTTCAAAATCAAAATTAAAGTGCTCTCCTTGCATAGTGTCCTGAGTGTCATCTATTTGGTTATCTTCTCTCATTGTGTGTAATGGGAGAGTGCTTGACTCAGTACAAGATGCCATGGCCCGATGGCAAATTACAATTGATTCATCCTGTTGAGAGGATGTCTCCAGAGACTGTTTAGTGGCCATATCAATGTCCATATCCTTTTGAGAGGATACATATGGGCTTACAGTTTCCTCCCTATAGGTTCTTCTTTTCTTTAGGGGTGGAGACAGAGCTGTGGGAACACTCATTGCAGCTATATCACTAACTCTTCTTAAACTGGTTTGAATATTAGGCTCAGGTTGTGTATCAGGAGTGTTTGACTCTCTGTTTGGCTCTATGACCTGGGTCAGAGATTGTGGTTCTACAACCTCTGGGTCAGCCCTAACAACCACTTGGGTTTCAATTGAAGTACCAGACGAAGAACCAGAGTTAGGAATAACTACCTGTAGTGGAACTGGATGTGGTTGAGGAACTTGTTCACCAAAGATAGGAAGATTAATGAATTGACTCATCAATGGTGAAACAAGAACACGTCTATTGAGGAATTTGGATGAGACATCAAGTCTGGTGTACAATTTGGTGTCTGTGGTTGGAGAGGTTTCAAATCTAGCTTCCCGAAACAGTTCTACCTGCTCAGCAGTGAGAAGATGATTAATGATAAGAGTGAGAAAGCGAGGGTACCAACACTTTACTTTCACACCATCATCAGAATCTCTCCTAGAGTGAGCAAGCCTGTTCAGCATTAGGTTCCACAGAATCTCAGCAAAATTCAATCTATGACCAAATACTATAGCATAAGAAATATATTGATTAAGACTGGTAATGCAATGAAAATTTGTTTTTGTGCAGTTACCAAATACTCTTGCTATAGTATCAAAGAACAGATCTCATTCCCTAATAACAAAGCTTTTAGACAATTTAACCATTTAAAAGGGACCTTGATAATGAATATTCACAAAGAACTGTGATAACTCATCATCAGAGGGTAAGGGATCACACCTGTCCTTTGGAAAATGCAACACATCACAAAATAACTCAAAAGTGACTATATATTGCTGATTTAAAATATTGAAAGAAAAAGATTTAGAATCTTCAGCAATAACAACACTTGAACACAACATCCTTAATGGATCAATTTTAAGAAGTGCATTGGCACAAATAGCATGACTGACACAAGTCTCGCTATTTAAAAATTGAATCCACGGTCTAAAACGTTCCACTTTATACTTTAACGGATCAAAATACCCAATATAATTATTTAAAACGAGTTCAAAATTAGGATCCATTTAGATAAAACAAGAAATTTTAATCAATTTAAAATAAAATTAAAATTTTAGGGATTTTTAGAATTAATTAAAATTAATCAAAACCCACAAAATTAAAATTTTTACTTAAATTAACCAATTTTAAAATGTTGATCCTAAAAATTCGAACTAAAAACTTTTAAAAACAAAAAGAATTGGGCAAATGATTTCAAGAACCACACACAGTTAAACACACTTACAGAAACTATTAAGATCACTAATACATGAAGAACCACTTAGCAAATCAAAAAGAACCAAGTCGAATGATTTTCAAGAAAAGTGAAAATTTTAACAGAAGTTCGACTTATAATCTTGATTTTTAAGAAAAACAGAATTGATTTGCTAAGTTAAGACTTGAGCAATAATAACAATGATCAAAGTTCACTGCAGAAGGATTGGATTCGAAAGGGGGTTTTCAGAAAAAGGAAATGAAAAGAACTGCTAAGGAAAAAAAATAAGGAATGCGTGTGTGTATGTACTGTGTATCTATATATATTTAAAACAATACAACTGAAAAGAAAAGGATTTGAACGGTTTATTTTTTTTTAAATTTGAACTGGGAAGACAATCGGGAAGACTTAGGATAGTCTTCCCGGTAGTCTTCCTAGTTCAAATTAGGAAGTTTTCGGAAAAACAATAAAAGAAAATCAGAAAACAAAAATAATTAAATTTTAAGTCTTGCTAGTTAAAAAACTGGGAAGACTTAGGAAAAGACTTAAAAATAAAAGGAAAAAACAAAAAACAAAAACAAAAAAATTCTTAGTTTTCCCGGTAGTCTTCCTAGTATAAAACTGGGAAGACTTAGGAAAAATTCAGAATTAATTAGAATAATTACAGAAAAATGCATAAAAGTAATAAAAATGCATGAAATACTTATAAAAATCTAGAAAAATTCACAGAAAATTCCATAAATTCTAGAAAAATATGCAGAATAATATAAAATTGCATAAAAATAATATAAACTTGCAGAATTATTTAAACAATAATATTTACAATCTGAAAAACACCTAAATAATTCTAAATAAATATATTTTCAATAAAAATACATTTCTCCACTTAAAAAATATGAGAAAAATATTTTTAAAGAAAATAAAATATTCAGAGCTATTTAAATTTACAAGCATGTAATATTAAATGAGAATTTGCAGAAAATATCAGTTAAATGACAAGAGAAAATGAATTTTATAAAAGAACAAACATGACAGAGATATTTTTAATCACTAAGACTGTTTAACATACTCAATTTACCAACTAACTTGCTATGGCACTTGTATTATCACATAAAATAGGAATTTTGTCTAATGCAAAGCCATAGTCCTTCAGTTGATTCCTTATCCATAGGATTTGAGCACAACAGCTTCCAGCAGCAATATATTCAGCTTCTGCTGTTGAATTGGAAACTGTTTGTTGTTTCTTGCTATACCAGGAAATCAATGCACCTCCTAGGAATTGACAACTCCCAGAGGTACTCTTTCTGTAATAACCCGAATTTTTGGTAAAATTAAAACTTTTCTTATTATGATTAAGTGCAACAGTGAATAGTGAATTTGGTGGATGAATAGTGATCTTGAGGGTTAAGAAAATTTTTCATGCCACCTATGTACGAGACGTAGTGTGGATATTCCGAAGTCATATTAGTGATCTACGGAGTAAATAAGTGAATGCAAAGACGATCGGAATTCAGAAATTCCAAATTTTATTTTGGTGTAGTATTTGACCGGGCAGTGAATTATATATTATTATATTCAAGAAATGAGATATTAAAATTGAGGATTTGAGGATTTCATATTTTGAAATTTTATTATTTTATTAAAGTCGATTTAAGGATTCGATTGTTGGAATGAATAGTGAATAGTTACTATTCACTGCGAGAATCGCGTAGAGTTTTATTCGCACTTTAGGAAATATTTCGAATCGTTTCAAGAGGAACAAGGCAACATTTACAGGATTAAATATAGACATGGAAGTAACATGTAACAAGATTAATTTGAGGGATGCAACATTTGGATCATCCATGTGAAAGGAAACGAACCCGTAAAGCTACTTTAACCAAACGCATGCATGCGCGACACGTGTCCACTGACTAAGCAATAAAGGTGATGACTCATCCCTTTCCACCTCAAAATATCAGCATCCTTATCATTAATTGATCAAAACAAAAAGAAAAGAAAAAGAGAGAAGAACTCTCTCTCCCCCCCCCCCCATTCTGCTCAGCAGAAACAGAGTCTAAAGAAAAATCCATAAATCCATTTCTATCCATCCATAAATCACCAAATTTTAACCATAGCTTCTTCGCTCCATGGGTAACATTCGTTCAAAATTTCATGGCCAACAAAGAAGTGTAGCCTAGCCAAATCGCTTCCCCAAGTTGGAGAATCCAAACTGTCCAGTTTCTGTCCAGCGGGAAGATGGGACTCAAAACCCTAGCTAGGAAGATTTAAATTTGGAGATCTATAGCTCAAAAGAAATCTTATGAAGAGTACAAGGTCTGGTAAAAATCTTAGCACCAAACTCTTGTTTTTCGATTTTATATGGAGTTTACAAAGTGATGATGAATAGTAACTCCGAAAGTTGTTAACTTGTTTTCTTGATTGGATTTTAAGGTTTAAGCTTTGTAAGGAGTGTATAAGGCTGGTTGAGTGGTTGTGGCCACTGGTTAGTGTTGGTAGAGCATCAAGGAAGGTATACCACTCATCCACCCTTTGATTTATGTTGGATTTTAAGTGATGTTTTTAGTAATGTTCAAGAATGAGCATGTTTATGGAGTTTGGAGTATGTATGGTTAATTCTTGATGGATACTTGTTGTTGGTTGATGTTGGTGATATGTTCTTGAAGTATATAAACTGATTATGTTGTAAAAATGGTTGGGTTGTTGAATTGATTTGGTTTTAAGAGGTTTTGACATAACAAAACCCGGGAAACGTTACGATTATAGCCGTCGTAATGCCCAATTGATATAAGGCTGTTTTGAGCAAGAATTACGAACTTCTCTTGGAATATTTTTTGACAACACTGGCCATGAACATGTAGGTCTTGTTTTGAGGTTTGTTTTGGTATAAAGATCATGTCTATACAAATTACGGTTTAAGAGAAAAGTGAGTTTTAGTAAACGCCGTCGGAGGAACAACCCATCTCTGGTCAGTCATTTTGAGGCTATATTTGGACCACTTAGAAGCCATATTAAAATGTGGAACTTTGAGGAATAATACTAGAGACAGTTAGAAAGGTTCACGAAAACGATTCGTATTAAAAAGATTATTTTTCGATTTTATAAAAATGTGTAAGCCGAGGTTGCGCAAGTGAAAACCACTGAGAACATGACTTATAAACCAATGTTGTAAATGGTTAAGTATAACTTGTATTCGAGGATCGATTTCGGACTAAACCTTCGACTTAAGTAATTGTTGATTAACATGGACTTAGTATGAGCCTATAACGAGCTAGTAATTCCTTGGTTGTGTTTCGCTTATGTGTTTAAGCATTGAGTACAAGTGGATTATCCATGGGGATTAATCGTGCGTTTTCTCTGACTTTGTCTAGATTGTCCGGCATCGTCGCGAACCCTATCACTTCTCGAGCATCAGGAAAGTTTTCAAAACCTATACTACTGTTGTTGTGATAATAAACTGTTTTCATATATGTTATGTAAATGCGATATAGAAATTGCATGCTTGTTTTTGAACTGCTATATATATAGCAATACTTGAGGATATGATTTGATGTGGGGCTTATAAGCTAGATAGGTGATATCAGTTATAAGCCAGTTTTGTATATAATGCCCTAGTATTAGGGCGGGTGATTTTCTCTAAGATCAGAAGTAATTATATTTCGGTATATGTTAAAGGTTATTTTCCGATAAAGATATCGGGTACTGTTATTCGAGGATTAATTATTTATATTATTTATGAATATTCATTTGCGGATTATTGACTTAAAGTATATTATTTATGAATATTCATTTGCGGATTATTGACTTAAAGTATATTATTTATGAATATTCATTTGCGGATTATTGACTTAAAGTATATTATTTATGAATATTCATTTGAGGATTATTGACTTAAAGTACATTATTGTGAATATTCATTTGAGGATTATTTATTTAATGAATATTATTTTCAAATATTCATTTGAGGATTACTTACTTAAGGAATATTATTTTCAAATATTCATTTAAGATTTACTTATTTAATAAATATTATTAAGTATTCGTAAATCAAAAAGAGGTTCCCAAAACAATGTTTTTCCATTTAAATCTGTCTTTTAAAGAGGATTTAAATGCTCACTCAACTATCAAAAATATGGGAAACCTGATTTAAGTGACTACTACTTTTTTTTAAACTCTCAACTCAAAACTGTCGGGGGACAAATATTTTCTCGAAGCAATTTAGTTGCTGCAAGTCAAATATTGTGTACCACCTCAACGCTCGAGGGGTAAATTCCTGGAATAAGTCGATATCCATTAACAAGCATCGCTTGGGAAATATTGGAGAATCTTCCTTTCCAACCTGGATATAACTACTTAGTGGAGTCGTATCAACAAGTATTACACTTGGGGAAAGGAGGACGATCTTTACGTTTCAGAGTCATGGATTTCATCCGAACTAGGAGTGGTGTAAGTGGTCGAGTTGCGCCGACCCATCCATTATTTTTGCCCCAAATGGGCCGGGAGATCACCGTAAGGCGGTAGACAATGTCAGGTCGTTGTGATTCTTCCATCTACATGTAGAAAACATATTTTGTTGTACAACCTGCTACTGATCATAGTAAGGTTGGTACAGCGGGCGCGGTAGCAACTCCCGTATTGGTTCATCATCCATTTTGGATAATTCTGCAACATGTACTGAAAGGGACCACGGATGACTCCATTGGTACAGGTTTACCGATCATGTTGGCAAAGGGATTCCGCAACATGTATTGAAAGGGACCAAGGATGACACCGTGGTACAGGTTTACCGGTCATGTTGGCAGGGGGTCGAAAAGTGTTAGAAATGAAGTTACAATAAATCCTTGTAACTTCATCTTTTATTTTATGAGTTTGACTCTGGTAAAACTTTACTCAGATACAGATGCATAAGTGGATTTTGGGTTACGGAAACCTTATATTGAATTTTCCTTATAACTTCATCTTTTAAGTTATATGTTGGTATTCTGCTCACATAGTAGATAATTTTTGGAAAGGCTATATTGGTTTACTTTCAAACCTCATCTTTTATATTATACTAGAACTTTGTTCATAGTATGAATATCGAAAGTAGCAGAATATTATGGAGATGATATGTGAAATACAGCAATGGTATTTTTGGAATACATTCCGATAAGAAAATAATTTCAGTATCGAGATATTTTGACAAATTATTGTCTTATACCCGCTTTATTTCTGGGTTGAATTAAAGGCAGAATTATGCCATACTTTCATTACCTTGCTGAGCTATCGCTCACTCTTGTTATTATTTTATATATATTATATAGCAGCGAAGCAGGATGCCAATGGGACGGCACATACCTCGCAAGGCGTTTCCATAAACAGCTTCTAGCAGTGATCCCGGGAGTAGTACGAACCAATCGAATCAGGCTACGACTTTTGGTATTCAACTTATGTATAGACATGAATGGTATGAGAGGATCGTGAGCATCAGAAGGCTAAGTTGGTAATGTAACAATGCTTAGAAATTGTATCAATAACAGATTCAAAAGACGTTTGGGGTATTGTAATAAAAATTATTTATTCCGCAGTTGTAGTAGTGTGTCGTTTCTGAGACTCTAACCTGTGTGTGTGTGGGTGAGACTTATATTGTGGGGTCATGAGCAGGTGAATTATGAATGGTGTGAGTAATACAGGTAAGGCAAGGAGTACATGGATCGTAACAACCCTAAATCACTAACCCCAGATTTGGGGCTGTTACAGAGATGGTATCAGAGCATTAGGTTACAGTCCTCAGAAACGATAGGAGATCGAGTCTTACAATACCCTTAGTAATGATAAGAACATCTAGAGCTCAAACTGAGTTCGTAGTCGGGTTAGAGGACATGACCCTGACTGGTTAAGATGAAGCCTGAGAGGGGACTTTTTCTGGGAAACCGTACTTAGGACTTCATGGTTAGTCACCGTGATTCGTATGAGTTATAGATGGATGGGATTCTGAGATACCAGATCCCGAGGCCTTCGAGTAGGCATTTGATGATGCGCTCCTTGAGATGGACGAAGACCCGATAAAGGAAGATCCATAGGAGGATCTAGAGGAAGACCCCATAATGGGTCAAGGAAAGAATCTTGTAGAGGACGTGTTGATTGATAAAGATGTAGTATGTTACTTGAGGTCGTACAATAGGACCGGACGAACCTTCAGAGGTCAAATAAGTGCCGATACGAGAGTTTAGGATCGTTATGATTCATCAAGAGATATGACAAAGAAAATGGAGTAGAGTCTCCAAAGCAGAAGAGGTAGAGGCAGAATAGTCAGTATCAGTGGATTGATTCGACTTGAACGAAACAGGTTACTCGTAGTCGGTTATAGTTGCCCATAAGGAGGTGACATACGTAAGAACCAAGATGTCCAGATTTTCACGAACGATTAAGGGTACTTAGTTCCCTAGAACAGTGAAAGAAATTGCTTTGGCTATGAGGTTTCAAACCCACGACCAGCGATTCCACTGGAAATAGTGTCTATTACATCATTAAGGGATTTTATTATCCCAAGGAGAATTTTGGGTATATGTACCATGCAAATGTTAGTGTAAGACAAGCATGCTAAGGCGGAATCGAGAACGAGATTTACCACCCTCAGGAAACCAGGAAGGAATTATGAGGATAGAACCGAAAGGTCGGAAATCAGATCCGAGCATTACTAGTAGGTAAATAGATCGATCAAATTTCCCTGATTTTAGAAAGAAATTCAGCAAATTTCGGCAAACCTTGTCTTTCTGATTACCAGAGGATGTCACCAAAGAGAGTGGAAACTAGAGCGAACCATGTGGATTGGGTAAGATGGTCGCTATACGGGTTGGTGGACAGACCCTGATTGCTATAATTGATTGTAGAGATTAAATGATGAAGTTGAGATTGGACGGTAAAGGCGAAATATATTTAAGGACCAAGACGGACCGAGAAATTCCGGGATTGACTTAAATGAAAAGGCTATTGTGCCAAAAGTGTTAAGCTTATGTAGCACACAGGATTGATATGGGAGAATGAATATTGGGCATAAGGATGATTGAAATAGAGACCGGATTTAAGCTTGTAGTTCTAACGAGCTTCCGAAGTACCGCCCAGTCGACATGTGGAATTGTCATTGCTACGGGCGACAACGGTATCGAAGTCTTCTAATAGAACAGAACACTTACTTGAGATGTTTGCGCCTAGTTGAATAGAATTCCCTGCGATTGCAAAGGTCGATGGTTGAACCCTTAGCGACTATTATGAGTCGGCAATAACGTAAGTATCGAACACCTTAGGGTGCGTGGAAAAGAAAAGCTTTAGAATCGAACAGTTATCCGTTAGAGGAGCCGACATAAAAGGCATCCGTAGAGACCTTGGCAAACCTCCCCAATCTATAATCTATCTTGACCTCTCTCCAGGAAAGAATTCTGATAAAGGGTATATTCCCTTTTCGAAGTTATTTTATAACACTTGTGCTAAACCATATTAAGTTTCACTTGTGCCAGAGGCTGTCACAATGCCTACTGTTCTCGATGGTCACCCTCTTTGGCATATACTTTGGCATACACTAACGTCACCGGAGCTGAATGTTGAAAAATATGTGATTACAAACCTAGAAATTGAGAGTTTAATGAATGTTTGTAAAAGCAAAAGTGTATATCTGAGCGCGTGTGTATTCAATCTGCAAAGTACAAGATAAAATACACCTGCATGCATACAGCTGTGTTGCTACAAAATAGGATCAAACTCCCTACTTTAACTCCACTACATAACGTTTATTCAAAAGCTCCTAAATAATCTCTACTGGTTATATGAAACAAAATAAAACACTAATAAAATAAGCAGGCTTTGATTAAAAATCAACAGGCCTGGGTATCCAATAAGAAAGCTACCTTGACCCCAGAAGGCGATATGATTATAGGGAGAGAAGACTAACTGAGGCGTCACGATGTTTACTAGCCTGGGTGGCAGGCTTGTCAAAAAGGAGAAGTGTGAGTTTTGCAGGAAAGAGATTCATTTTCTTGGGCATGGGATTAGGGGTGAAATACCACTTGAACCAAGAGCTGGCTGATTCTCCCCCAAATAGGTTGAGGCGCATCAGTTGACTGAACAGAACTCAACAATAGTCACAATAGTCTGATGTAGAAATTGTGACTTTCAAAAAATATAGACCGAGTTACATCACCTTTTTAATTTTTTTCTTCACATGTAGGTGTGGACTTGATCTTGAATTGGCAACTAAACCAGGGGGCAAGGCCCCTATAAGTGTAATATGTTAAAAGTTAAAATAGTAAAAAAAAAAACTTGATAAAATGTTAAAAACAAATATTGAAAAAATACAACATAATGAAGAAATATCAAAGTTGTGCTATTTTTTAATATACTTTTTGAGTTTAAAATTTGTAATCTTTAATTAAATATTTTTCATATTAAGTAAGTATCAAACTTCTTTTTCACCTATATAACACCTTAAAGGCACACATACAGGAAGGAGGACCAAAAGTAGAAATAATAATAATAAAAAAAAGAGTACCAAAAAATGAACATGGAATCGAAAGTAAGAATAGAAAATACAAAGATATCAATACAATTATGGAAGATTTAAGTCACATTGCATATTTGTTTGGATTTTATATTTGTATTACTGAACTTTATGTATAAGTGTTGGGGTAGAAATAGAAAAAAGAGGATAAGCATCCCAATATCTTTTAATTTTTTGGTTACCTATAAGTGTTGGGGTAGAAATAGAAAAAAGAGGATCAAAAGTACATATACAAAATTAAAAGATACCAAAAAAATGAAATTGACATTTAGAATTTTATTTAAATATACTTTTTGAATATCATATATGTTGGGGTCTACGTTGTTGTCTTGTGCAAATATAGAATTACTTTCGAGTTTCTTCTTCACCTATAAAGGTCATTTCATAACATCAATTTGTTTTGAAGTAGATTTTCATAGTACACATAGTTGTGTGTGGTTAAGGTAATACTTTCTTATTCACTTCTATTGTTAGCCATGGTTACACCAGCCAGTTTTGGTTTTTGATTTATTTGGAGGATAATTTGTGGTCCCAAATAATTATATGTTTTTAATCTTTTTATGAGCATATCTAAGTTTTGAATTACTCTTCTTGCAGTGGCATTACATTTCTTCTATCAAGGAGTCAGCAAAGGTCAATTATCATGTGCAGAAAATCACGTTTCCAGTGTGGAATTAGCTGTAAGTGTTCTCCAACATTTGATATAATTACAAAAACTTCTTTTAATTTTATTATTTATTCATTAGTGAAAAATTGTTAATGCAACATTTGATATAATTACATATAATGATAGAAGAAAACAATAAACACTTGATTTATAACACAAATCCTTCCCATGTGTCAAATTTAATTTCACTAGTTATAGCAAATTTAAGTTTCACATAAATTTTATTGTTTTTAGTATGTCCACTATATATTATTTTTATTGATTTATATATACTCTTTGTTTTTTTTTTAAATTTATTTAATTTATTTATTATAATCCTATTTTTATTCAAATTTTTTTAGCCTAAATTTATTTGATTAGATCTAGAGACTTGTGTTGTCCTGACTTGATAATTTCATTCTTTTATTTAATTTATCAAATATTTACATAATTAATATATTTAATTTTCACTCATTGCCTACACTTTTTGTTGGAAGTTAAAAGTCTTTTTCACTAATATCTTATTACATTATATTGTTTTATGTCATCCATTAAATCTTTTCTTCGTTCACATATTAATTTATTTTGGATTCACAAAAACTAATGGGATAAACTTTTATTTTACTTGATTTTGTTATTGCATAAAATTTTTTAAATTCATAAATTTTCATTGAAGAAAGCATTTGTAGCACACCAATTATTCGATTATAAAATATCGTTATTATTGTTTCACATAATATAAATTTTGATTCTCATATAGAATACTACTATATATGTTTTTAAAAAATATATCACTTAAAACTTGAGTTTGATTTTAAAACTTGGTTCCATGGTAGAACCATTTTGAATAATTTTGATTCTGTTATCGAATCATGCCTAAATATTTCATAATTTTTAATTATTTTTTAATGAAAAAAGTTGTAGAATTTCGTTTTTGATTTAGTAAATTAAAGTTTTTAATTATATTTAATTAAAAATATGATAAATATAAATATTATATGTATTTTTATAATGGTGTGACATGTATGCTACCTTATATATACATCTACAAGTGTTGTTTTTATCTCACACATATAGGCTTGAAAAATTAATCATGAAGTAGAGTGTTGGTCAAATTTTACCAAAAAAAATTGAAAATATTATTTGAAAATATTATTTATATTAATGAATTAACAATTCATTTTTCAAAAAAAATATTTAGCTACATACTATGTCCCTCCAGAGGTAAACTAAACATATCCTAGTACAAGCCCTTACATGAACCTTTCTGGCATCTAGCTATCTAGGTTTTAAGTATTGAAACCTAATTCAATGTGGTTTTCTATTATAGATATCTTAGCCTAATTTCCTGTGGTTTTCTATTATAGATATCTTATCCTAATTTCCATGTTGAGTCAGAAGACTTACCTAACACCCATCTAGCTAGGATTTAACCATAAAACCTAATTTAATGTGTATTGCTATTAGAAATAATCATATATCTCTCATTTGAAGTTGAGAATACTCTCATTTGTATTCATATATAGTAGCAACACTCATTCTAGTACAATATTAGATTGAAACGTAATTTTTGTGTTTGTGTCATTTACAATTCTACATACACGTACACACACATTACTTGTTTGTTAAACTTTTTTGCTTGAAAACAAGATTTTGATTGTAATACATTCACCCCCAGTTTGTAGTACATTATAGTTTAAGCACTCATTTTCAATATATATATATATATATATAGTCAAGTTCTATGGAGAACATATTTAATTGGAGCCATTTACGTTGTGCAACCTAAATAACGTGTAGAACATACTTTACGTAACAAAATTAGTGTCAAATTAGATATCTTGCCGTATAAAATCATAATCAAATTGAATATTTTTGTAAATCACGCATGCTATACTTGCAGAACATTGTCATGCATATTACCCCATTATAAATGTTTTGCAAATAAGATATGTGCATAATATCTTTGTAGAATTAAAATTACAATCAAATTGGATATTTTATACACCATATATGTTATGTTTACTAAATATTACTCTACATATTATTTTTATAGAGCATTTTATGAATGTATTTTAGTTGCATAACATATATGATCTCCAAGTCTCCAACTAAATATGGTCTCCATAGAACTTTTCTCTATATATATATGTGTGTGTGTATATTGTGTTAACACTTAACTAGTTATATACCTGCTTAACTTGTCTTTATCTTTATATGTAACTTGTTTGTTGTTAAGTTAACCATTAATTAGTTAAAGCATTTATATTTCTTAACTTGTTATACTTCTTAGTATATATACTTCTGTTCATTTTGTGAGCTAGTACCATAACATACAAGTTCGCTCTTTTATCTATATTTAAGGATAATTTGGTTCGTAAAACTTGTTTTATAGACTTGTAGTGAGGTGAAGTGAAGTGAGGTGATCCTTGTTCTAAGATCCAAGTCTTAGGTTTACTAACCGGAAGTTAGTAGCCTTTGCATCGTGAAGAAAAGAAAATATCCAAGACCTAAGATCCAACACCGACAAGTGCTTAGAAGAACATAGTTTACAAAGTTTACTACTTCGACTTTGAGGAGGTAACGGGGAATTGCACCCCAAGACAACTTTAGTAGTATTAGCTATTTTATTTTGAGGAGATTACTTATTGTATAACTCCGAGATAAATAGATAGTGTAGTTTAGTTTAGTAAAGGCTTCCCCGACTACTATAAGAAATATTTTTCTTATAGGAAAGTAATCTCAAGTATGGGAGGATCTTAGGGACCGTAGTAGGGGTGAGTGGATCCATTAGGAGTTGCGCCGTTGCAAACTAGGATAAAATGTGTCTGCGGTACTCTATTTTCTTTCGCCCTTTATTTTTCGCATTTTATTTCATTTTAGTAACGAATTTAAAATTAACAAAGAAAATTAAAATGTCAAACTCTAAAATTTGAAAAAGGTAAAAGTTCTAAGTTATCTAAGTGGCAGTTGCAACTCAGAGCTTTTATTACTTGAATTTTATATATTGAAATATACATAGGCAAAAGTTCAGTGTAGACCCTAAACTTAATACTAATTGTAGACCAGATAATTTTTATATATGTACTGCATTGTATACTGCAAGTTGTGTAAATAATACGTGCAGTAGTGTTAGGTCCCGATATGTGTGTAGAAGGGGGGTTGAATACAAACAGTATCGTTTAATCGAATTTGTATTGTTCTTGATTTAACAATTTCAATAACAAATTACTGCGGAATAAAATGAAACAAGATTCAAGTTAAATATAACTTTATTAAACTTGAAGGGTGTTACAATTCAGTGGACAAATTACACACTTCCTGTTAAAACAAATCTAAAATAAATTCGACATGAATTTATCTATTTTTGTAATAAAAGGATCGAATACTAAAAAGTAGTTCGATATAATTTCAAGGGATTATGATCTGCTAGATTATCAAAGCAATACAAGTGAACTAATTCCAAAGGATTAAATGTTACAAAGAGTTCAAGAATTAATTCCACTGTTAGAATTTGCTCGGACAGTTGAAGGTTTTGAATGGCAGAAGTTAATGAATTTGATGGTGTATCTTTCTGTCTGTCTTCTTGCTTTTGATCACACTTTTTCTATTTAAACAATTCACCACAATTTCCTTCCACGCGCTAAACACTTTCAATACAAATACTACTGGTAGTACTATCCAAATCAATTGGTAGTACTATCGGTAGTACTAACCAATTGACTTGGTAGTACTATCGGTAGTACTAATGCGGATAGTACTACTAGAGTATTTGATAGTACTACTAGTACTAAGTGAAAGTAATATTAGAATTAAATAAATTCTGATTTAATTTATTTACTTAATTGATTTAATAAATAACTTAATTCTAAACGGATTAAATTATTGATTAAATAAATCAAGTTATTGACTTAACTAATTCAATAAATAAATTATTTCTTGAGAATTAATTTATAAATAAAATTACTTAAGATCTAGATTAATTACTTTAAGATATAAATTAATTCTGGAAAAATTAATTTATAGATTAAATTAATTAACTTATAGAAAAAATTAAAGGAGAATTAAAACTAATTCTAAGAACCACTTAAATTGATGACGAACTTCCACTGAATGACGTTGACACTCCATGTACTGTCTCGTTCATGAGTGACTAACTTTAATGACTGTTCTTCATCTTTTGACTTTAAGCGTGGTTCTTTCTCCTTCTACTTAACAAAGGACTGTAACCTGTATGTTTCCTGTCACACTTCTGAAATCTCTGTCACTTTTAAATAGTTCCACTTCCTTAAATACTTCACTGAAGCTTGATCAATAAATTGAACTTCTTTCAATGTAGAATTACTTCAAGACTGTAGATGACATTAATCTTCATTCTCTTGACAGATATTATCTTCTGAGATTTTTGTGACATATGAATATATTATTTACTTATTACATCTTAGTTTATGTTGAGTAGAATCCTCGATGTTTACAAATAGGCCTATACATATGCCTTTCAATCTCCCCCTATTTGTTTGTTAGACAATAACAATCAAATACCTCTAAAGGATAACTCAACTAAAACAAGAAAAGATAAGATTTTTAAGAGTCAAGTAAATAATAAAAAGTTTTGGATTATATTTAACAATATCCAGATTCAAACAATAAAGATAAATACAAGATAGATGTTCTTGTAGACTGAACTTGTGATTACATTTTCCTATCTTGATTCACCTATGCTCTAAACATATTACAATAAAAAACTGAGCTCTCTTCCTCGTGCCTTAATCTCTAATCTCACCTTCTTCAGCATCTTGCAAGGTGTTTAGAAGATCTTTATCAAGGACACAATCACTTTCTGAAACAACACCACTTGGCTTGACTGGTTGAGAAGTGACTTTCTTTAATTTGTTCTTCAACTGAGAATACCTTGGAACATTTTCATTGCAGTAGTCTGAAATCATATCAGCAGCTTCAGACTTTGCTTCAGTAGTAAACCCAGAAGTTCTCAGAAGATTCTCCAACTTCACCAGTTGCATAGAAGTTTGTAACTTCAAAGAATCAGGATTCAACCTAACTGTCTCCAGAGTTGTACCTCTATAGATTTTAACTTCATACGGAAAGTGTACAACTTGAGGGCTGACCTTCAGAGCAGAATCTATGAGCCGGTCATAAAGAAGTTCATTCAAGCAGGAAGATATTTTCACTTTACTCATCAGAACCCTAAGCTCTGACAGAGATCTTCTTTCAAGGAGTTCAAGAGAAACTGTGAATGACCCTTCAAAAACACTTGAAACATAGATATACAATTCCTGTCTGACTTGATCAAATACAGATGTAATCCTTAAAATATCTTCCTTCAAAGCCTTCATGTATAATGAATTATCTGGATTAACAGTTCTGATCTTCTCAAGCAACTTAAGAAAGTACGATCATTGTTTGTGCCTCTCTAAGGGATATCAAACATCTCCCTTGCTTTATCCCACTTTCTTCCCATCTTCATCCTGACATCTAATCTCCTTTCCTTCACATGAATACTATGAAGACGTTGTTTGTCTTCATGTTCAGTTTTTTGAATTTTAAGCTTTTGAGATATAATGTTTGAGACCTTGGCATGTTCATCTTCCTTTCTTCTCAGAGTTGCTTGTTGTTTCTTCAATTATTTCTGAAATAAGGGATCAGGAGTGTACAGCTCATCTTCATCTTCCCAGTCATCAAAGTTGGCCACTTCTTCAACCTCCTCCACACCAATACTTTCTTCAGGGATAGTCTCCTCCAGATCACCAGACATATCATATAGAAAATCATCATGTTCACCATGGTAGTAGAAAGTATCATCAAAAGTAGACTCATTCAATTGACGGTTTCTGCTTACTCTTCCCTTTATCTTTTCCAGAAGCTCATCCAGCTTCTCCTTCACCTCCTTTCTTCTCCCCCTTAGTTGAGGAATCCTCTACAAATGTAAATTTGGCAGCTTCAGGATTAACCTCACTTGTTCCCCTTATATCTCCTCCATCTCCTCTATCTCCTCTATCTCCTCCTTAATCAACATCATCTTCATCATCACCCTTAAAGAATGTTTTCTGTTCAGCAGTGGGTTGATGTGAATTCTTGATGATATAGTACAGATGCTTCATCCATTCATTGAGATGCTCCATTCCACTTTCAATCTTTGCAAACCTTTGTTCATTAAACCACTGATTTTCATCAACCGTTTGCTGAATGTAGTCCACTTGAGTAGAAATGGAAGCAATCTGCTGAGCATTTGAAGTTGTAAGATCAGAGACGTCCGAAGCCACAAGTACTTGATATTGTTGAATTGCATTGATCTTGGGCAGGAGAGTAATCTTCAGACCTTCAATATCATCCTTTATAGTACCCAACTGATTAGTTACAGAGCTGGAAGAAGAAGACCGTTCAACCACTTGTGCTTTGAAAAGATCTTTTTCAGCCTGGGTTTCCAAGAGTTGTTTTTGTAGAACAGCTATCTGAGCTAACAACGAAGCAGTGTTTGTGTTAGTGTGTGCACTCACCTCAATTTCTCTCAGTGGTGTTTCAATCACCTCACGTGCTTGTGTATCACTCTGTGTTTGATTCTCATTTCTAATCACCAGCTGTCTATCCATATTTGGAGATGATGTACCCGCATAAGAAATCACCCAAGCCCCTTCAAGAGAGGTCAGTGGTGGTGCAATGGGAGTTGGCAAGTCCCAATCTGTAACTCCCCCAAATCCGGGGTCAGAGGATTTGGTCGTCACGCTAAAATCTCAATATAAATCACCTGTTAAATATTAAACCAATTCAAATATAACATCTGCGACCCCAACTATACCAAGACCTTTTTAGGTTATAGTGCTAGAAACAAAAAATCCAAAATCCCAATAAATAAAAATGTTCATCTCTACAATAATCTCTTTGCATATATCCTATAACGCTAGTATAACTTCGATGCGAAGTATACTAGGCTAAACTAATTATATACATAATAATATTTACTAGAAATCAACTTTATACAATAACCTTACACTAGATCCAATTGCTCTGCATCAACTCATCTTCCCAACGTCATCTTGACTCTTCTCGTTCCACAGTCATACAATTTAATACTGTCAATCTACCTTACACTTGGAGGTTTAAAAGTTGAAACCAGCAAATATGAGCGGAAACATCCACTCGCTTTACTGAAATATCAAGGCTAACAAGCAAGAGTGAGCAAAAGAAGCTCCGCAAGTGATAATAATATGATTTTTTAGGTCCTGATAAGTTTGTAGAAGGGGGGTTGAATACAAACTATACCGTTTTATCGAAATTTGTTCTTTTAAGATAAAACAATTTAGAACAAATTAATGCGGAATAAAAACTGAAACAATATTCAAGTTAAATAGAAACTCTATTAAACTTGAGGGGTGTTACAATTTTGATCACTGATTACAAAGAACTTGATAAAACAAATCTAGAATAAATTCGACATGAATTTATCTATTTTTGTAATAAAAAGGATCGAATACTAAAAAGTAGTTCGATATAAAATCTAGGGATTATGATTCGCTAGAAAGCTAAAGCAGTACAAGTGAAATGATTCTTATGGATTAAATGTTAAGAACAAATCAAGAATTAATTCACTGGTATAAATTGAAGGCTTTGCAGTTGGAAGAAGTAATGAAGACAGAAGGGAATGAAATGTTTTTGGTTGCTGTCTTTTTTTTGTTCTTCTGTGAAATCATGTGAGATAGTAAAGTCAACTGTCTTTTATTAATAACAATGCTTTTCATTTTGTAACCCACGTGCAATGTATTAAACAGAATACAAAATGCACTAGGAAGAAAAGCAGAAAAACATTCCTTTTTTCCTTGGAAGACAATCGGGAAGACAACATTTGTTCATAGAAGACAACCGGGAAGACTAGGATTTGGCCTAGGAAGACTTTCAGGAAGACTCTAAGTCTTCCTAGTTCAAACCTAAGTCTTCCTAGTTCATTTTCATTCTAATTTAAATAATTAATTAAATAAATTATGTATTAAATTAATTATTTACAGAATTAAATTAATAAATAATATACTTAATAATATTAATTATTTATAAGAGAATAAATAGAATTAGTTGACTTCTAAAACAATTCCAGAATCACTTAAAACTTAGATAAATAACAAACACAATAGTACGTTGACACTCGATGCACTGTCTGGTTCATGAGTGACTAACGACAATGTATGTTCTTTATCTGTTTGACTTTAAGCAGTGATTCACTTCCTTCTCATTCAAGAACTCCGTAATCAGTATCTTTTTCTGTCACCACTTGAAATCTCTGTCACTTTAATAAATCCATTGAGCTTGAATACTTCATTGAGGCTTGATCAATAAATTGAGCTTCTTTCAATGTAGACTCACTTCAAGTCTGTAGATGACTTTAATCTTCATTCTTTGACAGATATAATCTTTTGAGATTCCTGTGACAATTTGAATTATTACTTACTTATTACAGACTTGTTTAATGTTGAGTTAATTCCTCGATGTAAACAAATAGGCTTAAACATATGCCTTTCAATCTCCCCCTATTTGTTTGTTAGAGAATAACAAGCAAATACCTAGAGGATAACTCAACTAACTAAACAAGTAAAAATAAGACATTAAAAGCTAAGTAAATAATAACACAAAGTTCTGGATTTCATTTAACATTATCCAGATTCAAACATTACAGGTAAGTACAAGATAGATGTTCCTCTAGACTGAACATATGAATACATTTATCCTATCTTGAATCACCTAAGCTCTAAATATTTAATATTTACAAACAGAGCTTCTTTAAATTTCAGACTCAATCATCTCTCCTTCTTCAAGTGCTTCAAGCAAATCCTTGTCCAGAATACGATCAGATTCAGAAGTAATGCCACTAGGTCTGACAGGTTGAGTTGTGACTTTCTTCAGCCTATTCTTCATTTGATGATATCTTTTGATATTTGCTATGCAATAGTCTTGAATCAAATCAGCAACTTCTGTCTTCTCTTGTGTAGCAAATCCTGAAGTCCTCAACATGTTCTCCAAGTAGACAAGATGCTTGGCAGGAAAATCTTTCAAAGAGATTGGATCCACACCACAAGTCTGAAGTGCCCTTCCTTTAAAAAATTTTACTTCATAAGGCACTTCCACCACTTGTGGACTAGCTTTCATTGCAAAGTCTCTTAGATGATCATGCAGCAGCTCAGCTAATGGAGAAGTTCTTTTTACTTTGCACATGAAGACCCATAGTTCAGAGAGAGTTCTTTTTTCCAGAAGATTGAGAGACACTAAGAAAGTTCCCTCATTATGAGTGTCAACATAGATCTTTAACTCCTCTCTAACTCTGTCATATCCAGTTGAGATCCTTGAAATCTCTGCATGAAGAGCTTTCATATATACTGTGTTGTCTGGATTGACCTTCTTGTATCTTTCCAACATCCCAAGAAACTTTGCATCATTGTTAGTTCCTTCTTGATGTGCAAACATATCTCTAGCCTTGTCCCATTCTTCTCCTTGCTTCAGCCTCACATACAATTTTCTCTCATTGACCTTCAAATTGTGAAGCCTTTGCTTTTCTTGTTGTTCAGCTTTTTGAATGACAAGATGCTTAGAAATGATGTCAGATACCTTTACATTCTCCTCCTCTCTTCTTTTCAGATCAGCCTTCTGTCTTACTAACTCAGCTTCAAAGACAGGATCAAAATTTGACTCTTCTTCTCAGTCAGCATAATCAGCTTCTTCTTCCACCTCCACATTACCAAAGATATCTTCAGGGGCTTCTTCAGATTCTACATAGTCAAAATCTCCCTGTTCACCTTGATAATAGTCAGCATCAGAAAAAGTTAACTTCTGCTTCCCTTTGTCCTTGTTTGAGCCTCCGGCCTGATCTCCTCCTTGTTTCTCCACATTCTCCCCCTTAGTTGAGGAATCCTCTACAGATTTTACTTTAGTAGCTCCAGGATTCACCTCACGTATTCCCCTTATAGCTCCTTGATCATCTCTATTACCTCCATCTCCTCCATCATCATCCTCACCCTCATCATCATCATCATCTCCCTCAAAGAATGTTCTTTGGTCTTCAGTAGGTTGATGTGATTTCTTTATCATATTATACAAGTGCTTCATACTTTCATTCAGATGTTCCATTCCTCCTTCTATCCTTGAAATCCTTTCTTCATTAAACGTTTGATTTTCATCAGCTGTTTGCAGAATAAAGTCCACCTTGGTAGAAATGGCAGCAATCTCCTTGACACTTTCTGAAATCTGAGCATTTGACGTTGTTAATTCAGAAATGTCCGAAGCCACTAGTACTTGGGATTGTTGGATGGAATTCAGCTTCGGGAGTAGAGTATTCTTTAATCCTTCCAGGTCATCTTTCACAGTACCCAGCTGATTTGATACAGAGGTGGTAGATTGTGCAACCACTTGTGCTTTTAGAAGATTATTCTCAGCCTGGGTTTCTTGTAACTTCCTTTGTAGATCAGCTAGTTGTTTCAACAAAGCAGTGTTTGTGTCAGTGTGTGCACTCACTTCAATTGCTCTCAGTGGTGTTTCGCTCAACTCACGTGCTTGTGTATCACTCGGTGTTTGACTCATATCTCTCACCACTAACTGTCTTTCTAGATTTTCAGAAGATGTACCTGCATGAAAAATCACCCTAGCCCCTTCAAGAGAGGTCAGTGGTGGTGCAATGGGAGTTCGCAATTCCCAATCCCCAATGAAATCCAAATCAGATTGAATTTGAAACTGAATTGTTTCAGTGTTGGATTCATTAGGTTGCCTTCCACTTTCTCCAGTAAAAACTGCGAGTGGAAAATCCCTTAAGGGAGCCAGAGATGTTCCCTCTGGGAGGGGAGAAAATGATTCTATTATTGGTGGCGAAGAATCAGATTTTCCCTCTGATGCCTGTGAAGGCACTTCTACCGTAACTATGGTAGGCACTGTTTCAAAATCAAAATTAAAGTGCTCTCCTTGCATAGTGTCCTGAGTGTCATCTATTTGGTTATCTTCTCTCATTGTGTGTAATGGGAGAGTGCTTGACTCAGTACAAGATGCCATGGCCCGATGGCAAATTACAATTGATTCATCCTGTTGAGAGGATGTCTCCAGAGACTGTTTAGTGGCCATATCAATGTCCATATCCTTTTGAGAGGATACATATGGGCTTACAGTTGCCTCCCTATAGGTTCTTCTTTTCTTTAGGGGTGGAGACAGAGCTGTGGGAACACTCATTGCAGCTATATCACTAACTCTTCTTGAACTGGTTTGAATATTAGGCTCAGGTTGTGTATCAGGAGTGTTTGACTCTCTGTTTGGCTCTATGACCTGGGTCAGAGATTGTGGTTCTACAACCTCTGGGTCAGCCCTAACAACCACTTGGGTTTCAATTGAAGTACCAGACGAAGAACCAGAGTTAGGAATAACTACCTGTAGTGGAACTGGATGTGGTTGAGGAACTTGTTCACCAAAGATAGGAAGATTAATGAATTGACTCATCAATGGTGAAACAAGAACAGGTCTATTGAGGAATTTGGATGAGACATCAAGTCTGGTGTACAATTTGGTGTCTGTGGTTGGAGAGGTTTCAAATCTAGCTTCCCGAAACAGTTCTACCTGCTCAGCAGTGAGAAGATGATTAATGATAAGAGTGAGAAAGCGAGGGTACCAACACTTTACTTTCACACCATCATCAGAATCTCTCCTAGAGTGAGCAAGCCTGTTCAGCATTAGGTTCCACAGAATCTCAGCAAAATTCAATCTACGACCAAATACTATAGCATAAGAAATATATTGATTAAGACTGGTAATGCAATGAAAATTTGTTTTTGTGCAGTTACCAAATACTCTTGTTATAGTATCAAAGAACAGATCTCATTCCCTAATAACAAAGCTTTTAGACAATTTAACCATTTGAAAGGGACCCTGATAATGAATATTCACAAAGAACTGTGATAACTCATCATCAGAGGGTAATGGATCACACCTGTCCTTTGGAAAATGCAACACATCACAAAATAACTCAAAAGTGACTATATATTGCTGATTTAAAATATTGAAAGAAAAAGATTTAGAATCTTCAGCAATAACAACACTTGAACACAACATCCTTAATGGATCAATTTTAAGAAGTGCATTGGCACAAATAGCATGACTGACACAAGTCTCGCTATTTAAAAATTGAATCCCCGGTCTAAAACGTTCCACTTTACACTTTAACGGATCAAAATACCCAATATAATTATTTAAAACGAGTTCAAAATTAGGATCCATTTAGATAAAACAAGAAATATTAATCAATTTAAAATAAAATTAAAATTTTAGGGATTTTTAGAATTAATTAAAATTAATCAAAACCCACAAAATTAAAATTTTTACTTAAATTAACCAATTTTAAAATGTTGATCCTAAAAATTCGAACTAAAAACTTTTAAAAACAAAAAGAATTGGGCAAATGATTTCAAGAACCACACACAGTTAAACACACTTACAGAAACTATTAAGATCACTAATACATGAAGAACCACTTAGCAAATCAAAAAGAACCAAGTCGAATGATTTTCAAGAAAAGTGAAAATTTTAACAGAAGTTCGACTTATAATCTTGATTTTTAAGAAAAACAGAATTGATTTGCTAAGTTAAGACTTGAGCAATAATAACAATGATCAAAGTTCACTGCAGAAGGATTGGATTCGAAAGGGGGTTTTCAGAAAAAGGAAATGAAAAGAACTGCTAAGGAAAAAAAATAAGGAATGCGTGTGTGTATGTAGTGTGTATCTATATATATTTAAAACAATACAACTGAAAAGAAAAGGATTTGAACGGTTTATTTTTTTTTAAATTTGAACTGGGAAGACAATCGGGAAGACTTAGGATAGTCTTCCCGGTAGTCTTCCTAGTTCAAATTAGGAAGTTTTCGGAAAAACAATAAAAGAAAATCAGAAAACAAAAATAATTAAATTTTAAGTCTTCCTAGTTCAAAAACTGGGAAGACTTAGGAAAAGACTTAAAAATAAAAGGAAAAAACAAAAAACAAAAACAAAAAAATTCTTAGTTTTCCCGGTAGTCTTCCTAGTATAAAACTGGGAAGACTTAGGAAAAATTCAGAATTAATTAGAATAATTACAGAAAAATGCATAAAAGTAATAAAAATGCATGAAATACTTATAAAAATCTAGAAAAATTCACAGAAAATTCCATAAATTCTAGAAAAATATGCAGAATAATATAAAATTGCATAAAAATAATATAAACTTGCAGAATTATTTAAACAATAATATTTACAATCTGAAAAACACCTAAATAATTCTAAATAAATATATTTTCAATAAAAATACATTTCTCCACTTAAAAAATATGAGAAAAATATTTTTAAAGAAAATAAAATATTTAGAGCTATTTAAATTTACAAGCATGTAATATTAAATGAGAATTTGCAGAAAATATCAGTTAAATGACAAGAGAAAATGAATTTTATAAAAGAACAAACATGACAGAGATATTTTTAATCACTAAGACTGTTTAACATACTCAATTTACCAACTAACTTGATAAATGTGGATTAATCAACAGATTTAGTGAATATATCTACAGATAACTCCACAGTTCCATTCATGACATGCTCTCTGATGAAATGATACCTGATATCAACGTGCTTCGTTCTCGAGTGCTGCACAGGGTTGTTGGAGATTGCTATGGCACTTGTATTATCACATAAAATAGGAATTTTGTCTAATGCAAAGCCATAGTCCTTCAGTTGATTCGTTATCCATAGGATTTGAGCACAACAACTTCCAGCAGCAATATATTCAGCTTCTGCTGTTGAATTGGAAACTGTTTGTTGTTTCTTGCTATACCAGGAAATCAATGCACCTCCTAGGAATTGACAACTCCCAGAGGTACTCTTTCTGTAATAACCCGAATTTTTGGTAAAATTAAAACTTTTCTTATTATGATTAAGTGCAACAGTGAATAGTGAATTTGGTGGATGAATAGTGATCTTGAGGGTTAAGAAAATTTTTCATGCCACCTATGTACGAGACGTAGTGTGGATATTCCGAAGTCATATTAGTGATCTACGGAGTAAATAAGTGAATGCAAAGACGATCGGAATTCAGAAATTCCAAATTTTATTTTGGTGTAGTATTTGACCGGGCAGTGAATTATATATTATTATATTCAAGAAATGAGATATTAAAATTGAGGATTTGAGGATTTCATATTTTGGAATTTTATTATTTTATTAAAGTCGATTTAAGGATTCGATTGTTGGAATGAATAGTGAATAGTTACTATTCACTGCGAGAATCGCGTAGAGTTTTATTCGCACTTTAGGAAATATTTCGAATCGTTTCAAGAGGAACAAGGCAACATTTACAGGATTAAATATAGACATGGAAGTAACATGTAACAAGATTAATTCGAGGGATGCAACATTTGGATCATCCATGTGAAAGGAAACGAACCCGTAAAGCTACTTTAACCAAACGCATGCATGCGCGACACGTGTCCACTGACTAAGCAATAAAGGTGATGACTCATCCCTTTCCACCTCAAAATATCAGCATCCTTATCATTAATTGATCAAAACAAAAAGAAAAGAAAAAGAGAGAAGAACTCTCTCTCCCCCCCCCCCATTCTGCTCAGCAGAAACAGAGTCTAAAGAAAAATCCATAAATCCATTTCTATCCATCCATAAATCACCAAATTTTAACCATAGCTTCTTCGCTCCATGGGTAACATTCGTTCAAAATGTCATGGCCAACAAAGAAGTGTAGCCTAGCCAAATCGCTTCCCCAAGTTGGAGAATCCAAACTGTCCAGTTTCTGTCCAGCGGGAAGATGGGACTCAAAACCCTAGCTAGGAAGATTTAAATTTGGAGATCTATAGCTCAAAAGAAATTTTATGAAGAGTACAAGGTCTGGTAAAAATCTTAGCACCAAACTCTTGTTTTTCGATTTTATATGGATTTTACAAAGTGATGATGAATAGTAACTCCGAAAGTTGTTAACTTGTTTTCTTGATTGGATTTTAAGGTTTAAGCTTTGTAAGGAGTGTATAAGGCTGGTTGAGTGGTTGTGGCCACTGGTTAGTGTTGGTAGAGCATCAAGGAAGGTATACCACTCATCCACCCTTTGATTTATGTTGGATTTTAAGTGATGTTTTTAGTAATGTTCAAGAATGAGCATGTTTATGGAGTTTGGAGTATGTATGGTTAATTCTTGATGGATACTTGTTGTTGGTTGATGTTGGTGATATGTTCTTGAAGTATATAAACTGATTATGTTGTAAAAATGGTTGGGTTGTTGAATTGATTTGGTTTTAAGAGGTTTTGACATAACAAAAACCGGGAAACGTTACGATTATAGCCGTCGTAATGCCCATTTGATATAAGGCTGTTTTGAGCAAGAATTACGAACTGCTCTTGGAATATTTTTTGACAACACTGGCCATGAACATGTAGGTCTTGTTTTGAGGTTTGTTTTGGTATAAAGATCATGTCTATACAAATTACGGTTTAAGAGAAAAGTGAGTTTTAGTAAACGCCGTCGGAGGAACAACCCATCTCTGGTCAGTCATTTTGAGGCTATATTTGGACCACTTAGAAGCCATATTAAAATGTGGAACTTTGAGGAATAATACTAGAGACAGTTAGAAAGGTTCACGAAAATGATTCGTATTAAAAAGATTATTTTTCGATTTTATAAAAATGTGTAAGCCGAGGTTGCGCAAGTGAAAACCACTGAGAACATGACTTATAAACCAATGTTGTAAATGGTTAAGTATAACTTGTATTCGAGGATCGATTTCGGACTAAACCTTCGACTTAAGTAATTGTTGATTAACATGGACTTAGTATGAGCCTATAACGAGCTAGTAATTCCTTGGTTGTGTTTCGCTTACGTGTTTAAGCATTGAGTACAAGTGGATTATCCACGGGGATTAATCGTGCGTTTTCTCTGACTTTGTCCAGATTGTCCGGCATCGTCGCGAACCCTATCACTTCTCGAGCATCAGGCAAGTTTTCAAAACCTATACTACTGTTGTTGTGATAATAAACTGTTTTCATATATGTTATGTAAATGCGATATATAAATTGCATGCTTGTTTTTGAACTGCTATATATATAGCAATACTTGAGGATATGATTTGATGTGGGGCTTATAAGCTAGATAGGTGATATCAGTTATAAGCCAGTTTTGTATATAATGCCCTAGTATTAGGGCGGGTGATTTTCTCTAAGATCAGAAGTAATTATATTTCGGTATATGTTAAAGGTTATTTTCCGATAAAGATATCGGGTACTGTTATTCGAGGATTAATTATTTATATTATTTATGAATATTCATTTGCGGATTATTGACTTAAAGTATATTATTTATGAATATTCATTTGCGGATTATTGACTTAAAGTATATTATTTATGAATATTCATTTGCGGATTATTGACTTAAAGTATATTATTTATGAATATTCATTTGAGGATTATTGACTTAAAGTACATTATTGTGAATATTCATTTGAGGATTATTTATTTAATGAATATTATTTTCAAATATTCATTTGAGGATTACTTACTTAAGGAATATTATTTTCAAATATTCATTTAAGATTTACTTATTTAATAAATATTATTAAGTATTCGTAAATCAAAAAGAGGTTCCCAAAACAATGTTTTTCCATTTAAATCTGTCTTTTAAAGAGGATTTAAATGCTCACTCAACTATCAAAAATATGGGAAACCTGATTTAAGTGACTACTACTTTTTTTTAAACTCTCAACTCAAAACTGTCGGGGGACAAATATTTTCTCGAAGCAATTTAGTTGCTGCAAGTCAAATATTGTGTACCACCTCAACGCTCGAGGGGTAAATTCCTGGAATAAGTCGATATCCATTAACAAGCATCGCTTGGGAAATATTGGAGAATCTTCCTTTCCAACCTGGATATAACTACTTAGTGGAGTCGTATCAACAAGTATTACACTTGGGGAAAGGAGGACGATCTTTACGTTTCAGAGTCATGGATTTCATCCGAACTAGGAGTGGTGTAAGTGGTCGAGTTGCGCCGACCCATCCATTATTTTTGCCCCAAATGGGCCGGGAGATCACCGTAAGGCGGTAGACAATGTCAGGTCGTTGTGATTCTTCCATCTACATGTAGAAAACATATTTTGTTGTACAACCTGCTACTGATCATAGTAAGGTTGGTACAGCGGGCGCGGTAGCAACTCCCGTATTGGTTCATCATCCATTTTGGATAATTCTGCAACATGTACTGAAAGGGACCACGGATGACTCCATTGGTACAGGTTTACCGATCATGTTGGCAAAGGGATTCCGCAACATGTATTGAAAGGGACCAAGGATGACACCGTGGTACAGGTTTACCGGTCATGTTGGCAGGGGGTCGAAAAGTGTTAGAAATGAAGTTACAATAAATCCTTGTAACTTCATCTTTTATTTTATGAGTTTGACTCTAGTAAAACTTTACTCAGATACATATGCATAAGTGGATTTTGGGTTACGGAAACCTTATATTGAATTTTCCTTATAACTTCATCTTTTAAGTTATATGTTGGTATTCTGCTCACATAGCAGATAATTTTTGGAAAGGCTATATTGGTTTACTTTCAAACCTCATCTTTTATATTATACTAGAACTTTGTTCATAGTATGAATATCGAAAGTAGCAGAATATTATGGAGATGATATGTGAAATACAGCAATGGTATTTTTGGAATACATTCCGATAAGAAAATAATTTCAGTATCGAGATATTTTGACAAATTATTGTCTTATACCCGCTTTATTTCTGGGTTGAATTAAAGGCAGAATTATGCCATACTTTCATTACCTTGCTGAGCTATCGCTCACTCTTGTTATTATTTTATATATATTATATAGCAGCGAAGCAGGATGCCAATGGGACGGCACATACCTCGCAAGGCGTTTCCATAAACAGCTTCTAGCAGTGATCCCGGGAGTAGTACGAACCAATCGAATCAGGCTACGACTTTTGGTATTCAACTTATGTATAGACATGAATGGTATGAGAGGATCGTGAGCATCAGAAGGCTAAGTTGGTAATGTAACAATGCTTAGAAATTGTATCAGTAACAGATTCAAAAGACGTTTGGGGTATTGTAATAAAAATTATTTATTCCGCAGTTGTAGTAGTGTGTCGTTTCTGAGACTCTAACCTGTGTGTGTGTGGGTGAGACTTATATTGTGGGGTCATGAGCAGGTGAATTATGAATGGTGTGAGTAATACAGGTAAGGCAAGGAGTACATGGATCGTAACAACCCTAAATCACTAACCCCAGATTTGGGGCTGTTACAGAGATGGTATCAGAGCATTAGGTTACAGTCCTCAGAAACGATAGGAGATCGAGTCTTACAATACCCTTAGTAATGATAAGAACATCTAGAGCTCAAACTGAGTTCGTAGTCGGGTTAGAGGACATGACCCTGACTGGTTAAGATGAAGCCTGAGAGGGGACTTTTTCTGGGAAACCGTACTTAGGACTTCATGGTTAGTCACCGTGATTCGTATGAGTTATAGATGGATGGGATTCTGAGATACCAGATCCCGAGGCCTTCGAGTAGGCATTTGATGATGCGCTCCTTGAGATGGACGAAGACCCGATAAAGGAAGATCCATAGGAGGATCTAGAGGAAGACCCCATAATGGGTCAAGGAAAGAATCTTGTAGAGGACGTGTTGATTGATAAAGATGTAGTATGTTACTTGAGGTCGTACAATAGGACCGGACGAACCTTCAGAGGTCAAATAAGTGCCGATACGAGAGTTTAGGATCGTTATGATTCATCAAGAGATATGACAAAGAAAATGGAGTAGAGTCTCCAAAGCAGAAGAGGTAGAGGCAGAATAGTCAGTATCAGTGGATTGATTCGACTTGAACGAAACAGGTTACTCGTAGTCGGTTATAGTTGCCCATAAGGAGGTGACATACGTAAGAACCAAGATGTCCAGATTTTCACGAACGATTAAGGGTACTTAGTTCCCTAGAACAGTGAAAGAAATTGCTTTGGCTATGAGGTTTCAAACCCACGACCAGCGATTCCACTGGAAATAGTGTCTATTACATCATTAAGGGATTTTATTATCCCAAGGAGAATTTTGGGTATATGTACCATGCAAATGTTAGTGTAAGACAAGCATGCTAAGGCGGAATTGAGAACGAGATTTACCACCCTCAGGAAACCAGGAAGGAATTATGAGGATAGAACCGAAAGGTCGGAAATCAGATCCGAGCATTACTAGTAGGTAAATAGATTGATCAAATTTCCCTGATTTTAGAAAGAAATTCAGCAAATTTCGGCAAACCTTGTCTTTCTGATTACCAGAGGATGTCACCAAAGAGAGTGGAAACTAGAGCGAACCATGTGGATTGGGTAAGATGGTCGCTATACGGGTTGGTGGACAGACCCTGATTGCTATAATTGATTGTAGAGATTAAATGATGAAGTTGAGATTGGACGGTAAAGGCGAAATATATTTAAGGACCAAGACGGACCGAGAAATTCCGGGATTGACTTAAATGAAAAGGCTATTGTGCCAAAAGTGTTAAGCTTATGTAGCACACAGGATTGATATGGGAGAATGAATATTGGGCATAAGGATGATTGAAATAGAGACCGGATTTAAGCTTGTAGTTCTAACGAGCTTCCGAAGTACCGCCCAGTCGACATGTGGAATTGTCATTGCTACGGGCGACAACGGTATCAAAGTCTTCTAATAGAACAGAACACTTACTTGAGATGTTTGCGCCTAGTCGAATAGAATTCCCTGCGATTGCAAAGGTCGATGGTTGAACCCTTAGCGACTATTATGAGTCGGCAATAACGTAAGTATCGAACACCTTAGGGTGCGTGGAAAAGAAAAGCTTTAGAATCGAACGGTTATCCGTTAGAGGAGCCGACATAAAAGGCTTCCGTAGAGACCTTGGCAAACCTCCCCAATCTATAATCTATCTTGACCTCTCTCCAGGAAAGAATTATGATAAAGGGTATATTCCCTTTTCGAAGTTATTTTATAACACTTGTGCTAAACCATATTAAGTTTCACTTGTGCCAGAGGCTGTCACAATGCCTACTTTCAGGCTTTCGAAGCCCTGTCAAATGATGTTATTTAAGCTTTGACTTTTCTTCAAATAATGAATGACCCGATGGTGATACCTCACCACTTGTTTGTTAAGTACCAGTATCTTTTTGGTTATTCTTTTCTTTGTATTTTCTTTGGAAACCGCACCTTTGGAATCCGTTCAATTTTAATCCAAGGTGTTCCTTTGAGAAATATTGTCGAATGGCGATAATCATTAAATTGATCTCAAATTGCTTTCATACTTTTCAACTTCCACTGGGACGAACAACCCTGTACTTATAGGGGCTACAAGGACTATCTGTCTGTGTGATAGAAGTCTGATGGGACGCCATCACTTGTAAGTTGTGAAATACAAGAAGGCTAATTACCTTTAGTAATGTCTCAATCGAGGCACACAACGTTGAGTTCTTATGATCATATTGATCTCTCGGTAAAATTCTCTTACCTCCAATAAAGTTACCTTAAAACTCATAACCTTATGATCACCAGTGTGTGACATTTTCTTTGATATGGGAGCTATCTTTCAAGGCCCCATAATTTTTGTTATCCTCATTGAATTCTAAGGGGAGGCCAACCAGGTCAAATAAGTCAAAATTCGCTGATAGGAATTAGATTCGCAACGAAATCGCCTATGACAGGAGCGAATCCCTAAGACGAATAGAATGTTAGTGACATATCAATGAAATTGGTTTATTCTCCCAAGGATATTATGATAATGGAAAGCGTGTCAATCGATATATGTGAAAAGAATAGCGATGTGCCGTGAACTCCAGTGACAACGGTGTTAGATAGATGCCCTATAGTGAGATTGAGATTTTGGAAGAGTTGTTTACGAATGGACACTACCTCTGGGTTAGCAAGATAAGTACTGACGATGGAGTCAGAGGGAGCTGGTATTGTGACTTGGGAGAGGTGCAGCGTATGTTGTTTTAAAGGAATAATTTTCGGAAATATATGGAGACCCGAATGAAAATGAAAGTTAAAGAGTTGAAACAAGAAACCATGACTGTGACCAAGTATGAGGCCAAGTTTTCCGAATTATTGAGGTTTGTTCCGGAGTTTGTGAACACAGAGTAAAAGAAAGCCAGTAGGTTCCAACCAGGGCTACCTCCAACCAGCAGCCCACTGTCAGGACCTTTAAATAGCAGGTACCCTTCTATACTATTTAGACAGAGCTAATGTATCGTTGTATATCGAGAAGTTGCATGACAATTAAACCTTAAGGCTGAGCCGCTAAGGGAATAATTACAAGTAGAAATAGCCCTTCGAGGGATTTTCCCATAAGACTGGTACATCCAGGTTGTGAACTAGAAATATGAGGTCGACACTTTTGATAGACCTGATTCCTTTCAAGTTGGGAGAAGTTGATATTATAATAAGGATGGGTTGGTTGACACCCAATGGAGCCTAGACTGATTGTAAGGGAGAGAGAGTAATAAATAAAGGATGGAGACAGATTCAGAGATTCTTGAGTATAGTTCAGACTAAGAAATTATTATGCCAGGGATATGAGGCTTAATTAGCTCTTATGGATGACGCCAAGAAAAGAGACACGAAGTATGAAGGAAACTACAATGGTTTTGGGAGATTGTACAAGGTTTTAATGAGCTACCAGATATCGATTTGGATGACATGAGAATGAATACCGAGTATTCAGGGTATAGTGGGAATGAAAGAGTTAGTGACTCATTTACAAGAGTTGTTGTACAAGGGCATGATAAGACCCAGTGTACCACCATGGAGAGCCCGGTGTTGTTGTAAGAGAGAAAGATGTTAGCACAAGATTATGTATCGAACCTCGAGAGTTGTATGAGTTCGACATGGAAAATAGGTACCCTTGTAAATGATTGTTTGATCAGCGGAAGAACGCTGTGTATTTCCAAATTTATTTAAGAACTGAATATCAGCAGTTGGAAGTTAAATCCGAGGATATACCCAAGACTGCGATTCATACTAGGAATAGACACTTTGAGTTTTCAGCGAGGTTATTTTGGGTTGACTAATGCACCCACAAATTTTATGGAATGTAATGAATTGGCTTTGAGTTACCCGTGATAGTAGATAGCATGAGATGGAGAAATGGCTAGAATTGACCTAGGATTATGACTGTGAGATGCACTACCATCCGGGGTAGGCCAATGTGGTGGCCGATACCCTTGATTAAAATGAGACAGAGATGGATTCCGAATAATCATGAATTAAAGGACGAGATTTTACACAAAACCCAAGTTCCTCCAACGAACTAGAAAGACAAAAGATTTAACTAACAAGCGGCTAGTAACAGCCAAGACAGACAGAGAAAGTATGCGGACTAAGCCCGCGAATATAGAAATAGTACTGCTATTGATAAGCTAAATGACATGTTGATGAATGACAAGCAAGGTTATGTTGGTGTATTTTCTGTACAAACAAAATGGAGAATATGAGGTTAGAAATTCGTGATGCTAAAAGATATCCATGGAAAGAATTAATGAGATTTGGAAAGAAAGGGAAGTGAGCCCGAGATTCATTGGGCCATTTGAGATTTTAAAACGCGTCAGGAAGGTGGCCTACGAGCCAGCCTTACCCCCCAAACTTGTAGAATGGTCATGACGAGGTTCATGTGTCAATGCTACGTAAGTAGATGCCCGGCATATGTAGAGTGCGAGCAAGTAGATATACAACCTGGTCTGACTTACAAAGAGCAACTTGTGGAAATCACGGATAGAAAAGAGCAAGTGCTAAGAGACAAGGTTGCCAAGCTAGTGAGAGGTTTGTGGAAAATCAAGAAGTGGAAGAATCCACTTGGGAGTTAGAAAGTGCAATGAGAGAGAAGTACCCCCAGTTATTGCTAAGCTGATTCCGGGACGGAATCCTTTTAAGGAGGGGAGACTGTAATAACCCGAATTTTTGGTAAAATTAAAACTTTTCTTATTATGATTAAGTGCAACAGTGAATAGTGAATTTGGTGGATGAATAGTGATTTTGAGGGTTAAGAAAATTTTTCTTGCCACCTATGTACGAGACGTAGTGTGGATATTCCGAAGTCATATTAGTGATCTACGGAGTAAATAAGTGAATGCAAAGACGATCGGAATTCAGAAATTCCAAATTTTATTTTGGTGTAGTATTTGACTGGGCAGTGAATTATATATTATTATATTCAAGAAATGAGATATTAAAATTGAGGATTTGAGGATTTCATATTTTGGAATTTTATTATTTTATTAAAGTCGATTTAAGGATTCGATTGTTGGAATGAATAGTGAATAGTTACTATTCACTGCGAGAATCGCGTAGAGTTTTATTCGCACTTTAGGAAATATTTCGAATCGTTTCAAGAGGAACAGGGCAACATTTACAGGATTAAATATAGACATGGAAGTAACATGTAACAAGATTAATTCGAGGGATGCAACATTTGGATCATCCATGTGAAAGGAAACGAACCCGTAAAACTACTTTAACCAAATGCATGCATGCGCGACACGTGTCCACTGACTAAGCAATAAAGGTGATGACTCACCCCTTTCCACCTCAAAATATCAGCATCCTTATCATTAATTGATCAAAACAAAAAGAAAAGAAAAAGAGAGAAGAACTCTCTCTCCCCCCCCCCCCCCCCGCCCGCCATTCTGCTCAGCAGAAACAGAGTCTAAAGAAATATCCATAAATCCATTTCTATCCATCCATAAATCACCAAATTTTAACCATAGCTTCTCCGCTCCATGGGTAACATTCTTTCAAAATTTCATGGCCAACAAAGGAGTGTAGCCTAGCCAAATCGCTTCCCCAAGTTGGAGAATCCAAACTGTCCAGTTTCTGTCCAGCGGGAAGATGGGACTCAAAACCCTAGCTAGGAAGATTTAAATTTGGCGATCTATATCTCAAAAGAAAGCTTATGAAGATTACAAGGTCTGGTAAAAAGCTTAGCACCAAAATCTTGTTTTTCGATTTTATATGGATTTTACAAAGTGATGATGAATAGTAACTCCGAAAGTTGTTAACTTGTTTTCTTGATTGGATTTTAAGGTTTAAGCTTTGTAAGGAGTGTATAAGGCTGGTTGAGTGGTTGTGGCCACTGGTTAGTGTTGGTAGAGCATCAAGGAAGGTATACCACTCATCCACCCTTTGATTTATGTTGGATTTTAAGTGAAGTTTTTAGTAATGTTCAAGAATGAGCATGTTTATGGAGTTTGGAGTATGTATGGTTAATTCTTGATGGATACTTGTTGTTGGTTGATGTTGGTGATATGTTCTTGAAGTATATAAACTGATTATGTTGTAAAAATGGTTGGGTTGTTGAATTGATTTGGTTTTAAGAGGTTTTGACATAACAAAAACCCGGAAACGTTACGATTATAGCCGTCATAATGCCCATTTGATATAAGGCTGTTTTGAGCAAGAATTACGAACTGGTCTTGGAATATTTTTTGACAACACTGACCATGAACATGTAGGTCTTGTTTTAAGGTTTGTTTTGGTATAAAGATCATGTCTATACAAATTACGGTTTAAGAGAAAAGTGAGTTTTAGTAAACACCGTTCGGAGGAACAACCCATCTCTGGTCAGTCATTTTGAGGCTATATTTGGACCCCTTAAAAGCCATATTAAAATGTGGAACTTTGAGGAATAATACTAGAGACAGTTAGGAAGGCTCACGAAAACGATTCGTATTAAAAAGATTATTTTTCGATTTTATAAAAATGTGTAAGCTGAGGTTGCGCAAGTGAAAACCACTGAGAACATGACTTATAAACCAATGTTGTAGATGGTTAAGTATAACTTGTATTCGAGGATCAATTTCGGACTAAACCTACGACTTAAGTAATTGTTGATTAACATGGACTTAGTATGAGCCTATAACGAGCTAGTAATTCCTTGGTTGTGTTTCGCTTACGTGTTTAAGCATTGAGTACAAGTGGATTATCCAGGGGGATTAATCGTGCGTTTTCTTTGACTTTGTCTAGATTGTCCGGCATCGTCGCGAACCCTATCACTTCTCGAATATCAAGCAAGTTTTCAAAACCTATACTACTGTTGTTGTGATAATAAACTGTTTTCATATATGTTGTGTAAATGCGATATATAAATTGCATGTTTGTTTTTGAACTGCTATATATATAGCAATACTTGAGGATATGATTTGATGTGGGGCTTATAAGCTAGATATGTGATATCAGTTATAAGCCAGTTTTGTATATAATGCCCTAGGATAAGGGCGGGTGATTTTCTCTAAGATCAGAAGTAATTATATTTCGGTATATGTTAAAGGTTATTTTCCGATAAAGATATCGGGTACTGTTATTCGAGGATTAATTATTTATATTATTTATGAATATTCATTTGCGGATTATTGACTTAAAGTATATTATTTATGAATATTCATTTGCGGATTATTGACTTAAAGTATATTATTTATCAATATTCATTTGCGGATTATTGACTTAAAGTATATTATTTATGAATATTCATTTGAGGATTATTGACTTAAAGTACATTATTATGAATATTCATTTGAGGATTATTTATTTAATGAATATTATTTTCAAATATTCATTTGAGGATTACTTACTTAAGGAATATTATTTTCAAATATTCATTTAAGATTTACTTATTTAATAAATATTATTAAGTATTCGTAAATCAAAAAGAGGTTCCCAAAACAATGTTTTTCCATTTAAATCTGTCTTTTAAAGAGGATTTAAATGCTCACTCAACTTTCAAAAATATGGGAAACCTGATTTAAGTGACTACTACCTTTTTTTTAAACTCTCAACTCAAAACTGTCAGGGGACAGATATTTTCTCGAAGCAATTTAGTTGCTGCAAGTCAAATATTGTGTATCACCTCAACGCTCGAGGGGTAAATTCCTGGAATAAGTCGATATCCATTAACAACCATCGCTTGGGAAATATTGGAGAATCTTCCTTTCCAACCTGGATATAACTACTTAGTGGAGTCGTATCAACAAGTATTACACTTGGGGAAAGGAGGACGATCTTTACGTTTCAGAGTCATGGATTTCATCCGAACTAGGAGTGGTGTAAGTGGTCGAGTTGCGCCGACCCATCCATTATTTTTGCCCCAAATGGGCCGGGAGATCACCGTAAGGCGGTAGACAATGTCAGGTCGTCGTGATTCTTCCATCTACATGTAGAAAACATATTTTGTTGTACAACCTGCTACTGATCATAGTAAGGTTGGTACAGCGGGCGCGGTAGCAACTCCTGTATTGGTTCATCATCCATTTTGGATAATTATGCAACATGTACTAAAAGGGACCACGGATGACTCCATTGGTACAGGTTTACCGATCATGTTGGCAGAGGGATTCTGCAACATGTATTGAAAGGGACCAAGGATGACACCGTGGTACAGGTTTACCGGTCATGTTGGCAGGGGGTCGAAAAGTGTTAGAAATGAAGTTACAATAAATCCTTGTAACTTCAACTTTTATTTTATGAGTTTGACTCTGGTAAAACTTTACTCAGATACATATGCATAAGTGGATTTTGGATTTTGGAAAGGCTATATTGGTTTACTTTCAAACCTCATCTTTTATATTATACTAGAACTTTGTTCATAGTATGAATATCGAAAGTAGCAGAATTTTATGGAGATGATATGTGAAATACAGCAATGGTATTTTTGGAATACATTCCGATAAGGAAATAATTTCAGTATCGAGATATTTTGACAAATTATTGTCTTATACCCGCTTTATTTCTGGGTTGAATTAAAGGCAGAATTATGCCATACTTTCATTACCTTGCTGAGCTATCGCTCACTCTTGTTATTATTTTATATATTGTGGGGTCATGAGCAGGTGAATTATGAATGGTGTGAGTAATACAGGTAAGGCAAGGAGTACATGGATCGTGACAACCCTAAATCACTGACCCCATATTTGGGGCTGTTACACTTTCTATCCACAACACTGCCTGCATAATCAGAATCTGTATATCCAACAAGATTAAAATCAGAATCTTTAGGGTACCAGATACCTAAATTAGGTGTACCCTTAAGATATCTCAAGATTCTTTTAACAGCAACGAGATGTACATCTCTAGGGTCCGATTGGAACCTTGCACACAAGCATGTAGCATACATAATATCTGGTCTACTAGCAGTAAGATAGAGTAAGGAGCCAATCATACCTCTGTAGCTTGTAACATCTACCTTGATAGAATTGTTAGAATCTCCAAGTTTGATTGCTGTTGAAGATGGAGTCCTTGCTGATGCTGAATCCTCCATGTGATATTTCTGGAGGAGTTCTTTGAGATACTTGGATTGACAAATAAATATACCATTTGATCTTTGACTTACTTGCAATCCAAGAAAGAACTTCAGCTCACCCATCATACTCATTTCAAACTTACTCTGCATTAGCTTAGCAAATCTCTTATAGAGATTATCATTAGTAGACCCAAATATGATGTCATCCACATAGACTTGGACTAATATCATATCACTTTTATGTTTCTTTGAAAAAAGAGTTTTGTCTATGATACCTCTAACAAAACAATTTTCTAAAAGAAAACCAGAGAGAGTGTCATACCATTTTCTTGGGGCTTGTTTGAGACCATAGATAGCCTTGAAGAGAAAGTACACAAAGTCCAGCAGCTCCTGATTTTCAAAGCCAAGGGGCTGTTCCACATAAACTTCTTCATCAAGCTCACCATTCAGAAATGCACTCTTAACATCCATCTGATAGACTTTAAAATTGGAATAAGCAGCAAATGCTAAGAACATCCTGATGGCCTCAAGTCTATCCACTGGTGCATAGGTTTCATCATAATCAATGCCTTCAGCTTGAGAATACCCTTGTGCAACCAGTCTTGCCTTGTTCCTTGTAACAATGCCATCCTCATCTAGCTTGTTCCTGTATACCCATCTAGTACCAACTACTTTCTTGTTCTTTGGCCTGGGTACTAGCTTCCAGACTTGCTGTTGTTCAAACTGATTGAGTTCATCTTGCATAGCAATCACCCAATCTGGATCAGTCTTCCTCAGTTTTCTTTGGCTCCATTTCAGATAGAAATGCTGAATAATTACATTCATTCTGAGTTGCACTTCTAGTTTTAACTTCAACACCTGGATCACCAATGATCAGCTCAAAAGGATGAGCTCTATTCCATACAGTCTGTCTTGGAAGATTTGATCTTGATGATTCGCCTTCAAATTCACTTTGATGTTGTGAGTGACTAGATGATCCTTTATTTGCTCCCCCTGAGTTGTTGCTTGATTGCCTTGATGATTCTTCTCCAGTGTTGGTGGTATCTCCATTGTTACCAGTGTTTCCACCACCACCACCATGATCATTATCATCATTGTTATTATCATTACCAGCAATAACTTCAGGTGGGGCTACATCATCTGATTCTAAGTCTTCTTTTTGGATATTAGGAAACTTAGTGTCATCAAAAGTAACATTGACACTTTCCTTTACTGTGTGACTGCCAACCAAGTAGACTCTGTAAGATCTTCTGGAATAACCAACAAAAATAACTTCATGTTCCTTGGCTTCAAACTTGCCACGTTTAAAATCTCCATCCTTAAGCACCAAATACATTAAAGTACTTGAGAGTTGGTTTCTTGTTTTTCATGATCTCATAAGGAGTCTTCATTAAGTCCTTGTTGATTAAAATTCAATTCTGAGTATAACAAGCAGTATTCACAGCTTCAGCCTAGAACTACATTGGAAGCCTTGATTCACTTAACATAGTCCTTGGAGCTTCAATCAATGTACGATTCTTCCTTTCTACCACTCCATTCTGTTGATGAATTCTAGGGGCTGAATACTGTCTTATTATTCCTTTATCTGCACAAAAGTCATTCAGGACTGCATTCTTGAATTCAGTTCCATTATCTCACCTTATAGCTCTAACAGGGAATCTAGAATCCAGCTCAATCAACTTCACATGATCAATCACCATCTGTGGGGTCTCATCCTTGGAATGTAGAAATAAAACCCAAGTATGTTTGGAATAATCATCAACAATCACAAGTGCATATTGTTTCTTTGACATGGATGATGTGTAAAAATAATATAACTGCAAGCGCACAGTGTTTAGTTGTAGCAATCACAGATCGATCCACAGAGACTATGAATTTTCAAAAACCCTAACAATTAACTCAGGCGAACTAGACAAATAAGATTTGAGTTGAGATTTGTTTAACCTAATTAACAATTAAAATCAAATAAGGAAATCCTAAGAATCCGAATCCATTAATCAATCACAATTAATACCAACTCTCCCTAAAATCAATTCACTTTCCTTCACAAATAAGATATATCAATTAACGAGACAATCATATACTATGAAACTTGTTCTCTAACAATAACCTATCAAAACTTCATGGAGCAAGCATAGGCTATGAAAAATAAATCCGGTAACAATAATATATCAAAATCACTTTGTCAATTGAACAATTAAGCACCAAGAAAAATCATGAGAACCAATTAATAGAAACAAGAAGATATCAACAATAATCAAATTAACTTCATCTTCTTCCTAGGAGAATTAACTTAGCTAGACATGGAAGAAGAAACAAAACAATTTAATATAAATAATGCAAGTAAAAGTGTTTGAATAGAATAAAGAACTTGTATTGAAAGACAATAATAAATCTATCATACTCCTAATTATCAGATCTAGTCTAAATTGATGTCTAAATTCTAGGTGTCTAAATTATAGGTGTCTAAATTCTAGATGTGTCAAATACAAGAGAGGAGATCTGTATATATAAGAAAAATAACGGGATTGGGCTCTTTGACTACAAATCGGATTGTAGAAATATTTCCTCAATTCCTTTTTCTTCTCCGATAAGTTTTCCAATTTTTCTCCAATTTCCTTTTGACTTCAAGTATTTCCATCTCCTTGCCTTTTTTCACCTTTTTCTGCTTGAAATATGATTTTATTTATTTTCCTACAAAACAAAAGAAAACAATTTATTAAATAATAAAATTACGAAAACAAACATAAAATAGGTATTAAAAATGTATTAATTATGGACCTATCAAATGCCCCCATACCTATCTTTTGCTCGTCCTCGAGAAAAACTAATATAATATAAACTACTATATAATAGATAATACCACTTCCGTAGGTGATCACGGTTGCATTTGGCATATGCAACAAGCCCTTTAAACCCTTAGGCAGCCCTAGTGGACGAGTGAGGTCTCGTGAGGGTTTATAGTGAATGTACCCACAAAATCCATCGAGCTCATGTAAAAGATCGCATGACAATGCAACGCCACACATACAAGTTCTCTCATGCTACATCAACTTAAGAATCAAAAATGACTTTGCAATGTCTTGTCGTGGAAGATGCAAGGATTCACATAGTCTACTCAAAGAAATATGCATGAGTGCTCAAAAGTCCATGTCAAGTGTAAAAATAAGTTGGTAACCATGCTAAACCACAAGAGTACACCTTTGAGTCAAAACTTGGAATCTCAAATGTAGAAACAAAGAATAACTCACCTTTCACTCACAAAATAATATTCACTGAAGAACAAGGGTAAGTGTATCACTCTATTCCAACAAAATGATAAGCATGCTTGACATTTGGTATCAATCTAACTTTAACACAACATACATCAATGATGATAATCAAAAGGTCTTTATTTGGGTTGTAATGGGGCTAGGGACAAGGTATGTCAAGTAAGGCCAAATAAGGTGAAGTGTCAAAAACTAGTAGGCACCATAATTAATCATACACATCACCAAACTCATCCTCCCCACACATGAATTTTCTGATTTTATTTCAACAAAAGCCTTGATTAGTCGAATGAAGAAGGATCACAAAAATATAAGTATGCTCTCATAATTTTTTTTTCTTTTTGCTTTTTTTACTATATTTTGTTTTTCTTCTTTTTTTTTCTTTTTTCTTTCGAGAGCTAAGAGATAGATATAAGCAACCACAATCCTCCTTCAAAAATTTCTTGAACAACAACTATCAAGTATGCAACCAAACTCAATATTTCCTCAAAAGTAATGAACAAAATTAATCCCATCTTACGCACCTTATTACTCCTTCAAGTTCCTACTAGCCATTGACAATTTGGGATCAAGCATAAGTAAGGCTAAACAAGAAAAAGGTCTAGGCACATAATGTGGTGGGTCACCGAAAAAATAGGATTAAGCTCAAGAGGGTAACTAATTGATCATATATAAATGGTGTGTGGTAATTTGGAAAATATAGGTTATTCCTAAATGCCTTTATCATCTTATCATCAAATAATGTCATGTGTTTCAAGAAAGGTCTCAAACAAGTGCTAGCAATGCAAACAACACGTGGACACTCAAGCAAACGAATATAAAATGCAAAGGATATGCATATAGGCTCAAAATCTCAAATGGTGGTAAAACATAATCAATCCCAAGCAAAAATCTCTTCAATGCACAAACTTGTACTCAAAGCATGGAAACCAAATCACTTTGCACATATTCATGTCCTTCTAATTACTTGCAACAATCAATAAGTCTACTAGTTTCACCTTCCTAGTGTATGTATGTGAACAAGAACTTAGCAAATCACTTCTCAATCAAAAGTATCAGAAACACAAGATTACTATAGCATGTAAGGGTGCATCAAGCCACAAGAAATCATTTCACAAGGCTAGAATTCTATAGTATACAAGACTCAAATTCTTTTTGGGATTTTTTCATTTTTCAATTTTTTTTTTGGTTTTTTAATAATACTACTAAACCCCTCCCCCATACCTAAATCATGCATTGTCCTCAATGTATGCAAATGAGAGAAAAATGACAAAGTAAAAGGACGAGAATACCTGATAAGGGCATGATGGAGAAACACAATACCTATAACACACACATATACAGAAACACACACATACAAACACAGACACACTCCCCTACACTTCACTATGGGAGACGCATACGAAAACTCTTACTAACCAATACCAGATCGAGGAAAAACTACCTTCTTAACAGAATCATCAAACATGTGAAACTCACCCACAAATGAGCCTTTTTGGAAATTATCCACTAGAGAAAGATGATCTTGAAGTAGAATAAAACTCATACCACTAACATCATCCATAGACCAATTAGATTCTTCTTTATGTTGTTTAAGCAGATTAATTACTTGAAGTTCTTGGTTATGAACTATGTCACTAGAGATAACAACATGATGAGTTTCATTATTAACTACCAAAGACTGATCAAGAGTGGAAAAAGATAGATTAAAATCAAGTGGGGGTGGCTCACCAACAGAAGACTTAACAAATTCATGAAGTTCTTTATTGCTCTCATACTCCAACAAAATATCTTTCTCCAGAAAAGACACAATTGCACTATCCTCGAGATTGAATGGAAAAGACTTAGAAGAAGGACCTAGAAACATATACTTGAGAGTTTCTTGAAGAGGTTTAAGTTCTAATTCTGGTGGACTTGTCTCAACTGATTCATTAGCTTCATAAAGCGGCAAATGAAAAGGTTCTAACTCTCGATTGGAACTAGGAATAGTGGACTCTAACATTTCATTAACCTCATTTTTATGACCAGTATCATCCCAATCTTGACCAAAGTAGTTTTGACAAAAGTTAAGAACATCATCAACATTCATGATTTCATTATCAACTAACTCATCAATCATGTTAATTTCTATGGGTTGGTCAAAAAACTCATTGGGTTGATTTCCTACATTGAAAATGTTGAGATCAATTTGCATGTTTCCAAATGTGAGTTTCATTAATCCATTCCTACAGTTGATCAAAGCATTAGAGGTGGCAAGAAAAGGTCTTCCTAGAAGGATGGGAATTTGATTTTTGAGATTTTGGATAGGTTCGGTTTCTAGAACAATGAAATCGACAGGGAAGACAAAATCACCAACCTTAATCAACACATCTTCCACCATACCCTTAGGAATTTTGACAGAACGGTCAGCTAACTGAAGAGTGATAGTAGTCTCTTTAAGTTCACCTAAACCCAGGTCTTGATAGACAGATAATGGAAGAAGATTCACACTAGCTCCTAGATCGAGTAAAGCTTTATCAATGAAAGTATTACCAATGACACAAGAAATGGTAGGACAACCAGGATCATTATACTTCAAAGGGATTTGATTTGACAAGATAGAGCTAACATTAGATGTTAGGAAAGCTTTCTTAGGAACATGAGTGGTTCTTTTATGAGTACACAAATCTTTTAGACACTTCGCATAAGAGGGAACTTGTTGAATTGCATCTAAAAGAGGAATGTTAATCATGACTTGCTTGAAGACTTCCAAAATCTTATCTAATTGAGCAGATTGTTTGTTTGAAGTAAGTCTGTGAGGAAACGGAGCCTTTGGCTTAAAGACTTTTTCAATAGACACATCAGATTGGGGTTTTGAAGGTGGTTAATCGGAGGGTGATGACTCATTAGATTCAACTTCTTCAGGACTCTGGGGATTGGAAGATTGTTTAAGACTAGGATTCAAGAGTAACGGATTTGGTTCAGATGTAAGCTTATCTTCTGCTTGAGTATTGACACCAGCATGATTATTGAATTGATTGCCAGACCTTAGAGAGATAACAGAATTCACATTTTCATGAGACTTTTGATTTGGATGAAATTTAGGATTAATCTCGGGTTGACTAGGAAATCGATTTTTCTCTCTCTCACTGATGGTGTTTGCCAATTGACTAACTTGGACCTCTAGCTTAGATATGGCTTGAGCGTTGGAATTTAGCAATTGCCTATCTTGGGTCATAGTGCTCATGAAATTTTGTTGAGATTTGAGCAATGCATCTAAACTCTTTTCAATAGAAGTAAATCTTTTGTCAGATTCTGTAAAACCAGGAGGATTCAAAGGAACTGAGTTTTGATATTGACCGAGATTTTGTGGAGGATATGAGTTAGGATTTTGAGTTGGGTATGGACCAGGATTGGGCTTTTGAAAAGCAGGTTGAGAATTTTGGTTATACTGATTGTATTGACCTTGGTTCCATGAGAAATTTGGATGATTTTTCCAACCAGGATTGTATGTGGATGAATAGGGATCATTCCTAACTCTAGATTGAAACATGGCATTGGCTTATTCAATTTCAGGACAATTTTCTATCAAATGATTAGGAGAATTACAATTTGCACACAGAAACACTTGTGAGGACACCTTGTTGGTTTCTAAGGCTTCTAGACGTCTAGTGAGAGTAGCTAACTTAGCTTCGGTTGCAATAGAATTACCAACTACGTGTACGCCTTTACATTTTTCAGTTTCCTGACTAGGTTCCCTAGTCGACTCCCACAACATTGTTCTTTCAGCTAACTCCTCAAAAAATTGCCAAGCTTCTTCATCAGTTTTATCCATAAACCTACCATTACACATAGACTCTAACAAGGCAGTGGTTTGGCTATCTAAGGCTTCATAGAGAATTTTACAAAGTCTCCATTTTTCAATACCATGTTGAGGACACTTAGACAACAACTTTTGAAATCTATCAAAATATTTCCAAAAAGGCTCATTTGGATTTTGTTGAAATTGGTTGATTTCATTCCTAAGCCTGTTAGCCTTATGGTTGGGAAAATATTTTTTAAGAAATATAGCAACAAATCCCTCCCATGTGGAAATAGAATTAACTGGTAGACTATACAACCACTGTTTAGCATCTTCTTTTAAAGCAAAGTTAATGAGTCTGAGCCTAATGGAATCCTCACTTAGTTGTTGAAGTTTTTGTAAAGCACATACTTCCTCAAATTCTCGAATGAAAAGATATGGATCATCTCCCTCTACCCCAGCAAACCTAGGTAACATGCTAATGTTATGATGTTTGATTTCAAAATTGTTTGCGGTTACTGCTGGTAGCACTATGCATGAGGGTTGAGCGGTACGAGCGGGGTAACAACGTTCTTTAAGAGAAACATCCATTACGGTTGTTGGAACTTCTACTTCTTTTGAATCAATTTTAGTGGGTGAAGAGAAATCGAGTTATCTTGCTACTCCAGGTAATGAAAGGTCGGATTGTCTCACTAATCTAGATGTATTGTCTCGAACCCAAATACTTTGCATACAAGAGAAACAATCAACTAAGCACGTAGAAGACAAGAGCTATAAGTAAACACCCAAAAATGGAAAATCAAAAGAAAAATCTATCTTATCCTAAAAAAAAATCTAGACCTTGCTCCTAACAATAAGATACTACTAAAAGTAACAGCTCAAAAAGCATTCGTCGTGACTGGCCAGGCAGGAGGAAGCATTGCCAAGAGGCTAACCACCATTCTAGGCACCAGTATAAAGGCCAGGTAAGCTTTCGCTAGCCTAGACACCACCGAAAAATACTTAGTGATTTGTTCCTCCTAGATTCTCTTCCTAGTTGAGCGCGATATCCTAGGGCTAACGTCTAATTGATTTTATTAAGGAAAAAGGAATGCAAGATGAACGAATTAGTGATTTGTGGGCCAAGGAAAGGGTGATGAAATCCCTCACCTTATCTTGGAATTGGGTGGCGCCCTTAAGATTGATTAGATGATGCAACACACAAAGAACGAGAAATAAACACTTATAGATGCACTACACTACGTGTTCTATTCTAAATTGTAAGTACCTCTTTCCTCCAGCAATCACCACAATTGTATAATATGGAAAGCGATAAAGACAATAAAGAAATCTAGATGATGTGCTCCTATGTGAGAAAATGAATGATGCAACAAATTGGTTTTTAACAACTAACTAATATTTTTGGATTTTTCGGATAATTTTTTTTTTGTGTTTTTTAATAATGAGTGGAAAGAAAACAGAGAGATGTGATATGGAATACCGAAAAGCGCTTCCAAAAATTTCACAAGAGACAACGAGCCTTCTAGAAATCTTCTTGTCCAAGCTTTCCTCCGCTAAACAATACAGAACAAGAAACTAATACGAAGAATTAAATATCAAGGAGTGAAAAATTACCAATAATCCCCGGCAGCGGCGCCAAAAACTTGATGTGTAAAAATAATGTAACTGCAAGCGCACAGTGTTTAGTTGTAGCAATCACAGATCGATCCACTGAGACTATGAATTTTCAAAAACCCTAACAATTAACTCAGGCAAACTAGACAAATAAGATTTATTGAGATTTATTTAACCTAATTAACAATTAAAATCAAATAAGGAAAACCTAGGAATCCGAATCCATTAATCAATCACAATTAATACCAACTCGCCCTAAAATCAATTCTCTTTCTTCACAAATAAGATATATCAATTAACGAGACAAGCATATACTATGAAACTTGTTCTCTAACAATAACCTATCAAAACTTCATGGAGCAAGCATAGGCGATGAAAAATAAATCCGGTAACAATAATATATCAAAATCACTTTGTCAATTGAACAATTAAGCACCAAGAAAAATCATGAGAACCAATTAATAGGAACAAGAAGATATCAACAATAATAAAATTAACTTCATCTTCTTCCTAGGAGAATTAACTTAGCTAGACATGGCAGAAGAAACAAAACAATTAAATATAAATAATGCAAGTAAAAGTGTTTGAATAGAATAAAGAACTTGTATTGAAAGACAATAATAAATCTATCATACTCCTAATTATCAGATCTAGTCTAAATTGATGTCTAAATTCTAGGTGTCTAAATTCTAGGTGTGTCAAATACAAGAGAGGATATCTATATATATAGGAAAAATAACGGGCTTGGGCTCTTTGACTACAAATCGGATTGTAGAAATATTTCCTCAATTCCTTTTTCTTCTCCGATAAGTTTTCCAATTTTTCTCCAATTTCCTTTTGACTTCAAGTATTTCCATCTCCTTGCCTTTTTTCACCTTTTTCTTCTTGAAATATGATTTTATTTGTTTTCCTACAAAACAAAAGAAAACAATTTATTAAATAATAAAATTACGGAAACAAACATAAAATAGGTATTAAAAATGTATTAATTATGGACCTATCAATGGACATCCACTACAAGGAAAACAGCTAAAAGTGACCGCACCATTGCGGTCACATTTATATCAAAAATGACCTTTTTCGGTCGTTTTTATCTAAAAATGACCGGAACTCCGCGGTCACTTATAAGGCCGTCGAAAATAGAGTTGCGGTCGAAAATAGAAACAAAAAATGACCAAATACAGTCACATTTATGAATTCCAATTATGACCAAAAACAGTCACATTAGTAATTGACTGAATCCGGTCACTCTAATTTTAGCAGATTCGACCATCTTTTGTCACAATTAAGGTACTACATATGACTATTTCTGGTCACAAGAGATGCTTTGTTGTGACCAAAAATGGTGGAAAAGCACTTTTCAAATGGTAATTAAATACTACCAAAATCGGTCACATTTATTTTAGTAACTAACCTGCACAATTTCACCTATATATTTCCACATTTCTTGCTTTATCACAGCATTCATCACAAGCCTACAACAAAATACATACACAAAAGTAATACAATTTGAAACCAAAAAATTCTCATTTAGATACCATAAACACTACTACAAAATCTACAATAGATACTAATATATTCTCCGGAATACTCCATCAAGATTACCATAAAATCAAGATAAAGATTCTACAAAATTGACAAACTATTTGTTCCAATGTAGCCTAGACCAAGTATAATTAGAATAAACTACGGACTAAAACATTGTTGATGCTGCCTTCTGCATCACTTTTCTTTCCATTCTATTTCCTTCATCGTTAGCTTAATTACTTCCACTCTCGTTCCCGTTTCTCCCGTCGTTGGCCTGGTCGTTAACTGGTCATCAGTATCTGTATCCTGAACAAAAAGAGCACTTTATTAGCATAAAACAAGTTAGAAAAAAAACAATAAATGTTTTTATTTTGTTTTCAGTTACGTTTGCACGTAAAAGAATTTAGAACAAAATAACTATAATTAAATGTTAGATTAAAATAACTGATTAAAAGTAAATTACAGACTTACTAGCTATAAAGTTACTGGCTATAACAATCAAGTACTATGTTTACTCTTTTTAAAAACTACAAGACAAAACAAGGAGCCGATTTATTACTTTGATTAGAAGGATCAGATTGCTTTGGCAAAAACAATAACACTAGCCCAGCTAATCAACAACCACTAAAATCTCACCACTGGTACTACTTAGTATGTACTGCAACTAACAGGGCATACAAATTAGGCAGATAAGCAATCAAAGAAGTAATGATTAAATTAACATCGATTATTCCAGGCTTCCCATTCATTTTAAATAATTATATGGTCCTACATTTCAGTACTACGACAAACTAGTATTTTTTAGGATAATTGAAGCCCCGATATTGGTGAATTCCTGGATCTGTCACTGATTCTATGACAATTTTAAAGAACATAAATAACTATATGACAACCAGCTGTGATAGTCAACAGATTACCGCAATGCAAAGCAGAAGAGTTCCCAATATTTTCTTTTCGGTCTATAGAACAGTTAACGATTTCTTGTACAACTATAGTAATAAAATAATCTATATTGCATAAAACTTCATACTAAAATTAGGGGAGACAACTTCAAATTATTAACAATTTGATACATTAGAGAACTCATAGCCATCAACAAAAGGAATGCAAACATAATTGTTAAACCTCGATATGCATATCAAATCTCAGAACTAACCTAAGTAAATTCTGATTCAAACCAAGCATAAATGATAAAAATCCAACCAAACACGAAACAAAATTCAAACAAAAACATACTCAAGTATATAAAAAAAAATTAAAAAAAAAAAGGGTTACGCACGCCAAGGAGGAGGACTAGTAATGCAGTAAGACACATTGGGTAGCTGATCTTTCGGAGGATGAGGCGCTGGCTCTTCTGATTTTGCTGGTCCTGCTCCACCTCCTGCCATTTCTCTCTATTTCACTGCAAATGCACACCAACAGCTATATGAATACAATTTCAAAAAATTAAAAAAAAAACCTAAATTAAAATTCAGACAAGCTCTCTCATCACTTCAAAAAACCCTGAAACAAGTCGAATCGAAGCCTGAATTAATTCAGCCCTGAAACAAGTAAAAAACCAAATTAAAGAGAGAAATTGAACTGTTGAATTGAAGCACCAAATGAACAAGAAACCCCTAATTGAAATACAGGAAACCCCTATTATAATTAAAATACAAGAAACCGAAGAAGTTGGATGAACTCTGAAGTCTTCTTTCGTGAAAAAGAAGCTCGAATTGAAATAGAGGAGAGAAACAGATACGAACCTATGAGGGAGAGGCTGTGTGTAGCGAGAATGAATGAAGTAGCTGGGACACAGATCTGACGAGAGAGAGAGAGGAGGCGAGGGAAGATCTGACGAGAGAGAGAGGAGGCGAGGGAAAGAAAGGGCAAGAGATATTTTGTTAAAATGAGAGCGAAAGAGGGAAAGTGTTTGGGCGGTATTATTTGCCGCTTTAACATTGCTGCCATTCTATAGTATTGTTACTATATTTATGTGTTTTTAATTTATAAAATTGTGAATTTTAAATTTAATAGATCAAAATCTTAATTAGAATTTAAATTTAGTAAAATATCAATCAATCAATTAATATTATACTTTTAAAGACGAAACATTAAAAATTTGGTCGGTCGTTGATCGGTATAATTTTTTGATACATTGTGATTTTACTTAATTACTTTTGATTATTTATTAAAAAATATTATTAAATAATAACAATACATTTTATAATTAATTTACTTTTAAACTAAAAGATATTACTTTTCTAATTCTTTCCGACAAAATCTTTTATTTTTCCAAAAATATATCACGAAAAATTATTTTTTCCTAATAAAATTCCTGTTTTTCCAAAATTATCACGGACAATTATCTTTTTTAACTAAAATACTTGTAGAGATGTTGCTGGTAATCCATGTCTGAGATCATGTATTCCCTGTCACAGGTCTGAGAGGTCGTCCTGAATATTAGCAGGAGGAGACAAGAAGGCGACTCCTATGTTTCGGGCCTCCTGTCTTGTTGATTCATCTTCTATATTTGATTCCAGTAAGAGAGAGAGGTGGACGATTTTTAAGTTATAATCCTTTGGGCCTGTTTAGGACCCGTGCCGAGATTCGGGCATAACGGCTACTATCACTTTGTTTTCTTCCATATTGGTATTTCAATTTTTTTTCTCGATGATGATCCAGTTTGTGGTAGTTATTTGCGACCAAAAATGACTGCATCATGCAATCCATGTGACGGTTAATGTGACTTCCACTAGAAGTCGTCGGTATTATCAATGACTATTACATTTGTTAATACATGGTTTAACACTTACAGTAATCACGTTTGTTAATCCCTAAATTCAAACCCAAAACATTGCCTTCAGATCTTAAACCCATCTTTTTACCAATGAATATTACATGTTATAGTGTTCACTTATGCACAATTATATATTATTTATTTCTTTTGTGATGTAGAGCATGGTTTTATGATATCATCGCAATTTTTACAATTTTTATTTTTTTATGATTTATTACATCTATTATATATGTAAAACTAAAATAAATCAACGTCTTGAAATGGCCTTGATATTTCATCTACTATTAATAGTTGATTCCTTTTTCAAGTGTTAATTACGCTCCTGTAATATGCTTGTAATATGATAAGATTTAGTCTAACATTTGTTACGGTTTTTCATCTAATTTTATTGATAAATAAGTAATATTTTTGGATGAAATTTCAATTTAACCGATAACAATGCCTAATTATCGATTCACAACAAAAACAATGCATTTAATTTTTGGTATCTTGATATATTTTCTTAATTTTACAAAATGGTTAATATACATTATATGATATAATTTTGAAATATATTTCAGAAATGACCGAAAATGGTGGCTATTAGAAATGTGACCGCACATGGTCAATTCTGGTCACGGACACAAATGACTAATTATGGTCACTTTTATAGATGCGACTAGATTCGGTGGATATTAGTTTCAAATATTTTAAACACCTACAAGCGGGAATTTTCCCGCCCTATGGCTAGTAAAGTAAAGCGACTACTCCCAGTCATTTTTGTAAATGTGACGAATTACGGTCATTTGGTCTTCATACATGCGACCATTTGGAGTCATTTTTGTCTTCGGTCGAAAGTTACCGGTCGAAATTAAAAGTCAATCAAAGAGTTATGTGAGTTGACTATTCTTGTGACCACAAACGGTCACTTTTAGTGACGGTCACTTTTATCCGGTCACTTTTAACCATATTTTTTAGTAGTGATCACATTAACTGGACCAAACAAATCCATGTGCAGTAGCTGATGTGGTTCAGTTATTGATGATGTGTTAGTGCCCTTGTGAGAAGATTTCTTTGACTTTTCTTTTTGACATGCCTCACACAGTTCTTCCTATGTAAATTCCATCTGAGGCAAACCTCTCACCAATTCCCTCTTGACTAGAGAGTTCATGGTTTTGAAGTTCAGGTGAGACATCTTCTTGTGCCATAGACAACTTTCATCTGATGAAGCTTTGGAATAAAAACAATTAACTTCATCTTTGTCTCTAGAGTACAGATCAGCTATGAACAAGTCACCTTTCCTTACTCCTTGTAGAGCAGGCTTTCCATTCTTTTTGTGAAAGATCTGACACTTCTCTTTCTCAAAGGAAATAGCATATCCTCTGTCACAGAATTGACTGATGCTGAGAAGATTGTGCTTCAGACCTTCCACAATGGATACATCTTGAATGATAACATTTCCTGATTCCAAACAGCCATATCCTCTGGTTATACCCTTGCTGTTATCTCCAAAGGTAACTCCTGGGCCAACGTTCTCAACCACATTTGATAGCAGGGCTCTATCTCCGGTCATATGCCTTGAACATCCACTGTCCAGAATCCACACAACACGGTTTACTTGTGACACACCGTCTGACATGAATGATGAAGTACTGCCTTCATTAGCCATTAAAGCTAGATTTCCAACTTCACCAGCTTCTTCATCACTATCTGTATCATCCCAACTCTTTCCCTCGGCAAGATAAGCTTTACCAATCTTGTTCTTCTTGCTAGAATCATATGAGTTCCTTCTCACTTGCTTTGGCTTTCTGCATTCTGTAGCAAAGTGACCCAACTCATTACAATTGTAGCACCCGATTGTGCTTCTATCCACGGTTCCAGTTTTATAGCGACCCCTTGTGCTATTTGAGGAAGAAGAACCACCTCTCTGAAACCTAGGCTTGAACTTAAGATTAGGGTTCCTTATGAACCTGAAGTTCCCAAACTTCTTCACTATCATTGTCATCGACTCATCCTCCAGCTGTTCAAGTTCTTCCATGGAATAGAAGTCACCACCAGATTGACCAGTGGATGTTAAGCCATATTCAGCCACAATAACATCCCTGTAAGAACTAGAAGGTTGAACAACCTTCACTTCCAGTTGTTGTGGGACTTCTGCCACCAGTGCAGTAGAAGTACTAACTATCTTCCATGTTCCATATATTTCCTTCTGTTGAATCTGCTCCAGCTCATAAGTCTTCAGAACACCGTAGAGTCTTTCCAATTAAATCTCTCCAAGATCTCTTGCTTCTCTAATTACAGATATTCTGTTCTCCAAATGAGATGGAAGTGTAAGGAGGAACTTCTTGTTAATCTCCTTAATTGTGTAGTGATTTCCATGGAGATTCAGATCATTTATCAATTTGTTGTATCTCTCAAAAACCTTAGAGATACCTTCACCGGGGTTTGATCTGAAATGTTCATATGAAGAGGTGAGAATTTCCATCTTATTCTCTCTGACTTCCTCTGTCCCGTCATTGATTATCTTTATTGTGTCCCAAATGCGTTTGGCAGTAACACAGTTTAGAACATGATTATGCATGACATGATCAAGACAATCAACCAGAATCAACTATAAATATGCATCCAGGGAAGCATCATCTTTCTCATGAGCTGTGTAGTCCTTGGGTTCCTTGGGGTACATCCTAGCAGCTCTAGTAACAACATTGTTCTCTATCTGCTCTTCCTCAACAATCATATGAAGTTTTGGTCCATTTTTCAGCACTCCAAGATATTTATAATTAGCCACTTGAAGAAACAGGAGCATCTTTTTTTTCCACATAGGATAATGCTCCTTACTGAACATGGGGATTTTCACTGTACCAACTTTCTGTGTAGTAAACATTTTTGAGATTTTTGATGAAGAATAAAAATTTCAGAGTTAAGAAAAAATCACAAAAAATGGATCTTTGATTTGTGTATCAATCAAAAAGCTCTGATACCAATTGTTAGGTCCCGATATGTTTGTATAAGGGGGGGGGGGTTGAATACAAACAGTATCGTTTAATCGAATTTGTATTGTTCTTGATTTAACAATTTCAATAACAAATTACTGCGGAATAAAATGAAACAAGATTCAAGTTAAATATAACTTTATTAAACTTGAAGGGTGTTACAATTCAGTGGACAAATTACACACTTCCTGTTAAAACAAATCTAAAATAAATTCGACATGAATTTATCTATTTTTGTAATAAAAGGATCGAATACTAAAAAGTAGTTGGATATAATTTCAAGGGATTATGATCTGCTAGATTATCAAAGCAATACAAGTGAACTAATTCCAAAGGATTAAATGTTACAAAGAGTTCAAGAATTAATTCCACTGTTAGAATTTGCTCGGACAGTTGAAGGTTTTGAATGGCAGAAGTTAATGAATTTGATGTTGTATCTTTCTGTCTGTCTTCTTGCTTTTGATCACACTTTTTCTATTTAAACAATTCACCACAATTTCCTTCCACGCGCTAAACACTTTCAATACAAATACTACTGGTAGTACTATCCAAATCAATTGGTAGTACTATCGGTAGTACTAACCAATTGACTTGGTAGTACTATCGGTAGTACTAATGCGGATAGTACTACTAGAGTATTTGATAGTACTACTAGTACTAAGTGAAGGTAATATTAGAATTAAATAAATTCTGATTTAATTTATTTACTTAATTGATTTAATAAATAACTTAATTCTAAACGAATTAAATTATTGATTAAATAAATCAAGTTATTGACTTAACTAATTCAATAAATAAATTAATTCTTGAGAATTAATTTATAAATAAAATTACTTAAGATCTAGATTAATTAATTTAAGATATAAATTAATTCTCGAAGAATTAATTTATAGATTAAATTAATTAACTTATAGAATAAATTAAAGGAGAATTAAAACTAATTCTAAGAACCACTTAAATTGATGACGAACTTCCACTGAATGACGTTGACACTCCAAGTACTGTCTGGTTCATGAGTGACTAACTTGAATGACTGTTCTTCATCTTTTGACTTTAAGCGGTGGTTCTTTCTCCTTCTACTTAACAAAGGACTGTAACCTGTACGTTTCCGGTCACACTTCTCTGTCACTTTTAAATAGTTCCACTTCCTTGAATACTTCACTGAAGCTTGATCAATAAATTGAACTTCTTTAAATGTAGAATTACTTCAAAACTGTAGATGACATTAATCTTCATTCTCTTGACAGATATTATCTTCTGAGATTCATGTGACATATGAATATATTATTTACTTATTACATCTTAGTTTATGTTGAGTAGAATCCTCGGTGTTTACAAATAGGCCTATACATATGCCTTTCAAGTACACACATTGCAGTACATATATAAAAGTACATGGTCTACAATTAGTCCTAAGTTTAACCGTCTACATATAACAAAACCCAATATACATGGCAATGGCAAAAGTTCAGTGTACACCCTTAAACTTAGGACTAATCGTAGACCGGATAATTTTTATATATGTATTGTATTGTATACTGCAAGTTGTGTAAATATTATGTGCAGTACATATATTGCAGTACAAATATAAAAGTACCTGGTCAACAATTAGTCCTAAGTTTAAGGGTCTACATATAACAAAATTCATATTTAGTGTAGACCACTTAAAGGTTAGACATCTTAGACCAAAATTGCTATTTTTTAATTATATACTACTCCCTCTGTCCCTCTCATTTCTTTACACTTTCCTTTTTGGTAGTTCCCTCTCATTTCTTTACATACCAAAAATAGTAACATTTTATAATATAAAATCCAATCACATTCACTACTTTCCTCCACTATACCTACTTCATACCCACTTTATACATTAAATATTGATTGGTTCCATCACTTTACTCATTTTTCTTACTTTTCCCTATTAATTTACACTTTTTATTAATCTCCGTGTCGTTCGCTCAATGTAAAGAATTGAGGGGGACGAATGGAGTAACTAACACTGAACTTGCAATACAATAAATCTAAAATTTGTAGTACAAAAATTTTGATTTACAAAACAAGTTAATTTGGATTATGATTTTTTTTTGAAATAAAGATTGTAGGTTGTCCGGTGCAGTACATAGCGTAGTACAATATATTTAGTATATATGTGGTCTAAATGGTCATTTAAGTGGTCTACACTGAACATAACTCATATACTATATTGTTCCTCCTAAGGTTATAAATTCTCATAGTTCACCCAAATATATTTACAAATTTCATTTATTTTTGGGTTCCATACACATAAATTCATAGTATCGTTCTTGGAAATCTAAAATGTTCCATAAATTTTTGTCTTCAAAAATTTTGATTCTTAATTTCGCCCCTTAATAAAAATTTCGTAGTTTTGTCCCAGATTGCCTTGTTTGGTATTATTTAATCTATTTAAAAGTTGTAGAGTATTTGATATATTAGAGAATGTCTAATGCTAATGTAAAAATAGATGTAGCTATTGCTATAATATGAAACCAAAAAGTGGTTTTTGATGTTAAAATAGAACTTAGAGTCCAATGCTTAATTTTAAATAGCACCAACTAGATCCAAATTTAGCTATATTCCAAATCCCTAAACTTTAAATTTGAAATTATGATTGTCACCATTGCCCTAATTATTCATTTCCTTCCATCTAACCGCTTGCATGCCTAGGTGGTAATTATAGCTCCATCTATATTTGGTTCTATATTTAGAACCAACTATAACATTTTTTTTATTTTAAAACCAAGTATAGCATTGCATTCGAGGAATGAGTTTTATAATTGATGCTATATTACACAAATAACACTTTTTTTAGCATTGCATAGGACTTACTCTTACAATCAATTTTTATTCTGGTATTTTTCATTGTAATTTTTAATCAACTTTGTACTTTCCAGGTATTAACCACAGAAAAAGTTTGGAAGTTGTGAAGTCATGGAATGTCATGAAAAAGAATGCAGCAGAACTGGGGATTAAGTTCTTTTTAAAGTAACTACTCTCTAATTGTCTTATTTGCTCGGTAAAATGGCCAAAAATTAAGTTCAGAAGTAATGTCATTAGTTTGGGTCCAATGCACGAGGATTAGATGATTACTGTTAGCGATTTCTCCTCTCTACCACGCCATTTTTTTGTGGTGAATATGGAGCTGTAAGTTGTCTAGAAATTCCTGCTTCATTACTCTCCCCTGTCTATCCAAAAACATTTGATTTTTTTCTAAGTCCCTCTTTCGACTTTTGCTCTGAATTTCTTGAATGTCTCAAATGCCTCATCCTTGCTTTTCAAAAAATACACCCACATAACTCTGGTATAGTCATCTACTAGCAAGAGAAAATACTTATTACCTGCCATAGTTTGAGGTGTGATTAGACCACATAAATCACCGTGGACGATCTCCAATGCCTCCTTAGCACTATAAGTTGCATGGCTTGGGAAAGAATTTCTTGTTTGCTTTGACATAAGGCACCCTTTGCAAACCACGTTTTGACTTTTACTTTCAGGCATACCAGTTACCATTCTTCCAGTTGACATCAATGTCAAGGCCTTGAAATTTACGTGCCCAAGACGAGCGTGCCAAAGCCAAGAGTTCTCGTCGATCTTTGACAGCAAACAGTTCACACTCCCAATGTCAATATGAATTTTATACATGCGATTTGTCGAACGCTTCACTTTTATTATTAACTTGCCATCTTCTTTATAAACCCAAGGTAATCTCCGTTTAAAACAACTCTATTTCCTTCTTCAGCTAGCTGTCCAAGAGAAATTATATTACTACATAATGTTGGTATATAATATACCTTTGTCAAGAGTCTGCCTTCTCCAATTTTGCACTTTAGTCGAACTGTTCCTCTCCCTTCAATGTGTACCATGGATCCGTCTCCAAATCTGACATGTCCCTTGACACTTTCATCCAGCTCATGGAACTTCGACAACTGGCCTGTCATATGATTACTGGCCCCGTTGTCGAGGTACCAAACATTTGAGTAATTTTCTTTCTCTCTGCTGACTTGATTCAACCTCGGTGTCACTTTATTTTCGTTGACCAGTAACACCTTTTCTGACACCAGTAATGCGGGTTCGTCATCCTGCATTTGTGTCAAATTTACCTCCTCCTTTTGTTCACGCTTCGACTTTTTGCACTCTGCAGCATAATGGCCGTAACCAAGGTAATTAAAACATTGTACTTTACTCTTGTCACGTGTTCCTCGAACAACTTCTTTGCTGTTTCGACCTTTTTGATTTGTACTCCCCTCAGTTCCACTTTTCCCACACCGTTTTAGCCACTCTTCTCTCGTGAGGAGTAGCTTTGAATCATCCTTTTTCTTGTTTGGACCATTCTTCAGCCGTTAGCATCAACTGTCCACCCCCAGTCTCGCTCTGTCCTCTGAGACATTCCTCGTGAGCCTTGAGGGATCCAACTGTTTCCTCTACGGTCATGGACTCCAAATCACCAAATTGCTCGATAGTTGATGCAATTTGAAGAAATTTACTCGGTATTGCCCGCAACAGTTTCTTCACTACATAGGCCTCCTTTATTTCTTCACCGAGAGCTCGAATGGTTGCCACCAGTCCGTTGAGCTTCATACAGAAATCGTCAAGAGCCTCTATTTCCTTCATGCTTAATGATTCAAACTCAGACTTGAGAGTTTGTATCCGTGCTTTCTTCACCCGCTCAGCTCCTAAACACAAGGTTTTGACAGCTTCCCACGCTTCTTTCGTTGTCTTCTTCTCTGCTACAGACAGGAGTATATCCTCCGGAATGCCTTGATAAATGGCTGCCACGGCCACTTTATGTGTCTTTTCCTCGACCACTGTCTTCGAGTCTTTAGTTTCCACAGCGGACCAAACACCTTGTGCCTGCATATAGACTCGCATTTTGATCGACCAGGCCGTATAGTTTCCCCTATTTAACATGGGATAACTAAGCCCGATCACCCCATCTTTTGCTTTAGTGTTCTCGATTGTCACCCTCTTTGGCATATACTTTGACATACACTAACGTCAGCGCAGCTCTGATACCCGAATGTTGAAAAATATGTGATTACAAGCCTTGAAATTGAGAGTTTAATGAATGTTTGTAAAATCAAAAGTGTATATCTGAGGGCGTGTTTATTCAATCTGCAAAGTACAAGATAAATACACCAGGTGTGTTGCTACAAAATAGGATCAAACTCCCTACTTTAACTCCACTACATAACGTTTATTCAAAAGCTCCTAACTAATTTCTAGTGGTTATATGAAAGTCATATGAAACAAAATAAAACACAAATAAAATAAGCACGCTTTGATTAAAAACCAACATGCCTGGGTATCCAATAAGAAAGCTACCTTGACCCCAGACGGCCATATGATTAAAAACAAATAATGAAAAAATACAACATAATGAAGAAATATCAAAGTTGTGCTATTTTTTAATATACTTTTTGAGTTTAAAATTTGTAATCTTTAATTAAATATTTTTCATATTAAGTAAGTATCAAACTTCTTTTTCACCTATATAACACCTTAAAGGCACACATATAGGAAGGAGGCCCAAAATTAGAAATAATAATAATAATAAAAAGAATACCACAAAATGAAAATGGAATCGAAAGTAAGACTAGAAAATACAAAGATATCAATACAATTATGGAAGATTTAAGTCACATTGCATATTTTTTTGGATTTTATATTTGTATTACTGAACTTTATGTATAAGTGTTGGGGTAGAAATAGAAAAAAGAGGATAAGCATCCCAATATCTTTTAATTTTTTGTTTACCTACAAGTGTTGGGGTAGAAATAGAAAAAAGAGGATCAAAAGTACATATACAAAATTAAAAGATACCAAAAAAAAGAAATTGACATTTAGAATTTTTTTTAAATATACTTTTTGACTATCCTATACGTTGTCTTGTGCAAATATAGAATTATTTTCCCGTTTCTTCTTCACCTATAAAGATCATTTCATAACATCAATTTGTTTTGAAGTAGATTTTCATAGTAAACATAGTTGTGTGTGGTTAAGGTAATACTTTAATTCTTATTCACTTCTATTGTTAGCCATGGTTACACCATCCAGTTTTGGTTTTTCATTTATTTGGACGATAATTTGTGGTCCCAAATAATCATATGTTTTTAATCTTTTTATGAGCATATCTAAGTTTTGAATTACTCTTCTTGCAGTGGCATTACATTTCTTCCAACAAAGGTCAATTATCATGTGCAGAAAATCATGTTTCCATTGTGGAATTAGGGGTAAGTGTTCTCCAACTTGTTTAATTCGTCTCAGGATGTAAACAAAAACTTCTTTCAATTTTATTATTTATTCATTATTGAAAAATTGTTAATACAACATTTGATATAATTACATATAATGATAGAAGAAAACAATAAAAATAATGATGGATTATTGATACTAAAGGACGTTAGTCTAAACACTTGATTAATAACACAAATCCTTCCCATGTGTCAAATTTAATTTCACTAGTTATAACAAATTTAAGTTTCACATTAATTTTTATTGTTTTTAGTATGTCCACTATATATTATTTTTATTGATTTAGCTATACTCTTTGCTTTTTTTTTTTAAAATTTTATTTATTTATTTATTATAATCCTATTTTTATTCAAATATTTTTAGCCTAAATTTATTTGATTAGATCTAGACTTGATAATTTCATTCTTTCATTTAATTTATCAAATGTTTACTTAATTAATATATTTAATTTTCACTCATTGCCTACAATTTTTGTTGGAAGTTAAAAATCTTTTTCACTAATATCTTATTACATTATATTGTTTTATGTCATCCATTAAATCTTTTCTTCGTTCACATATTAATTTATTTTGGATTCACAAAAACTAATGGGATAAACTTTTATTTTACTTGATTTTGTTATTGCATAAAATTTTATAAATTCATAAATTTTCATTGAAGAAAGCATTTGTAGCACACCAATTATTCGATTATAAAATATCATTATTATTGTTTCACATAAAAAGAAATTTTGATTCTTATATATAATACTACTATATATGTTTTTAAAAAATATATCACTTAAAACTTGAGTTTGATTTTAAAACTTGGTTCCATGGTAGAACCATTTTTAATAATTTTGATTCTATTATCGAATCATGCCTAAATATTTCATAATTTTTAATTATTTTTTAATGAAAAAAGTTGTAGAATTTCGTTTTTAAATATTTCATAATTCTGTTATCGAATCATGCCTAAATATACATCTACAAGTGTTTTTATCTGACACATATAGGCTTCAAAAATTAATCATGAAGTAGAGTGTAAGTCAAATTTACCTAAAAAAATTGAAAATATTATTTGAAAACATTATTTATATTAATGAATTACCAATTCATTTTTCACAAAAAAATATTTAGCTACATACTATGTCCCTCCAGAGGTAAACTAAACATATCCTAGTACAAGCCCTAATTCATTGTGGTACTCTAAACATATTTAGCTACATACTATGAACCTTTCTGGCAATCTAGCTATCTAGGTTTTAAGTATTGAAACCTAATTCAATGTGGTTTTCTATTATAGATATCTTAGCCTAATTTCCTCTGGTTTTCTATTATAGATATCTTAGCCTAATTTCCTTGTTGAGTCGGAAGGTTACCTTGAACACCCATCTAGCTAGGATTTAACCATAAAACCTAATTTAATGTGTATTGCTATTAGAAATAATCATCCTAAGCCTAAATTCTTTTTAAGCATACACTTGTGAAAATTTTGACCCCAAATGGTACTCTAACAAATATTTTGCTCCAAGAGGATGTTAAACAAGTGAAAGAAGAGCCCAAACAACAAGTTTATTTTTAATAGAAAAAAGAGCAGAATCTACCAAAAAACTACTAAATGAGGAGGGATAAAGAAAATGCTTATAATTAGTAATCTTTTAAGGATTAGACAAACTAGTGTATTTTCTCTATGTTGAATACTAGATGTAGACACTTATACTGATTACATAGTTATTTGAAAACAATTGTGACAGGCACTAAAATTGTTGCAATTGGTCCAATTACCACGAAAATTTTACACTAAAATGATATTTGGTTGCTGATGGTATTGATAAATTTTTTTAAATGGCACGTACAGACACTGCACTTTGGAGAAGAGGCCCCCATCTGAGAAGCCAACATTATGTAATTCATGTGGAACTAGATGGAGATTAAAGGGAACTCTTGCTGACTATATTCCCAAGCATGGATTAACTCATGCGGAGACTCCTACTGGTAAGAAACTTTAGTTGCAATCTTTGGCATACAATTTCGGAATTTACGAACTTAAACAACATCTATACTATTATATTAAAATTAAAGACGAAACATTGAAAGTTTTGTAGTCTGTTCATGAAAGTTTTTGTAGTCTGGTCACTCCATTCATAGCCGTTAGATATTTTTGATCAAATCGATGAGAACCGTTAGATAAAATATTAAAATTAGTATATAGAATATGTTTTCTATTTTTCCTTAATAAAACATCTCATTTTTCAAAAATATCACAGCCAGTTTCATTTAATAAAATAACATAATAAGGTTATAATTGCTAATAAATAACTCATTACCATTTTTAGTTAAAGTGTATATTCTTTTTTATATTTTCTAACTAAAATTTCTACTTTTCTATTTTTCCTAAATAAAACCTCTAATTTTCCAAAAATATCACGAATAGTTCTATTTAATAAAATAAAATAATAATATTATAATTATTAATGACTAATCGATTAGCTTTTTTTTCAAAACGTATATTCTTTTTTATATTTTCTAACTAATATTTCTCTTAACTAAAATCTCAAAAATATCACGGGCTATTCCATTTAGTAGCATAAAATACTAATTTATGAATATATCTCTATACTATATTATCAAAGACGAAACATTGAAAGTTTTGGTACCTGTTTTTTGATACGATATTTGCCTTATTTAATTGTTTATTTAATTATTATAATCAGTTACCCTTTAAATTAAATTATATTACCATTTTTTTCTAAAAAAATCAGGGGCAATTTCCTTTTCAACTAAAACGTGTTACTTTTTCTATTTCATTTTCTAAAATCCTTCATTTTTCAAATATATCACGAGAAAACTCTTACTACATATTTACTTTAAAATCTATTTTAATACTTTTAATTGACAATTACCTTTTTCAACTAAAACATGTCACCTTTTCTATTTTTCTTACTAAACCCCCTTTTTTTCAAAAATATCACCGGCAAACAGTTATTTATTTTAAAATTCATTTTAATTATTTTAAAATGTTTAACACGCCTACTTATTTTTTTTAATAAATTCAATTAATAAAATATAAAATATTAATAATAAAATTAACAATTATTAAAAACAACCTATGCATCGTACGGGTTTTAAGCTATATAATTAAAGACGAAACATTAAAAGTTTGGTTGTCGCATAGACGGACGGTCGGTACTTAGTGATTTTACTTAATTACCCTTACTTATTTTTTTAAAAAAACTATCACTAAATAATAACATTATTTATAACCAATTACCTTTTCAGCTAAAATACATTACCTTTTTTATTTTTTTTCTTACAAAATCCTCTCTTCTTCTAAAAAAAACACCGGCGATTATATTTTTTAACAAAAACATGCTACTCTTTCTATTTTTCCTTACTAAAACTCCTAATTTTCCAAAAATATCATAGGCAAACCCTTACTTATTTATTTTAAAATCTATTTTAATACTTTTAATTATGTTACGTTTTCTATTTTTCATTTTCTAAAAAAATTATTATTAAATAATAACGTTTTTATAAACAACTACCTTTTTAGCTAAAATACATTATCTTTTCTAACAAAATCTTCTCTTTTTCTAAAAAAAATCACCGGCAATTACTTTTTCAACTAAAACATGTTACTCTTTCTGATTTTTCTTTACTAAACCACTCATTTTCCAAAAATATTTTGGACAAATCCTTACTTATTTATTGTGAATCCTATTTAAATACTTTTAATTACGGCACTTACCTTTTCAGCTAAAAAGGTTATGTTTTCTATTTTTCGTTACTAAGACCCCTCCTTTTCCAAAAATATCACGAGCAAACAATTATAAATCTATTTTAATACTTTTAATGATTTAAAAAAGTTTAACACGCCTACTTATTTTTTTAGCAAATGCAAATTAATATAATATTAAAGCATAAATAATACTTCATGGGTCCTACATAGCTAAAACTCTCTACTATAAAACAATTACACAATTAGAGTTATTAATAATACTTTACTTTAGAGAAAAAGTAATATTTCTATAAAAGTAAAGAATAATAGAAGTAGCATAATTTTAATATTTTAAAATATTTACACTAAAATTTATTAAAATTGAATTTATAAAAATAATGAATAAACATATAAATAATCATTATTTTAGTGAATTTGTATATATAAAAAAATCGTAATTTTTATCATTTCAAGAAATAATATATACATATGAAAAAATATATACATAAACCGAAATAATATATACATATGAAAAAATATATTATTAACTTAATGAATTTATATTTTTATGAAAATACACAAAGACATCAATAAATAAATAATATTATAAAAACACTAAAATAAAATAACTTATTAAAATAAAGCTAGTATTCTATAATTTATTGATTGTTATATATTGGAATTCATAAATCTTATATTAAACTAATATGTATATGCTATTACCCATCAACTCCTCCTCTTTTAAACAAGTAACGGCTAAGGTTAATCTTCAAATCTAAAAGTCTAAGGTTCCCATCCTCAGGACAACATATTAAAATTAAAATTTTTATATCATTAGTTCTAAACAATAGCCATTAGCTAAATATCTATGATTGTTGTTAGTATAGATATCATAAAATAATAAGTATTAAAAAAGCAATTATACAAAAAATTATAATAAGAAAAAGTTATGATATTAAAAGAACTGTACATCCCAGGGGAAGCTAGTAACATTAATAGGTACACAAAAACAAAGATGTCACGTATTTGAGCGAAAATATTTGATAGCCCAGCATATGATTTTACCCCATCTTAAACATTGCATCTATAGTCATCATAGCATGGCCAAGGCACCGCCAGGAAAAAGCAACAATTAGAGATCGTGCAAGTGACATGATCATCCCCGGTCAGGTCTCCTTAAAAATAATTGTGCGTCTAGTATTCGAAATTCATAGATATATTATTTATTTAATTAAATAATCAAGATGAATCTATGACAAAGACTATTGAACCTTTGCACTTTCGAAGACTAGTGACAACCTAAAAGATTGATAGACTAAATCCGTATATAGATATAACTGAACATGACTTAGCAATATGGAAATCTGTTATTGCATTAACTTATGAGAAAGAAACCAAACGATACATATAAGCTGTAAAACTAACACCTACTAAGAACCAGGACACTTCCTAGTTTTTCTCCAGAGACTTATTCAATACCTAAAATCTGGCAACCACCTACAGACTAAGTCTATTCTGCGGTGTTTACACATACATATTATTTATTCAGAAATAAAACAAATAACTATGTTTAGATTAATAATAATCCCAACATACTCCCCCTTAATCTAAACATTCCCCAGACTCCTAACTCCCAGCAAAGCTCTCATTTTTTCGAACTTGACAACAGCCAATGATTTTGTTAGAATGTCCGCACGCTGCTCACTTGTTCGAACATGCTTTATCACAATTAGTCCTTGCTCGACACATTCCCGAATGAAGTGGTATCTCAAATCAATATGCTTACTTCTCCCGTGAAATACAGGATTTCGAGCCAAATCCACAGCAGACCTGTTATCGATAAACAATATGACTGGTCCTGTTTTCACGCCTGTAATGTGGCCAAGAACCCTCTGTAGCCAGATTGCTTGACAGGCGGCAGCAGTTGCTGCCATGAACTCCGCCTCACATGAAGATAATGCAACACATTGTTGCTTTTGTGAAACCCAGGTGATTAGATTCTCATCGAGATAAAATTCCATTCCACATGTGCTTTTTCGGTCATCCAAGCTTTCAACTAGATCACTATCAGAGAACCCTGACAAAATGTAATTGCCTTTCCCCTTCGTATAAACAAGACCATATTGTAATGTTCCTTTTATATAGCGACAAATTCTTTTCACAGCATTCATATGTGTCTCTGTAGGCCTTTCCATGTATCTGCTTACAATACCAACTGCGTAAGCAATGTCGGGTCGTGTGTGTACCAAATACCTCAGGCCACCCACAATGCTTTTGAAGTGCGTAGAATTCACAGGTTCTCCATCTTTGTCAGTATGTAGTTGGAGCTTATATTCCATAGGAAACTTAACTGCGTTACAATCCGCCATTCCTGCTTTTTCGAGGACTTTCTGTGCATAACTCGATTGCTTCAACTTGATAAAACCATCTCCTTGAATCACCTCTAACCCCAGATAATAGGACAGTTAACCGAGGTCGGACATGTCAAATTCACGACCCATTTCCCCCTTGAATTTGGCAATGTCAGAGAATTGGGTACCAGTGACAAGTAGGTCGTCAACATAAACACCAAAGCCCAACGTCAACAGGTATTGGCTAAGACGAGAGTGCCATGCCCTTGGTGCTTCACGGAGACCATAAAGAGCTTTGATTAACTTATAAACCTTGTGCTCGGAGCCAGGTTGAACATATCCCTTTGGTTGGGAAACATAGACTTCTTCGAGTAAGACCCCGTTCAGAAAGACAGATTTTACGTCGAGATGGTGAACCCGCCAATCATGCTTAGCTGCCAAGGCAAGGAGTAACCGGACTGTCTCTAATCTCGTGACAGGGGCGAACACCTCATCATAATCGATACCATGACGTTGAACATAACCTTTCGCCACAAGGCATGCTTTGTGTTTAGTTACTTGTCCATGTTGATCCGTCTTTTGTTTGAAGACCCATTTGAGAGCAATGGCTTTATGGCCCTTTGGCAGATCTGTCAGTTGCCAGGTTCCGTTTTTTTCAATGGACTCGATCTCGCGATCCATGGCTGCTTTCCAAACAGGGTCCTCTATAGCATGTTCAAAGCATACAGGTTCATCGATACCCATTAGTAATAGTTCTTCATCGAGAACTGTCTCAGGTGCATTAGCATAAATATCAGTGAGAGCTCGAACACGTCGTGGCTGTTCGTCACTGGTGCTAGAACCACTGGAGGTGACAGAAGGAGAATTATCATCAAGAGCAGGAGAGGAGACCGGGACAGACGTCACATAAACACCAGGTGTCGAGGGCGAGGTAGGCGAAGGACAATCTTCTGAGAGAATTGGTGATGATGTATAATCTGCCAAGAAAAATTCCCCGTTATCACTTGTGGAGGGATTAGTATCAGATATCCAGTGCCATGCCTTACTTTCATCAAACAAAACATCTCGGCTAATGTGTATTTTCCATGTGAGTGGGTCAAACAATCGAAACGCCTTAGTTCCTGGTTCTCTTACAAAATGAACCACCAATTGACTTCGATCATCGAGCTTGGAGGTGTGTACATCAGGTGTCTTCATATAGGCTAAACAACCAAAAACCTTCAGCCAATTGACATTTGGCTTTTTACCGAACCATGCTTCATGTGGAGTGATGGTCGACCTTGCTCGAGTTGGGAGCTTATTCAAGACAAAAATGGTGTGTCGGACAGCCTCCCCCCAATATTGTGTGGGAACTTTCCGTTCTTTGAGCAAGCTTCTAGCCATGGCAACAATGGTACGATTACGGCGTTCTACCACACCATTTTGTTGTGGTGTGTAGGGCGCTGTGTAGTGTCATAATATGCCATATGATTCACAAAACCAATCGAACTCCTTGGAGCAAAACTCACCTCCACGGTCTGTTCTTAGAACTCGAATACCCTGTGATGCACCATTTTCAACAAGCAATTTAAAATTCTTAAAATGACTTAGAGCCTCATCCTTCGTTTTAAGCATATAAGACCACATCATACGACTATAATCATCGACTAAAAGCATAAAGTAACGGTTCCCGGCTGGGGTAGGGAGTGAAATAGGTCCACACAAGTCCAAATGAATTAATTCTAAACTCGTACTTGCAGTAAAAATAGCTTGAGATGGGAAAGGCTTATGTGCTTGCTTTGACATGAGACATCCACTACAAATTTCACTTGGTTGGCAGAAGTGAGGTAGTCCATGGACCATATTATGTTTGGTCATGAGTTGCATCGCCTTGAAATTCACTTGTCCAAATCGTTTGTGCCATAGCCATGTTTCTTCCTCTTTATTTGTCAATAAGCAGTGGTTTTGTACCTCGTCGATATGTAACTTGTAGAGCCTATTAGTCGATCTTTGAACTTGAATGAGTAGCCTTCCACAGCTGTCATAAACCCACAAGTTCTCACCATTCATTACCACTCGGCTTCCTTCCTCAGATAACTGTCCCAAGCTGATAATGTTGCTTCGAAGTGTGGGTATGTAGTATACCCCTTTCAAAACTCTAGTCTCGCCATTTTTGCACACAATTTTAATTGATCCCTTTCCTTCGATCTGCACCAGTGAGCCATCACCGAACTTGACTTCCCCCTTCACAACTCTGTCCAGTTTTTTAAACTTTTCCCGGCGACTAGTCATGTGATTGCTGGCCCCGTTGTCGAGGTACCAGGTGTTATCATCTGTTGCACTTCCACTCGAGATTTTTTCCTCGGTAAACTTTACCATGTCTTCTGCACTGTTCTCACACAACACCATCAGTAGTGCAGGTTCATCCTCGTTTAGTCGTGTCAAGTTGGCTTCTCCTCTTTGTTGTCTTACTCTTCTTGGTTTACGACACTCGGCTGCAAAGTGTTCGTAACCCCCACAATTAAAACATTTGACTTGGCTTCTGTCACGTACAAGTCGATTGTCACATGGTCGATAGTCATTCCCTCCAGGTTGTGTATTTTTGCTTGATTTCTTCAGCCATTCCTCTCGTGTGAGAAGGAGCTTACCCTCTTTGTTCTCTATTTCAAGCCATTCATCCTCAGTCAATAAAAGCTGTTGTCCCTCATTGTTCTCCGACGTTCCATGTAAGCGTTCTTCGTGGGCTTTTAACTGTGATGCCCCCAAATCCGGGGTCAGGATTTGGTGTCACTATCGCTCTGAATAAAACATACTTATATAGACGACCCCTCAACAACGGATCGATCACAGGTTATGGTATGAAACAAGAATCTAAAATATCAAAGTTTATTACAACATCTAATTCAGTCTTATTACAAACCATTTGTCATCATCTAACCATTGGTGAGATCTAAAATGAACTCTATCTTCCTGGTAACATAGAACCTAAAAGCTCGAATCAGGCCTTCTCACGGTCCTCTTGGCGGTTACTCGAAAACGGCATACTCCATTCCTAACTGAAAGGTTAGGGAATAATAAAAACAAGAGTGAGCCAAAAATTGCCCAACAAGTGAAATCAATATAAACAGTTTTCATTTGATAATCCATCAACTTGATAATCAATCGAGTAATTCAGTTTCAAGATATAAGTTTCTTTTTCAAAGAAAAGGGTAAACAAATGAATTGGAACTTCTGATAAGACGGTACGAGCTATACGGGTGATCAGCCACGTAAAACTCCATACCATGTTTTCACTAGGCCCTAACATTCAGGATCCATAGGCACACATTGGCCATAAAATACATACATAAGTAACCAGGACCGCCGCCACGGTCAAAGTTTGTTCCATTCATAAGTAATTCAACAAAGGGATTAAATGAATAAGAGGCTTTCAACATTTCCATCATTCATTTCAGGTTACAAGCTAATTCAAGATTTTATTGCAAGGGTTTGAAAATTTGATAATTGAAAAACATGGTAAGTAAATGAACAAAGGAATAAGTATGCTTCGGGTATTCAAAAGTTAACAAAGGTCGACAAAATATAGGTCAAGAGAAAGGTTTATATGAATAAAGCAAAGGTGAAGGAACAATTGTAGGTTTTATAAGAAAGAGCAAGGTAAAAAGGGGTACAATGACATGATATTGAGAACAATTGCATAATGGTAAGTAAAGGACAAGTAAAAGTAGAACGTATACTTGCAATATAATCAAAAGATACCATTTGCATCATAATTTAAGAAAACTACCACTTGAACAATAAGTGGAGGGAATAGACACTTGCCTCAAAAGCCGATAAACTAACTCAATAACTTGTACACCACTCCGACTTTACGTACACGGGCTCCTTTCCTGGCCTCCTACTTGTACCTATATAAAGGTATAATATCGTCTTAGTCTTTATAACTTAGTACCTCAGCTTTGTTTACGTATCTCTAAATACTTCTACCCCATCATCATACAATTACATATACTTATACATTTAAGAAGCACATAGTGTCTTTACAACTTTAATTAACATTTAAACATGTAGTCACTTAGAATATATCGCTTAAGGACATCACATGACATTCCTCAATCTTATGACGGAAAAGCCTCAAAATAAAGTACTTTAATAACTCTATCTACATTCTTGGACAACATTAACACTTAATCACATAAGCCATGTATACGTACTTTAGGAATTATACAAACCATACAAACACATAAGACCAACATGTCAAGATATGACGACACCATTCACCATTGTCTTCCACCCTCTTCTCTTTTCTCTCCTTTCTTTCTTCCTTCCTCTCTTCCTTTTCTAGGCCTCTCAGCCTCTCCCTATCTCCCTCTCTTCACTCTCTCTCGGCCTTATGGCCTCAGTCAACACCAACACACACTCACTCATACGAAATCATATTTTAAAAGTACACACTAAATCATATTTTGAAATAACACACTCACACTTTTACAAGATTATGTTTTTGAAGAATGACACACACACCCACAAAGTCACATTTGTGAAAAGAACACGTTTAAAAGAATACGCACGCACATATTTTTAAATCGTATTTTAAATCGTATTTTAAATCATACTCATAAAATCTTATTTTTGAATAACACACTCCCACCTTTAGAAAATCATGTTTTTGAACAACTCACACCAAAATCACATTTTAAAGTACACACACCTACTTACTCAAAATCCCATCTTTAGATTTCTACCTAAAAGTATACCTTTAAGAAAACTATTTCTTTATAAAAACTTACTACTTTCTTTAAACAACACCCACACCTCAACACCTTCATGAAAGATTACACACACACTTTTAAAATCGTATTTTGAAAACACACAAAAGTACATTTTAAATTTACACACACACAATCACATTTAAAATTCAAATCCTCTTATATCTTACTCCCTCCATCTCTCTTCCTCTCGGCTCCCTCAATCTCTCTTCCTCTCGGTCCTCTCTCCCTCACCCTCTTCTCTCTTTTTAAAACCTCTTTTCCACCTTAACTCCCATCTTCCTATCCAAAAATCATGTCACCAAGCAATAACATTTCAATAAAAATTAAATTACTAAAACTAACATTACTAATAATCAAAGCTCATCATAAAACTAACATGCAAGTTTAAATCTTCAACATAAACCACTTTCTCAACACATACACCACTTTTATAAATACAACCCATTTACAAAATCATACTAATTACTCAAGAATCCTTAAGATTACTAACATTCACTTCATAAGAGATATAATTCATACTACCCATATCACATACACCTCATCTTCTTAACAAAAATCAAAACTCACTTCTAATCTATAACTAATATCACCAATTATCATAAAATAAATGACATGCATCAACTTATAACACTCAATCAAACAAGAATAGACTTGAATCAAACTTGTAAATATAAGATCAAGACCATGGCTGTAATAACCCGAATTTTTGGAAAGAAAGGGAAGTTGAGCCCGAGATTCATTGGGCCATCTGAGATTTTAAGACGCGTCAGGAAGGTGGCCTACGGGCCAGCCTTACCCCCCCCCCCCCCAAACTTGTAGAATGGTCATAACAGGGTTCATGTGTCACTGCTACATCAGTATACTATAGATGCCCGACATATGTTAGAGTATGAGCAGGTAGATATACAACCTGGTCTGACTTACAAAGAACAACCTGTGGAAATCACGGATAGAAAAGAGCAAGTGCTAAGAGACAAGGTTGCCAAGCTAGTGAGAGGTTTGTGGAAAATCAAGAAGTGGAAGAATCCACTTGGGAGTTAGAAAGTGCAATGGGAGAGAAGTACCCTAGTTATTCCTAAGCTGATTCCGGGACGGAATCCTTTTTAAGGAGGGGAGACCGTAATAACCCGAATTTTTGGTAAAATTAAAACTTTTCTTATTATGATTAAGTGCATCAATGAATAGTGATTTTGAGGGTTAAGAAAAATTTTCATGCCACCTATGTACGAGACATAGTGTGGATATTCCGAAGTCATATTAGTGATCTACAGAGTAAATAAGTGAATGCAAAGACGATCGGAATTCAGAAATTCCAAATTTTATTTTGGTGTAGTATTTGACCGGGCAGTGAATTATATATTATTATATTCAAGAAATGAGATATTAAATTTGAGGATTTAAGGATTTAATATTTTGGAATTTTATTGTTTTATTAAAGTCGATTTAAGGATTCGATTGTTGGAGTGAATAGTTATTATTCACTGCAAGAATCGCGTAGAGTTTTATTCGCTCTTTTTAGGAAATATTTTCGAATCGTTGCAAGAGGAACAAAAACAAGGATGAATAGTAACATTGATGAATAGTACTCCAAGGTGAATAGTAAAATTTTATAGTCTCCGATTGATCCTATATTTCAGCGGAAGTTCAGGAATAATAAACGGTTACTAATCACGTAGTAAGAAATCGCAAACGAAAACGAGAATCGAAAATCCGTTCGAAGGAGCAACTTTGGACGTATTATAACTTAGGAAATAAAGAAGAAGATATGTATTAAAAGAAGAATAATGGGTGGAAGAAGTGTGTGGAAGAAGCTTTGTAACTTAGCAAACTTGAGGGACTAGTTTGCAGTGACTAACTTGCATTTTGGCAAACAAATATCTAAACCTTATAACCACACATGTACAAAACCTCCCCCACACAAAAAGCAACAGCCTCCTCCCCCATTTCTTGAAGAAAAACCGAATGGAGAGGAAGAAGAAGAAAGGAGATGGCAAAGCTAGCAAACCTCCACCAAACTTTGAGTTCTTAGGCTTAAAAGAAAGAGTGAATCAAGCTTGTTCTAACTAAGGTAACATCTCCCATACCCACTAACTATAGAATTATCTTTTCTTGATATGAAGAGATGATGAATAGTGTTTTCAAAAAGTTTTGTGTTTATAATTTAAGTTTGAAAGCATGTATGTGTAATATATGTAATGGGTTGATGTTTTAGGTGATTAGAGGAATTGTTGGTTAAGTTTGGAGGATGGGTTATGAATTTGTTTTGAATATTCATGGAGGATTTGACTGAGTGGAGGGAGTATAAGGTGGATGGTGAGTTTGGGATTGATTGGTATTGATTTGGTTGTGTTTTGAAAATGGAAAAAGTTAAGTTTTAAGCCGTCGTAATGCCCGATTCTCGTTAACTCTAAAAACTGCCTAGAATCCGAAAGGCTAACTGCCTCTTTTGGTTCAGTGATGAACATGAGTGTGTATATCTTTGTTTCTAGTTTACGTGAGCACAAGAATCATGTCATTACGATTTACGGTTTATGAGATATGACCATTTTAGTGAAAGTGGTTCAAGGAATGAGATTGCAAAAATGTACCAACTTTGTGGCTATGTTTGAGACCCTTAAGAGTTGTTTTAAAATATGAAATTTTGTATTGAAGTGCCAAGGTCAGTTACGAAAGTTTGTACGAAGGGTTCGAGTCCAAAAGATTATTTTTCGATTTTATAAAAATGTGTTAGCCGAGGTTGCGCAAGTGAAAACCACTAAGAACATGACTTAGAAACCAATGTTGTAAATGGTTAAGTATAACTTGTATTCGAGGATCGATTTCGGACTAAACCTATGACTTAAGTAATTGTCGATTAACATGGACTTAGTATGAGCCTATAACGAGTTAGTAATGCCTTGGTTGTGTTTCGCTTACGTGTTTAAGCATTTACTACAAGTGGATTATCCAGGGGATTAATCGTGCGTTTTCTTTGACTTTGTCTAGATTGTCCGACATCGTCGCGAACCCTATCACTTCTCGAGCATCAGGCAAGTTTCTAAATCTATACTTTGAAGTATTGACTATATAATACTTCTTTTGCCATGTATAAAAATTTGACAGTTTTGCGATATATCTTATTTCTTGTTGAAATGGATTTGACCTTTGGATTGTATGAAATCTTTTGAGTTAAGTAGTTATGAACCGGTTTACCTGGTAGCTCTAAATATAAGAGCATATTCATTGTTTTCGACTCTAAATCGGGGAGTCGGTATTTTGAGATATGTAGATAGCCTTGGAAACCCGGAGGGATTCCATCGGCAAAATACGATGTATTTTGAGGATTGTTATTCGAGTATGATATCATTCGAGGAATGATATTTTCTTACTATATCTTTCAAGGAATGTTATTTAAGTATTATCTCAGTCGATAAATACTATTTGAATACTATTTCAGTTATATATGCTAATGGAAGGCATAACTGTTTTCGAAAGTATATTGTGATACTTGCTTTATAATTTGATTATGGGCTTCTAAGCTAACTATGAGATATTAGCTAGAAGCCAGGTTTTTATAAATGCCCTAGGATAAGGGCGTGTGATTTTCTTTAGATCAGAAGTAATTATATTTTCTGTATATGTTAAAGATTATTTTTCTGATAAAGATATCGGGTAACTGTTATTCGATGATTATTTATTTAATGAATATCATTTTGAATATTCATTTAATCCTTATTTATTTAATTAATATGATTTTTGAATATTCATTTAATCATTATATATTTAATGAATATTATTTTTGAATATTCATTTAAGGTTTATTTATTTAATGAATATTATCTTGAATATTCATTTAATCCTTATTTATTTAATGAATATTATTTTGAATATTCATTTAATCATTATTTACTTAATGAATATTATTTCTGAATATTCGTTTAAGGTTTACTTACTTAATAAATATTATTCGATTATTTATTAAATACTTTTAACACGTTTTAAAAATGAGAAATGTTATTTAAAGTTTATCCTCGACCTTCAATAATTACGAAGGATACTCTAAGCTGTATTATTAATTATTTTAAATCAAAAACGGGTTCCCAAAACACCGTTTTTCCATTTAAATCTATTTTTAAGAGGATTTAAATACTCGCTCAACTATCAAAAATATGGGAAACCTGATTTAAGTGACTGCTACTCATTTCAAACTCTCAACTCAAAACTGTCGGGGGACAGATATTTTCTCTGAGCAATTTAATTGCTGCAAGTCAAATGTTGTGTTACTACCTCAACGATCGAGGAGTAAATTGATGGAACAAGTCGATATCCATTAACAAGCAATAGCTTGGGAAATATTGGAAAATCTTCCTTTCCAACTGTTGGTGGCCCAACTGGGATTGGGCCGAATAGTGATTGGGCCGAGTAGTAATTGGGCCGAATGGTCACAGCCCATTCCTTCGGATCGGTCCGTTGGATCTGACCGTTGCTTGACCAGGTCACCCGACTATTCAGGCGTAAGAGCAGGACCACGTATGTGGTCGGTTGCCCCCGAAGAATCCGGGTGAGCCGGTACCAAGGTGCCTATAAAAGCACATAACAGGTTTCTAATTGGGGATATACTCATTCTTACGCTCACAAATACTTACACGTTCGTTTAAACCTATTTGGAACCTCTAACTTATTCTCACACCGGAGGTGAATCGGGGGCCCAACCCCTCACATTCTTCTCTTTTGACAGGTTGACCCGAAGAGCTTCCTGGAATCCAACCCGACAGAAAACTTGTTCCAACATTTGGCGCCGTCTGTGGGAACGTGTAAGCAAATTTGTGACGTTAGCTGAGAACGATGGCAATTGATAGTTCTGAAGATAGGGCTCTCGGTTTCGCTGAGACTCATCGCCAAGGTCCCTCTACAACTACACCTCCTATTAATCGAATTCTCAATTTCGATGATGAGTTGGAGGAGGGACCAATGCCAACTCCCGAAGAGCAAAAGGCCATGATTCTTAAATGGCGTGAAGAAACTGCTGCCAAAGGGGGAAAGCAGAAGGAAAAGGAAAGGCTGGAAGCCGAAGCCCAAGCTAGGGCGAAGAAGAGGGAAGAGGATCTCGCTAAGCTGGAAGCAATTAAAAGGCGAAGGGCTGAGCTGGATGCTGAGGAAAAGGCTCTCCAAGGTGCTGTGGAAACCGGAGAACAACTATTGGTACAGACCAGTCACAGGAGAGAAAAGAGGGTGCATAATGATGAAGATGGATCTTCGGATTCTGAATCACACCCCCGAAGGATCCGTTCAAAGGTGATCGTACGGTCGGATACCGACGAGGAAGGAGATCCTCGCATGAAAGACAGGCTGAGCCGAATGGAGAAGGCAATGTTCGGCGATCGTAGAATTAGTCACGAGCCGGTAGTGTCGGAGGAAATCGAACAGTATAGACCTCCCCCTGGAAGACAATTCCCGAAGATGAACGAATTCAATGGGAAAGGCGACCCTGAAGACCATTGCGAGAAGTATGAGTCCCTTATGACAGGCATGGGACACTATGATGTCATGCTTTGCAAGATGTTCAAGACATACCTGAAAGGTCCAGCTACCATGTGGTACAGGTCAATGAAATCAAGGTCGATATATTCTTATGACCAGCTAAAAAGGAAATTCTTGAGGCACTATTCGCACTTGTGCCGAAGAGAGAAGGACACCGAAGCTTTGATCCACTGTAGACAAAGGCCGAACGAAGAGTTGGGAGATTACTTGGCTAGGTTTAAGAAGGAAGCTGGAATGGTGACAAATTTGGACAAAGTAAAGGTCGCTGGGTTCTTATCGGCAGGACTAGACCCCATCAAAGGTAAAAAACTCCGATATCTCCCACCAACGATGTCAAACATATATATTTTTTGAACCATATTGAGTGTTGTGTGACGTTGTTGTACCCGGACTCTCATAAACTCCAATAACATCTGCATTGTAGTAAGATGAGAGAGATATTTGAAATAGTACCAATATAGATATAGGTTTGTGAATAAAAAAATGTGCAAAACTATAAGAACTTTTGATCCACCAACTCTTGCATGTAAACATCCAAGAGAAACCAAGTCAAACTTGTGGCGTGGTATCATCTCATCCTCAACTGTTATTGGTTTCATCTTAGTATATTTTTGAAAAAAATATACACTTCTTTTTGCTAACATGAGAATTGTTAAGCTTTGAGTTCGCAATTTTGAAATTTGAAATTGCATAAAGACGTCCTTCTACATGGTCGAATCTTGCCCGTTACAAAATTCAGGTCCAGCGTATGCATGAATGTGAGTTTTCTGCATTGGACAAACACAAAATAATTATATCGAACAAAGTTGTATAAATCTATGTGTGTTACTAAGTTTGTGTATGAGTAAAAAGAGTACTTACGACATCGTCAAGTAAGATTAGATTGAGCCCTTTAAAGTCACCCGTAGCGCTGTTGATCCCATGCCACATCCTGGTCACTCGTATTTTGATTTGCCAGTTTGTCTTCTCACATGTCAAGGAAGCAATTGATCCCATGCCACATCCTGGTCAAGCGTATTTTGATTCGCCAGTTTGTCTTCACACATGTCAAGGAAGCAATATGATTAAAGCGAGCTCCTTGCATTTTCAGCTGATTGATGTGTAATTGGGGATTGGTAGTTATCTACCAAATACACATGGACCTATTTATAGGCATAAGATTATATAACCATTACTTAATTTTGGCTCAAATCAATCAATCCCCAATTATGATTATTACATTAATACACATAAAACATTTATATTAATTATCATTAAAACATATCTTGCATTTTAATTTTTTGATAACTATAAATCAATCTCAAATCAATTATCATTAAAAAATATATTGCAGGATCTTAATTTTTTTTTAATAAGTATAAATCAATTTAAAATCAATTATAATTAAAAAAATTTAATTGTTGATAATTATAAATCATTCTCAAATCAATTATCATTCAAAAATATGTTGTAAGATATGCTTTAATTGTTGATAACTATAAATAAATCTCAAATAAATTAATGGTTCAAAAATATCTTACAGGACTTTTTTTATAAATCAATCTAAAATTAATTATAATTGAAAAATATCTTGTAAGATCTGCTTTAATTGTTGATAACTATAAATCAATCTAAAATCAATTATCATTAAAAAAAACTATCTTGTAGGATCTATTTTAATTTTTGATAACTGTAAATCAATCTCAAATAATTGACGTTTATTTTCAAAAATTAGTAACATATACATTAATTTGAATTTTATTATTATTATTTGAGAAATTACCAAAAATACTAAATTTTCTAAGTTTTTTTTTGTGGTTCTAGTAATTTTTAATTTGTTTTGCGAAAATACGGTTTTCAATTAGAAGCAACCAAATGCAACTTTTTTTTACGACTTACAATGCAAAAAATTTTGAAAACTCGTAATTTTGCAAAAAAAACTATTTTTGCAAAATAAAAAATCGTATTTATGAAAAAACCTCTAAATAGTATTACATTAATTTAATTTAAATTTTATTCATATTAACTATGATTAAAGATTACCATACTTGATTGTGGTCAAGATTTTAACTACAACGGTTAAGATTTTAGTTAAAAACATAAAAATGGAAATATTGTTGTGAATTTTGATTGGTTGAATTTTAAAAACTCGCATGTGATTGGTTGAAAATTATGAAAAATTCTCTGATTGGCTAAATATATGGTAATTCTCTGATTAACTAACTACATTGTAATTATAAAAAAACATATTGTTGCAAAAAAAAACCATATTTATAAAAAAAATCTCTTATAATTCATATTACCATTTTATTATTAATATTTATATTGATTAGAATAAATAAAGAAGAGTTAATTTTCTTAGGAAAAAGAGAGTTAATTTGACTTAGAAAGTATTTAATAGAATATTAAATTGAAAAGGAAACAAATCATTATTTGAAGTGCATTTAAACTTTTCCTTTTTTTCCTTTTTAAGATAGTGGTTAATATTGGTACCATAGTTAGTCACCTATGGGTAATTCTAAAAAAATGAAATGTGCTACATCAATTCTGATTGGTTGAAAAATAAAATCCTTGTTTCTGATTGGCCGAAAACTATTTAAAATTCTCCTACCTACGTGCCTCCATGATGTTGGGTTAGACTGGATTTTGAACGTAAAGATGATGTTTATGTTAGACTGGTTTATAAATAATACACGTAGATCTATTTATAGGTATAAATACATATATTTTGGAAGATCTTAAATAATCAATTATCATTAAAAAGATCTTGCGTTTTAATTTTTTGATAACTATAAATCAGTCTCAAATCAATTATCATTCAGAAATATCTTACCAGATATTTTTTATTTTCTGATAAACATAAATCAATCTAAAATTAATTATCATTGAGAAATATCTTACCGGATCTTTTTTATTTTTTTTGATAAACATAAATCAATCTAAAATCAATTATCATTGAGAAATATCTTACCGGATCTTTTTTATTTTTTTTTGATAAACATAAATCAATCTAAAATCATGTATAATTGAAAAAGATTTTGTAAGATATGCAGGATATTGTAAAATTAAATAGTTGTCATTTTTTGGATGCAAATACAATTCAATTATATTTTTAATAAATCTAATAAATTAAACGATTTGATTAGTAACACATATATTAATTTGAATTTTATTCATATTAGAGCATTTACCAAAAATACTATCTTTCAAAAATATTTACGAAAATTTGGTTTAAAACGAAAAGATATTTTTTTTTACGATGTACAACGCAAAAATATTGTACATGATTATTATTATTATTATTACTATTATTATTATTATTATTACTATTATTATTATTATTATTATTATTATTATTATTATTATTATTATTATTATTATTATTATTACTAGTATTATACCAGATTGTGTTTTCTTGATAATTGATCACTTTTCTTTTGCCTGTGAAATTTCAAAGTACACAATTTATTGGTAATGCTCATAATTGTCGACACCATCAATTAACAATCTTTTTATTTGATAAATATATTAACTACCATATATAGAAAACAATAGTTAATGACTAATCTAGATTAGTTAACATCCTAGTAAATCAATCTAAAATCAATTATCATTGAGAAATATCTTACCGGATCTTTTTTAATTTTTTTTGATAAACATAAATCAATCTAAAATCAATTATCATTGAGAAATATCTTACCGGATCTTTTTCATTTTTTTTTTATAAACATAAATCAATCTAAAATCAATTATCATTGAGAAATATCTTACCGGATTTTTTTTTTTTTGATAAACCTAAATCAATCTAAAATCATGTATAATTGAAAAAGATTTTGTAAGATATGCAGGATATTGTAAAATTAAATAGTTGTCATTTTTTGGATGCAAATACAATTCAATTATATTTTTAATAAATCTAATAAATTAAACGATTTGATTAGTAACACATATATTAATTTGAATTTTATTCATATTAGAGCATTTACCAAAAATACTATCTTTCAAAAATATTTACGAAAATTTGGTTTGAAACAAAAAATATTTACGAAAATTTGGTTTAAAACGAAAAGATATTTTTTTTACGATGTACAACGCAAAAATATTGTACATGATTATTATTATTATTACTACTACTATTATTATTATTATTATTATTATTATTATTACTATTACTATTATTATTATTATTATTATTATTATTATTATTATACTATCATTATATATGGTAATGCTCATAATTGTCGACAACATCAATCAAGAATCTTTTTATTTGGTAAATATATTAACTATCATATATAAAAAAACAGTAGTTAATGACTAACCCAGCTTAGTTAACATCCTAGTTAAAAATTTATAAAAGGAAATGTTTTGGTGAATTCTGATTGGTTGAATTTGAAATACTCGCTTCTGATTGGCTGAAAATTATGAGAAATTCTCTGATTGGTTAACCACATGGTGGTAGACTGAACTTTTATAAAGAAAGATGTATACTGTCATATACATATAATTATTAATTTAATTAGTTTAATATAATTGATTTAATTTCAAATTAACTATTATTAAATTAAAAAGTAATTTCTTTACAACAACTAGAAACCCTCTATTAATGGTGTGGTGTGTCATATAAATATACATATAATTATTAGCTTAATTAGTTTTAAAAACATTGTTAATATAAAAACTAATTTATACTTTTTAAAAACATAACTCCCTTTTAAAGGTATGATATGTCATGTATACTACGATATACATATATAATTATTAGTTTAATACGTAATTAGTTTAATTTGAAATTAATATGCATAATGGTAAGTTGGTAACTAATAAATTTAATAAATCTATACTCTATATTAAAAGTATTAAAAGTAGAAATCCCATGGTATGGTATGTCATGTATACCACAATGTACAGAGTTGGGATCTATGGAGACCCAATAATTATGGATACCTTGGAGACCTATTAGATAACCGTTGGATCAATTTTGATCTTGTGGCCTTGATTAAAAAAGAGATAATGGTATTTTTGTAAAAAACTTAACTGATAAGGGTAATGTATAGCATCTTTTGTGTGCAATACAATAGTAATAGAGTCGTGCTTTTTTCAATCCCCATTATCCTGCAATGACATTCACCATATCGACAGTTTCCAAAATTTTGAATTGTATCTACCCTCATTTTCATTGTTCGTCTTGGAGAGAGAAAGAGTGCTGCATTTGTTTAATTCGCATTTTAAGATGATATTCACAAGTATTATAATAATGAAGAAAGGTATTAGATCATTTATAAGATCAATATTTACTTATTTCCAGTCCAATGAGAAATTGGGTTCTTAGGGTTTTGTTTATTCTGATTTTTTTTGTGTAGTGCATTTTAATCACATTGTAATCTTTGATTATGTTCTTTATTGTGGTTGTAATATTTTACTTGTTCCATGCATGATATTAACGTTCTGCAAAAAAACATTAAAATCATGTGTGGTGTGCTGGTGAGCAACATTGCTTGATTTCAATTCAATGTATAATTTGCCAACGTACATTGTTGTATAAGTGAAGAATTATATTCTGCCACAAGATTGAACCTACAATTTTGGGTTTTAAGTTGGAATGAGAAATCTTTATAAAATATCATGCATATGCGATATCTGCATCACTGCATGACTGACTCTGGTTTAATTATTTTTAGTGCAATCCTCTCTTTTTTTTGCTTGTTATGACACAAGGTATTTTAAGGCTTGAAAAGGTCTTTCAAAGCTTAAAAAGTTGTCTCCGTTATGTTTTAATTCACAACACAGTCGCGAATTTGCATTTTATATGCAGTACTCTACTAATAGAGCACCACTATATCACCCATTACAAAACAAGACTAAAGATATAGAATTTAATGTTATCGACCTACAACCTAACGGAAATAAGCGAACTAGAACATACATCGAAACCACAAACACTCTGTATTCAAAACACAAGTAAAGAAACAAAACAGAGAGAAACTAAACAACATTTCATTCAGACTATTTGTTTTGTGGACAACTCCATGGATTGTGACAAGCAGTTTTTACACACTTGGTATAATTTCTTCCCTTCTCCACTTCAATTGAAACCTCCCAACTTCTCTTTATGCGGCTGGCACATCCCTTGTTTCTACTAGTATGAGGGTTACAAATTGTAATTTAGATCCAGGGACAGGGTCAATAAATTTGTCAGCTCTTATCATCATCTACATCTCCTAAGGCGTTGCTACTTGTCCATGGCATTTCGGTGTCCCCCATTTAGTACCATCTGCGAAGCAGGTAGAATCAGAATCATTTGAAATATTCAATTTCTCAATATCTTCTTCGGATTCTGAGCTTTCGACATCAGAATCTGAGCTATTCTCATCAGAGTATCGAAACTTTCAACGTGATGAGTGCATCGTGAACCTGAATCTGAAAGACAAATCTATACTCTTTATTAATAAGCAAAACAGTGTGTAAATGACGCGCGGTACTAGAGTACCAAAGTACCAAAGTACCAAATTTGGTTATCACCATTAATTAATTTTTAATTTTTTATTATGATTTAATTGGTTTGTTTCCTTTTAATACTAAAACACAACTACTAATATTTAAACTTTTTCTCCAGGTGAACTCTGTTTTCTACCAGTGATATAAATTGAAACAACAACTCTGTTTGTATTTTAGCCCATTAACATTCCAAAAGTATTGCAGATTAACTACGATTTTAAAATATTAATCAGACTATATTATGTTAGCACTCCAGAAAAATTGGAAAATAATTACAATTTTAATAATTAATCCGCTATAATAAAAGGAATATTCATGAATAACTAAAACTATATTCTAAATTAAAAAACGTATCAAATACAACACATATACACAGACCGACAAACGTATCAAATACAATAGACTGACAGCCTATCAAATACAATAAACTGACAGCCATTTGTATCCTACAAAAGTACTAAGACCTTTTGCTTCATAACTACTGATTCACCCATATGCTCCCATCGCCGACTTCTTCTGAGCAACTCGGGTTTATTTTCCTGTAATTCAACATGTCACAGTTATTAAATTTGGACTGTATAAGGACTCAATTTATAATTGGAATTGTACGATTTTGTCTCTGTTTATTTTAGACTCTTTGTGTTTGATCTAGGTAAAACTACTACCACTAGAAACTTAACTGCATGACCTACTTTGTTCAATACAGAACAAGCCAACTTCACATCAACAATAACAACTTCCAGCCTGGGAAAACCTTTGCTACACCGATTGAGGTAAACTATGCTTGCGTTTGGTATTTGTCAATGTATTTATTTGTTGATGACATTGATATTGAGTGCTTACCTGCAAAAATAATATCAAAACAAGTTTAGAAAAAAGCAAACCAATCAGGAAACACACACTAATTATTTTCTGTTTATGCATATTATGTAGTCTATTTGATCTCTGGTTTTGCTACTGTGCCAGCGAATGACACCTATAGACCGGTGACAGGAGATAACAAAATTATTTTCACCGGAAAGACCATTATCAAAAAAATTGATAATGAATTAGCAATTCCAAGACATGGTTTTGAACTAAGGACCTTTAACGAAGCAAAATCCAGAGTTGGAGGAATCAAAACACTGATAGGTAATTTTAATAAAAGAACATGATCAACTGTTTATATTATATGTGAGACAGATTTTGTTCTTTTGTTTATTCAGTACTTTAACAGATTTAAATTTACAGATGTTATTGGAAAGCTAAAATTCTTTACTCCAATACAATCTCTATCCGGTGGCAAAGAAAAACTTGAGATCACCCTTCAAGATATTACGTAAGTATTGGGATTCTCTCAAAATTATATATGCCCATTGAAAATTGGGATTCTCTCAAAATTATATATGCCCATTGAAAATATATCCAATTATACGTTTTATATATTATTTAGCTGAATATTGAATTTAAATGATGATTTCTTACTTCCAATTAAGAGGGGACGAAATGACAATCACATTATGGGGACTACAAGCACATCAGTTTGAGGACTTAAAGTCTGAATACCAGCGACCAAATGTTGTACTCATTGTCACAGGAACCAAGGCGGTTCTGTTCAATGGTAATATACAGTTTAACAATAATTTAGCAAAACATTTACTCACCTACTGCATAAAATCATATGATGTAATCTTTATGTAATAAGACTGACTTAAATGAAATTTCTAAATTTCTTATGAGAATACTAACCATGAATCAAATATCTGACTCATCATTTTATCACGTGTAGGAAATCCTATTTTATCAGCAACAAGCGCAACCTAAACCTTGATTATCCAGCGGCCAACATATTACGTAATAAAGGAGAAGACAAAATGATACCTGTTATTGTTCAACCTATGCGTAATCCTTCACAACTTATGCTCGACAACATCGACAACCTATCAATCCAAACACTATTCAATGTCATACAGCCGGATGGTAAAGAGGTAGACATTTCAGTTCCTTTTACTTCCTACAACATTTATAAATATAACTGATATCGTAAATATTAAAAAATATATATTTAATAATTTGAAAATCTAACGTATATTTTTTTGTTTATTTAAATACCCAGGAATTTTTTTGCTCAATTGAGGCAATGGTGGTCGGGATAGTACCAAACTATGGATGGTTTTATACTGCATGCAATAAATGCAACACAAAAATGACAAACCCTCCTCAATGCAGCAACTGTACAAATATCGAAACAGGTCCAGCAAAGAAGTACAGCGTGACTTTAAAGGTTGAAGACCAAACTTCAGTTACAACAGTTTTGCTGTTTGATAAGTTTGTTCTAGATTTAATAAAGGTTCCAGTACAACACGTGCTTGACAATGACGAGGTACACTTAATTTACATTAAACAACTACTATCACAATATTTTTGAACTTCTCACAGACATACATCTAATCTTATATATCTAATATTTTACTTTATCAAGACCGCAACCCCGACAAACATACCTTCAATTCTTAAAAACATTGTTGGAGGCAAATTCAAATTCTACTTGAAGATTACCAAACACAACACAACTGGTGGAAAAAAGGTAGGATTTAAAGTTGTAAAACTACAGGAAATCAAAGGCGAGTCAATTAAAGATGAAGAGCTTTTTGAAGAAAATTCTCAACCAATAAACAGAATAAGTGATGGTTCGGATACAGATTCTGAAGTTGCACTTCTAAAATGCAAGAATGCATATGCACAAGGTAAAGCGGTGAATAAAGAGAAGAGGAGCAAAGAGTCAAATGTATTCAAGCACAGAAAGGGGAGTAAAACTAGAAGGAACTCTTGCATTGACTATCAAGAAATAAGTGACGACGACAAGATGATACCCAAAGATGAAGAGCTTTTTGAAGAAAATTCTCAACCAATAAACATAATAAGTGATGGTTCGGATACAGATTCTGAAGTTGCACTTCTAAAACGCAAGAATGCATATACACCAGGTAAAGAGGTGAATAAAGAGAAGAGAAGAAAAGAGTCAAATGTATTCAATCAGAGAAAGGGGAGTAAAACTAAAAGGAGCCCTTGCATGGACTATCAAGAAATAAGTGACGACGACGAGATGATACCCAAATCAGTCGATGCTGAGCTAGAAAAGACAGAGAACACTGCTCATAAAGAAAAGAACCTTCAAACTTCAACTGTTAGACAACATAACAATGGACCAAAGATGCTATGGAATGTCTCAAAAATCCAAGCTCAAGCACAAACTGGCGACAATATTCAAGGTACATTATTTATAAAATCTTTGTTGAGTCTAATTACTCATATATGTAATTTAGATATACTAGCAAATCTTTAAACAGATATTCATTTTCAAAAATACCCAACACAAGTGTTTCTGAAACTAAAGAACGTGGAGACAAGAGCAAGAAATATTTTCAAAAATCCTTAGAAAATAACAAGAAACATCCGCAAGAAGGTAAGAAGAAACGTCGGCAAGAAGATGAGCAACAGGTATTACAGTTTTATCAGTTCTATTTTATATAATGTAAATACTTGACAATTTCAAACAATAACCTCCGGATGTTTTACAAATTAATTGAAGGTTGTCAGAAAAAAGAGCCATTTGGATACTAGTGACGAGGCGATACCCAAATCAGTCAAGCTCAATGAAGTGCAAAACACCGTGAACACTACTTGCAAAATTAAGAAACTTCAAACTGCAACTACGAAACTGAGTGACAATAAACCAAAAATACAAGGGAAGGCAACAAAAATCCAACCTCAGGCTCAAATTGACAAGAATTATATTAATTCAGCTGAAGGTGATGATGCAATCAAGAGAAGAAAGAGAACGTACAATAAAAAAAGACCATTAGAATCATCAGATGATTCATCAGGTGAAGAAGAAAAAAAAACAATCCCAAGTAAGTATTCATTATTTATAAATTACTAATAAAAAACTTCTTCATAATTAAAAGTTATCCTATTTACAACCATACTTTTTAACATTCCTTTTTAATCTGAACAAAAATTAAGAATTTGATATTTGATTTTGTTTTAATTTCCTTCTCAGTGTTCCTCTACTGCTCAGCCAAGAAACAGACTCTGGCGTCGGAAGAAATCAGAATTGCAAAAAAAAGTACTTAGAAGATGAAATGACAAAAAAAGACACGAGAACTAATAAAAGAAAGCAGATAGACAGAAAGGAGAAGATGGCAATGGTATTTAAAAAAAATTCAAAACTTCCAACTGATAACAAAACAAAGAATGCAGACACACTTGATGAAAGACCAAAACATGGAGAACTCTGCTTCTAACAACAAAATGATTCAAACAGCAACTGTCGTAAAGAATGTGAAAAAACCAAATCCCGCAAAGAAGAGTACAGGACAACAAAATTGCAAAGAACCTCACAGTTTATCTGCAAGTAAGAGCACAGTGAAGACCGTGAAGAAAATTTATAACAAAGAGGATCCTACAAAGATATTGGAAAGAATCAAGAAGACAAATGTGAACAAGTAAGAGTGTGATCTTTTAAATACCGATACTAATCTACTTCGTACGTACTTCTATCCTAGATAGTAATTTTTACAACATTTTTATCTTGATCAGTGCTAAGTTTTTAACATTTTTATCTTGATCAATGTTGAGAATTTTTATTTGTTTTTGAAATAAATTTAAAACTAATGTTACTTTCTTCCTTATTCAATTTTTACTATTTAATAATTCTGATTATGTACCTTTATCTTGAGTAAAAAGTCTATGCTAACTCTTATCACAAATTCACAATACAAATATTCAAGAACATAATTTAAAAAAATCATAAAATACATTACGTTGAGCCTACTAATATTTCAGTTCCTTAAGAGTCATTGTCAAATGTACATCCCAACTGCCATGACCAATAAAACAATAGATCTCGCTCAATAACAACCAAAAAGTGTTATTCTTTTATTTAAAAATATATATAGTATATAAAAAGGGAGGATAAAAAAATTGAAAATGGAATTATCATGTGATGGTTCATTAATATTGCCAAAATAATCATGCAATATAGTGACTCAGGTTACTCTTGCTACACAATAAAAGAATCATAGATTAACATAAATAAGAGTACCAAAAAAATAATGAAGATCTACCACCTAGATTTCCTTAAGAATACCTGTCATGAGCACTAGATTCCCATTCACCTGATATAAGTTAACAATATTGATTTACAGGCTTAAAAGTTTTTAAATTCTTTAGCTTTATTCCTTTTACCATTTGTTAAAAGACGAGGATGTAACTTCTGGACCACTAAGGACTCTAAGTTTATGCACTGGCATATAACTTAATTGCCCAGAAAATCTTGACGAATTTCATGGGGAAATTTTAACCTTACTAATTATTTAAAAATATTAGAATTAGTTATTTGATTTTTAAAATAACATAACAATTAATTTTCGGAATACAAATAATTTAAAATTTTAATAGTTCATTTCGGGATAACAATCTCACACTTTCCGTGTGTTTGTTGGTCCAAAAATGTATGTTTGTTGGTTCATAAAAATCATTATTTAGATACTTTAGAATAGCAATACTATATATTACAAGCTACCAGATTATTATTTAATTATCAAAAAAGAAAATAAATCCAAAGTTCAAATTTTGCTGACCTTTACATATGTGTATTGTACTTTACATATGTATATTGTACTTGAACTGGTGTAGTCATATGAACTCCAAATGCAATAGTCATTGCAGCAACACCTGGAAATATTCATGATATAGCAAATCCCACAAAGAGACAATAGAAAATGATAACAGTAAATGAAAAAAAAATGATCATTCCATTTTACCACCACCAGAAAAGCTTAATGTTCTTGAACTCCAAAACCTTTTCATGCATACAAAACTAACAAGGGTTCAGTTGATTCTTGGGCCGGAAATCTCCTGTAGTATGAATACAATGCTAATTGTACAATTCCCAAAACACATCCAACTCCATCAGGCACCTGTTTAACAAATATATAAGAGTTAGTGTTACTATATACATTCAAGTAATCTAATAAGTGGAGACTTTTTGCTTTATTTCTGGATTTTGGGTAGCCTAACCAAGTCTCCGGTTCAAACTAGGGGAATTCAACAGATCATTCCCCCTTCAAACGAGTAAAATAAATAAGATTAAGTTACATTTAGGCCTTTCATCCAATTTTTGGGATAAAAGTTTAGGAGTGAAAGTGGCTTTAATTTCGGGAGAAGGGGGTTAAAAATGATTATTCCATGAAAATTTCAGTGTAGTGCATTATTATCAGATCATATTTTATTTTGAAGTGCCCAATCGGTTGTATCTAAAAGAAATGGCTAACAAGGTGTCTTTCTACTTAATTTTCTATTATTTAAACCACTAAAAAAATTATAAATTTTTTTCATTACTTTAAGTCAATTTATCATCAATCCGTGAAGAACCGAAGGTGCGTACTAATCTCAAGATAAAAGGTATAAATTAACAAACAAAATTAAATTTCTGAGATTAGTACGTCAAAAATAGACACGTCAAAAAGGTTGAAAGTGAAAGATAAAATTATCTTTAGATAAATTCTTTGCTATAAATTCTGCAATGTAAAAAAGATAAAGAGATACTTAGAGGTATAAATTTAGTGAAGATAAGACCGAGTGTGTTGACTTTGAGAATTAGCATACACTTATGGAAAGGGGAGAACAAAACGTGGATACGACACCAAACAGAGCAAATACACCTAGCAGCGGTCCCAACATTTTTACCTGCAAGCAACATAAAGATTAAAGTGAAATTAGTTCGTATGTTTGGGACAACTCCAATAAACTCCTTTTTATGCGGTGATTGTATTTGTACCACTAGGTAACTGAGAGCATTTTAACTAACAGTATAAATACACATAACATCAATGGGAGGCAAAATTATATGTACATTTCTTGAAAGTTAGATTTTGAAATGTAGTTGTAAAATTGAAAATGCAAAGATAGATTGCTGTATAATAATAAACGCAAACAACATATTCATTTATAGATAACTAAAATTCAAACTACAAACAGAAAAGGGGGGAATTGAATGATACCCAGCCAACCTTAACGAGGATGTGGATAAAATTATGTGTATTTATAAAAAGTACACACAATGAATCAGCTACAGGACCCCTATCATCTTATCAAATACTAATAATCTAAGTACCAACAAATACCACAACAATCATGAAAACAAAATCTAATCCATCTTCAGACATAAAAATCTCACACATAATACCAATAAAATATAGAAACAAACACATATCAAACTAATATCAAGCCACAATTAAAATGTCTTGATCATCCTTACTGCACCAAGCATCAAACCTAACTAAAGAACAAATTAGTCAAACAACCGAAACAATTATCACCAAATCTGCAAAAATACCCAATTCCTATGAACAATAGATCAACCTAGGGCACGTGTTCTCACACTGAGAGCTTGGAGAGCTTGATACGTGTCCCTCATGTCTGAAAAACATCTCTTTGAAAGTCCACTCTCGTGTAAACTGATAGAATTCATTAATACTACTCATTTCTGTAAATTATTTTGCAGCCTAAAATTACTTATTTATGTACAAAATTCCAATTAAAATTATAATTTAATTAAACCATGATTTTATAACTATTTTTTTGCAAGAACTGTTTTTAAGAACATACTAGCTTAATACTCGTGCGATGGATTGTTAATTGTTGTTTCGTTATTTATTTTTTAATATTTTATTAATTGTATTTATTAAAAAAATAAGTAGACATGCTAAAATAGCTAAACTCTTATAAATAATTAAAAACATTAAAATAGATTTTAAAATAAATAAGTAAGGGTTTGCCCGTTATATTTTTAGAAAAGGAGGGCTTTTAGTAAGGAAAAATAGAAAAAGGTAACACGTTTAGTTGAAAAAAATGTAATTGCCCGTGATATTTTTGGAAAATGATATTTCAAAATTTACTAATTAAAATTATTAAAATAGGGTTTAAATTAAATAATTAAAGGGTTTGTCCGTGATATTTTTAGAAAAAAAAAATATAAAAACTAAGTTGAAAAAGGCGTGATATTTTTAGAAAATGAGAGATTTTGTTAGAAAAAATATATACTGTGTTTTAGCTGAAAAGGTAATTGGTTATAAACATTTAATATTTTTTCATAAATACATAAAAATAAATAAGTAAAATCACTATGGTACCGACCAACCAACCAAACTTTTAATTTTTCGTCTATTATATTATAGTATAGATTTTAATTGTTATAGATATATAGACCGTTATTCCAGATAGAACCATATTATATAGAAAATCGGGGACAATCATATATTATTTTATAGAATATCATAAATAATTTTAATTTATTTACATAAAATATATAATCTGATTCTAACGTAGAATATTAGCATATATAAACTTTATAAAAAAATTAACAATTAAAATTTGAATAAAAATATTGATTATGCTGCAAAATCATTTTGGATAGATTTGACTAGAATCACTTTGGACTACTTGACAATTTTTCAATTATTTTTTTAAAAAAAAGAGTTGAATTTCATTTTTTTTTATTTAATAATTGAAATTTATAATCATATCTAATAAAAAATGTGATAAAACTAGAATTGTACTATTTTGTTCTATTTCGCGGTACTAAAGTACCAAAGTACTACATAATTATACAAGATTTATTTATTTATTTAAATTCAATAATTTCATCGAGCGTTAGATTCTTTGCAGCTACGTAATCATACAAGATTTATTTATTTAATTTAATTTCTTTAGCTTTATGTACAGTTCGATTGTCTATAACTACGTAATTAAATAGTTATTTATTTATTATATATTTTTATCATTCAATTGTCGAGAAATACATTTAAAATAATATTTATTAATAATTTATTAATATTAATATTTTAATGTCGATGCCCGGCCCGTGAGCCCGTGCTTGGCACTGGTTATAAACTAGTTTAAAGAAAAAGAAAAGACATTACGTAAGTCATTTATGTATAATTACTCAATGTAGTAGAATTGTGAGTACTGCAACCATGCCCTGCAATAATAAATGACACTTAACAAACCATTATTTTTAAGTATAAGTGAAGAAGTTCTCAAAAAAAAGTATTAGTGAAGAAAATCAATGACTGATCTAAATTATTGACGGCAGCGTACAAAAATTGAATCTCTTAACATGGATACCTAAAACTTATTAATAGCTTAAAAAATCTTATCTCAGTCATAACAACATGAAGTACGTGATGCATCTTCAAATAATAAGAAGTCTTCAACCAGATAAATACAGGGAAAAAAAATAATTCAACAATTGCAGGATTCTCGACGGGAGAAGGTGAAAACCAGTGAAAAAAAAATGCAGGACAATGAACTGTGAAACCATCAACGAGGCCCTATAATAACGTTGTGGAATAACTGTCGCTGTTAGTTATTTATTGTCCAGAAATATGATGATGCAACCACTAAACCCTGATAATTTAAATTTAAAATACACACAAAATAAAATAAAAGAAGAACCCTTGGATCAGATTGAGATGGACGGTCTGGATTGGGTCTCCCGGTCTCCACAAATTAGGAGGTCTCTCTTCCTTCTGATATGTTATGTATACCGCAGTATACACATATAATTATTAGTTTAATTAGTTTAATGTGTAATTAGTTTAATTCATAATAAATATAATTATCACTATAAGATTAAATTAATTGTCAAAAATAGCCAAGTTGTATACTAGAAATTTACCAACAACTTGGTGTTTGAATTAATATCGGGAGGATTGTTTGAATTGATATCGGGAGGGGTAAATATCATAGTTAAACACTTAAAATATTATGTACTAAAAGTAAAATCAATCACAAATACTACATTGTTCTCATACAATATTTTTTTGCTACTAAAAAGTTTTAATACGCATAATGATAAGTTGGTAACTGATAAACTTAAGAAATATTTTACGTGAGAGTAAATAATGAAATTTAAACATCATCCTTTAACATTACTTATACACTAGACACAAGAGCTCTTGCTTGAACACCCACAAGCACACAAGAAACATTTCGTTATTAGTATAATAATAATTATTTTAATAAGAATAATTTATTTCTATTTTCAAATTTGTAAAAAATTGCATAATAAAAATTTATAATACAATTAATAAAAATTTGATTAATACAATTAATATAAAATTGCATAATAATACAATTAATATATACACTATATTTATAACTATTACCTTTTATACTATAAGTTATACAATAACTATGTATTAATGTAATTACTATCTCTCTTACTATTACAGATATGTATTTTATCCGCTCGATCTCGATATGTTCCCCACCCCAATCGGGTCGAGAATTTGGAGAATTGTTCGGGTTCGAGCGGGAATGACCAGATATATAAAAATAATTTGGACACTTCTTTTCATTGAAACACAATAATACTAAAACTCAGGTTCGATTTGCTGTTGCTACTACATAATTATACAAGTTATTTATTTATTAAATTTAACTTCTTTGATTTCATCAGGATTCGATTATCATAACTATTTAATTAAATAGTTTTTATTTATTATATACTTTCATTTAAATTTCACATTGAATTCTACAAATCAACATATTGAAATTAATATTTATTAATTATTTTTATACTCAATATTCAAATTTTATTTTAATAATTTAATTTTTATTCTTGACCTGTGCTTTGCATAGGCTAGTACTCTCTAATTTGACAACCCATACTTCGACTCTTAAAAAAAAGGCTAATATATATATATCAATATAAAGCCAAATTAGGTTCCAAAACATTTTTCAAGTGTATCAATTTAATTAATTATAATAAAATGCCCCTTATATTCATACCAAACACTCTAATAAAAAATTTTATGAACAATTTTTGGGAACGATAAATATAGCAAATCTAATATAAATGGGCTTCAGAATGTTTGGATTATTTAGAGCAAGGCAGCGCGCAGCCCAACTCCTCTGCCACCTTTCTACTTTTTGATGCCAAGTAAGCAAAAGTAGGACTTGGTAAATCAAGTGGTCAACTAGCTCCGATGCAAGTCCAAGTCCAACTCTTAGTAGGTCTTATTTAATTATTATTTAATTATGTTATATAATTTTTTAATTTATATTATAATTAAAATATATATATATATATATATATGTGTGTTCATATATTTCTTCATACTCTTTTTTCTTAAGATCATTAAACTCTGCCTTTCCTTTCCCCTTCCTCTTAGCTGCTTTTGTACCTTTAGGACGAACTGGTGATTCAACAACATTCTCATCAGTTGGTGTTTCATTCATGGATGATGAGTAGTTCCCAGAATCACTTAATTTAGTTCTCTTTGCACTTCCACTATTTGTTCCACTCCCCTTAGGCTGTCTCCACTTAGGCTGTCTCTTTAGATCATTCCAATGCTTGTCAAAACTAGACTTCTTATTGTATTTTGTTTTATGAAAATCGTGCGCTGCCGCAATTATGTTATCCAGATTTGTACCACTCCCCATTTTTCGAACAACTTCCTCATAACATGCTTCATATCGTTGAGCCCCTTCATTTATTCGTTGTCATCTTCTCTTGATAGCTACTACCCCTCTTTTGATAAGCCCAGAATTACTTTCTTCGTAATAATTACGAATTCGATCCCAAAATGCTTCACCTTTTTGATCCGCCCCAATCACAGGATCTGTCGACACATTCAACCATGCACTAATCAAGAGTTTATCTTCGGTCCAAGTCCATTGAGTCCCACCTCCTCGTGTGTCATCGAATTCATTGACATCATCGTTCAGATCAAGATCGATAATATTTATAGTATCGAAAATAGAATTTTATGAATGTGGAGAATTTTGGTTAGTGGCAGGGGTTTGTTGATTTCCGAAATGTGGATGTGAAAAATTTGAACCATATGAGAATTGTGAATTTTGAGCATACGGATAAAAAGGATTGGGAAATGGTAATTGAGAATTTGGCGTTTGAGGATTATAATACAAATTCTGCGGGTTGGGAAATTGAAAATGATCGATATTTGTATTTCGACTAAACGGAAAATAAGAATTTGGAAATGGATACGGAAATTGGGTGTTCAAAGATTGAGAGTTCATGTTTGTATTTGAAGGATTTGAAGATGAATGTTGATGGGGATTCATTTTTTTCTCTTTAGATAATTTTTGAAGAAGATGAGAAGTGTGAAAAAATAGAAGTAAAATTTTCATATTTATAGCATAACAAAATTTGAATGTTAAATTTCTGCAGTTTGTAACGTTTAAACTTTTTTAGCAGTTTGTAACGTTAATATTAACGTTATACAGTGTTATATAGGAGAGAGAAAATACAAAAAAAAAATGTGCTAGTTGGTCAGCCCACCAAGCAGGGCCTGACCAACTTTTTCCTTTAGCTCCAACGCATGCAAGCAACCCAGTTCAGATTCTCTCACCTCCACATCAACAAAGTGGTCCGGCGTTGGATCTGCTCTAATTGGTTCTATATTAATGAACTGCATAGGTTCTGTGGAATTGGAGTTCAAGGAACTACATGATGGAGTTGATGGGTCTCTTCTTTTAAGTTTGTTTCATCCCATTCTTAGTCTTCTGGTGGAGAAGAAGAGATTAAGATGGGCTTCATCTTTCTTTTGATGTCTAAAAATTAAGTTGTTGATTGTAGTTGTAAGGGGCAACCTTTTCCTTGAGCCTAAGAGTCTTTGTATTGGGTTGGTAAGTCTTTTCCTTTAATGAAATTTCTGTTTATCAAAAAAAAAATATTCATTAAAGTGAAATTTTTTGTTTTCTAAATATCTTAATTGTTTAATTACTAGAAGATATTGTTACAAAATTCTTTAATATTATTTTTTATAATAGATTCTATTAAGTGTTTTAAAATTTTTTGTGTCTATATTTAAGAAAATCATACATTATTTGAATATAATAAAAAATTTCATTAAAATTCTATTAAGTGTTTTAAAAAAACAATATTGTTTTAAGTGTTATCTTTATATTTCATTAATCGTCTACAAAATGTATTCAAAAATTCACGTATATAAATTGTTTTACATTTCAAGTTCTTTCACGAAAAATTGTTTTACATATATAAATTGTTGATGTGTTAATTTTTATTTTTGAAATAACTTAATTGTTCAATTATTATAAGATTCTTCAAATTTAATTTTTATTGAGATTCTATCAAGTATTTTTTAACATTTATATGGCTTCACTTGAAAAATCATACATTATTTTGAAATATTAAAATTTTATTAAGATTCTACTAGGTGTTTAAGAACATAGTATAATAATTGGAAAATTACTAAAAAATAAAATTTCTTGCTCACTCCTTGAAAAATATAACATTAAACAGTATATTTTTTAACAAAATATTTTTAACAACAATTTATAGAATTTGTGCAAAATATTTTATATTGCATTTTTATATTTTATATTTTATAATTTATAGGAGAAAGATATGATATTCGTGTTGCCCGGAGAAGTACGTAATGTATTCTATTGCCTTCATGTATATTCATCAGATTTGCTATGTCATAAAAAATTTCAGTTCATTGGCTCCAACTGTTTTCAATTTCTTTTTAATGTTTCGGAATTAACTATTAAAAGGTTAAGGTTTAAAATTATATAGCTATTAGTAATTTGACTTTAAATTTCAAACATTTTTTCACTATTCTATTTATGTAATCTAATTGTAAGTAAATGTTTATTTTTATTCTATTTGTCTTTAGAATAATAAAAAAATAAAAAGTTTCGGCCCCCTAAATATAATTTGTACATGCCCCAAAATAAATCTCAAAATATGTTCCTAAATGACATTTGTATGATTTATATATATTAGTTTATAACCCGTGCCAAGCACGGGCTCACGGGCCGGGCATCGACATTAAAATATTAATATTAATAAATTATTAATAAATATTATTTTAAATGTATTTCTCGACAATTGAATGATAAAAATATATAATAAATAAATAACTATTTAATTACGTAGTTATAGACAATCGAACTGTACATAAAGCTAAAGAAATTAAATTAAATAAATAAATCTTGTATGATTACGTAGCTGCAAAGAATCTAACGCTCGATGAAATTATTGAATTTAAATAAATAAATAAATCTTGTATAATTATGTAGTACTTTGGTACTTTAGTACCGCGAAATAGAACAAAATAGTACAATTCTAGTTTTATCACATTTTTTATTAGATATGATTATAAATTTCAATTATTAAATAAAAAAAATGAAATTCAACTCTTTTTTTAAAAAAAATAATTGAAAAATTGTCAAGTAGTCCAAAGTGATTCTAGTCAAATCTATCCAAAATGATTTTGCAGCATAATCAATATTTTTATTCAAATTTTAATTGTTAATTTTTTTATAAAGTTTATATATGCTAATATTCTACGTTAGAATCAGATTATATATTTTATGTAAATAAATTAAAATTATTTATGATATTCTATAAAATAATATATGATTGTCCCCGATTTTCTATATAATATGGTTCTATCTGGAATAACGGTCTATATATCTATAACAATTAAAATCTATACTATAATATAATAGACGAAAAATTAAAAGTTTGGTTGGTTGGTCGGTACCATAGTGATTTTACTTATTTATTTTTATGTATTTATGAAAAAATATTAAATGTTTATAACCAATTACCTTTTCAGCTAAAACACAGTATATATTTTTTCTAACAAAATCTCTCATTTTCTAAAAATATCACGCCTTTTTCAACTTAGTTTTTATATTTTTTTTTTCTAAAAATATCACGGACAAACCCTTTAATTATTTAATTTAAACCCTATTTTAATAATTTTAATTAGTAAATTTTGAAATATCATTTTCCAAAAATATCACGGGCAATTACATTTTTTTCAACTAAACGTGTTACCTTTTTCTATTTTTCCTTACTAAAAGCCCTCCTTTTCTAAAAATATAACGGGCAAACCCTTACTTATTTATTTTAAAATCTATTTTAATGTTTTTAATTATTTATAAGAGTTTAGCTATTTTAGCATGTCTACTTATTTTTTTAATAAATACAATTAATAAAATATTAAAAAATAAATAACGAAACAACAATTAACAATCCATCGCACGAGTATTAAGCTAGTATGTTCTTAAAAACAGTTCTTGCAAAAAAATAGTTATAAAATCATGGTTTAATTAAATTATAATTTTAATTGGAATTTTGTACATAAATAAGTAATTTTAGGCTGCAAAATAATTTACAGAAATGAGTAGTATTAATGAATTCTATCAGTTTACACGAGAGTGGACTTTCAAAGAGATGTTTTTCAGACATGAGGGACACGTATCAAGCTCTCCAAGCTCTCAGTGTGAGAACACGTGCCCTAGGTTGATCTATTGTTCATAGGAATTGGGTATTTTTGCAGATTTGGTGATAATTGTTTCGGTTGTTTGACTAATTTGTTCTTTAGTTAGGTTTGATGCTTGGTGCAGTAAGGATGATCAAGACATTTTAATTGTGGCTTGATATTAGTTTGATATGTGTTTGTTTCTATATTTTATTGGTATTATGTGTGAGATTTTTATGTCTGAAGATGGATTAGATTTTGTTTTCATGATTGTTGTGGTATTTGTTGGTACTTAGATTATTAGTATTTGATAAGATGATAGGGGTCCTGTAGCTGATTCATTGTGTGTACTTTTTATAAATACACATAATTTTATCCACATCCTCGTTAAGGTTGGCTGGGTATCATTCAATTCCCCCCTTTTCTGTTTGTAGTTTGAATTTTAGTTATCTATAAATGAATATGTTGTTTGCGTTTATTATTATACAGCAATCTATCTTTGCATTTTCAATTTTACAACTACATTTCAAAATCTAACTTCCAAGAAATGTACATATAATTTTGCCTCCCATTGATGTTATGTGTATTTATACTGTTAGTTAAAATGCTCTCAGTTACCTAGTGGTACAAATACAATCACCGCATAAAAAGGAGTTTATTGGAGTTGTCCCAAACATACGAACTAATTTCACTTTAATCTTTATGTTGCTTGCAGGTAAAAATGTTGGGACCGCTGCTAGGTGTATTTGCTCTGTTTGGTGTCGTATCCACGTTTTGTTCTCCCCTTTCCATAAGTGTATGCTAATTCTCAAAGTCAACACACTCGGTCTTATCTTCACTAAATTTATACCTCTAAGTATCTCTTTATCTTTTTTACATTGCAGAATTTATAGCAAAGAATTTATCTAAAGATAATTTTATCTTTCACTTTCAACCTTTTTGACGTGTCTATTTTTGACGTACTAATCTCAGAAATTTAATTTTGTTTGTTAATTTATACCTTTTATCTTGAGATTAGTACGCACCTTCGGTTCTTCACGGATTGATGATAAATTGACTTAAAGTAATGAAAAAAATTTATAATTTTTTTAGTGGTTTAAATAATAGAAAATTAAGTAGAAAGACACCTTGTTAGCCATTTCTTTTAGATACAACCGATTGGGCACTTCAAAATAAAATATGATCTGATAATAATGCACTACACTGAAATTTTCATGGAATAATCATTTTTAACCCCCTTCTCCCGAAATTAAAGCCACTTTCACTCCTAAACTTTTATCCCAAAAATTGGATGAAAGGCCTAAATGTAACTTAATCTTATTTATTTTACTCGTTTGAAGGGGGAATGATCTGTTGAATTCCCCTAGTTTGAACCGGAGACTTGGTTAGGCTACCCAAAATCCAGAAATAAAGCAAAAAGTCTCCACTTATTAGATTACTTGAATGTATATAGTAACACTAACTCTTATATATTTGTTAAACAGGTGCCTGATGGAGTTGGATGTGTTTTGGGAATTGTACAATTAGCATTGTATTCATACTACAGGAGATTTCCGGCCCAAGAATCAACTGAACCCTTGTTAGTTTTGTATGCATGAAAAGGTTTTGGAGTTCAAGAACATTAAGCTTTTCTGGTGGTGGTAAAATGGAATGATCATTTTTTTTTCATTTACTGTTATCATTTTCTATTGTCTCTTTGTGGGATTTGCTATATCATGAATATTTCCAGGTGTTGCTGCAATGACTATTGCATTTGGAGTTCATATGACTACACCAGTTCAAGTACAATATACATATGTAAAGTACAATACACATATGTAAAGGTCAGCAAAATTTGAACTTTGGATTTATTTTCTTTTTTGATAATTAAATAATAATCTGGTAGCTTGTAATATATAGTATTGCTATTCTAAAGTATCTAAATAATGATTTTTATGAACCAACAAACATACATTTTTGGACCAACAAACACACGGAAAGTGTGAGATTGTTATCCCGAAATGAACTATTAAAATTTTAAATTATTTGTATTCCGAAAATTAATTGTTATGTTATTTTAAAAATCAAATAACTAATTCTAATATTTTTAAATAATTAGTAAGGTTAAAATTTCCCCATGAAATTCGTCAAGATTTTCTGGGCAATTAAGTTATATGCCAGTGCATAAACTTAGAGTCCTTAGTGGTCCAGAAGTTACATCCTCGTCTTTTAACAAATGGTAAAAGGAATAAAGCTAAAGAATTTAAAAACTTTTAAGCCTGTAAATCAATATTGTTAACTTATATCAGGTGAATGGGAATCTAGTGCTCATGACAGGTATTCTTAAGGAAATCTAGGCGGTAGATCTTCATTATTTTTTTGGTACTCTTATTTATGTTAATCTATGATTCTTTTATTGTGTAGCAAGAGTAACCTGAGTCACTATATTGCATGATTATTTTGGCAATATTAATGAACCATCACATGATAATTCCATTTTCAATTTTTTTATCCTCCCTTTTTATATACTATATATATTTTTAAATAAAAGAATAACACTTTTTGGTTGTTATTGAGCGAGATCTATTGTTTTATTGGTCATGGCAGTTGGGATGTACATTTGACAATGACTCTTAAGGAACTGAAATATTAGTAGGCTCAACGTAATGTATTTTATGATTTTTTTAAATTATGTTCTTGAATATTTGTATTGTGAATTTGTGATAAGAGTTAGCATAGACTTTTTACTCAAGATAAAGGTACATAATCAGAATTATTAAATAGTAAAAATTGAATAAGGAAGAAAGTAACATTAGTTTTAAATTTATTTCAAAAACAAATAAAAATTCTCAACATTGATCAAGATAAAAATGTTAAAAACTTAGCACTGATCAAGATAAAAATGTTGTAAAAATTACTATCTAGGATAGAAGTACGTACGAAGTAGATTAGTATCGGTATTTAAAAGATCGCACTCTTACTTGTTCACATTTGTCTTCTTGATTCTTTCCAATATCTTTGTAGGATCCTCTTTGTTATAAATTTTCTTCACGGTCTTCACTGTGCTCTTACTTGCAGATAAACTGTGAGGTTCTTTGCAATTTTGTTGTCCTGTACTCTTCTTTGCGGGATTTGGTTTTTTCACATTCTTTACGGCAGTTGCTGTTTGAATCATTTTGTTGTTGGAAGCAGAGTTCTCCATGTTTTGGTCTTTCATCAAGTGTGTCTGCATTCTTTGTTTTGTTATCAGTTGGAAGTTTTGAATTTTTTTTAAATACCATTGCCATCTTCTCCTTTCTGTCTATCTGCTTTCTTTTATTAGTTCTCGTGTCTTTTTTTGTCATTTCATCTTCTAAGTACTTTTTTTTGCAATTCTGATTTCTTCCGACGCCAGAGTCTGTTTCTTGGCTGAGCAGTAGAGGAACACTGAGAAGGAAATTAAAACAAAATCAAATATCAAATTCTTAATTTTTGTTCAGATTAAAAAGGAATGTTAAAAAGTATGGTTGTAAATAGGATAACTTTTAATTATGAAAAGTTTTTTATTAGTAATTTATAAATAATGAATACTTACTTGGGATTGTTTTTTTTTTCTTCTTCACCTGATGAATCATCTGATGATTCTAATGGTCTTTTTTTATTGTACGTTCTCTTTCTTCTCTTGATTGCATCATCACCTTCAGCTGAATTAATATAATTCTTGTCAATTTGAGCCTGAGGTTGGATTTTTGTTGCCTTCCCTTGTATTTTTGGTTTATTGTCACTCAGTTTCGTAGCTGCAGTTTGAAGTTTCTTAATTTTGCAAGTAGTGTTTACGGTGTTTTGCACTTCATTGAGCTTGACTGATTTGGGTATCGCCTCGTCAGTAGTATCCAAATGGCTCTTTTTTCTGACAACCTTCAATTAATTTGTAAAACATCTGGAGGTTATTGTTTGAAATTGTCAAGTATTTACATTATATAAAATAGAACTGATAAAACTGTAATACCTGTTGCTCATCTTCTTGCCGACGTTTCTTCTTACCTTCTTGCGGATGTTTCTTGTTATTTTCTAAGGATTTTTGAAAATATTTCTTGCTCTTGTCTCCACGTTCTTTAGTTTCAGAAACACTTGTGTTGGGTATTTTTGAAAATGAATATCTGTTTAAAGATTTGCTAGTATATCTAAATTACATATATGAGTAATTAGACTCAACAAAGATTTTATAAATAATGTACCTTGAATATTGTCGCCAGTTTGTGCTTGAGCTTGGATTTTTGAGACATTCCATAGCATCTTTGGTCCATTGTTATGTTGTCTAACAGTTGAAGTTTGAAGGTTCTTTTCTTTATGAGCAGTGTTCTCTGTCTTTTCTAGCTCAGCATCGACTGATTTGGGTATCATCTCGTCGTCGTCACTTATTTCTTGATAGTCCATGCAAGGGCTCCTTTTAGTTTTACTCCCCTTTCTCTGATTGAATACATTTGACTCTTTTCTTCTCTTCTCTTTATTCACCTCTTTACCTGGTGTATATGCATTCTTGCGTTTTAGAAGTGCAACTTCAGAATCTGTATCCGAACCATCACTTATTATGTTTATTGGTTGAGAATTTTCTTCAAAAAGCTCTTCATCTTTGGGTATCATCTTGTCGTCGTCACTTATTTCTTGATAGTCAATGCAAGAGTTCCTTCTAGTTTTACTCCCCTTTCTGTGCTTGAATACATTTGACTCTTTGCTCCTCTTCTCTTTATTCACCGCTTTACCTTGTGCATATGCATTCTTGCATTTTAGAAGTGCAACTTCAGAATCTGTATCCGAACCATCACTTATTCTGTTTATTGGTTGAGAATTTTCTTCAAAAAGCTCTTCATCTTTAATTGACTCGCCTTTGATTTCCTGTAGTTTTACAACTTTAAATCCTACCTTTTTTCCGCCAGTTGTGTTGTGTTTGGTAATCTTCAAGTAGAATTTGAATTTGCCTCCAACAATGTTTTTAAGAATTGAAGGTATGTTTGTCGGGGTTGCGGTCTTGATAAAGTAAAATATTAGATATATAAGATTAGATGTATGTCTGTGAGAAGTTCAAAAATATTGTGATAGTAGTTGTTTAATGTAAATTAAGTGTACCTCGTCATTGTCAAGCACGTGTTGTACTGGAACCTTTATTAAATCTAGAACAAACTTATCAAACAGCAAAACTGTTGTAACTGAAGTTTGGTCTTCAACCTTTAAAGTCACGCTGTACTTCTTTGCTGGACCTGTTTCGATATTTGTACAGTTGCTGCATTGAGGAGGGTTTGTCATTTTTGTGTTGCATTTATTGCATGCAGTATAAAACCATCCATAGTTTGGTACTATCCCGACCACCATTGCCTCAATTGAGCAAAAAAATTCCTGGGTATTTAAATAAACAAAAAAATATACGTTAGATTTTCAAATTATTATATATATATTTTTTAATATTTACGATATCAGTTATATTTATAAATGTTATAGGAAGTAAAAGGAACTGAAATGTCTACCTCTTTACCATCCGGCTGTATGACATTGAATAGTGTTTGGATTGATAGGTTGTCGATGTTGTCGAGCATAAGTTGTGAAGGATTACGCATAGGTTGAACAATAACAGGTATCATTTTGTCTTCTCCTTTATTACGTAATATGTTGGCCGCTGGATAATCAAGGTTTATAAAGTACTGGGTTGCGCTTGTTGCTGATAAAATAGGATTTCCTACACGTGATAAAATGATGAGTCAGATATTTGATTCATGGTTAGTATTCTCATAAGAAATTTAGAAATTTCATTTAAGTCAGTCTTATTACATAAAGATTACATCATATGATTTTATGCAGTAGGTGAGTAAATTTTTTGCTAAATTATTGTTAAACTGTATATTACCATTGAACAGAACCGCCTTGGTTCCTGTGACAATCAGTACAACATTTGGTCGCTGGTATTCAGACTTTAAGTCCTCAAACTGTTGTGCTTGTAGTCCCCATAATGTGATTGTCATTTCGTCCCCTCTTAATTGGAAGTAAGAAATCATCATTTAAATTCAATATTCAGCTAAATAATATATAAAACGTATAATTGGATATATTTTCAATGGGCATATATAATTTTGAGAGAATCCCAATTTTCAATGGGCATATATAATTTTGAGAGAATCCCAATACTTACGTAATATCTTGAAGGGTGATCTCAAGTTTTTCTTTGCCACCGGATAGAGATTGTATTGGAGTAAAGAATTTTAGCTTTCCAATAACATCTGTAAATTTAAATCTGTTAAAGTACTGAATAAATAAAAGAACAAAATCTGTCTCACATATAATATAAACAGTTGGTCATGTTCTTTTATTAAAATTACCTATCAGTGTTTTGATTCCTCCAACTCTGGATTTTGCTTCGTTAAAGGTCCTTAGTTCAAAACCATGTCTTGGAATTGCTAATTCATTATCAATTTTTTTGATAATGGTCTTTCCGGTGAAATAATTTTGTTATCTCCTGTCACCGGTCTATAGGTGTCATTCGCTGGCACAGTAGCAAAACCAGAGATCAAATAGACTACATAATATGCATAAACAGAAAATAATTAGTGTGTGTTTCCTGATTGGTTTGCTTTTTTCTAAACTTGTTTTGATATTATTTTTGCAGGTAAGCACTCAATATCAATGTCATCAACAAATAAATACATTGACAAATACCAAACGCAAGCATAGTTTACCTCAATCGGTGTAGCAAAGGTTTTCCCAGGCTGGAAGTTGTTATTGTTGATGTGAAGTTGGCTTGTTCTGTATTGAACAAAGTAGGTCATGCAGTTAAGTTTCTAGTGGTAGTAGTTTTACCTAGATCAAACACAAAGAGTCTAAAATAAACAGAGACAAAATCGTACAATTCCAATTATAAATTGAGTCCTTATACAGTCCAAATTTAATAACTGTGACATGTTGAATTGCAGGAAAATAAACCCGAGTTGCTCAGAAGAAGTCGGCGATGGGAGCATATGGGTGAATCAGTAGTTATGAAGCAAAAGGTCTTAGTACTTTTGTAGGATACAAATGGCTGTCAGTTTATTGTATTTGATAGGCTGTCAGTCTATTGTATTTGATACGTTTGTCGGTCTGTGTATATGTGTTGTATTTGATACGTTTTTTAATTTAGAATATAGTTTTAGTTATTCATGAATATTCCTTTTATTATAGCGGATTAATTATTAAAATTGTAATTATTTTCCAATTTTTCTGGAGTGCTAACATAATATAGTCTGATTAATATTTTAAAATCGTAGTTAATCTGCAATACTTTTGGAATGTTAATGGGCTAAAATACAAACAGAGTTGTTGTTTCAATTTATATCACTGATAGAAAACAGAGTTCACCTGGAGAAAAAGTTTAAATATTAGTAGTTGTGTTTTAGTATTAAAAGGAAACAAACCAATTAAATCATAATAAAAAATTAAAAATTAATTAATGGTGATAACCAAATTTGGTACTTTGGTACTTTGGTACTCTAGTACCGCGCGTCATTTACACACTGTTTTGCTTATTAATAAAGAGTATAGATTTGTCTTTCAGATTCAGGTTCACGATGCACTCATCACGTTGAAAGTTTCGATACTCTGATGAGAATAGCTCAGATTCTGATGTCGAAAGCTCAGAATCCGAAGAAGATATTGAGAAATTGAATATTTCAAATGATTCTGATTCTACCTGCTTCGCAGATGGTACTAAATGGGGGACACCGAAATGCCATGGACAAGTAGCAACGCCTTAGGAGATGTAGATGATGATAAGAGCTGACAAATTTATTGACCCTGTCCCTGGATCTAAATTACAATTTGTAACCCTCATACTAGTAGAAACAAGGGATGTGCCAGCCGCATAAAGAGAAGTTGGGAGGTTTCAATTGAAGTGGAGAAGGGAAGAAATTATACCAAGTGTGTAAAAACTGCTTGTCACAATCCATGGAGTTGTCCACAAAACAAATAGTCTGAATGAAATGTTGTTTAGTTTCTCTCTGTTTTGTTTCTTTACTTGTGTTTTGAATACAGAGTGTTTGTGGTTTCGATGTATGTTCTAGTTCGCTTATTTCCGTTAGGTTGTAGGTCGATAACATTAAATTCTATATCTTTAGTCTTGTTTTGTAATGGGTGATATAGTGGTGCTCTATTAGTAGAGTACTGCATATAAAATGCAAATTCGCGACTGTGTTGTGAATTAAAACATAACGGAGACAACTTTTTAAGCTTTGAAAGACCTTTTCAAGCCTTAAAATACCTTGTGTCATAACAAGCAAAAAAAAGAGAGGATTGCACTAAAAATAATTAAACCAGAGTCAGTCATGCAGTGATGCAGATATCGCATATGCATGATATTTTATAAAGATTTCTCATTCCAACTCAAAACCCAAAATTGTAGGTTCAATCTTGTACTACAATCTTGTGGCAGAATATAATACCTTTCTTCATTATAATACTTGTTCACTTGTTCTGCACTTGGAATGTGAATATCATCTTAAAATGCGAATTAAACAAATGCAGCACTCTTTCTCTCTCCAAGACGAACAATGAAAATGAGGGTAGATACAATTCAAAATTTTGGAAACTGTCGATATGGTGAATGTCATTGCAGGATAATGGGGATTGAAAAAAGCACGACTCTATTACTATTGTATTGCACACAAAAGATGCTATACATTACCCTTATCAGTTTAGTTTTTTACAAAAATACCATTATCTCTTTTTTAATCAAGGCCACAAGATCAAAATTGATCCAACGGTTATCTAATAGGTCTCCAAGGTATCCATAATTATTGGGTCTCCATAGATCCCAACTCTGTACATTGTGGTATACATGACATACCATACCATTAACAGTGATTTCTACTTTTAATACTTTTAATATAGAGTATAGATTTATTAAATTTATCAGTTACCAACTTACCATTATGCATATTAAAAAAATTTAGGAGCAAAAAGGCATTGTATGAAAATAATGTAGTATTTTTTATGGAGTTTACTTTTACTACATAAGTATGATACTTCAGGATTTACCCCTCCCGATATCAATTCAAACACGTTGCTCGTAGATTTCTAGTATGTAACTTGACTATTGTTGACAATTAATTTAATTTAATAGTAATAATTATATTAATTTCGAATTAAACTAATTACGTATTAAACTAATAATTATATATGTATATCGTAGTATACATGACATATCATACCTTTAAAAGGGAGTTATGTTTTTAAAAAGTATAAATTAGTTTTTATATTAACAATGTTTTTAAAACTAATTAAGCTAATAATTATATGTATATTTATATGACACACCACACCATTAATAGAGGGTTTCTAGTTTTTGTAAAGAAATTACTTTTTAATTTAATAATAGTTAATTTGAAATTAAATCAATTATATTAAACTAATTAAATTAATAATTATATGTATATGGCAGTATACATGACATATAATACCATTAAGAAGAGGTTTATGCTTTTAATATAGAATATAGATTAAAAAAATCCATTAATTAAATGTTTAAAAGCATATACTTGCGTCATTTACACACTGTTTTGCTAGTATGGATGCATGACGGAGACACCTCATTTATGAGAGATTGACCAATAATACATCATCATCTAGAAACGATTTTAAAAATGATTTTGAGAATTCTAATATTTCTCAACTTTTTATCATTTCTGTTTTTTTTCACTTTTTTTCCTTCTAATTATCTTCTTTCCTTCAAAGCTCGGAGCAAAAACAAGTGCAATTTGATAAAACGGTTTTGGAAACACAATATAAAAGAAAAAGGAGAAAGTGGAGCTTCAGTCCGGTGTGAATTTGATACGAAGATGATACGTTTTATTTTTGTAACATAGATATCAGTTGCAAGAATTTATTCCCATCATAAACCTCGCATCTCAAATTTCATTTTTTTTTCGGTGTCATTGTCTAGGTACGATAAAGAAAACAGATGAATGCGCTAATTAAGCTATCTTACGTCTAATTGTCCATAAGTTTACATTGGGTTGTGAGCATCTTCAATGGTTTTAGTTAAAATTGTTGACTAAAATCATATAATATACTGATTATCTAAAATTTGTTTAACCTGTTTGTGCTCCAGTGGAGTTGGGTATATGAGTTGACTATATTTTAAAAACAGAATGTTATTATTATTTTAAGTTGTTAAAAATAGAATATATAATTAAAATATGGTAACAGATGAGGTGGAGTTTTACTACAGATAGAGGTTCGACAAAAATAGCCGAAGTGGTTGACTATATTTTTGGCTAAAGTAATGTTCCATTGTAGTTGAGAGAATTTTACATATTCACTAAACTTTTTATTTATGACATCTTATCTATATTTTTAGCTAAGTTTTATAGATCATTGGAGATGCTCTAAAATGTTATACTTTTTTAAATCGTGTACCTGAATCTACCTGAAATTGTAGGGAACAAATCGGAGATTAATCTTGAAATAGAAGGAAAACGAAGCATGCATGTGAAGTCCATTTTAAAGCTGCTGCAATTTAGCTATTCCATATGCACAAGTTAGCTATCACATATATGCATGCAAAAGATTTAGCAATAAGCAAACTTAACAATAATGCTAACTCTTTTTAAAGATATATATTATGATTTAAAAAGATGTCATTATCATTAACTTAATTTTTTATTTTTAATAATAAGAATTTTTTTAACACAATCTGGGATATATTTAAAGATTGATTAATTGTTAATATGCTTTTCCCTCAAATAATTAGTTTCTGATAATATGCTTCAAAAGGCCGGTCTGTGATCGTTGACCATGATTAGAAACCATGCAAAGTTTCCATTTTATATGCTTAAATATTTATTTCCTTTTCTCAGAAACATCGAATAAGGCCCATCTTCATGCTTGAAGTTCCAGTTAAGATGCATTAACAACTATCTTAAGAATCTTCAGAAGTAGAGAAATATAAATAAAGAAATGGAGATGAGAACTATAAATAGAGCAGAAAGATGCAAGAAAATAATATCAGTAACATATCATTACAATCCCAATCATTCCTTTTCACAAGTATGAAAATGTCAAGCCTTTTAGTCATTGTGTTACTATCTGTTTCAGGGATAGTTCAAACCAAAGCATATACTAGCCTCTATTGTTCCTCTTCATCTCGCTGCGGTGCAAAGACAGTGTATTGCCCCGAGGAATGTCCAGACAGCGAATCCAGCAACCGCAAAGAAAAAGTTTGTCGTATTGATTGTGGTTCTCCCAAATGCAAATCTGAGTGCAAGCGTATGTGCCACATTTTTTTTATATACCAGCATTGTTTTAGAATATATACAGTTCGTTCAGTTTATTGATTAATTTCACCGAGGTCTTTAAATAACAGTCTTCTGAATTCAGACGATTATTGAAATAGGTACTTATTTTAATTAATGTCTGTTTTTATTTTTTCCAGGTGTTAAACCAGACTGTAACAGCCCTGGATCAGCATGCTATGATCCCCGTTTTATCGGAGGAGATGGTGTTGTATTCTATTTCCACGGAAAGAGCAACCAGCATTTCAGCTTAGTCTCTGACAAAAACATCCAAATCAATGCTCGATTCATTGGCCACAGACCAGCTGGTCGAACCAGGGACTTTACTTGGATTCAAGCCCTTGGCCTACTTTTCAACTCTCACACTTTCTCTGTTGGGGCGATCAGATCTGCCGTATGGGACAACGAAATTGATCATTTGAAATTTTCTTATGATGGTGAGGACATTCTCATCCCGGTAGGCCATCTCTCCACATGGAACTCCCCTGTAGAGAGTGTGAAAGTGGAAAGAACCACAAACAAGAATAGTGTTTTAGTCACTATACCAGGAATTGTTGAGATTATGGTGAATGTGGTCCCAGTTACAAAGCAAGATGATAGGATCCACAGCTATAAAGTGCCTTCTGACGATTGTTTTGCACACTTGGAAGTTCAGTTTAGGTTCTTTTCTTTATCTTCTAAGGTGGAAGGTGTGCTGGGGCGAACTTACCAGCCTGATTTTGAGAATCCCGCAAAGCCTGGAGTAGCCATGGCTGTGGTGGGAGGTGAAGATAAGTACAGAACTAGCTCACTTCTCTCCCAGGAATGTGAAACTTGTGTGTTCTCCCCAACTCAGGATAAAGAGAACGATAGCTCGATAATTGTGGAATATGGCAGACTAGATTGCTCCGGTAGCCTGTCTAGCGGAAATGGAATAGTTTGCAAGAAATAGAGCAAAATAGCTCCATTAAATGTGTTTCCTGATTGCACTAGCAATATGTTGTTTGTGTCCTTAATTGCGCTTGGTGCTATGTGTCTATTATCAAGATGTATCAGGCTACTACCTCATGTTGCGTTTATCTATATCCAAAACAAAGTTGAATAAAACATACGTGACTTCTAGCAGTGTTTTTATAAAGCTTTTCTGCCTAAAATTATAAGTATTAAGCTACATTTACCTAAGAAACTAAAACAAAATAGTTAAAAGATCCTGGGGCTGGTCTACGTCAAACGTATGTTACAGCATACCATATCGCGGTCTTTTTCCGTGATACGTGTAAAGTAAGGTTTCAAGCGTGAATGCATGGGGACCATATTTTATATGAACCACAATCTTTTTCAGCAATATGGTATGTTACATAAATTGTTTGCTCTGGTGCCAAAGATATATATGACCAAAAATAAAGATGAGACATCAATCAGCCCAGTTAAATCTTGGGGAAAAAAAGCTTAATATAATTCATACAAACATGAAACATCTAGACAAGTTTCCTAGATAAGAGATATCAGGTTTTACCTGTTGTCTTAGAGCATGAACTGAATCACGTGGTCCAATTTTCTCAGATTAATGAGGTACTAAAACATATCATCTTATCAATTAAATGATTAACAAAAGATGCAGAGAACTGATCAAGGTAGACAAGGATAAAGAACATGAATACATATAAGAACTTAATCAAGATTAGTTAAGGATCCTTCTTTTAACACATATGTTTCCACACATTTTAGAAAAGCAAGTGCAGAATTTGTAGTTTCCTGCGGCATAAGAGTTTCTTCTGCTTCAGTCTCATACACCACTTTCATATCAACTAGTGTCTCCGAGTCTGTGAATGCTGTAAGTTGGAAAGATGTTTTGTATGAGGTAAATCCATGATTCAAATGACCCCCTTCCATTACTTGTAATGCAATCAGATGCAGAGACTCGTCAAGTTCAACAATCTTTTCCTTCTGAACAGCTATTTTCTTTACATCTAAAATCACAGTGAGTTCAGAACTTTAATCAGCAGCATGATCAAGAAAGATATAATAGTTAATATAATGCAAAAGTTGAAAAGGAAAATAAGTAGACGAACCAGAGGCAAACTTAAATAGGAAAACAGTGCCAAGACCACCATCTCCCTCAAGAATTTGCGCCTCTTTGACTAAGTTGGGGATAATTCTTGGAAGCGCAAAGCATATATCTTTCGCTAAAGCCCCCCATAAAATTTTAATCCCAACACCAACTTTTGCTTGGGCTTTTAATTCTTTCATCAGTCTTTTCTGAAAACCCTTTAGATGGATAAATAGAATATTAGCATAGAATTTCGCCGTGCCTAACTATATGGGTGAGGGAAAGTGATTGAATGGGATCTTTTTTTGTCCGCATGTGGCTGAGATAGCATAAAACATTGTTGTCTCTTTTGTCTTTATAGCTAATATTCCTGATGGACAGTAATGATGCATTTTCTATAAAAGAACAGCATCTTAACATAAACGCACTGCACAAAGACTCCTACACTCCTACTTATCAGCTCATCCAGAGATTTACCTTGTTCTTAGACGTCACACGATTAGAAATTCAATTTTTTTTGTTACAAGCTAGAACACTCTTTTAGAAATTATACCAAGTAAAGCCGCTCCTTTTGATCCCTACAGTTATGGTTAAAAATGTTCAGGGCTTTTTTTTGCAAAAGAATGTTGACAAGTTATTAATCTCTTCTTAAGTATGAAGGAGCTAGACACACCCTATTGAAAAGTATTAGTGCATTAGGAGCTAGACACACCCTATTGAAAAAATTAAGATATATCTGACATATTTTTATATTATTTTTTTGTATTTTCTAACATTTTAAATTAAATTTGCAATTTATAGTACGTGTATTTTAGGTTTATTGAGAATTGATTGGGAAATTGGGTTGAGTTTCGACAAAAATGTTTTAGTTTGTTGGGCCAAGAAAAATTGGGCTTTTTTATCTATAAAAATTGTAAGTTCTAATGAGCTCGGCTCGACTCGACTCGTTTTTGTTCGATAAAAGCTCGTGTTCGGCTCGTTAGTTAACGAGCTCGAGCTTGAACACGAATTTTGTGCGATAAGAAAGCTCGGCTCGGCTCAGTTCGTCAAAGAAAAAAGTAAAGCTCGACTCGTTTACATCAAAACTCGGCTCGACTCGGTTCGTGAACAACCCTACCTTTGATGTGGCTTCATCTCACTTTGACAATTCTCTAGCGACCAAAGGTAATCTATCCATTGCGTATCACTGTTTCATTATTAGCTGAAAGCACCGTCGTGCCTCATCATAAACAGATTAATCAAAGGCATTATCTTTAGACCAAACTAATTTCTTTTTCAATCACCAGAAGTTTGAATTTCTCATAGTACTATAACAATTTTCAGTAAACAAAAACCTGGTTTACAAAATTCGCAAAACATCAAAATTTTACTGCTGCGTAGATAATGGAAGTATCTGTTGTCATATGTGTTGGAGGCCCATCAGTCATTTGGGTCGACTGAAGAGCATCACAGTCATAAAGGCCCAATAACGGAAGGTTTAATCCTGGAGCCCATTATGCCAAAACGAGGATGACCCATTCAGCGGATGAACGACCCACGACTCCGACGGAGTGACCCACGTCTTCGAACGTGAGGATCGGGCATACTGGTAAAAGGAAGAAAGGAGGTTTGAGGATTCATTCTATACACACACAATTAATTACAATACTCGTACGTTCCATCGTTTACCCACAAAAAATACCAGTTTAACTAATTCTTACACCGGAGGTGAATCGCGGAGATCATCCCTCTCATTCTCTTCTTTGCAGGTCCGACCGGACGATCTACCGCAGAAAACTGGTTCCAACATTTGGCGTCGTCTATGGGAATGTACGAATTAATTGTGATTAAAACTTACCGTCATCATGTCATCGGAACGACGACCTGGATTCAACAAAACTTTGCGACCGGGGAGTTCCACCGTTACGCCGCCGTTGAATCGAATACCGAATTTCGATTCTGAAGGGGACGAAGGACCCTTACCGACCCCGGAGGAACAGAAAGAGATACTTCTTAAATGGAGAGAGGAACAAGACGCTAAAAAAGGTAAAGAGAAAGAGGTCGAACTGGTAGAGGAAGAGGCCCAGATACGGGCGAAGAAAAGAGAGGCCGATCTCCTGAAGTTGCAAGCCCTTAGGCTTAGGAGAGAAGAGATAGAAATGGAGGAGAGGGCCTTGAGAGATTCAGTGGCGGAAGACGAAACCCCGAGAATGGAAATTGAAACCCAAAAAGAAAAGCAACCCCATAATGATGAAGACGAGTCCACGGACTCCGAATCGCACCATAGGAGGATCCGAACAAAATTTGTAGCGTCATCAGAATCAGAAGGTGAGGACGATCCCCATGTCGGGAGTCGGCTTCGAAGAATGGAGAAGGCCATGTTTGGGGAGAAGAAAATAAGCCATGAGCCGGTGGTAACCAAGGAAATTGAACAATACCGACCACCTCCTGGGAGGTAGTTTCTGAAGATGAACGAGTTTAATGGACAGGGTGATCCCGAAGACCATTGTGAGAAATATGAGTCGCTGATGACGGGTATGGGACACTGCGATATTATGTTGTACAAGATGTTTAAAACATACCTAAAGGGAACAGCGACGATGTGGTATCGTTCTCAAAGATCCCGATCGATCGGTTCTTATGAGCAACTCAAGAGGAAGTTTCTGAGGCATTATTCCCACCTATATATGCCGAAGGGAGAAGGATACGGAAGCACTGATTAACTGTAGGCAAAGGTCTAACGAGGAGATGGGTGATTACTTGGCCAGGTTTAAGGAAGAAGCATGAATGGTCACCAATCTGGATAAGGTAAAGGCCACATGATTTCTCACTGCCGGCCTAAACCCCATTAAAGGTAAAAAGCTTCGGTCCTCTCTTTATGATGTTCCCCTAAGTCTTTAAATGATATATATTTGAGGGGAGAGGCTATCCGGAGGAAACTAGAGTCTATAGGAGGCCATAAAGATAGCCGAAGAGACGAAAGTTCAGGGAAGGATGACCGAAAAGGTCGAGGAGACATTAAGAACAGGCTCACAAATACTAGACCTGACCGTGGAGCTGAAAGAAGATGAGATAGAGATAGTACGGTGTTTACCCCCCTTAACGCACTTATCTCAAAGATACTCCATGAAATCAAGGGAAAGCTTCGATTCGTTAGGCCAACATGGCTAAAAACCTCAGATCATAAGAAGAACGGAGATAAGTACTGTGACTATCACAAAAACAAGGGACACAACACCGATGAGTGTTATCACTTGAAGAAATTGATCGAGGAGATGATTAAGGGAGGAGATCTCAGTGAGTTTGTCGGGGATTTGCGAGACAAATTGGCTCCCAAGGACAAGAGAAAGGACAAAGAGCCCGGAGAACAAGAAAAGTATCGAGGTGCAGTCCGAACGATTTCTGGAGGCACAGTCTTGGATCGATGCAGTAAGACTGCCAGAAAGAAGTATGCCCGACAAGTCTATAGTTTGTACCAAGCTAGTGTAGCCAAACAAGCTTTACCTATCGCTTTTACCGAAGACGATTATGAAGATGTAGTATGGCTGCACGAAGATCCACTTATCATCAACCCTGTGATTGAGGAGAACAAAATATGGAAAGTTCTTGTGGATGGTGGTAGTTCGGTCAACATCCTTTATCACAGGACATACTGCAAGATGCACTTAGGAGTTGAACAATTGGAACCCTGTCATGAAGCCCCTCTGTGCGGCTTCGGAAACCAGCCCGTTCCGATCGAAGGGACAATCACCCTTCCAATCTTGTTGGGAAAGACACCTTACACAGTTGAAAAAGAAGCGAAGTTTTATGTGGTGCTAGTAGACAACCCCTACAACGACATTATAGGAAGGCCGATCCTAACTGCCTTCTAAGACGTGGCCTCCATTCCCCACCTGAAGTTGAAATTCCCAACGGAACATGGAGTCGGGGAGATGAGAGGAGATCAAAAAGCTGCTAGGATCATTATGTTGGAAGACCTCGAGAAAGATCAGGACGTGGAAATGTCCGAAGGGGGAAAGAGAAAAATGGGAGAAAATGATGCTCTCATAGCGGAGCTGGCTGTAGAAACCGAAGAAATAGAATTGTGTGTCGGTCAATCAGGGAAAATGATTCAGATAGGAAAGAATATGGAGCCCGAATTGAAGGGGAAGATTATTGAGGTGATCAGACAATATCATGATGTGTTCGCCTGGGGGCCTGAAGACATGCCAGGACTAGACCCTTCGGTGGCGTAGCATTGTCTCAGTGTGAATCCCGATGCGAAGCCAGTCAAATAGAAGAAAAGAAACTTTACCATAGAAAGGCAAAAAGTAATTCAGGTCAAAGTAGAAAAATTACTGAAGGCCAGATTTATTGAGGAAATTGAATATCCTGAATGGCTAGCAAACGTGGTAGTGGTGAAGAAGTCAAACAACAAATGGAGGATGTGTGTAGATGAAGTCTTCTAGGTTTGGAGGTGGTTTTTCAGTCTGTGGCCTTCTCACTAGAATTGGTTAGCCTTAGAAGCCCTCTGCTTTGATTTCTTCCTTGATTCCATCTCAACCAGAAATTTAGGAAAATTAGCTTCATCAAACTCAATTGGCTCCTCCTTTGGCTCAATTGGTTGATCATGAAAATTGATTGGATGTTCAGGATCACAAGCTAATTTTACTCCACAATATTGATCAGAAAATGTTGAAGGCATAGCTGTTACAGGTGCATCTGTGACAGTGTCTTGAGAATCATCTTTATCAAAAGCTAAGTTTCTTTTAGCTCTTGTTTTGGGTTGCCTTATACTTTTCCTTTTTCCTTGCTCAGCATCAGCTCTAGCTCTTTCTTCTTGCTGTCTTTCCTCTTCATCTAGATCCTGGGCAACTGCAAGTCTTGCATGTCTGCCCTAGCTGATTCCTCAGCTCTAGCTTCAGCAAAATTTGGGTGACCAGCCCAAACACAGATTTCTTGTCCATTCCTGTAGACTATTGCTCTTTGATTCCTGATCTCAGGCACATTTCTTCCCTTGCATTTTATAATTAGTTCACTCAGAACCTTGAGATCATCAGGAAATGGAGGAGGATAGAATGTCCTAGCAATGTTCTTGCCCTATGGTTTCGCTGGGGATTTTGGAGATAAGCATCTTTGAAGAGTAGCTGAGTCCACATCTCTAATACATGAAGTTTGTCCATTTTCTTTTCTTGGACCAGTAATCACTCCATGTAAAAGAGGCTTTAGATCATAAGAGGATTTAGTCTGTGGCTCCAATTCCGTTGACACTAATACCATGGCATTCGTTGATGATGGGATGGGCGCATCCGTTGATGTAGAAGTAGCTTGATCCGTTGATGGATGTTTGGTTCTTGCAGTTTCAGCTATCTTCTTAACCCTTGCATCTATGCTAGACCATTGTTCTTTAATCTGTGCCGCAAGTTGTAGTCTCATAGATGCCTGTTGAATCAGGTCAATTCCATCCACTTTATCTTTGAGTGACTCCCCCATAGCTAATGGCTCATGTGGTAAAGAAATGGCTGGGACCATAACTTTTCTGACTTGAACATTTAGCTCCTTTGATTTCTCCCCCTTTTTGTTATCATCAAGAGAGATGAGAGGGAGTCCCTGAGCTGCCACTAGCTGAGTCAAAAGTTGTGTCTGCTTCTCCTGTGCCTATTGCATATGAGCTAATGTGGCTTCCACTTTGTCCACCCTAGAAGTAAGAGTTTTCAAAGTAGTCGCCACCTCATTATTCTTATTGAAGAAAGTGGTCATCCTGGCAACAGTGAGAAGTGGGAGTTTTTCATCAAGCCTCCTTGCACTGGAATCCTTTAGATTGTCAATGGAGTCCTTGATTTCCATGACTTCAATCCTTGTCTGAAGCATCTGGAGTCTCTGAATTTCTTGAGAATCCATGATTGCCTTGTAGAATTTCTTTTCAGTGTCAGGTGCAGACTCATGAGCCAAATATGCTTCATTATACTGCCTTGTGATGGCAGCATCTAAACCCTGATGTCCAAGCAAGTCTTGAGAAAGCCATCTTGGCTTAGGAGGCATCACAGAAGTCCCAGTCTGTGTAGTAGTAGCCACCTGTAGAACAGCATCAAGACTATCCTCATCACTTGAAGAACCATCATATTCAAAACTTCCACCAGCTCTTGGAGACAAATTGGCAATTGCATCCTTAGCCCTCATCATGGATGCAGTTGTATGAATAAGATTGAGTGACCTTTCTGCCACCACATTGCCCTGTTGAGCCATGATTTAATAGGCTGGCACAGGATGAGAAAAGGTTTCAGGATCCAGAGAAATGCCATCCAGAGTTTGTTGATAATGCTCTTGGAAAGACAATTCTCTTTCTCCCTCATTAACCTCCATTAACTCACTTGCAATGGTTGGTTCCCTCCTTTGCATTACTGTAGTCCCTTCTCTCTCTCCACTATATTCTTGCATCATGGGCTCCCCATGGCTCACACCTCTCACACCCTCACCTTCACCTACTAAGGTGGAACTCTCAGTCTCTCCTTTTGCCTGGCTGAAAGAAATAGCCAGCCTCTCACCTTCCCGAGAATGGAAATTGAAACCCAAAAAGAAAAGCAACCCCATAATGATGAAGACGAGTCCACGGACTCCGAATCGCACCATAGGAGGATCTCCGAACGAAATTTGTAGCGTCATCAGAATCGGAAGGTGAGGACGATCCCCATGTCGGGAGTCAGCTTCGAAGAATGGAGAAGGCCATGTTTGGGGAGAAGAAAATAAGCCATGAGCCGGTGGTAACCAAGGAAATTGAACAATACCGACCACCTCCTGTGAGGTAGTTTCCGAAGATGAACGAGTTTAATTGACAGGGTGATCCCGAAGACCATTGTGAGAAATATGAGTCGCTGATGACGGGTATGGGACACTGCGATATTATGTTGTGCAAGATGTTTAAAACATACCTAAAGGGAACATCGACGATGTGGTATCGTTCGCAAAGATCCTGATCGATCGGTTCTTATGAGCAGCTCAAGAGGAAGTTTCTGAGGCATTATTCCCACCTATGCCGAAGGGAGAAGGATACGGAAGCACTGATTAACTGGGTGATTACTTGGCCAGGTTTAAGGAAGAAGCATGAATGGTCACCAATCTGGATAAGGTAAAGGCCACAGGATTTCTCACTGCCGGCCTAAACCCCATTAAAGGTAAAAAGCTTCGGTCCTCTCTTTATGATGTTCCCCTAAGTCTTTAAATGATATATATTTGAGGGGAAAGGCTATCCGGAGGAAATTAGAGTCTATAGGAGGCCATAAAGATAGCCGAAGAGACGAAAGTTCAGGGAAGGATGACCGAAGAGGTCGAGGAGACATTAAGAACAGGCTCACAAATACTAGACCTGACCGTGGAGCTGAAAGAAGATGAGATAGAGATAGTACGGTGTTTACCCCCCTTAACGCACTTATCTCCAAGATTCTCCATGAAATCAAGGGAAAGCTTGGATTCGTTAGGCCAACATGGCTAAAAACCTCAGATCATAAGAAGAACGGAGATAAGTACTGTGACTATCACAAAGACAAGGGACACAACACCGATGAGTGTTATCACTTGAAGAAATTGATCGAGGAGATGATTAAGGGAGGAGATCTCAGTGAGTTTGTCGGGGATCTGCGAGACAAATTGGTTCCCAAGGACAAGAGAAAGGACAAAGAGCCCGGAGAACAAGAAAAGTATCGAGGTGAAGTACGAACGATTTCTGGAGGCACAGTCTTGGATCGACTCATACACTCGCTTCACTGGAATAGGGTTATAAAACAAAAAGAAAGAGTGAGCCAAAAGTGTTCAGCAAACATCATATATATATTCAATGTAGTTTCATAACGAAAAGGAATCACAAGAATTTGAATCAATGCACAATGCATGATTATATCAACCTCTTCTGAAGAAAACAGATTAGAATTGGATTTTTATTTATCTCATTCAAATCAAAGGTTGAGCTGCTGGCCAGCCACGCATCAACCCCGGACCTGCTTATAGCATAGCCCTCCACTGGATCCTTGGCCATCCTGGCCATAATTATCATCGACCAAAAATTTGGTCCGACCATTGCTGGTCTATTTTTCAAAACATTTCCAATTCTATCATAACACATAAGCAACACATGCTTCAATAATAATCACAACAAGAATAAAAACAGTATGACAATATCAAGAGCTTCATCTGACAATCGATCACAACGAGGGTGAAATGACAATAGCAAAAGAGTTTCATCTGACAATCATTCACAACGAAGGTGAAATAGTATGATAAATTGCAAAAGAGCTTCAACTGATCAAGATCAAGTAAAGTTCGTGAAACAAGTTCGGAATGGTTTCAAAGAAGCAACACACCCGTCTCAAAAATATCAAGGTTATAGTATACACAAGTGAATCGAAGGCGAGGATTCTCAATATTCAACAAGATTGTGGATAATCAAAGGAATCAGGAATTTTTCATGGAAACAATGTTATTGGTTCAGATACGGACAAGAATCGAATCATTGGGGTTGGTTTGATAACAACATACATACACTAGTACAAAAATGACCTTTTACGTCGGTTAAATAGGTCATATACGTCGGCATTTAGCCGACGTATAGAGGGGGGACGTATATAGTAAGAGGTCTTTTACGTCGTATAAAAGGGCGACGTAAAAGGTATAATAAACGACGCTATTTAAACCGACGTAAAAAGCCCAAAGATGCCCGACGTATAAAATCTTAATAACCGATGTATATCTCATATGTTTTATGTCGCTCATAAGGAACCGACGTATATTGTCAAAAAAAATTAAAAAAAAAATATATTCAGTTTCTCCACACCCAGAAACCTAATTAACATTTAGAAACATGATCTAGCTAATATATTCAGCTTCTAATTGACTAAATAATTAACATAATCATTATTACATACTTGAAAAAGTACATCTGCAATGTTTAATAATTCTCCATGTAAGGAGTCAACTATGTCATATAAGAGGGACTTTACAATTAAAACTAAGATGAGTACAAACTGATTCCCTATACTTTGGTACCAATGGCCACTGCCTGGAACTAAACCTGAGAAATTTTTATACAAAAAATAACTCATCAGTATAGTCGTTGATTTTTTACAGCCTACAAACACCATGTAACAAGTAAAAAAAACAGCACTGGAAAGAATTACATTTGTCAAAGTTTTCATCATATCTTGCAGTTTTTGCCTTGATTTCTATGCCAGAGATGCTCATAAAGAGTGGTCAGAGCTTTTGTATCGTGTTGCAAGGAAACCAATGAACATAGCTGCAAAAAAAAGTTGCACCGAAGTTTAATATAAGAAACTGATCATAATCACATGAAGACTCTGAAACTAAATTGAGATCTGAAACTGTAAATAACTAATGGGAAACATGGCTTACCTTTGTGATTCCATGGCCTCCAAAACTACCAATGTATTGGACGTAATATTGTGATAATACCTGTACAGTTCAATGCAATTCCATTAAAAAGTTGAAGGGTGAGCATTTAATGATATCAGTTAGTTTAGGTGTTCCGCCAAAGGGAAGGTCCATGCCATATATGTATTTTACTATGCTGAATATGAATAATAATTGGGAGATGTTAACTCAGATCAAGAGTTAATGCTACAATATAAGTTGGTATCAAAACCTCCGCGGTGTGTAGGCATGGATAGATAAATAAAAATGCTTAATTAGCCATAGATATTAAAACAGATAATAAAGCAAAAACAAAATGTCGAGACAAATATTTTTAAAGGTAAAGCACCTTAGAGGTTCAGCGGTACTTTCACCAACATAAGCAACTGCTGCAAAATGCATTACAGCGTCAAATGCATTCTCTGCAAAAATTTTGTTTACCTGAATCTCCAAGGTCTGCATAAATAAACTGAAGGCGCCCTGGCTCTGGAAACAGCTCTTGCAAAATCTTTACAGCACCTAAATTTCCGCGAGAAAGATTATCCTATGTATAACCATAATTGTAGTACTTTATTTAACCCCAGGCTCAATATCTATAACCAACATAATCAAACATATCTATATTCAGAGACAAGTTACCAATATTTTTTTTGTTATCAATGCACTGATTAATAAGTACTGTTTGCTGCTATATATTATTTCTACAAATGCATGATATTACAGTTGAGAACTAAAATTATGAAATTTTTTGCAACTTAAAATATACTAGGTAAAGGGAAAGCCAGTGGTCACTTCGATTTGGTTACTATCTACTTAAATACTTTATGAATTACTACAAGAATGAAATTATTTTTATTTTACTGACAAATGTGTCCTGGTCTTAATAGTGACAATCCAGAAACAATACTTCCATTTTTCCAAACACTTCCCTATCAAAATATAAAGTGGCAATGTTACACCTATTAACAATTTATGTTGGCTACTTTTCATTTAACTCTAAATTTTACCATCCAAAATAGTAGCAACGATTCCCTCTGTTACAATTTTAAGCAACCACCACCTAAATAGCTTCACTTACTCGCTTTGTGTAAATTTAATCAACTCTTCCTAAACTATTTATTTGAACATCACTCTGAAAAACCAACATGTGTGACATTTTAATAAAGAAGTCCTTGACAAACAATTAGAAGCTGTTAGAGGTTGGAGACTTGGAGGCTAAAAATAAGGCTATGAATATATTGTGCACCAACAGAATCATAAAAGTTCAAATAAATAACCTCTATCCACAACAATTGGTTCAGAGAAATATCCACACACAAGACATCTAAACATGGCTTCCGTGATTTCATAGCCATCTGCAAAAATAACATTAAAAGTAGATCAAGTACAAAATGAAGATTTGATGTAAGTTGCATTTTTTATCAATGCATTATTTTTTTTAACTTCAACTTTAACTTCAAAAGGGATCAGTTATGTTCTTGTGCATTAAATACTGGGCACAAAATTAACAAAAGATATCAAGAAGGAAGAAACTTAATGACCTTAAATGGCTCATTATCTGTTCTGAAGCTAATACCAGGAACATACTTGAGCCAAACTGGAAAGCCTCTATTCATTGCTCAAAAAAGAAGTTGCACATTACTGATATAACTTGGTTAAATTAAACTGAGTAAGAAGAAGGTAACAGGGAAGGTTACCCAAAATTCCATTCAGCACAAATATAAGGACCAATTCGTAGATGAGCGTAAAGCCCTGCTTTCTGCACCGTCTTTAAAAATCTCACAATGTCGTATCTTCCCGCAAAATCATACTGTCAAGTGTCAAACAATAAGAAAAGACTAATTAATGGTGTGTGTATTTACATATAAGCAGAAAATTAATATGTAGAGAGAGAGCAAGTACATTTCCATGAGAGGGCTCATGAACATTCCAAAAAAATAAGTGTCGATAACAGTTAGACCTCCTTCTTTAGCATTAATGATAAGATCCTCCCACATCTACACAAGATTGCAGTCCCATTACAGAACAAGAAAGTAGTTTTATTATATCTCAAATTCAAGAAAATTTACATATATATTTCTATTTACAAATGTTTTCTACATTGAATGATTAGTCAAACCAGCAACAAGTCTTGACTGTAAAACCAATCTTCTTCAAAAAACTTTGAAGATAAAAAATTAAAGAAGATAGTACCTCAGGAGTGCTTCTTGGAAGTGTGTATCTTGAATGCAGAGGTGGAGCTAAAAACTTCAGGATGTAGCAGTAATACATAACAATAGTCTAGAGGACATGTAAATAAGACATTACAGTAAATAGAATACATTACCTGCATCTACTGTGCACCAATGTCATAGAGTTCTTGGCAAGACATTCTTGCTTTCCGCATGTTGTTGGCTCACTGATTCTTCCTGGTAATAATGGAAACAGTTTAGGCTTAAGACTCATAATTTAATATCAGCTTAACCAACAGAATCATAAAAGTTCAAATAAATAACCTCTATCCACAACAATTGGTTGGTTCAGAGAAATATCCACACACAAGACATCTAAACATGGCTTCCCTGATTTCTGCTATTATCGAACTACACCGAATTATCATTAAATCACACCATCTTCTCAATATCTAAACAAAACCAAAAGAAATTAAATTTAATGAAACTAAACACTACAAATGCACATCAACACAAAAAAAGACCCGAAAACACAAACAAAACTAACCTGAAGGGTTCAAATTCCTCATAGTAGTCGACGTCTTGAGATTAAAAATACGAGCTTGAATATGCTTCTCGAACAAGGGATTAATCCGACTAACCATATCAATTGTACTAATTTACACATCAGCCAATAAACAGTAAGCAAATTGACACACATACACACACATATAATAAGCTTAAAAAGGTCGATACACAGACACACATATATATTCATGTACAATTACATATACCTGATGTAGGGATCTTGAGTAGAGTAGTCAATTGAATTCGAAGAGCGGAGTGTGCGAGTCCAGTTCGATACGAACCGACATTCTTTAATCCATTAATCCTATGAATATTCCAATTAGGGGACGATCCCAATCACAGATTCGAACCCAATAAGCATTTAGATTCCCAAATGCTCAGAGATAGTATTTCTAGGGCTTGAATAGATAGATTCAATTTGGGACTTTTCTATAGTCTATACTGAGTACTTCCATATTTATTATTAATGTTATTTTGATTCAAAACTTTTGTACGTCATTGATTAAAAAAACCGTCATATAAATTAGTATTATAAACGTCGGCTCCTAAAAATATGTCGTAAAAAGGGGGTTAATACGTCGGCATTCTATGAACCGACGTATATATTTAACATATATGTCGGGTAATTACTAAACCGACGTGAAAATTACAAATAAATTTACATATACATCGGCTTTATAGTAACCCGACGTATAAAAGTAATATATACATCAATTCTGTATAAGTGCGACGTAAAATAGGCGACGTATAAAGTCAGTTTTGTACTAGTGATATAATAACTCAGAGTAAAATTACTCAAGGATTTGTGAAAGAAATAGACACTTGCCTGGTTCGACGTAGTCAACTTCTACCGTTGCTATTCTACCTTCTCATTTCCCTTGCCTCGGGAACTCGATTCTAAAATACATATCTCATATTAGTACATCTCATCATTAATACTAGCCTCGACATATCACTCGTAATCATTTTATAAGTCTAAACAGCCTATCGGGCCACTTCCGAGATTTATCGAACGCCCGACCTATTTTTCCAATAAGCAAACTCAGACACAACTCTTTTATATAAAACATTTACGGACTCTAAACACACTATTCCACTTTATATAAACCATATAGCACTTATAAATATTTTTAAAACAATATCCGAGGCTTATTTGAATTTAAATAAGTCGCAAACAATTTTTTAAATCAAAAATCGGATTTTTAAATCCAATATAAGTATTTAAATGCAAATAAATCAATTAATAAAATTAATTGACACTCTTTAAATGCGCAAACTATTTTTAAATAATAAAACAGGTTTGAAAATAATTAAACTGAATTTTTAATTAATTAAATTTAATTAATAATTAATTTTTAAGAATTAATTGATTAAAAGAATTAACCAATTAATTAAATAAATCAATTATTAATTAAAATAATTAAGTTTAATCAATTTTCGAATTTAAAATAATAAATATAATTTTCCAGAATTTTTCTGAATTAAAAATATATTTTTAAAAATAAAATATGAATTTTTAAAGATTTTAAACTATTTTGGAATTAATTTAAAAATAAAAATTCAAAAACAGTTTTCTGAAAATAATTTAGGGTTTCGAAGATTGAAATCGGGTCAAAATTTTCGGGTAAACGGGGCGCCAAGAACTGAAACGGGTCGCCAAGAACAGCCGGAATTTTCCAGAATTCGGCGACCTTTTCCAGAATCCGACGAGCCAAAAACTGCACAGAATTTGAGGCTTTTTATCTCAAAACACTCCTGACAACCATACCAATACATTCCGATCAAAAACAAACCAAAAACATTGCCGGAATAAAAGACCCGACTATTTTCCGGCGAGCTTAAACAAATTTTCCGATCTACAAATTTCGTACATAAAACTCTACGTTCTTTATGTTAAAATGAAGCTAAGAACACATACAACAAAAGCCCTCTATCAAAAACAATGTCAGATCAACAACAAGAACGAACTATTCAAAAGAAGAATTCGGGTCAAAATCCGAAAATCAAACCCGTAAAAATCGAACATAAACATGAAATTAAAACATGGATTCTTGCTAATTAGAACCCTAGGAACATGTTAGAAGCAACCAATTGAACGGAGAATCAACAGAATGAAAATCCCCAATTCGAACATAAACCCTAATTTTAATTCGAATATTGAAAAATTCATAATAAATCAAAAAATTACCAGATGATGATGAGGTTGAAAGATTTTGAAACTAGAGCTCAAGATCTTGGATTTGAGTACTTGAACTTTGGATTTGGATTTCAATAACACCTTCAAAAGTTGGTTTGATTATTCAAGAACACGAAGAACACGGTTCGGGAATTTTGTATTTTTGTATATTTGTAATACGGATTATATGAGGTATAATGTACGATTCTCCTTTTTATACTTAGTGAAAAATAATACCCTAAACGACATTTTTGGATCGATATAGATCCACTGGATCGTTTAAAAACCCTAATTAGTTTAAAAACACGTTTTACGAAAAGATAATTATTTACAAAGACTGATAATTATCCAAATCAATACATATCATTATATAACTAATGCTCAAGAATACTGGGGCTATAATAGATGAAATATTGACATAAACGACATATCCATCACCCTGGACAATTAGGGTTTGGAACAATTTTTCCCTTTTTGAACAAAACGAATTATACTGACAAGATCAATTAGATAGGGATGAAATAATACGAATAGTTCTTTCGATAACGATTCGAATACGAAAGACGAAGGGATAATAATGATGTACAAAATTTCAACGGAGCCCTTGAATTTTCAAAACGGGGCTCAAGACTGAATAAGATTCCAAATGACGAAATATTTGAAAGGGGCTTTCGACTCACCAAATAACACATAATCACTTCATAATCGTAACTTATTAATACTCCAAATATCCCACAATAATTATTCTCCACAAAATATAGTTTATATATATACATAAAAAAAAACAAATCACGGATATTACATCGTTCCCCCCTTAATAGGATTCTGTCCTCAGAATCAAGTCAAGGAACAACTGGGGATACTCTTCTAACATATTTTACTCTCTAATTCCCAAATACATTCTCCTACCTTAGACCTTCTCCACAATATTCTAACTAACGCTACAGTCTTATTAATGCGCACAACGTACTCAGTTAACCAATCCATTCCTAAGATCACATCAAATTCTCTCAACTTAAGGGTAACAAATCGACATAAAAACAATTCCCTAGAATCTCAATCTCCACAACGGGGACAACATAAACTGACCAGTATACGATTTCGGTTAACTATCTCTATGTTCAACACCCCACTTAAAGTTTCCATTAAACAATTTAAATTACGAGCAAACGTCTCAGAAATAAACGACTTAGTAGCTTCTGAATTCATTGGAAGTGTACCTGTTATCACATCAGTGTCACAATCTGCTTCCCTCATCGTTAGGTTATACGTTCTGGCTTGCGGCTGATCATTGACAGCTGGAGGTGCCTCTATCGCTCGAATCATGTTGTTCACGGTTACTGGTGCCCTGCAATCCCTAATCATATGACCTGGTTTCTTGCATCGATAACACACAACGCCTGTCTTGCAATCCCTGGAATAATGACCCTTCTGGTTGCAATTAAAACATGTAACACTCAGTCTGTGGCATACTCCGGGGTGTCTCTTCCCACATGTCTTACATTCTGGCAGTGGAGGTCTGGAAACTACTTGCTGATCGTTGTTGGATGGAACATTGATTGAAGTTAGAAGACAGGAAATAACAATAATTGACAAGGGATGCTAAGGAAATACACAAGGCAAAGATTTATTTTTTTGTTACCGGTACCCCAGAAAGCCCGAAGCCAAGTCTGGTCTCGACTTATTACCAAGGAGATTCGGTTCGGTTCCTGAGGTTCACACAGCTTATCATAGTCAGCTTTATCTATGTCACCCAAGTCCGATGCAATGATCAGGGTTGGGTCGATCTCCCGCCATACCGAATATTTAGACAATTTATGACCACTGATGAAGAACCAATGGTCATGTGTCCCTCTGTTATTGGAATTGGTCGCAACCCATTCCGCCCGACCACTTCTTCGAGCCAACTGATAGAACCCAGCGCTCTTGGTATTCTTTTTGAAATCAAAGTGGTGGAGAAGCAAGGATAAATGTGGTTTCACTCTCGCTTTCAAGCATCGGTTCTGAAATGAATTTATATGAATGAAGGTGTTTGGCTATAATTGGCCGAGGGTGACCATGGTGTATTTGAGCAATTTCTTAAGGACGGGGAGCAATGGAAGTCGAAGGCCACAGAATAAGGCCTTATCAGAAATTCCAAGGGCAACCAAACCGTGTTCATCAGCCACTTCGGGGGCATGATAAATGAGGTCTGTTTCATCGGCTTCGTACGTGTGAAAGAGAGTGGGTATGTCGTATTTTTTTTAGCAATCTTGGAAACATCAGCGCTCGTTAGTACGGAATTCAAGTTGGCCGAAGGGAATCTGGCAGCATTGAAATGAGCCATAACCGAATAGAATGGCCCGAATTCTACTGGCTGGTCCATGTCCTGCACGGGCAAAAATGGACAGAATTAGCCATGTACTCAGAAAATTTAAAGAAAAGTATGAGGAGTCGATTGGCCCGATGAAAACCGAGTACAGATGGCTAAGATCGGTAGGAAGAGAGTGATCTAAAGACAAAAGAAAGGGAAAGGTCTTACGATTCTAAAAGATGTCCGAAGAGAGTTCTATGGTTCTAAGAAGGACCGAAGAGAGTTCTGTTCGCACAAAATCACGCAAGCGTACGCGGTCACAAGTAATATATGAATAAGTAGAGTTCGTTCCCACAGAGACTGGTTTACCACAGTTATGCACTTATGCAACAATGTATGGCTATTGTTCAATGCTAAGACAAGTATCAAATTTGGGTTTTGATTATCTAAATTAACTAAGCAAATTATCAAGAATAAAATTTACTAAGGAGTTTACTGTCGAATTACTTATGAGAATAAAACATGGGATCCTAACTTCATTAAATACTTCATCTAGAGCCTTTTGTCTTTAATCAATGCATGTGACGGTTGTGACAACTAATCGGATAACACGAAATCAGTACACGTTACCTTTCAGTATACGTATACCAAACCACTCAAACATCCACAGAAGAGATAGAAGTTGAGCAGACACCAATTATGCTTAGACCTTATATGTCTATAAGATTTGAAAACATAACGGTTTAACGAGCAAGTTATCCATTCAGATTACATAGGGCAGGTAAGATGGTTAAAATCACCTACGAATCATGCATGACAAACATACATAAACCTATGCTAGCATGGCAAGTTCTAAACCTCTATATCCACTTTCGCAATCAATAGAGATTAACAAACAACTTAGATGTTAGCTACGCATCCAAGAAGAATAAGCACAACCAAACTAGGTTATCAACAAATCATCACACGCACATCTTTAAAACAATTAACTACTAAAATCCATAAATAAATCCGTTAGAATCCCACGACAATGATTAGTTCATAACCGAACCGTTCATCCTCGTGGATTCTGATGAAAACATGATAATAAATATGTCTGGAATACTAAATAAAAGTACTAGGGTTTATGAAGAAACAAACGAGAATCCAAAGTATCGCCTAATTAGAAGAATACAAAGATAAGTTGAAAACTAGAACTTCGTAATCAGCCGTCTTCTTGTTCTTCTTGATGGTGGATAGATATGTATGAATGTATGTCAATATCTCTCTGTATATCTGTATCTCTCAGATCTGATGTTTATATATATATCCTCAAATATTTTAATGCCTTGAGGAAAGTACAATTACGTTTCCTAAACTGATTCTGTTTTACAAGGAAAATTCGTAGCTGACTTTTCTTCAGTAATTCTGGGACGTTCCTGAAGTAATTTGATAATTGGATCACTTTAGAATAAAAGATATTTTTATTATCTTCGCGTGGGCTGTTAAATCGTCCAATTCTGACTTCTAGATCTCAAGATATGACCCAAACAGTGAATTATGTGCAGACAGCCCAACAAATCCGATTTTTCTTCTAATAAATCTCCAAATTAAGCTCTTTATTCTCCAATCCTTCCAAGTTTAGGATTTCCTTGCATCCTACAATAAAACATTAAATTTTTTTAAATAAATATCCAATTAACTGCAAAATATAATAAATATGAGGAATAAAATCATATAAAATATATATAAATATGTACTCTATCAAACATCCCCACACTTAGCATTTTGCACGTCCTCGGGCAAATAAAGAAATAAAAATAATACTAACTAATAGGACCACCACTTTCGTAGATGACACGATTGCATTGAGCATATGCAACAAGCCGTTAAACCCCTAGGCAGCCCTAGTAGGACGAGTTTTGTCTCGTGAGGGTTTATAGATGATATACCCACAAAATCAAATATTTTCAACCACCAAATCTCTCAAACATGCAACATGTCATAGTACTCCACACATTGTAAATCTCAATCACATATCAACCTAAAAGTGTCTGAAAGTACAAGTACTCTCACTTTAAGCATCATTAACACAAAATAATCCAAGTATGCACACAATGTCTAGATAGACAAAAATATCATGAGATGGACATCAAAGTCGCATTCAACAAGTAAGCATGCTATGGATAGAATCTCACATTGCTCTCACTTCACACAAGTGTATGGGTATTAGTGTATCGCTCAAGTTCAATCAATGTACTCATGTGCTACCATATGCTTAGGTACGGGGTAGGATATCAAAGAACCAGGCTAACAAGTGGCTAAACTTGATAACTGATAGAGCATAGTGTTCACTTTTAATTAAAGCACCCAATATGAAACTTAGATCATGTAAAAGTTGATCAAGCTTTCACAAGCATTAAACTTCCAAGTACTTATAGCCCATGTACTTTCCCACTTTCACATTGTATCAATCAAATGAACACACTCTACTTGATTTTCCTCTTGCTCATAATTTTTTTTTTTTTTTAAAGTCAAGTCATTCTCCAGTAACAAGGGCAGTGAAAAGTCACCAAGAATGTACTTAATACCAGCACACATGGATCGTCCCTTTAATATGATATTGCACTTGCCACCCATTGATCTCAAAGGAGTACTTAATACTTGTTTGCAACTTTCATACCATATTGTATCCCACCAAGATGTAACACTTTAACCAAAAGAAGTCCCCACACTAAATATTCACCAACCCATAAATTGAATCAATATGCTCTACCAGATAAATCAAGACAAGAATAAATAAGTAGGCTAAAAAGTTTTAGAGTGGTGATATACGAAAGAAACGGGTATAAGCTCAAAGGGGTTCACTAAGGATTATTTTTCATATGGGTATTGTTTGGGTAAATAAGGTTAATCCTAGTGCCTTTATCATATTCATGCATACACATATCATGTAGTCTCAAAACGGTTTAAAACAAGTTCTAGAGCAACAATAATCATGATGAACATCACACAACAAAAAACTGGATTGATATAAAATGTATCAATCATAAATTAGGCTCAAATCCTCACATGGTGAAATCATGCTTAACTCACTAAAATTGACCAAGAAACATCTCAAGTTTTCAAATTTTCGCAAGCACACACAAGGAATTACCAAGCATCAAATTATTTTTCATGAATGTGACACTCAGAATTAATCATGCGAAATTAATCTACACAATGTGTACTTATCCATACTAACATGCTTTTGAGACAAGGCAATTATATAAAAAAAGTTTTAAATTTTAATTTTTTTTGGATTTTTATAATATATAATTTTTTTTTTGGTTTTTAAAATATATTATTATTAAGAACACGTCCCCACACTTAAGCGATTCATTGTCCCCAATGAATAATATATATAAATATGCAGAACTAACAAGATCCTAAAAGAAATACAAAAATAATAGGAGTGAAAAATTATACAAAGAAAGGTTAGAAATACTCCCCTAGTGCATGAAGTCCCTGTTGAAAAATGTGGGAGAGTGTTCCGCCTCCAAAATCTTGGGTTTCCTCCCAAGAAGCGCTTTTTTTTACGTCAATATCTTGACGTGAATCCTTTTTCATCCAGTCGCAAGAACGGTGAACTTCGACTCACGGTTCACCGTATTACCAACGTCATGCTTCAGCCACTGACCATTAACCTTGAACGCTTCGTCCGGAAACTTATGGAAAATCTCTACTGCATCATGCGGAAATACTGATTTAACCGTGATAGGCTCCGACCACCTCGACTTATGCTTTACTGGAAAAAATCTGAAACGAGACTTGAAACGCATAACTAGCTGACCAGGCACAAATGAATGTTTTACCACCCCTCTTTCATGCCAGTCCTTAACCTTCTCCTTATATAGCCTGTTGCTCTCGTAGACTTTACCATACCTCAATTGATCCTGCAGTGGTTGGAGTTCAAGTGTAGGAGTTTCTTCCATAGATGGTTTAAGTCGCTCCTGAGAATTGTTCAGCTCAGCTAATCCAAAAGATTCAAATGGCGCATCAATTTTTCTTTTCCACGGAGGTGCATTCAACAACTGAAGTTGCTCTGCTCTTTCTTCGTCTTCGATATCAGAATCCCCTATCAAGACTCTCTCCACTGTATCTGACTTCAGCGGTTGTTCAATCTCTGTATTGACGACAGAATCGACCATCTCCAATTTAAAGCACTCTTCTTCCTCAGTTGGAAATTTCATTGCCTTGAACCCATTAAAAGTGACCTTTTGATTTTGAACCCTCATTGTAAGCTCTCCTTTCTGCACATCGATCAAATTTCGGCCTGTAGCTAAGAACGGTCTTCCCAAGATAATCAGAATCTTCTTGTCTTCCTCAAAGTCCAGAATAACAAAATCAACAGGAAAAATGAGCTTATCCACTTTAACCAAAACATCCTCCACTATACCCCTTGGATACGTGATCGACCGATCAGCCAGCTGTAAGGACATGTTTGTAGGTTTAGGCTCCGGCAGCCCAAGTTGCATGAAGACAGACAACGGCATCAGATTAATACTAGCTCCCAAGTCACACAAGCACTTGTTGAAAGATAGATTGCCGATACTGCATGGTATGGTGAAACTCCCTGGATCTTTGAGTTTAGGAGGTAACTTCTGCTGTAGGATAGCACTACATTCTTCTGTTAGAGCCATGGTCTCCAACTCCTCGAGTTTCAACTTTCGTGAGAGGATACCCTTCATGAACTTTGCGTAGCTTGGCATTTGTTCTAGAGCTTCCGCAAAAGGTATATTGATCTGCAACTTCTTGAAAACTTCAAGAAACTTAGCAAACTGCTTATCCAACTTCCTTTCTGTAGCTTGCTTTGGAATAGGTTTCTCAGTAGAAAGTTTGCTCTTCTCCGAATTGTTCCCCAACTGAACAGCTTTTTCTCCATTTTTTTCAACTTCTGGCAGAATGGAAGGCGCGGGCGCGCTATGAACAGTGCGGGCGCGCTCCACCTTCTGGTCATTTTTCAAATTTTCTTCGTTTTGCGCTTTTTCTGAGTTCTGATCATTCGTAACCCTTCCAGATCGCAAGGTAACTGCTTTTACATGTTCCTTAACCTCCCGTTTGCCTGGATTAGCTTCCGTATCACTAGGGAGAGTTCCCGGTGGTCTATTCAACAAGGCATTGGCAATCTGACCGATTTGATTCTCCAGAGTCTTGATTGAAACAGCTTGGCTCTTGCACATTAGCCTCAATTCTTCCAATTCAGATTTTTCATTAGATGATTTCCCAGCACTTCCCTGAGATGGTTGTTGAAAACCTGGTGGTTGATATGGTTGCCTTGGAGCATACTGCTGCTGAAAACCAGAAGAGTTAAATGGTTTAGGTCCATATTGCTGACCTTGATACTGCTGATACGGCTGTTGTGGTTGTTGCATACCACCCTGATTGTTACTCCAGCTGAAGTTAGGATGGTTCCTGTTATTCGGATGATAGATGTTAGGCACTGGCTGTTGTGGTCTCTGGAAATTGCTCACAAACTGTGCCGATTCACTGGATATGGCACACTGAGTCGTGTCATGTGCACCTGCACATAGCTCACAAACACTAGCCACCTGTTGAACTCCATAGTTAGACAAAGAATCCACCTTCATAGACAGGGCCTTTAACTGAGCTACTATTGCCGTAGCTGCATCCACTTCTAGAACTCCTGCTACCTTGCCTTGTGATAACCTCTGAGTTGGATTCTGGTATTCATTAGCAGCCATCATCTCAATAAGTTCGTAAGCTTCATCGTAGCTTTTAGCCTAAAGAGCTCCACCTGATGCCGCATCAAGCATTGGTCGAGATTGACCTCCCAGACCATTATAAAAACAATTGATCACCATCCAATCAGGCATTCCATGATGAGGACACTTCCTAAGCATCTCTTTGTAACGCTCCCAAGTTTCACATAAAGTTTCCCCTGAATGCTGTGCAAACTGAGTAAGGGCATTCCTGATTGCAGCGGTTTTAGCCATAGGGAAGAATTTAGTGAGAAATTTCTGAGCAAGATCCTCCCATGTAGCAATAGAACCTGCTGGTAGAGAGTGCAACCAACCCTTAGCTTTATCCCTCAGAGAAAATGGGAAAAGTCTCAGCTTCACAGCATCTTTCGACACTCCGTTGAACTTGAAGGTGTCACAAATCTCGATAAAATCCCTAATATGCATATTAGGATCTTCCGTTGGAGCACCCCCAAACTGAACCGAATTCTGCACCATCTGAATCGTGTCAGGCTTGATTTCGAAAGTATTAGCTGCAATGGCTGGCCTGACAATGCTAGATTGAATGTCATTGATCTTAGGCTGAGAATAATCCTTCAAAGCCTTCATTTCTGCTACTGGTTCTCCCATAACTAGATTCAATTCAAGTTCTTCTTTCCGAGATTAAGAACGTGTTCGCATACACGCTCGCTAGAATACCTGAAACTCACCAAACAAAGTAAAATTGATGAAAGAATAATCCGAGTCAGTGAACTTTAACTCCCACTGATGACAAGCACATAAACTAAATATAACACCGAGTCCCCGGCAGCGGCGCCAAAAACTTGTTCGCACAAAATCACGCAAGCGTACGCGGTCACAAGTAATATATGAATAAGTAGAGTTCGTTCCCACAGAGACTGGTTTACCACAGTTATGCACTTATGCATCAATGTATGGCTATTGTTCAATGCTAAGACAAGTATCAAATTTGGGTTTTGATTATCTAAATTAACTAAGCAAATTATCAAGAATAAAATTTACTAAGGATTTTACTGTCGAATTACTTATGAGAATAAAACATGGGATCCTAACTTCATTAAATACTTCATCTAGAGCCTTTTGTCTTTAATCAATGCATGTGACGGTTGTGACAACTAATCGGATAACACGAAATCAGTACACGTTACCTTTCAGTATACGTATACCAAACCACTCAAACATCCACAAAAGAGATAGAAGTTGAGCAGACACCAATTATGCTTAGACCCTATATGTCTATAAGATTTGAAAACATAACGGTTTAACGAGCAAGTTATCCATTCAGATTACATAGGGCAGGTAAGATGGTTAAAATCACCTACGAATCATGAATGACAAACATACATAAACCTATGCTAGCATGGCAACTTCTAAACCTCTATATCCACTTTCGCAATCAATAGAGATTAACAAACAACTTAGATGTTAGCTACGCATCCAAGAAGAATAAGCACAACCAAACTAGGTTATCAACAAATCATCACACACACATCTTTAAAACAATTAACTACTAAAATCCATAAATAAATCCGTTAGAATCCCACGACAATGATTAGTTCATAACCGAACCGTTCATCATCGTGGGTTCTGATGAAAACATGATAATAAATATGTCTGGAATACTAAATAAAAGTACTAGGGTTTATGAAGAAACAAACGAGAATCCAATGTATCGCCTAATTAGAAGAATACAAAGATAAGTTGAAAACTAGATCTTCGTAATCAGCCGTCTTCTTGTTCTCCTTGATGGTGGATAGATATGTATGAATGTATGTCAATATCTCTCTGTATATCTGTATCTCTCAGATCTGATGTTTATATATATATCCTCAAATATTTTAATGCCTTGAGGAAAGTACAATTACGTTTCCTAAACTGATTCTGTTTTACAAGGAAAATTCGTAGCTGACTTTTCTTCAGTAATTCTGGGACCTTCATGAAGTAATTTGATAATTGGACCACTTTAGAATAAAAGATATTTTTATTATCTTCGCGTGGGCTGTTAAATCGTACAATTCTGACTTCTAGATCTCAAGATATGACCCAAACAGTGAGTTATGTGCAGGCAGCCCAACAAATCCGAATTTTCTTCTAATAAATCTCCAAATTAAGATCTTTATTCTCCAATCCTTCCAAGTTTAGGATTTCCTTGCATCCTACAATAAAACATTAAAATTTATTAAATAAATATTCAATTAACTGCAAAATATAATAAATATGAGGAATAAAATCATATAAAATATATATAAATATATATACTCTATCAAGTTCTAAGGTTATCAGGAGGTCCGAAGAGAGTTCTCAAAGTACACGCAGGTCAGAAGAATGTTTTTAACAAAAAACTACCTCTAAAGACACATATTATTTCTCGATTTGTGCTCTATGGACAGGTACACACCTCTACTTTTAGAAAGTCATGGAAAACACATATCCCAAACATAAAAACGCTAAACTATTCTAAGTATAGAATTCTCTATTCTAAACGCATACATTATCATTCCTACACTTACCAAATCCTGCACATACACCTCCATTTTCAAATGTATAGATCCTATGCGATACAAGTAAAAAGGTAAAAGGGACAGACACTTACTTTTATTGGAAGCTTCTATCGAGGACTGATGCTTTGGTGTGGATACTCTCCCTCCAATGGTTGTTGATGATAATTCGCAAAGGGAACAGAGTGTAGAGTGTGTTGTTTGTATGAATGTGTATGCAGTGATAAAGAGGAAAATGAAATGGCGGTTTATGTACATATAGATAGCCGTTTCGAAATCAACGGCTCAAATGGGGGCTATTAGCATTCACGGTCAGGATTGGTTTGGAGAAACGTGTAACTCCCGGTGGATAATCATGACAACAGTTGTCTTATGCTTACGTGGCCGCGACTTTTGGAAGTTCGAACATGTTTCACCGGTCGTTGTGCCGACCAAGAGATCATAGTCCTAGAGTATTCTCGAAGATGGGCCGGAGAGTTGGACTTTGTTCAAGCAACTCTTGAACAAAGTCCAAGGACATGTTGAAGGCCCATCAGTCATTTGGGCCGACCGAAGAACATCACAATCATAAAGGCTCAATAGCGGAAGGTTTAATCCTGGAGCCCATTATGCGAAAACGAGGATGACCCATTCAGTGGATGAACGACCCACGACTCCGACGGAGTGACCCACGTCTTCGAACGTGAGGATCGGGCGTACTGGTAAAAGAAAGAAAGGAGGTTTGAGGATTCATTCTATACACACAAAATTAATTACAATACTCGTACATTCCATCGGTTACCCTCAAAAAATACCTGTTTAACTGATTCTCACACCGGAGGTGAATCACGGGGATCATCCCCCGCATTCTCTTCTTTGCAGGTCCGACCGGACGATCTACAGCAGAAAACTGGTTCCAAAAATATGATTTGGCGTAAAACTACACAATGCACAACAATGTTTAAAAATTGAATTTGTTCGACTTGTGCTTGTGTATTGTAGAATGTATGTTTCTTGGTAAATTTAAGATTCAGCTTTATCTAATTTGAGTGGGTTGGATGATGAAATTTAACCACCAGGTCAAGTCTCATCTACATTGAATCTCTTAACTTTAAATTATCATTAATCATATGTATCAACAAATTCTTATTTTTTTAAATTATTAAAAAATCCAAATACATCCACTTTTTGAAAATTAGAATTAATTACTGTCATCGATTTGTAAATCGCAAAGTATAGTTACTATTTTGAATATTAATAAAAATGTTGGACACCGATTTGTAAATTTCAAACTGTAGTAATAATTTTGAAAATTGATATAAATTTTGCCCACCGCTAAAATGTAATTGATTCATAACTACTGAATAATGTTGATAGCCAGAGGAAAAGAAAGTAAAATCGATGGCCTAGAAATTATTGAATGGTGTTGTATTTTGATGGAGGAACAAAAAGTCTTTCCTGAAGATCTCTTGACCAAGATATCGTTTATAGGGTAACCGAATCAGACCATGTGACTATATTTAATGGATGTTGAAGACTTAAGTGTGTTCTACTTTTGGAGTTCCGGATGCAAATGTCTTATGATCTTGTCGCCACAATCGCTTCCCTAAAATAGCTCTTCGCCTTTGCATAATGAATCTGCTAGGATAGGCCTAGTCGGCCCAGCCCAAACCAACTACAAGAAACCTAACAGGCTAAGCCCGCTCGGCCCGGTCCAAACAGACTACAGGACACCCCAAAGTCCAACAACAAAGGCCCAAACCAAGGGGGAGCCTAGCACGAGTCCCAAGAACCATGTGCCCCTCATATGCTCCTTTGCCTATAAATACTCCACTCAAGGCAACAAGCAAAAGGTTTACAATTTTCTACATCGATAGTAAGCTCTATCTTTTCTCTACTTTCTCTCTCTAGAATTTGGCCGAAATTCTTACTCTTACACCGGAGGTGTCTCCGGAGATCCAATCTCCATTGGGCATCCCCTTTCAGGTACCCGAAGACTCATACCCGGCCCAGCTTAGCCCGAACCCGTTTTAAGTCGACGAGGAGAAACACCAGGGAGATCCAGAGACTTATCAGAATCTATGTTGTCCAGATTGCGACACAAATGAATGAAAATATGAATAATGATGTGGTGGTAATGACTTGTATTTATCTTTATATACATTCTTTATCAGAATTATTGACAGACCCAATGTTTGATTATATGAAAATATGCCAAATTTTGAAAGTAATTTTATGGGGTTTTTGCTGAGTAGTAGTGATTTGGGAAGCTAATAAAGAGATTGTCCGCGACATTATTTTGAGGTGTTGGAACCAAATTTCTGTTGGGTCAGACTCTTGTGAGGTTCTTTGGATCAACCCATAAAGCGAAGAATGCGAGGGATGTTACCCCTGATTCACCTCCGGTGTGAGAATTAGTTAATCGGCTCCAAGTAAGTAATTTTAACGTACAAGAGCTTGTATTATAATATAAGTATTGAATAATGAATAATAGTATAGTTTAAACCTGGATGATTGATATAACCTCTGTGGATAGTTCAGTACCGGAGTCCTCAGGAGGCATTCGATCGTGGAAGACGTGGTTACTCCCACCTCGGCAAGTGGATTAGACCAAGTCCAAATACATCAATAGTCGCCTAGTGTAGTTTGGACTCTCGCCTTTGGGCTTCGTCCAGACCAATTAAATGGGCCTACATACCCAACCCAGCTCTATTCGAGCCCCCAACGTGAGGTTTTCATAAGTATTAAATGTAGGGTTTGGCTCAACAGAACCAATCACTAAAAAAGAATCGTATAATTGTTATAAGTAGTTCGATTATTACTAGATCAACTATCCAATTCAACTCATTTTATATACAAAATCCTTATAAGGGTATTGTTGGAATAAAATAACTACACTATTAGTTCAATTAATTTAAATAAAGAAGTTTAATCAATTACTCATATTTTTAAATTCTTCTCTTTTTATTTTAATTTTTAACTCACATATCTTTTGGCTGTTTTTTCAATTTTAATTTTTTTCTTAAAAATTATATATTTCTTTCATATAAAAAAAGAATTTCTAAGAGAAAAAAATTCTATTGCAGAACCTATTTTGTTTTGTAGTATAAATACAATATGTTGCTACTGAATTTTAAAAGTTATGCACATGTACTTTAAATTTCTACAACTGAACTTACTTTTTTCCACAAAATTCTACAAGTGAACTTGATTTTTTTTATAATGTTCAGCTGTTGAACAATGTTATTCATATTATTTTCATACCATAAATTTCATATTTTACCGCTGAAGATAAAATTCATGCAATTGAATTTGAAGTCAAGCACATAAATATTAAAGTTCTACAACTGAGGTGACTTGTATTTAAATATTGAGCAGAACCTCATATTGTGTTCATACCATAACTTGAATATTTTCACAAAAATTGATAAAAATAATCGGGAATTCTATGATGATGATGAAGAATTTTGTGATCGATATCGATCTATGATTATAATTGTCAATCAAATATTAATTGGCTCTAAATTGTGTATTTTGTGTTTTTGGATAACTTTATCTCTCATCTATATATAATAAATATATATTATTTTAAAATATAAATTAAAGTTCTAAAAGTTCTTAGGTTAAGGGTTTTATAAGGAAAATGACCCTTTAAATGTAATTCAAGTAACCATTATAATTTTAACCATTGTCTTCCTTATTTTTTTTTTTGAAGCTTCCTTATTTTTTTTATTAATAAACTCTTTATCAAAGTAGAAAGGTATTTTTTTAGTTTTCACAAATGTCATATAACAGTCGGTTAAAAGTAAGGGTAAATTTATATGCTCTAATAAGCTAATTTGATATGCAATACATCTATTTTCAATTTTCTCGAATATTATTTGATACTTTCATTGAATATAATAATAAACAAAGTTTGTATCTCAGGAGTTACATTAGTTCTCATGAATTTTAATTTTTATGTTATAATGGTACCGTACTTGGTGAATAAAAGGGTTCAAATAAGAATTTGATCAGATGCGCGTGTTTGGCGTATTTTAAAAAGTTGACTTATAGCTTAAAATGAATAAGTGTCACATATATATATAAGTGATAAGTGGATGAATTTTTATAAGTTGTATGAGTGTTTGGATAAATTTACTTATAAGTTAGATACAAATTTGCTAATTTACATTTTAAAAATAATTATTAAATACAATCAGTTAAATACATGCATTTTAAATTAAAAAAAACATTTAAAAATACAAATGTAAAAATATGAAATATTAAAAGACGAAGAAATCAAGTCAATAAGTTAAGTAAAATGTACGTTGTTACTAACATTCAACTTATAAACATATAAATTAAGTGGTTTATAAATTGGGTTGACAAACACCCACTTTTACGAGTTTATAAGCTATAAACTAGCTTATTATATGTTTGCCAAACAACCCATAATGTTGTATAGTTTGTAAAAAGTGCATGATTTAAAAAAAAAAAATGTTATAAACATTTTTCACTAACTACCCGTTTGGATAAACTTAAAATTATTGCTTATAAATTAAAGTTGCTCAAAGTCATAAATGATAAGTGAAAATTATCTGTTTGAATGATTTTATATTACAGATAACTTATGAGTTATTAAAAATGTAAAAAAATAAATAAATTTGCTAAATAGTACATTTGAATTATAATATTAAATTTTACTAAATAAAATCACGAAAACATTATTCAAAAAAGTACTTCACACCAACTTCTGAATTTAAGCTGTTTTTTAAACTTTAAATTATTTTTTAACTTATTATATAAATACACATTTTTCAGCTTAAATCAAAAAATCACTTTAAGGGAGCCAAACAGCCTCTTAAGTTAGTAAAATTTTCAAACTTCGATAATTCAATTACAAGTTTGCTTGAGTTCCGCGATCTAAGTCATTATTCACCAAATATTATATATCTATCTATCTCTTCTATATATAATAGGAGAACACATGGGTAATTTGAAGAAGAAAATTCCTTGTGAAATTACTGATATACCCTTTCATGTTACAAAATTACATGCGTATGCCACTCACTTATTTAATTTGAAAAAAAGAAGTTAATTTTGTTTGAGTGGTGATTTGAACCACTAACCTCCTCTAAACAATTCATCCTTGCGACCATTGTGCTACATTGTCATTTGGTTTCTATTTTAAAATCCTTTTTGATAAACTCGACCTCTTATTTGCCCTATACTTTAAAGTAGAAATAATGGTGATTCATATTATTTGTAAAATTTTGTATATTAGTTTTCTAACATGGTACGTAAAACCAATTTCGAAAACAAATTGTCACTCTCTTATTTAATGAAAAAAATGAGTTAATTTACTTGTTGTGGTAAACTAAACCGCTAATCTCATTTAAATAATTCATCCTTCTAATCATTGTGTTACATAATTTTCTAATTTTGAATTAAAAATTCTTTTACATAAATCCAACATGTATCCTGTTTTTACTATTACTTTAACATTTGAGTAAAATGATGTTATGTTTAAAATTTTCTATTTTTAAAAGAAATATGGTACGTGATTATGTATTCTACCAATTTCAAAAATATTGATAATAATATCACGTAATGTAAATTTGTCTTACCATATTTTTAGTTAATATTAATATGAATTTATATATAGTAATTTTATCAAAGAAAAATAGATTGATTAGTTAGAATCGAATTAATCAATAAATGTAACTATGTTTGAAAAAATTATTTGGTCATGAGGTAAGATAATTGAAAGATGAGATTCTTAAAAATATTAGATAGTAACAAAAAAGGTCGTTAAATGAATCTTATATAAATCAAAAAAAGGATCATTGTTATGGATTAAAAAGTGTACTTGTAAATTAATTGCTAGGGTTTAGAGAGTTTCGAGTCCTAACAAGATGGCTACGTACCTTGATGAGAATCAAGAATCAAGCCAAGACGTAGTTCTAGGTGTTGCCCTCGGGGCTATGGTGGCAAGGGCACACCAAGGACGTAGTGACTTGTATGTCCTTATTCGAGGATGAAGTCTAAAAACGTTGTAGATGATGTATGGAGCTGTGTCCAAAACGTAGTTCTATTGTGAAGGAGCAGGGTCCTTATATATGCGTCTGGAGCCTCGTATTTAGAGTAAGTTTAGGAGACTTAGCGAATAAGTCTCCTTTTTGATAATGGATAAACATTGTATTTCTTGGTGGACAAGTCTTTTCCTTGTTGATAAGGACTATGACTCATTATTTCTTTTAATTGGGATTCTGGATCCTTCTTTGATGAATTTACCATATTTTGGACTCCTTTCCTGAGCTGTATATTTTCCCTATTTATTAATTACGAAATTAATAAATAATTAGGGTTTCGGGCCTTGCTTATTGGGCCGTGTTTATGGACCAACTAGGTTTAATTAATGCAATATTAATTATGTCTTTAGGGTTATTTTTCAGCCCATATCATTTGACCCCCAACTTCTATGATAATGCACTAGGATTTCATAGAAGTTATACCGGTCTTTTTCGAGACTTGGGGTCTTTTTATCCCTTACTTGGGACTTACTACCCTTTTTTGGGGATTTTAATATACACTAGTGTTTCACGAGTATCGTCTTGGTGTAAAGTGTGGAGCGACCTACACATTTACGACGATTTTGCCTTATTCGAGGCTAGCTTGACATTTGAATAAGCCTTTTATGTCTTATACCGTCTTGTTTTGGCTTCAAGCCTTTCATTGAGCATATCGAATGTTGGGGTTTGGACTGAATGTCTTAGGTTTCTGTGGTTTCAACCCTTCACCCTTACGAGTTCTTACTGATGGCTGCACTCGTAGTGATACATTCTCAAGTCTACCATATCAAACTTCTCATGAGCTTGAAATTTTCGCTAATTAACAATAGGCATCTTAGGCTTTCTTTTGTATGTTTATTAGCAACATTCAGCCTTCGGGGTTCGTTGTATTCAACTCTATTTGTGCAGTTGACATGCATCTTTTATATGCTTTCCTTTGCATTCATGTGTAGTTTGTCTTGGCAAAGCTTTGAGGATGTTTCTACCAATCAAAACAGGCTCAACCCTTCATCTACTTTCTAGGAAGCTCATGATTTCATCAAACCTTATTTCTACTTGTCCTACTAGCGGATCCTTTTAGGATGCACTAAACATAATAAACTTTTAAGTTTGAGGCATGCCAAGTCCTTGGCACTTCATGCCCTTCGAGGGTTTCTAGCTTATACGAGCCTTGTCCAAACACATTCTTGACTTTGTAGGCCCCTTCCTCATTAGGGGCTAATTTTCCTTTCTGTCCAACCCCGGATGCTTCAATCTTTCTGAGAACCAAGTCTCCTTGACGAAAGAACCTTTTTTTAACCCTCAGATTGTAGTAGAAAGATGCTCGCTTCTGATGTTCTACGATCTTGGCATTTGTCTCATCTCTGACTTCATCAATTATATCAAGAGCCAACCTCATACCTTCTTCGTTCGATTCAGGCTCAAAGGCCCCTACTCTTGGGGAGGTATGAGTAATCTTCACTGGCACCATGGCTTCTGCCCCATACGCTAACAAGAATGGAGTTGCTTTAGTAGTAACCTTGCAAGTGGTACGATACGCCCAAAGTATAGGGAGCAACTCGTCCACCCAAGTGTTCCTTGAGCGTTCAACTCTCTTTTTGAGTCCATCTAGGATGATTCGGTTGGCCACCTCGGCTTGTCCGTTTGCTTGAGAATGAGCAACTGATGTGAATCGTAACTCAATGTTGTTCTCCTCACAATACTTCTTGAAATCTTCATTGTCAAACTGCTTCCCATTGTCCATGACCAGGATTCGTGGGATTCCATATCGACACATTACACTTTCCTATAGAAATTTCAATACTTGTTTGGTGGTTATCTTGGCTAGAGATTTAGCCTCAATCCACTTAGTGAAGTAGTCAATTTCCATTATCAAGAACTTCCTTTGTGCACTTGCCACTGGAAATGGCCCAAGTATGTCCATGCCCCACATGGCAAGCGGGATTGGTGAGTTAACTGATGTTAACATCTCAGGCGGTTTCCTAACCACAGGTGCATGCTTTTGACATTGTTCGCACTTCTTGACATAATATTTCGTATTAGCAAGCATATCTGGCCAGTACAAGCCTAGACGGGTGATTTTATGAGCAAGGGCTCTGCCCCCCAAGTGCTGCCCACAAATTCCCTCATGTACTTCCCTTAGGGCCAATTCTGCCTCTTGGGGTCTCAAGCATTTTAAGTATGGGATGATGAAAGACTTTTTGTATAGGATTCCCTCAATCAGGGCATACCTCAGTGCTCTCACATATAGCTTTCGTGCTTCTGAAGTATCATTAGGTAACCAACTGGTTTCCAGATGAGATTTGATGGGATCCATCCAACAGCTAGCCACATCAATGGGTGCTATCAACTTTCAATTAATGTTTGGGGTCTTCAAGACTTGGAAGTATACACTCCCTGCATAGTTTTCAATTTCAGAAGAAGCAAATTTGGGCAAGGCGTCAGCCTTCATGTTTTCTTCTCTTGGAACGTGTTCCACATAACATTCATCAAACTGAGTCATAATAGCCTTAACAAGTTTTAGATACTTGGCCATGACTTCATCTCTAGCTTCGAACTCCCCATTTACTTTGGAAACTACCAACCTCGAGTCTCCACATACTTTCAGAGTCTTAACTCTCAAGGCTCCAGCCAGCCCTAAGCCAGCTATCAGGGCTTCGTACTCAGCTTCGTTGTTGGTCGTTGGGAAGTCCAGTTTTAGTGCGTACTCTATGAGAAATCCATCAGGACTTTGTAGCACCAAACCTGCTCCACTTGATTTTGTTTTTGATGCCCCATCAAAATAGAGCACCCAACATTCTTTGGACACCATGTCTTCATCTTTCTTGTCTTCCACTACTACTTCCTGCCTCCCGACTTCTTGGTTGTCAATGGTGCATTCAACCATGAAGTCGCGAGTGCTTGAGCTTTTATGGTCGTTCGAGGCTTATACTTGATGTCAAATTCTCCCAATTCAATAGCCCATTTGATCAACCTTTCACTAACTTGAGGGCTATGCAAGATGTTTCTTAGAGGCTGATTGGTCAAGACCTCTATCTTGTGAGCCTGGAAGTATGGGCGTATATTTCTTGAGGCCATTATCAAGGCTAAGGCAAACTTCTCAATCGTAGAGTAGTTTATTTCTGCCCCATGTAGAATCTTGTTTACGTAGTAAATGGGTTTCTGAACCTTCAACTCTTCTTTTACCAAAACAGCTCCAAGGGCTGTGTTAGAAACCGCCAAGTACAAATAGAGAGTTTCTCCTGGAATTGGTTTTGCCAACAGTGGTGCCTCAGCAATGTACTTCTTCAAGGCCTTAAAGGCCTCCTGGCTTTCAGTTGTCCACTCAAAAAATTTCACGTTCTTGAGTGCTTTGAAGAAAGGTAAGCACTTATCTCCTGACTTGGAGATGAATCTTCCCAATGCTGCCACTCTTCCCGTTAGTTTCTGAACATCCTTGACGGTTCGTGGTGGCTCCATGTCCAGGATTGCTTTGATTTTGTCGGGTTTAGCCTCGATTCCTCTCTTGGAAACCATCAGGCCTAAAAACTTCCCTGAGCCTACACAAAAGGCACATTTAGCTGGATTCAACATCATCTTGTGGTGCCTCAGCACTTCAAACGCTTCTCGTAGATGGTTTATATGATCGGCCTTATCGAGGCTTTTAACCAACATGTCATCCATATAGATCTCCATGGTTTTTCCAATCAGGTGTTCAAAATTTTTTTTCACCAACCTTTGGTATGTTGCCCCTGCATTCTTAAGTCCAAATGCCATGACTAGATAACAGAAAACACAAAAGTTAGTGATGAACGATACCTTGGAGATGTTATCTTTGTGCATTTTGATTTGATTGTATCCACTGAAGCCATCCATAAAACTCAGCATCTCGTGCCCAGCGGTGGCATCTATTAGCGCATCAATCCTTGGTAAGGGAAAACAATCCTTAGGACATGCATCATTCAAATCGGTGAAGTCCACACACATCCTCCATTTGCCATTGGCCTTTTTGACCATTACTGGGTTAGCCAACCATTCTGGGAATTGAATTTCTTCAATGAACCCGTCTTCCCGAAGCTTTTCTACTTCCTGCTTGATGCCCTCTTGCCTCTTTGGAGCAAAATTTCTCTTCTTTTGTTTCACTGTATTTCTTTTAGGATCCACATTCAATTTGTGGGTTATTAATTGGGGATCAATCCCTGGCATGTCAGCCGCTGTCCAAGCAAACACATCATTGTTTTCTTGAAGAAAAGATATGAGTTTGCTCTTCAATGGTTCAGGCAATAGTGCTCCAACGTAAGTCACCTTCTCCGGTTCACCAGGGACTAAGGGAATTGGGATTAAATCCTCAGCTGGTTTCCGTCTTATGTCCTCATTATCTCTAGTATCCATGTCTTCAATGGGGAGAACCTGCCCCCTGATTCCATCAGGCCTTAACGCGGCTACGTAACAACTTCTAGCCATCTTTTGGTCTCCCCGTTCTTCACCAATCCTATTCCTTGTTGGGAACTTAATTTTCAGATGATAATATGAGGCAACAACCTTAAACGCATGAAGACCCGTCCTTCCTAGGATCGCATTATAGGTTGAAGTTGCCTTTATAACTATGAAGTTCAACATCTGAGTAGACGTATTTGACCCTTGTCCCATTGTCATAGGGAGTTGAATTGCACCTTCCACCTTCGACTCTACTCCATTGAATCCATATATGGGCATATTCGAGGGTGTCAACTGAGAGTCAGTATAGCCCATCTTGATAAAAGCATCATGGAACGAGATGTCCACTGAAGCTCCATTGTCAACCAGAACCCTCTTCGTTTCAGAATTGCTTATCACAGGTACGATGACTAAGGGATCATTGTGGGGAAACTTCACTCCTTCCAAGTCAGAATCATCAAAACCTATTGATATTTCTGTTCTGGCATGTTTCGGTGCTTCTCCAACCACAGTCAATACATCTCGGGCATAGGCTTTCCTTGAGTTTCGGGAGGATCCAGCAGCAGTTGGTCCTCCGAATATCATGTTGATGACTGGCCCTCGGGGCTTGGGATTACGATCTTGATCGTTGTCCCTTCTGTCGTAATCCTTCCTTTCGTAGTTTCCTCTTTGACTTCCTTGATTTCCATCCTTAGTGAATTTATTGAGCTTTCCTCTTCGAATCAAAAACTCAATCTCATCTTTCAGCTGCCTACAATCATCCGTGTCATGACCAACCTCTTTGTGGAACTGACAAAATTGGTTTTGATTCCGTTTGGACATGTCAGTCCTTAGTGGCTTCGGCCATCGGAGATCTTCCTCCTTTGCTATTTCCATTAGAATTTGGCTCTTGGGAGTATTTAATCTTGCATACTCTATAAACTTTTGGCCCAAAATTGTTCCTCTTGGGTAGAGAATTAGAATCCTTTGACGTTCTAGGAAACTTTTCATTGACGTCGTACTCCTGAGTTTCCTTTCTTTTCTTTGAATTTCCACTGTCACCAGCAGTTGGTTCATACTTCCTCATGTTTTCTTCAGCCTTGATGTACTTTCCGGCTCTATCTTGGAGCTTTAACATGCTCTCGGGTGGATGTTTTGCCAAGGATCTTTTGAAGTGATCATCAATGGTTCTTTGCTGCAGGGCTATCATAGCTACTTTGTCTTCCAAGTCTGGGACTTTCAGAGCCTCCCGGGTAAATCAGTTGATATAATCCCTTAAAGCTTCATTCTTTCCTTGCTGGATTCCCATGAGTGATGCAGAACTTTTCTCATGCACTCTTCCACTAAAAATTGGTTGATGAACACTTTGCTTAGTTCCTTAAAAGACCCAATAGAGTTGGGAGGGAGACGACTATACCAACGTTGGGCCATGCCTGCCAAGGTTTGTGGAAACGCCCTGCATTTGACAACACCATTGGTTGGCTGCAACAGCAGTGCATTGGAGAATGTTCTTACATGATTAGCGGGATCTCCCGTTCCATCATAAGTTTTAATCGTTGGCATCTTGAATTTTCTGGATATGGTAGCTTTCATGATGTCCTGAGTAAATGGTGGTGTAGGATCATCAGGATCTCCTAGGGGCAACAAAACACTAGGATCACCCCTTGGGGCTTCAGCCCTCTTGGTTCTTCTCGGTGCTGGGTCCAAGTTGATTATCGGGACTCTTCCAGTTGCTTGGCTTTGGGCTTTTGCGGCCTCCTGTTCTGCCAGTAATTTCTTGAGCCTAGCAGCCTCTGCCTCATGGGCTGCAATCTTTTCCTTAGTAGTTTGGGGTTGTTCCCGATTTGATTGGGAAGAACGTCTCCTCCTTGGGGAAACATCCCTCTCTTCTCCAGATGAATAATCTCGTCCTCAGTATAGGGACCCGAGTAGTCTTGAATCAAAGGGGTCCTTCGAGTTTGAGTTTGTTGGATTTGGGGTCCCAGACCTTGTATATAAGGGGGAACATATGCTTCATGGTAAGTGGAGTTGAGAGCACTGCTGCCCATCGTGGGTCGAGGAGGCATGCCATAGTTTGGCATCCCAAGAGTTTGAGTTGCGTATTGGGGAAGGTCCGTGGTATGGAGTTGAAGGCCACTTGGTGCATTCATGAGCAGCGGGGAGATTGGTTGCTGGTGAGTGGTCTCTTGTGGATTAGACCCATGAACGACCATTTTCAGGGGATTCGTCCCTTCAACCGAAATTGGGATTTCCGGTCCTTGAGTGTTGGTGGGGATATTCGTCCCTTGAGTGCCAGTAGTTGGCGATGGTTGATTTCCGTAAGCATCAGCCTCAAAGGTGATAGGAAGCTCCTCAGAAGTTTGAGTATCTCGAGTTGTTCCTCGTGTGTTTGCCATGGTTGATGTTGTCTTCCCATAGACGGCGCCAAATGTTATGGATTAAAAAGCGTACTTGTAAATTAATTGCTAGGGTTTAGAGAGCTTTGAGCTTTAATGGTGTGGCTGCTCTTGTTGTCGGGGACTAACTCGGTCCTAACAAGATGGCTACGTACCTTGATGAGAATCAAGAATCAAGCCAAGACGTAGTTCTAGGTGTTGCCCTCGGGGCTATGGTGGCAAGAGAACACCAAGGACGTAGTGACTTGTATGTCCTTATTCGAGGATGAAGTCTAAAAACGTTGTAGATGACGTATGGAGCTGTGTCCAAAACGTAGTTCTATTGTGAAGGAGCAGGGTCCTTATATAGGCGTCTGGAGCCTCGTATTTAGAGTAAGTTTAGGAGACTTAGCGAATAAGTCTCCTTTTTGATAATGGATAAACATTGTATTTCTTGGTGGACAAGTCTTTTCCTTGTTGATAAGGACTATGACTCATTATTTCTTTTAATTGGGATTCTGGATCCTTCTTTGATGAATTTACCATATTTTGGACTCCTTTCCTGAGCTGTATATTTTCCCTATTTATTAATTACGAAATTAATAAATAATTAGGGTTTCGGGCCTTGCTTATTGGGCCGTGTTTATGGACCAACTAGGTTTAATTAATGCAATATTAATTATGTCTTTAGGGTTATTTTTCAGCCCATATCAATCATATATAATATATAGTATGACAAAATATAAAAATTAATCTATATGTACATCGATTATAATGTTGGATAATATGCACTTAGAAATTTCGGTTGGAAATTAAAGATAATAAAATTTGAAAAAATTGGATTAAAATAATCAAGTTAACAAGAATCAATACATTTTAGAAAACAGGATAACGCATGGTAGACACGTACCCAAAATATTATGGTCGATCAACCACATTATACCTATGAGTAAGTTAAATTATTAATAATTTAACAGATATTATTAATTTTTCACATTTTGATATGAGTAAGAAATGCACAACTATCAGCATATGAAAGAGAGCTATTAGCCATCGTATTTGCAGTAAAAAAATGGCAACACTATCTCATGCTACTGCCATTTGTGACCAACAAAGTCTAAAAATACCTTTTGGAGCACAAATTGGGAACACATTTTCAACAGAAATTGTTGTCTAAGTTAGCAGGGTTCGACTACATTGTGGAATATAAGAGTGGTAGTGAAAATAGAGAAGCAGATGTATTGTCAAGGATTCCTAGTTTGCAACTTTTGGAAATGGCTGTTACATCTGTGCACTCTCAGTTAATGGATGAATTGAAACTACATTGGGCTACAGATCCCCACCTTAGTAAATTGATTGGAGAATTGAGGCAGAATCCTAACTCTCACCCCATATACACTTGGTCTCAGGAACATCTGTTAAGAAAAGGCAAACTGGTCGTTGCTGACAAAGATAACATTAAGCACACTATTCTGGATTGGATGCACACTTCAGGGCAGGGAGGCCACTCAGGTATTTATGCTACTCTTAAAAAAATTCATGCTTTGTTCTATTGGCCACAAATGAAGGAGTCTGTAATTACTTTTATTAAGCATTGCACGACATGTCAAAAATGTAAGTATGATCAAAGTGCATATCCAGGAATTCTTCAACCTCTTCCTATTCCTACCACTATATGGGAAGAAGTGACCATGGACTTCATAGAAGGTCTTCCGAAGTCAAAGGGGAAGGAAGTCATCATGGTAATTGTTGACAGATTAAGTAAATTTGCGTATTTCATTGCACTTAGCCACCCCTTCTCTGCAGTAACAGTGGCCCAAGCCTATCTCGATAACGTGTACAAGTTGCACAGGTCCCAAGGTTAGTTATATCGGATAGAGATAAAAATTTTACTAGTCAGTTCTGGACTGAGTTCATGAGGCTGCAAGGGGTGAAAATTAAACTGTCCAAAGCCTATCATCCTCAAATAGATGGTTAGATTGAGGTGCTGAATCGTTGTTTGGAAATCTATCTTCGTTGTATGTGTCATGAAGTTCCTCAAGAGTGGGCTAAGTGGTTGCCCTTAGCTGAGTTCTAGTATAACTCCAATTTCCATTCTGTTATCAAGAAAACCCCTTTTGAGGTGATGTACAATCAGCCTCCACCTATTCATCGACCATACATAAATGGTTCTACACTGCTTGATGTTGTAGACAGAAGTTTGCAGGCGAGAGAGAACACTATCGAGATCCTGAAACATAATCTACATAAGGCCCAAAACCAAATAAAGCAACTAGCTGACAAACATAGATCTGACAGGCATTTTAATGTGGGGGAATGGGTTTATCTCAAGCTACATCTGTATAGACATACCTCGATTGCTGCTAGGCCAAACCAAAAATTGGCTGTCAAATACTTTGGGCCCTATTTGATTATCAAAAAGTGGGTGCAGTAGTCTATACTCTTCAACTCCCACCTTCCTCAAAAATACATTCCACCGTTCATGTCTCCTTGCTTAAGGCACACCATGGCCCCCAACCCACCGCACTTGACACCTCCTTACCAGTAAACTATGACACTGCAAGTGCTTCAGCTCCTAAAGCACCTGCTGCGGTGTTGGACATCAGGACCATCAAAAAGTATAATGCAGCTCAAGTACAGTGACTTGTTCAATGGAAAGCACTATCAACTGAAGAAGCCTCTTGGGAAGATGCTAAGCTCATCGTGCCGGAATATCCAGATTTTGATCCTTGGGGTCAAGGATCTCCTATAGGAGATGCATTATCAAATATTATGACAGTTAATACAGTTGCAGGTGCTACACAACAAGACAAATAAGTGACAGTTAATGATTACAACAGTGAGGAGGGGAAACATAAAAGAAATGCAGATGAAAATGCACATAAAATGACCGTTTATAAGACAACAGAGCAGGAGAATATGTTTGGGACCACTCTGGCCAACTAGCAGTTGAATTTACATTTCATTTCCATTTCAATAATAATTTACATTTCGGTTTTGTATGAGTACAATATAAAGTGACAGAAGAATAACTATTGTCCCATCATTATCTGAATTTAAGATGTCTTTTCCCTTTCACTATCTCTCTCTAGTTCTTATGCTCTTTTATTTATTCTTTCAGAATTACTATTCTCCATTTATGGTTAATTCTCCGAGAATATTCTATTTGAGGTCAGGTTGATAGTTTATCTTTGGTAAGTTTCATGTTACACTTGCATCAGGATATAATTGATTTTGCATCCGAATCCTCCATGAAAAGGTAAGAAAATAAGTAGTAAGAATTTATATCTTCAGTTTTATTTATTTATTGCTTCAAGGCAAGAAGATCAGTTATATACTAGTTAGCAGTTACATGAATAAGAGTTCGGTAATATAAATTTATAAGTAGTGTTAGTCATGTATTTGTTAGCTGGTTGTTCAAAATTACTTGGCCAAAATTCATTGTTGATAAACAGAGTTCAATTGTACTTTCGTTACGTTGAATGTCGAAAGATAATCTCTGACAGGAAAAGGTATTTCCATTGGGAGTCTACCGTTAAGCTTTTCTCTCTGTAACTGTCTCCTCTATTTAGGATATAGGCCTTCTCAACTCTGATCTATTTCAACTATTTCTTGAGGCCAACATTGTGCATTTTGACAACTAAAAATAGAAGACTTTGATAATCTACATTTTGATGTGTACTGCTAGTTCAAAGTATGAAGGAAAAATTGTAGCACAAATTATGTGTATCTCTCTATCAACAATGAGTATCCTCGTCATTGGGAACCTATACTTCTTCATTTGACACATTTGGAAAGGAGGATTGATTCCCTTCCATGTGTGAAGCATACCGTGTCAACAGGTCCATAGTGATCGTTGATGCATCACAATATAGATATTTACGGTGTTTAAAAGCGACATTATATGTCGTTCACTGCTCCAGTTTCACCAGACTCATAATATGTAGAGAACATCATATATAGTTCATAGCTATATACCCACAAGACAAAGTGAACACCTGAGAGCCGAACGTCAGAGTACAAGCAAGGTTACACTTCCATTGATCAATATGTTGTTGCATCTGCGATCTAGCAGCCAGCATGTACTCTTTGTTATTATATGATCTCAATAGCATTTAATTTTTTTTTTATTAAATGATTAGGTGACGAGCTCCTGTGTGGCCAGCACATCTTGTTCAAGTGGAAAGCTCTTTGAAGGGGAGACTTCTCAGGTAAAATTCATCGCTAAAGATTTAAAAGGGTTTACAGCCACATCATGTCCTAATTCCTGTAAGTGTGTTTACAGGTAAGAACCGACAGTGAAGAAGCGACTGCTCCATCAAATGTTGCATCTCTTAATGAACATACTGAGATAAATTGGCATCATGTTCAATTTAAGACAACCTTGTTTTTAGCTGAGGCTTGCGGTAGATATGCAACACAACTTTATGACAAAAAAGAATTTGGCGAGGAGATTGCATGGTTGAAGAAGGGCATCGATGCTTTGTATGAGGCCAAAAAGTCATTTTCAAAGGGGTCTGCACATCAAATTTTAGATGCATTTAATACTTCAGAAAGCAATCTGAAGCACAAACTTGAAAGGGCTATGTAGGAAAATGATCAAGTCTATCGAATGAGGGTTCCAGACAAGGAAATGGACTTCCCTGAGTCATTTCTGGCATTGGAAGGGCATTCCTCTATTCCAACTGCTCCTAAAGAAGATGTGGAAGGCTGGAAGCAGTTGAATCTAGTTTGGGGTCCTCCTAGATTGAGAGCTAGTGCTATGTTACTCTTCAGGAAATATTCTTACAACTGTAGTGGTCAGGAAAAAATCAGTTCCTGCAAGAATTCCCTCCGCTCAAATTTCATGCCTTTTTAGGCTATTTTCCTTGATCGGGAACGATCTTTTCCAAAACTTTAGACTTGAATAAAATTAATATACTTAACCAAATAAATTAGGTTGTCGACCATCATTCTAAAACTCATGGCAAATGTGTCGGTAACCCCACCTTCATAAAAATGACCATGTTTATTACACACAAGTGAAGACAATGTATTAGAAGAAAGAAGCAGAATGAACAAAACTTAGAGGATACCTGGAACCCCGGAACAATGAATGTATGTATCTCGTGGTTAGAGCAGATTCTAAGTCCAACTATTTGCATGTAGATTCCATATGGAAAACTGCCATCACCAAAACAAGTAGTAGCATTGGTGTTGTTTGTCCAATTTGTCCATGAAACCAGATCGTCTTTGAACCTCTCATTTTCATTTCCTTGTCCACAGTCTATTTACAGTAAAACCTCGATAAATTAATAACCGTGGGACCGGTAAATTTTATTAATTTATTGAGATTATTAATTTATCGAGGTAAAATATACACTAACTCTATTATATCGGGACTGAAATTTTTTATTAATTTATCGAGGTTCCACTACTAGAAAAAGTAGATACACCATCGGTTGCAAAAGCCACTGATGTTAAATGGTATTTCAACATCGGTATTTTCTAAAGCGATGTTAAAGTGTGTTTTAGACATCGGTTCAAATAACAGCCGGTGTGGATTCTTATTTTCAAAAAATTAAAAATTTCCCGTACCCACACTTTCCCCCTTAATAAAATATGTTCCCTCTTATTTCCCAAAATATTCCCGCCCCTTAGCCAAATTTCTATCCCCCCCCCCCCAATTTTCCCCCTTTTCCCACACGGTCAACACTCACCCTTTCTCACTTTTCACTCACTCCTCCCTCTCTCTCCTCCCAGCCGTCTCTCTCTCCATCACTCACCGTCTCTGTAACCACAATTAAAGAAACCGATGTTAAATGGACACTCAAAAATTATACAGCAAAAAAACCGATGTCTTTAATATCTATTACATCAGTTTCTGTAAGAAATAGATGTCTGAAAGGCTTTTGACATTCGAGTAACATATCGAACCGATGTTAATTCCCTTATTAGACATCGTTTTTTTTACATCATTCGATGTCAATATTTCTTTTTAACTTGTGTGTCGTTTGTTCAAGAGGATCTAACCTTGATAACAAAGCAATATTGAAGTGTTAATAATATATGTTTGTGATGAATTTGTGCCAATGACATCAGAATTTATTATGTAAACGATGTGGTTTTATCTAATAGATATCAGTGAAAACCCGATGTCTAAACACTCGGACATTTAACAACACACGCGTAGACATCGGTTGGTTGTTTAGAAAGACATCGGCCAATAACCGATGTTGTAGCCTGTTTTTCCAGTAGTGTTCTACCGTATCTTATGCACCAATTCTCAACACAGGCATCTCTAAGACATTGATTCACCCTCTGCAAGTAGTAGTGCAGAAAAGAGAAATGTTAGGATACTAACTCGTGCTCTTAATAAGGAAAAAGGGATTGCTCATCTGCTAGTAGAACAAGGATCGGAAAAATACTTGAAACACCTCATAAAAGTGACACAAGTTTTCATTTTTAAAATGTTGGACTCGAAAATAATTTAGAGTTTCTTTTATACTAGGAGAAAATGTGAAAATGTGAAACACCATAGCGAGTATATCAAGTTGTCATGGTTTTGTGACAAAAAAACATTAAATTTTTCGATGTCCCAGGATAATTTACTTTCCACATTATTCTAAAAGATAGATGGATACAAAGTTGCTATAGCCCAAATAGTCCAAATGCCAAGGCATATCAAGTTGTCATGCTTTCGTACCGAACAAATTTTGGCAATTTCAACGTATCAGGATGAATGTTGTAAAAATTGAGAATCGGAACTAATCGATTGAGGTACCGATTTAGGATTAATCGATAAATCGGGGATTATTCAGAAATATTATAATATTATAATATTATTTAATATATTATTGTAATTCTATTTGTTATATATTAACCAATATGTGTTTATCATTTCATAAAATTTACATTTATTCGTATTTGATTAATATATTATTTTAATTTTATTAATTTACTTATAAACATTCCGATAGATAAGTACTCGCAAAGATTAATCGAATTTTAAAAAGCGAATCGATCAGTCACCTTGTAGAGAATTAATCGAGGATTAATCGGTAAAATCGGGGATTTTTAAAATCATGATCAGGATAAAGATGTGGTGTGTTATTTGAGGTCTAATAATAAGACCGGACGAACCTTCAAGGGATAAATAAGTGACGAGACGAGAGTTTAAGGATCGTTCATGATTCATCAAGAGGTATGACAAAGAAAATGGAGTAGAGTCTCCAAGGCAGAAGAGGTAGAGGCAGTATAGCCAGTATCAGTGGATTGATTCGACTTGAACGAAACCTGTTACTCGTAGTCAGTTATAGTTGCCCATAAGGAGGCGACATACGTAAGAACCAATCCACAGGGTTCGCTCTAATTTCTACTCTCTTTGGTGACATCCTCTGGTAATCAGAAAGACAAGGTTTGCCAAAATTTGCTGAATTTCTTTCCAAAATCAGGGAAACTTGATCAATCTATTTACCTACTAGTAATTCTCGGATCTGATTTCCGACCTTTCTGTTCTATCCTCATAATTCCTTCCTGGTTTCCTGAGGGTGGTAAATCTCGTTCTCGATTCCGTCTTAGCGTGCTTGTCTTACAATAACATTTGCATGGTACATATACCCAAAATTTTCCTTGAGATAATAAAATCCCTCAATGATGTAATAGACACTATTTCCAGTGGAATCGCTGGTCGTGGGGGATTGAAACCTCGTAGACAAAGCAATTCCTTTCACTATACTAGGCAACTAAGTACCCTTAATCGTTCGTGAAAATCTGAACACCTTGGTTCTTACGTATGTCGCCTCCTTATGGGCAACTATAACTGACTACGAGTAACAGGTTTCGTTCAAGTCGAATCAATCCACTGATACTGGCTATACTGCCTCTACCTCTTCTGCCTTGGAGACTCTACTCCATTTTCTTTGTCATACCTCTTGATGAATCATGAACGATCCTTAAACTCTCGTCTCGTCACTTATTTATCCCTTGAAGGTTCGTCCGGTCTTATTATTAGACCTCAAATAACACACCACATCTTTATCAACCAACATATTCTAAGAGGTCAATAGATCCAAAAATTGAAATAGCTCCAGGTATCATATACACTTAAGGGCATGGAGTACAAGATAAATACAATGGTGCTCAAATCGCAGATCTATCGTTTTACTTGTATTAGCACCGCAAAGTGCACAATTGCGATAACTATGTATTATGATATTTTCATGGGTTATTAACATTTCAACTCTCAAAATTTTCAAGAAAATACACATCAGCCCTTAAAGTAAAAAAATTTACTTCCATACCCCTGAATTTTGGCAACTGTATATTCAAACCCTTGAAATTATTTTTCAGAATTATTTTTCCTATTTTACCCCCAATTTCATTTATGTGATTAAGATCATAACTCAATGTTGCTTTTTCTCTACTTGCACCTGTAATAAGATCTTAAAGTGGTTACTTTAGTTGCAAGTACAGAACGAGTTTTGAAAACATATTCATTAACTTCTGATTGTTGTTAGTGGTGCTCCTAGTTATTTTTTTCTAGTTACTAATCCATAATTCCATCCATAACTACTTTTCTGTATTTACTAGCTAATATTCATCCAAAAGATCAACATATTCATTCAAAAGATCAGCATATCGAATGTTGGGAGGACTATGAAAACAACTCAATATAAGGGTTAAGATGTACAAGTGCGCCATATTTTGAGGGTTGATGAATACTTTTATGCAAATTTTGAGGGTCAAAATTGAAATTATGAGGGATAAAATTGGAAGAAAAAATATGAAAATATGAAAAATGGTCAGGATGTTCAAATGCCAAATATTAAGAGTGTGGAAGTACATTTTTTTATTTTGAGGTCTACTGTGTATATTTGAGGAAATTTTGAGGGTCAAAATGTTAATAACCCTATTTTCATTTGTTTAAGTTCTCAAATGAACAAGGGAAAATGTATGTAGTTAATCAATTGATATTCAATGTGAGGTTACGAATACCTATTGCTCTATGGACCAATACAGAAATCTCCAATTAAAGACTTTAGGAAGGTGGTTCAGACTACAAGTATCTTAGCTGGTTATCAATATTCATTAAAAACAAAATTCTTGATATCAATATAATCATCAAAACATACACAACTTACAATGAATTGCTTCAAATAGTTTTTAAATTGACTTATCATTTGCTATATTTTTAAAATAGTCCACAGTTAGAACAAATGTTCAATTATCATGGTTATAGAGCAAGAATATTTTTAAATCTGAAACAACCGAAGAAGTCACTACGCCATAGATGGCCTATTACAACCACAAAACTATGTTGCTATAAATCCAGTTTCGTGTTGCTATAGCCTCAAAAAGGGCTATGGTAACATCAGAGCCGTGTTAGGTTCTCAGCAGTTGCTATAGGGGTCTATAGTAACATACTGAAGACCCCTGCGGTAACATAGCAAACTGTGTTACTAAAGATATCTACAGCAACACCATAAACGTTCTACAACAACATACTTTCTGTGTTACCAAAGATATTACAATTTTGTACACAATGGGCCCCACATGTGGGTCCCACACGTGAGTTCCGCGTGTGGGTCCCACATGTGAAGCCCACTGTGTGGTCCAGTAGAGGAGCTTTTGTGGGGCCCACCTGTGGGTCCATTTTGGACCCACTTTGGGCACCTATTATAACACATTCTAATACCTATTGCAACCCACAATATATTGTCATCTGCAACAGACTTAGGTACCTATTGTAACACCTTGTTTGGAATAAAATAAAAATGTACCATTTAAATGTTATATTTCCAATCAAATTCAATCATTAATAACATCCATACCAGTAACAAACTAATACCATACCACCAACATCAACAAATAACATCCACTAAACAACAAACACCATCCACCATACCACTAAAACTAAAGAAAATAAATTAAAATATACAAGTACTAAGACAATACAATAGCTTGTTCATCATGCGCGGGATATGAGAACGAATTGCAGTAGACCAGTGCACAACAATACCAGGAGAACGAATTGCTTTCCAAAAATGAGAGATCCTGATCTTCTTTAAAGCAATCCCATCCCACTTGATGTATCACTATGGTTAACATTTGCTAGCCAACAATAACCAAGTTTCAAAAAGTTATATGGTTAGTCCTAAAAGTAAGAACAAGGCAATTTATATTATTCCCAATTGTCTCATTTCAAATTCTTCAATCTCTTACCATAAGTTCCAAAGTATGCCTATTTTTCTTTTCAGCAGCATTGCAAGCAATCTTGAAAAAACTCGAGTCTATGAATGCATACGTGTCCACTTAAACAATTCTTGACAACAATTCTGCGCTGAACTGAAAAAGACCACTTAAACACCAGATATTAACTAATATAGCAGGGTCTTGAAACAAGGAAGTTACAGAGGACTTCATGAGCTTTCTAAATTGACCGAAATCATGAAAAACGGACTTATAACGAAGAAGTTACAAGCCAAAACAAGAGGTAATGTCAAACCTGTCCAGAATTTAATAAATTGGAGTTTACACTATAAAAACAACAAATTAAGGTCTGGTCATATGTATATAAGTGTAGAGAATCTTATAATCTTTCTAGATTGACTAATTCCGATAAATTCGGATTTATAACGAACAAATTATAGGCAAAACAAACCGTAACAACGAATCTGTCTAGATGACACAAATGTTAGCAATAAATTTCAAATAGAGTATACCATGGACACGTATGCATCCATCACCAAGTGACTGTGGAGCTACAATAGAATATCCCCTGGTGGCTCCTACGTAAAATCATTAAAACACCGAGATGAATATGAGTTATAATTCTGAAACTCTGCTAGCCAGTAACTAAAAACGTAATTTACATCACATTGAATAACAAAATAAAACACGATTTTAATTGACATGTAAAGATTTCAAGATCTTTCAAATTTGACCAATTTGACGAAAAACGGACATAAAACGAGTAAGTTATGAGCAAGACAACTCTTGACAACAATTCTGCACTGAACTGAAAAAGACCACTTAAACACCAGATATTAACTAATATAGCAGGGTCTTGAAACAAGGAAGTTACAGAGAAATTCATGAGCTTTCTAAATTGACCGAAATCATGAAAAACGGACTTATAACTAAGAAGTTACAAGCCAAAACAAGAGGTAATGTCAAACCTGTCCAGAATTAATGAACTGGAGTTTACACTATAAAAACAACAAATTAAGGTCTGGTCATATGTATATAAGTGTAGAGAATCTTATAATCTATCTAGATTGACTAATTTCGATAAATTCGGATTTATAACGAACAAATTATAGGCAAAACAAACCATAGCAGCAAATCTGTCCAGATGACACAAATGTGGTTTTTTCCCTATGTTGACAACTCCAACATTGTCTGATTCATGTATACAATTATAAGGGGTTCTATTAGCTTCCTATATTGACTGATTTTGCGCAATTCAGAGTAATAACGAATGAGTTATGACGAAAACAAAATATATCCCCAAACCTGAGAATATTAACAACTTTCAATGACAACTAACCGGATTCTGTTTTCAGAGCATTAACCAATATTAACACTAGCTAACATATATCTGCTCTAACACAAACACAAAAGTCAGATTAACACCAACGTATAACAATAACATATTAACACACAAAATCAACTCAATATTAACACAAAAGAAAATCGATCATATTCACTCAAAATACATATAACACAAAGTATGGAAATACCTTAAACTCAAATCCCCAAATTGAACCCAATTGAAACCCTAATTTTGAACCCGATTGAAGTCCCAATTGAACCCCATGGAAGCCCTAATTTCAGTTAACCTACAACAAGAAGTACAAATCAAAATTAGCATCATTCCAATTATACATATGTATGTATGTATGCAAATGGAATTGAAAAAGCCCTAATAATTTGAAACATTAAGATATAAGGAAGTCGTCAAGAACATTCAAATCAAAGTAGTTATATGTATGCAAATATATATGTATAGATTATACATGTATGTGTGTGTATATATAAGTAATTACAGTGTGTTCATTATAATGGAAAAGAAAGAGAGACGGAGAGGGAGAGAAGGAGAAAATGAAAAAGAAAAAGAGGAGAGAGGAGAGAGGGAGAAAATGAAGCGTATGTATGATATTGGTGTTGTCTCAAAAAATTGGATGGGCGGTATTTTTTCCGCTCATTCAATTTTCATCGACTTCCGTGCAATTTTTTTTAGAAATATAATTATTTATTTTTAAATTATTAAATAATATTTTACTTATTATATAAAAATTTAATTATTCATCTGAAAATAATCTTTAATATTTTTAATTAATTATTCACCTTTTTGGCAAATTTTTTATTTCTACAAAAACTTCTTAACTATTTTATAATATTTTAATGAATATAACAATATAATTTTTCATATCAAAAATATGTTTTAATATTTTTAATTAATTATTCACTTTTTGGCATATTCTTAACTTATACAAAAACTTCTTAGTTATTTTATCAAAATTATTTATTTTTCATGTTGATAAAAAAATAGTTAAAAATATAAAATTTTGTTTATTAAAAGAGTGTGAAATGTAAATAATTCAATTATATTTATTGAATATAAATAATTTTGTATATTAGTTAAAAATATATTTTAAATTTTATGAAATACAAATAATTCAATAATTTGATGGAATATTACTTTTTCTAATGATAACTTCAATGATCTTATTAAAATTATTCACTTTTAAATTTAAAACAATTATCAAACTATTAATTACAAATAAAATTTAATTTAATTTGTTCATTAAGACTAGACTCTAAGGTAACACACCTCACTGTGTTGCCCAGTGTAACACCTTTTACAAGCATAGTAACATAGCTTCATGGCTTTGGTAACATCCAAAATCACTACGTTACGATAGCACAAAAATTGTATAGCTATAGTAACATCCAATATGGTAACACCCCCTAATTTGTTGAGATAGGCCATTTATGGCGTAGTGAGTTGACCCACCTGTAACCCAAACAGATACCAGCAAGATCCAACGAAATGGCCGGACAACCCAAATGTGAGGAGATTAGTCATGAAATTCGCCCATGCTGACTGAAAGATGAAACCACTTGCAGTCTGACCAGCAAGCATAGGAAGAATCCTATACAACCTCGGAATATACTGAACGAGAATTGTTAGAATATGCCTTAAATTAGTAATGCCCCAAACGCTAGGATTTCGGGGGTCTCGCTGTAATCTGTATCCTCAAGATCGTTAAAACTTTTCTCTTCTTCCTATCTGTGTTGTTTCTTTACGTCTATTATAATCTTTCTTGCTTCCGTTATAACAAGAGTTGCTGCTCGCACAAAGTTTTTGGGTGAAGGCCCTAAATACCACTATTTTGAAAAAAGTATTGCCAAAATACCCACGGGCGCGGAACAAGGCCCTAAATACCCGCCGAAAACACATTCTAAACATGCGCGGGTGCTTCCTCTTTTCTATATGATGTGCGCATATCTAAAATGCATGTTCAAAATTCTCCAATGCTTTATTTTGTACCACATACGCATTTTCCAGTCACGTGGTCAACCCACACATTCCAGACATGCGTATTCTTATTAGTGTACTCCCCTGTCTATGTCCAACATACATAATTGAAGATAATTAATAAAAATACACCTGCATAGGTCAAGCCTTTGACTCTAGCAACAACAGTCACCGACATAGTAGCTATCACTAGGTGGGCCGTAGGTAGGTAGGTGAGTTCTAAAGTGGTAAAACGTTACGCATGCAGGATATGCGTAATGGCTGGGTAAAAAGGACCCACGTGCCCGCCAATCGGTATTTTGGGCCCTACACACTGATCATGAGGTATTTTAGTCATTTACTCCCAATTTATAGGGGCCAGGGGCGGCACTGGGGTAGCACGTGGTGAGCGACCACATAGGGCCCTTGAAAATATTGGGCCCCAAATTTATACCTCATAGTATATATATTTTGAATTTAACAAAAAAGAAAAAGGTTACTAAGCAAAAACAAATTTGGTTGAGTTTTACGAATAACTATATGTCAAGAAAGGCTACATAAACTTATTTTGATAATAATAGTAAATGATCTTTTGGATAAAGTTAACGTTAAAAGTGTTTTAGATGATGTCGTTACAAATGTAATTAATTTTTACAATTTATTTCGATAACTTATTTGACATCGGGTCACTTCGGGGCAGGGAGTACTATCCCCGCCCCCGATCCCAAAATTCGTCCCTGAACTCGCCCCGATCCCCGAACGGGGATTTTTCTACTCCCCGCCCCGAATGGGGAATTCATTTTTATTTTTCTAAAAAATTGTAAATTATGGATAATATTTTCTAATATAAATTGATATGATTAATTTTATTTTTTTTATTTTAATATAATATGTTAAACCTTAATTTGAATTAAATTTTATTTATACTATTAATAATAAGCCTAAATGATATTATAATAATTAAATTACATCATAATAATATAACTTTTAAATTATTGAGTGGATAGAAATTTAAAATTATAACATTCCACATATTTGATATACATTTAAAAAATAAGTATTTTATTAAAAAATAGGGTTCGGAGAGCGGGGATGGGCATCACGATGGGGAGACCCTAATCATGTACATGTACCCTAATTTATAACTATTTTTTTACCGAACATATTATATTCACAAAATACAGCTTTATTTTCAAAGAAACTTCTTTTTCTTTTAATGAATACATCATTCTCTACAAAAAAAATTCAATAATTCAAAACATTACAGAACATGCAAGTTCATAACAACTCAATTTTATAGAACACGATTTTAATTTTTCTTAACGGAAATAATATTTTTTTTTAACAAGACTCGTAACCGATATATTAATGTTGATTGAAAAAATATGATGTATAGATCAAAATAAATACTATCTTTTTGAAACAAGGGTACCAAATAATGCTATTAATGTCATGTATTTCAAATATTGTATTCGATATATTCGGGACTTGGGTACTTTAAAAACATAACTTGAAAATTTCTTTTTCATGCATTTAAAATATTAAATTTATGATATGTATAAGTTTTAGAAAAGAAATTGTTACGGGTTTAACTAGCATTTGATCATTTACTTTTTTTTGTCATATAATACTAATATGTACCCACCTTTTGAGAGAACTGCCAACTCACCTCGATGGCTGTCGCCCGCTTACCTTTTAATTGTCGCCCGCCTCGTCCCTAAACAGTCGCTTACCTCCCTCCTTAGGTGTCGCCAACTCCCAGACATTCAACTAATAAAAATATATATGTCTTAAGATAGAAACTTTGACCCCTTACTCCGAGTCATTATATACATAAGTAAAATAAAAACATAAGCGATATAGTGTTTAATCGAAAGACAGGTGGCAATAAAGTGAAAGAAAAGGTATTCTTGAAGCAAATCCATACTCAAAGGTACAACAACTCAACTGTACAACTCAACTAGCAAGAAGGTACAACAACTCAACTGTACCAAAGAAAAAAGCACAAAGGACTGAACAATTGTAAGTAAAGCCATTCCTCCCACTATAGCCACAGTGAGCGCCGCTCACGCTATAGGGGCAGATTTTTGGCCTTAAAATACTCCATCTCATACATTTGTTAGGATTTACATTCACTCACACAAACACTCAAAAAACACATCTCGTATTTGTTGCATTTTCGCATATTGCTTTACTTCGTTACTAATTGTCATTCCGGAGGTGCTTGACGGCCACAACCACTGGGCAAGCATTGTTTTGTAGGTTCCCCACCACAGGCCGAGCGACCACCGGAATAGTGTATTTGGCGACGGAGCAAGTGCAGTACTTATCATTTGGCGCTAGAAAGTGGGGTTTCTTCTTCTGTTTAGGGAAACCTCCACCAGTATAACATCACTTTTCGGCCATTTAGGGTAAATCTCGGTGGAAACACACCACGCGAGAAGAACACCCATGGTAAATACGAGATCTACCGCGAATAACCGAAACATAGTCACAATGGAAGATCTTACCCTGTTAGATATAATTGCTGACGTTTGTTCATCAGTGTTTAAGTACCAGGTACATATCAGAGTTTATCTAGAAGCCAGTCAGAGTTTGATAAAGTCTGACGTGGTGATAGTTGACTTAGCTGTCAGTGCAAAGATAAAGATTCTAGAAGCAATATATTCTGAAGATGGAAAGAAGCAGAATATATTGATACAGCTAAGGAAACGGAATAGAAGACTGAAGCAATTCTTAATTGATATGAATTGTATAGCTAACTTATAGGAATATCAATTAGAGATGGATTGTATGTAACTGCGTACTATATAAACACAGATATGTTATCCCTAGAAGGGATGCGATTATTGAAATATTATTCTTGTAACCTAGTACCTCTTTGTGATTCATTAAAATCACTAAGAGAGAATTATTTTAATATAATTCAGTTTGTTGATTTGCAAACGTGTGTTCTTGATTGTTATTCTCATACATACTTGATTATATTGTGTATTCAGCCTAACAATTGGTATCAGAGCCACGGTTGTTTAATATATACAGTCTTTCGATTCAAACACAGTAATAATCATGTCTAAAGAAAATAAAACTTCTCCCAAGGTTGAACAGGTTAAACCTAATTCTGTGAGTCGGTATGAAACAATCAGGGTTCCAATTCTCAGGCCAGTGGAGTATCCAATTTGGAAGGTGAAGATGACCATGTTTCTGGAGGCTACAGATCCAGAATACCTTGACAGAATATATGATGGTCCTCATATGCCGACTAAATTGTCTTCTGTTGTTGATGGTCAAGAACAAAAGACTGTTCCAAAGGAAAAGAAAGATATGACTCCTGAGGACATCTCATCAATTGCAAAAGATGCAAAGGTTAGACATCTTCTCCACAGTGCTTTAGATAATGTTATGTCTAACAGAGTGATTGGTTGCAAAACTGCAAAAGAAATCTGGGATGCTTTGGAAGTCAGGTGTCAAGGAACCACTGCTATAAAGAAGAACAGGAAAACAATACTCACTCAGGAGTATGAGCACTTTGATTCAAGAGCCAATGAAACCTTGACTGAGACATATGACAGATTCTGTAAACTGCTGAATGATTTATCTCTAGTTGATAAAGAATATGATCTTGAAGAATCAAATCTCAAATTTCTCTTATCTTTACCTGAAAGATGGGATTTGAAGACAACAACTATAAGAGATAATTACGAACTTGCTGAAACTGAACTTGATGAGATTTATGGGTTACTGAAAACTCATGAATTGGAAATAGAACAAAGAAACAGAAGATCAAGCAAGAAGACAAAATCTGTTGCTCTCAAAGTTGAGGAGAAGCCCATCAAGAAGGAATCATCAAGGAAGAAAGCCAAGGGAAAGGCTTTAGTCATTAAATCTGAAAGTGAGTCATCAAACTCTGATGATGACTCAAACTCTGATGAAGCTTCTGACTCTGAGGATGATGAAGAACAGATGATGCAGATGGCTGCATTGATGGTGAAAACCTTCAAGAAGATGGGGTTCAAGAACTTCAAGAAAGGAAAGAGATTCTCAAGGAAAGATTCAAACTCTGAAAAGAAAAGTTTTAGAAAGTATGATGGAAGGGAGACCAAGTCTGGCAAGAAAGATAAATCTGAAATCCAGTGCTACAAGTGTAAGGAGATGGGTCACTATGCCCCAGAGTGCAAGAAAGGCAAATCTGAGAAAGCACTCATCTCTAAAGGCAAAGACTGGGCAGATACTTCAGACTCTGATGATGGAGTAAATTATGCTCTTATGGCAACTGTCAAAGATGAGACTGAATCATCTGAAAATAAGGTACCCCTAACTACTTATGCTTATGATACTGATAATATATCTGAATTAAGAGTATATCTGAAAAGCGTACATGTTAGTTATAGGGATCAGACTTTAGAGAATGAGAGAATTAAATCTGAGAATCTTAGCCTTAAAGAAAGAAACAAGTTTCTTGAAGGAGAACTTGAAAATATGAAGCAGATTCAAAAAGAAAGAGATGATGTTGTTTATGTAGAACAGGAGTTGCTCAAAAGATATAGGCAACTAGAATCTGATCTAGAAAAAGAAAGAAAAATAATCAAGACTTGGACAGACTCTGGAAGAGACACTCATCAAGTGTTTCAGACAGATTCTGTAGGTTTTGGCTATTGTGAGAATGATGAACTTAGGTTTAAAGACAAGGTTAAGGTTAAACCACAACTTAAACCTGTGAAATTTGTTCCAGAAACCAATAAGTTAAAATCTGTTGTAATAAGAGAAGCTGATATGGAATCAGATGAAACCTGTGAAAGACAGGAAAATATTATAACAGAAAAACTTATGGAAATAGAAGCTGTTAGAAAACCAGTAAAAGTCTGTGAAAAACAGGTTAATGTTGGTTTGATGACAGGAAAACAGTTTAATCATAAGCTCAAAGAGGTAAAATCTGCCATGAAACCAAAAGGGTCCAAGAAGAATAGGAATGGAAAGATAGGCATAAATAAAAGAAATAATCATTTGCCTACTGCTGGTGCTCCAAGGAAAACATGTTATAATTGTGGTAGTTCTAATCATCTTGCTAGATTTTGCAATAAGAACAAACATATTAATTCTTTACCTTCTACATCAGGAGTAAAGAATGATTATGTAAGGGTTAAACCACAGACTTTATGCACACACTGTGGGAGCACTTGGCATTCTATTTATACTTGTAAGAGTTATCATGCTATTTATCATAACTATTATGAGCCAAAGCCCAACTTGAAGTGGGTTAGGACAAACTCTGCAAGTGTAAAGTCTGACAATGTTAGTTTAAACTCTGTTGATAGTGATTCCGCTGCAAAAGCTAACACTGTTAAGAAAGACAAAGGATCCAAGCAAGTCTGGATCCTTAAAGCTAACACTTAGTGTTTGTTTGTGATTGCAGGGTATAAAAGAGAGCACACTTATCTTGGATAGTGGATGCTCAGGACATATGACAGGAAATAAAGCCCTGCTATCAGACTTTGAGGAGAAGGCTGGCCCAAAGGTTTCCTATGGAGATGGCAACATAGGACACACTCTGGGATATGGCAATATTAATCTTGGAAGTGTCATCATCACAAATGTAGCTCTAGTCTCAGGACTCAAGCATAATCTGCTATCTGTGAGTCAAATCTGTGACAGAGGAAACCATGTAGATTTTCATACTGAATACTGTGAAGTTATCAGTAAATCTACTGGAAAAGTTGTTCTAGTTGGAAACAGGCGCATCATTATTTATGAAGCAAGTTTGGTAACAAACTCTGATGGAAAAACAGTGTGTCTGTCTGCAAGAATGTCAAATGAAGAGAGTTGGAAATGGCATAAGAAGCTCTCTCATCTAAACTTGAACAACATCAATGAACTTATACGAAAAGATCTTGTAAGGGGACTTCCAAAGTAAAAACTAAGCTTAGATGGTCTGTGTGATTCTTGTCAAAAGGCCAAGCAAAGGAAGTCATCCTTCAAGAGCAAATCTGAATCTTCAGTAGTGGAACCTTATCATCTTCTACATGTTGATCTCTTTGGACCAGTGAATGTGATGTCTATGGGCAGAAAGAAATATGCTCTAGTAATTGTTGATGAATATACTAGATATACATGGGTGTATTTCTTATCAAAGAAGGATGAAACTGCTCAAACTCTGATGGATCATGTAAACCTACTGGACAAAGGATCACAACACAAAGTGAAAATTATAAGAAGTGATAATGGAACTGAATTCAGAAACTCAATCATGGAAGCTTTCTGCAAGGAAAGAGGAGTGAAACAAGAGTTTTCTGCACCTGGAACTCCACAGCAGAATGGTGTAGTTGAAAGAAAGAACAGAACTCTAATCGAAGCTGCCAGAACTATGCTTGATGAAGCAAAATTACCAACTTATTTCTACTTGTTCACACAATATCACGCAAGTATACGCGGTCACAAGTAATATAAGAATAAGTAGAGTTCGTTCCCACAGAGACTGCTATGGTTATTATAGTTATACACTTATGCAACAATGTATGGCTATCGTTCAATGCTAAGACAAGTATCAAATTGTGTTTTGATTAACTAAATTAACTAAACAAATTATCAAGACTTTATTAAACTAAAGATTGTTGATATATTACTTATGAGAAAATAAACATGGGATCCTAACTTCATTAAATACTTCATTCAGAGTCTTTTGTCTTTAATCAATGCATGTGACGGTTGTGACAACTAATCGGATAACACGAAATCAGTACACGCTACCTTTCAGTATACGTATACCAAACCACTCAAACATCCACAAAAGAGATAGAAGTTAAGCAGACACCAATTATGCTTAGACCCTATATGTCTATAAGATTTGAAAACATAACGGTTTAACGAGCAAGTTATCCATTCAGATTACATAGGGCAGGTAAGATGGTTAAAATTACCTACGAATCATGCATGACAAACATACACAAACCTATGCTAGCATGGCAAGTTCTAAACCTCTATATCCACTTTCGCATTCAATAGAGATTAACAAACAATCTTAGATGTTAGCTACGCATCCAAGAAGAATAAGCAAACCAAACTAGGATATCAATAAGTCATCACACACAAATCTTTAAAACAATCAACTACTAAAATCCATAGATAAATCCGCTAGGATCCCATGACAACGATTAGTTCATGATCGAACTTTTCATCATCACGGGGTTTGATGAAAGCATGATGAAAAACAAGAAATCAATGATGTAAATATGAATAAGAGTTAAAGGTTTAGAGGACAAATCTGGAAGCATCCAAAAGTTACACCAAAATTGAATAATACAAGAAAAAACTATGTCTAGATCTCCTCGTAGTCACGTTCTTCGTTCTTGGCTCCTCGATCTTGTGCTCCAATATTGAATCTGATCTCTGGTGTGTTGTGATGTATTGTGATGTTTAATTATGTCCCCCCCAAGGTGTGTATTTATAGCTCCAAGTTGTCCCTCTTCCAAGCAATTGCCGTTTTTGAGTTAGAATAGAATTACGGCAATTTCCATCTTTGAATGCAATAAGAATTGCATATTCCATGTTTAAAACTGATTCTGGAAGTTTCTGGCCGCCCCAAGCAATTACCATAATGATTAGAAGTCGAATTTGTGAAAGTTTCCTAATTAAAATCGAATTCTGGCAATTTCTGGCGATTCTGACTTCCAGGGCGGCCGTGCAGAATTCCAGTACAATTACTGGGCGCCCGTGCAGAACCTTTTACCTAGAATTATAGAAAATGTTGTCCTCTTCGCGTGAGCTGTAAGATCGTCAGAATCGGACTTGTAGAACTCCAGATATGGCCAAAACAGTGAAGACTGCGCAACCTACCCGGAAAATCCGATTTTTAATCAAATTAACCTCCAACTCTTGGTTCTGCAAAACTTAATGAAAACACATTAAACACACCACATACTTGAGTTCAAGTCATCAATTTAAGCCGATATGAAGCGTTCCAAGTAGATATAAAATCCACTTATCAGCAGAAGCTGTTCAAACTGCTTGTTTTACTCAAAATGCTACACTGATTAACAAGCATGGGAAAACACAATATGAGATGGTGAAAAATAAGAAGCCAAATTTGAAATATTTTCATATATTTGGATGCAAATGCTTTGTGTTGAAGACTCATCCTGAACAGTTGACCAAGTTCGAGTTAAAAGCTGATGAAGGAATCTTTGTTGGCTATCCATTATCAACAAAAGCATTCAGAGTTTACAATCTGAGAACTAAAGTGATCATGGAATCCATACATGTGTCATTTGATGACAAGAAAATAACTGGACTTGAAGATGAAATTGAATATGATCAACTGCGCTTTGAAAATGAAGGTTTATTTTCTGATGATGTAAACTCTGATGAAGCAGTACTGACAAACTCTGATGAAGCGGTTCTGATAAACTCTGACGAAGCATACTCTAAACCTCTTCTGGTAAATACTGGAGAAACTGAAAATTCTCAAATTGAACAACATAGAGAACCAGTTGAGGGGGAGCGTGAAGAAGCTCAACAAGACACAGAAAATGAGTCAGTTGAGGAAACTGATTCAAACTCTGACAGTTCAAACTCTGAGCCATCCAATTCAGGGGGAGCCTCAGATACTGCAGAAAGTCAACTTATGAATCAGGAGAGCATGGATCAAGGGGGAGGATCCAATAATGATGCAAGAAACCACTTACCAACAACAAGAAAGTGGACACATGCACACACACCTGATCTCATAATTGGAGATCCTGATGCTAGTGTGTGAACTAGAAGTGCAACAAATAATGAGTGTCTGTATCATGCTTTCTTGTCTCAAACAGAACCAAAGAAGGTGGAGGAAGCTCTTCAAGATGCTAATTGGATTACAGCAATGCAAGAAGAGTTAAATGAATTTGAAAGAAATGAAGTCTGGACACTTGTACCTAGACCAAAGAATAGATCAATTGTAGGTACAAAGTGGGTTTTCAGAAACAAGACTGACAGTGAAGGTGTGATTACAAGAAACAAGGCTAGACTTGTGGCTAAAGGTTATTCACAACAGGAAGGGATTGACTATGATAAAACCTTTGCTCCAGTTGCAAGATTGGAGGCCATAAGAATTTTTCTGGCCTATGCTGCACACAAGAAGTTTAAAGTCTTTCAGATGGATGTGAAAAGTGCTTTTCTCAATGGGAAGCTTGAAGAAGAAGTGTTTGTTGAACAACCACCAGGATTTGTAGATCCCAAGCATCCAGATTATGTCTACAGGCTTGACAAGGCATTATATGGACTAAAGCAAGCACCAAAAGCATGGTATGAAACTCTTGCTCAATTTCTTTTAGAAAGTGGGTTCACAAGAGGTACAATTGATAAAACCTTATTTTATTTCAATTCTGGTGATGATTTGCTTTTAGTTCAAATTTATATAGATGATATTATCTTTGGATCTACTAATGACGAACTTTGTAAGAAGTTTGCAAAGCTTATGCAGTCCAGGTACCAAATGAGCATGATGGGAGAGCTTAGTTACTTTCTAGGCTTACAGGTCAAGCAAACAGATGATGGTATTTTTATCAATCAAGCAAAATATACCAGAAATCTTCTCAAGAAATTTGGTATGCTTGATAGTTCATCTGCTACAACTCCCATGGCTACTGCAACAAAGCTAGACAAAGACACATGAGCCTCAGTAGATATGACAAACTACAGAGGAATGATATGGTCTTTACTGTATCTTACTGCAAGTAGACCTGATATCATGTATGCAACATGTCTTTGTGCAAGATTTCAAGCAGATCCCAGAGAGCCTCATCTAACAGCTGTAAAAAGGATTTTCAAATATCTCAAAGGAACCATAACCTTGGGTTTGTGGTATCCTAGAGAATCAGAGTTTAAGTTAATTGGTTACTCTGATGCAGATTTTGCAGGCTGTAAGATAGACAGAAAAAGTACAAGTGGAAGCTGTCAATTCTTAGGTGACAGATTGATTTCTTGGTACAGCAAGAAACAGAAATCAATTTCCACATCCACAGCAGAAGCAGAGTATATAGCTGCTGGTAGCTGTTGTGCACAGATTCTGTGGATGAAGAATCAGTTGCTGGATTATGGTTTGAGGTACTCTAAAATACCTATTTTCTGTGATAACCAAAGTGCTATTGCTATGACAGGAAATCCAGTACAGCACTCCATGACCAAGCACATCAGCATAAGGTATCATTTTATCAGAGAACATGTGGAAGAAGGAAACATTGAGCTTCATTTTGTGTCTACAGACCAACAACTTGCAGATATCTTCACCAAACCTTTGAGTGAAGCTACTTTTACAAGATTGGTAAATGAACTTGGAATGATCTCTGGTTTCGACTAGAGATACGGGTTAGACTCAAAAACTATACATGTTTGATTTTTATGCTCATGATTCCTTGCATGTATTAATTGTTATGAGTACCAGTGTCATACACTCTGAAAGTAAACTCTGATGCTAAACTCTGTTAGTCATACTCTGTCGATTAAAGTCTGATGTCAAACTCTGATTATGATTTTTTTTCTGAAACACATGGACCGATGAAGAAAAATGTATGAAGCATGATTTTCAGTAAGTAATCATGAATTCTTCTAAGTATTATAAATTCTGATTACAAAATGTACAGAAATTTTACACAGCATGATACTGTCTCTATATTTATAGCATCTCTTAGTTTATTGATTCTATACACTGAAGTTGTATTAGTTGTTTGCATTTTCTCTCATAAATTAATTGTATTAACTGATGAAAAGTCTAAACTCTGATTCTAAATTGCAAATAATTCACCCTCAAATCAAAAGATGCCAAACAGAGCACAAATTCCTTTGAGATCATGTTGTGCCTAGGAAGATCCAGGACCTTATTGTATGAAATAAGGGCTAAAATCTTTGATTTTTGGTGACTAGTGCCAACCACTAATTACTGGAAAAATATAATTAAAAAAAAAAAAGTAATTAATTAAAAATATATATGAAAACATATATAGAAAGGGGGTGAAAAATAAAAGATATATCCAAAAGAAAGGATATCAGTATACAGAGTTTAGATATAAAATCAGATTTTATGTTATACATGAAAGTTTAGGCAATCAGTTTTTACTGCTTCAGTCTGTGGATTTTATGCACTTTGAGATGGTCTAAATATTCATATTCAGTAAACTCTGCTAATTCACACACAAATACTCACACCTGTACAGTTTGTGAAAAGAGTTTATTTATAAAGGAGGAGGATTGGTAAACACTGATGATTTGTGTACTCTACGCCGAGGTAATTTCATTTTAATCTCTGTTGATTAAAATAAATTTTGCTTGTTTCAGATAAATTATGATTTTTGAGAAAAGACATTTGTTTTGAAAATACAAAAAGAGTATGATTGGACAGTTGTTCAAGAATGTTTTAAACAGAGGAGAGAGGTTAATTTCCTAGAAAAGTATAACAGGTAGTAATTATTGATGTTTTTACTGCGCATGTGCATTGAAAACTGTCAATTCTTGCTGTCATAGTCATTGCATGTGTGCCACGTGTCCCACTAACACAGTTAACGGAGTAAGACAGTTGTGTATTAATGATTAAAAACTGTTTAGTTTTTAATTTTGAATTTTACATTTATACAATACACACATCTTCGTCTAAGCTTTTCACATCTTACTCCAACACACATCTATTGTCACACAAGCATATTCACAAACACTTTTCTACACACAAACTCTTTTGAAGCTTTTGAATCAGTTTCTTTGATTTTTCTTCTCAATTCGTACTAATGGCTACTACAGCTTTTGTTTCTTCTGGGTTAGAGTTCGTTCCTAATAATTATGCAGCCCCATTAAACACTGTCAATGCACCAGAGGCGTTTCATATAATACAAGACTTTCTTGCTCAGTCAGCAATTGGGCGTGCTTTGGTGGAGCCTGAAAAGCTTTATGGATCTCAGATCAAAGCTTTCTGGGAGACTGGTGTCTATGATGATGGTGGTGTTTCTGGTACCCCATCCATAGTTTTTGAGTTCCAGGAGACAGAGTTTGTCATAACTCCAGGAACTGTTCGTGAAGCAATGGGCTTTGCAGAGTCTGACGCGTACACCATTAGTGTTGGTGATACTGATCTTCAGAGAATGATGCAAGCTATTGGGTATATTGGATCTTTGGCGAAGATAGGCCAACTGAAGCGACCGCTTTTACGAAAAGAATGGAGTTTCTTTTTCGATTGCATAACAAGGGCGTTCGGGAAGAAATGCACAAATTGGGATGCGATTCCAATCGACAGTCTGCAAATCGGGTATTCACTTCTCTTTGCCAGTAATTATGATTTTGCTAGACTTGTTTTGATGAACATAGGTGAGAAGTTAACAGAGAATAGGCATGTAGTCTATTTTTCTAGATTTTGTCAAATTTTATTCTCTGCTTGTGTTCCAAATGTTGAGATTGATGAGGAGGACGTAATTCCCTCTTTCAAATTGCACAAAAGGGTATTCTCTGACCTTACTAATAAGGATTTAAAGAAGGTTAGTGTTGGTGAATTGCTGTTGCCTGAGACAGTGCTTCAGTTCTTAAATCCTCAACCTCAACCACAACAGCCATCAGAACCAGTAAATGCTGAAGCCTCTACAGTTCAACCACGGATTGGTGGTTGGACTAAGCATGTTGGTACAAAACCTGCAAGGATTGCTAAGCCAGCTACTGAAGTTGGTATCTCAAAATCTTCTGTGCCAAACTCTGTTGGTCCATCTAAAAAGAGGAGAGCAAATCGATCCAGAGCTGACAATGAAGAAGCAGCTGTGCTTGTCAAGAGAAGGAAGTTCGTAGCAAATTATCTTTTTGATGATTTGGATGAAGCTGAATTACAAGAAGACTCAAATGTTGTGATTCAGGAAGCTGCAAATGAAGATACTATGTCCACAGAGGATAGAGCAAATGTTGAAGAGACGGTTGAAGCTCCTGAAGCTGGAAATCAGGAGATTGCAGTTGAAGCTCCTAAAATTATTGTTCAGGAGGCTACAGAAAATGCTGAAGCAGAGGCTGAGATTTTTGAGCCACAAGGATTTGATATGGAAGTTGAAGCAAACATTTCTACAAAATCTGAACATTTTACAGAAGGTGTGGAAGCTGATCAGGATACTGTTGAAATTGAAGAATCTATGGCTTCTCACACTGAAATCATTTCTTTTGAATCTGAAAAGGGTGAGGAAGTCGATCAGACTTTACAAGCTACTACTACTGAAACTGTTGCTGCACATCCTGATGTTGATGACAAGGATGCAACAGAGAATGTTCCTGTTGAAGCAGAGTTTGTTGCCAACTCTGAGATTCATGAAGCTGATCAGATAAACACTGAGACTGCTGCAGAAAATGTTCCTTTGGAAGATGATGTTGTTGTTGTAGCAAATTCTGTTACTAGTGAGGAAGCTCAAGTTGAAGCTGAGGAAGATGTTTCTGATTCTTCTAATGCTGATTCTTTTGCAAACTCTGTTGACACTTCTGAGAGAGTTGCTGCTCAACATGCTACAGATGCTCATTATCAAGATATGTATTATTCTGCTTGGTCATCCAAGGATACTATCTTTTCAAATGAAAGAGCTACAGAGTTTGTCACAAAGTCATCTAAAGAGATTACAAATCCAGAACTTCTCAGTCATCTCAAAGCAACAATTGTTCAAATCAAATCATTAAACAATCGTTTTGATGATTCTGACAAGGTGATTGAAGGATTAAGGAATGATCTCGCTACAAGGGAGCTTACACAGAAAAAGGATAAATCATTATATATTTCCTTATGTAAAGATCAGAAAGTTTTTGATTCCAGGTTGTCCAAGGTTGAAGACAATCAAGTCAAAATGTCAACTAAGTTGGATGAAATTGCAAATTCCATTGCATTGCTCACATCAGTTTTGCTGTCTGATGATGTCAAAAAGGGGGAGAGAGTATCTCAAGACAAATGCAAGAGCTCTCAAACTCTGACTCGGAAAGATGACACTACTGATGGTGGTGCAAAAGGTAAAAATCCAAGGACAAGGAATGTTCAAAGGCAAGGGAGGAGATCAAACTCTGATGCTCAGATAAATGCTGGAAAGAGAATAAACTATGGTGGTCAATCTTCTTCAAAACTCAAGAGTTTAGCTGTTTCAGCTAATCCAACTACTGATGAAGAGATTGCTGCTAAGGTGTTTATGGCAGAACATGGAAAAGGTGTTACAATTGAAGATATCCAAGCTGAAGAGCAAATGCTTGCTGAGGAACACAAGAAGAATCTTGAAGCTGGAATCTACAAGAAGAAGGAAATCAAGGCTCCTAGAAAGAAAGAAACTGGAATTTCTATTAAAGAAAATACTCAACAGAGTATACAATACACCAGGAGGCCTGTGATTACAAATGCTGATAAAGAAAAGGGTATACTAGTAGAAGAAGAACAGTTACCAAAGAAGAATTATTCAACCTCTGACAAAGCTCAAGTTGAAGTTTTTGAAGCTAAATCAACCTCTGACAAGGCTCAAGTTGATGTTATTGTTAAGAATGTGCCAACCTCTGACAATGCTCAAGTTGTGCAAACTCAGCTATCTTCACCACTCCAAGGTTTCAAAAGATCCTCATTATCTGAAACTCTGAAGCCTAGCCAGGTGAACTTTCTACAAACCAGAACAGTACTTGGAAAACAATCTTATGATAAATCTGGTTTGGGTTCCCACAAAGAGAAAAGAGTTAATAATAGTCCTTTAGATCATACATCACTGGCAGAACCTGGTGTTGGGGTTACTCAAGAAAACCTTGATAAACTAGAATCTGTTCAGATGATTTACCACAGAGGCTTGAAGAAGGAGTTTTTATTATACTTTATGGCTGATGGCAGAGTTTACAGAATTGGAGAAGATGATATTCGTCTGAAATTATGGGAAGAGCTAGAGTATGTTCTATATCTCCTGAAGATCAAAAATAGAAATACTCATAATGCTGCTCTGGTTTTAAAAGACAGAATGATGAAATCGAAAGTTCTTCTTGGAGGAAGTGTTTCCAGTGCTTATATTCCTAAGTACAGAGATGCTTATGGAAAAATTGTTGAAATGAAGAGGAATAGTGCCAAATTCACAACAGCACTTGGAACAAAAGTTTTAGAATTCAACCTAGAGTCAGACAAAGCTCATTATATTTGGCTAGGGAATGACATGAAGAAAAACAGTATCTATTCTCTGAGGGCTGCCATATATCAAACTGGTGAAGGAGATCCAGAGTATAAGGAGCTGAAAGAGATTATGATAGCTGAACTTGAAAGAGCTGAAAGAAGGTTACTGTCAGATTATATCAGGACTGTGCATGATATCCAAGAAATTCAGTAAAGTCTGACTGTAAGTTTTTATGTTTTCTGTTCTAAGTTAAATTTAAACTCTGTTTTAAAATTAAACTCTGCTATATTTTAAACACTGCATTTGTTATATGTTTTGACATCATCAATTATCTGTCTAACTTGTACATTTTTATTATGCATAAGTTGGGGGAGATTGTTAGATATAATTGCTGACGTTTGTTCATCAGTGTTTAAGTACCAGGTACATATCAGAGTTTATCTAGAAGCCAGTCAGAGTTTGATAAAGTCTGACGTGGTGATAGTTGACTTAGCTGTCAGTGCAAAGATAAAGATTCTAGAAGCAATATATTCTGAAGATGGAAAGAAGCAGAATATATTGATACAGCTAAGGAAACGGAATAGAAGACTGAAGCAATCCTTAATTGATATGAATTGTATAGCTAACTTATAGGAATATCAATTAGAGATGGATTGTATGTAACTGTGTACTATATAAACACAGATAGGTTATCCCTAGAAGGGATGCGATTATTGAAATATTATTCTTGTAACCTAGTAGCTCTTTGTGATTCATTAACATCACTAAGAGAGAATTATTTTAATATAATTCAGTTTGTTGATTTACAAACGTGTGTTCTTGATTGTTATTCTCATACATACTTGATTATATTGTGTATTCGGCCTAACATACCCCCTCGGGAAACACTCGCCACGAGGTCCCCAACCCCGCCAACGAAACTGTTAACCCACAAAACCAGCAACAACAAAGGCCTCTAGTTGATCAACGACCTCTAAATGATCAGAGACCGCTCAACGATCAAGGAAAGCTCGCCAACGCTGGACTCAGCCTTGACCTCACAGGATACACCCAAGCTCAGGTAGACGCCCTCATTCGGGTCGCGTACGCTTTCCCTCAACCACAACCTCAACAGCAACAAGCTCCTCCTCGACCTTCACAACTCAACTAGCATGACAAAAAGAACCAGAGCGAGGCGCACAACCAACCAAGGCCAGCCAACTCCGTCTTTTCCCGCCTAGGGTCATCTCAGAACACCAATCATAAAGAGCATAGTGGTCCCCGACACAAACCAGAAACATGGAAAGAAAACAGAAGGAAGAGAGACCTAAGAAAGGACATCGATGAAAAGAAATATGAGTATGAGAGAGCCAAGCGACGTCTGGAAAAAGAAGTACACAGGGAAAACATGTCTCCTGAACCCAGAAATGACACGGGGAGCGTACAACCTACAAACGCTGACATGCTAAACACCATTCTAGAGCTCAAAAGGAAGTTAGAAGGGGAAAACTCCACTGAAGTAAGTGAGTCAGCTTTCACCAAGCGACTAGAAAATGAACCTAAGCAAAGGCACATCAAACACATCAACCTCAACTCATTTGACGGGTTGGGCGACCCCGAAGAACACCTGAGCTACTTCGACCAACTCGCCCTACACTACGAATACACGGATTTAACAAGGTGCAGATTTTTTGCCACCACCCTTAGAGGTGGGGCACAAAGATGGTTTTGTCGCTTAACCGCCATGTCGCTCGACTCGTGGTCAGAATTTAAGAGAGTCTTTCTCAACAAGTTCAAAGCCAACCAAGCCCATGATGTACACACCTTCTTTTTAGAAACCATCACCCAAAGGAACGGAGAAAGCCTACAAGCATACATTGACAGGTTTAAAGAGGCAGTCAACAAAGTCGTGTGCGTGAACGAAACTGAAGCCCTAGTACATTTATGAAGAGGTCTAAACCCCTACGAATGTGAAAAATATGTCTACAAACTCATGGAGGTGCAACCGACAACATTGGCTCGAGCATACGAGATGGAATTGCACAGCGTGCTCAAACAATCAAGGGCGCCGCCACCTCCACCACAGAGGCAACCTTATTTCCAAAGGGAAGAATATACCTTCAGTCATACACAGAAGTCGGTCGCTATCCCCCACCAGGTCCAGACGACTCATGGCCCAGGACCAGTCAGACAGGCCTCAACTTCCGTCAAGGATAGATTGAGCCCTGCTTTACCCCCACGTGCTGAGAAACATCCTGAGCCTAATTGGACAACCTTGAGCATGCCTAAGACCGCCATCCTCAATGAAATCAGAGGGAAACCCTTCTACCAACCTCCTCAACCAATGTGGACCACCCCGGACGACATGAACAAACACTAACACTATGACTATCACGAGGCTCATGGGCACACGACCGAAAGCTGTCTAGCCATCAAATACTTCCTAGAAAGGCAGATAAAGCAAGGGAATCTGAATCAATACCTCCCAAGACAAATCCAAGCGGCCGCCTCCAACAAAAATGAAGTGAATACGGTTTTCGACGGGTAGCCATCTCCCCCTAAAACCGCCCAACAAGAACTACTCGCCATCTCGCAAAAGGGGATGAGCAACACTATATCCTTCACGAACGCAGACTACGAAGGCATCAACCCAAACCACACCGAGGCACTGGTAGTAACTTTGGATGTGCCCGAAAGTGAAGCAAAAAGAATACTGGTCGACAACGGATCCTCAGTTGACATATGTTTTAAACACACCTGGGATTGGCTCAAGCTGGGCGATGAAAAGTTAGAAGAGTGTCCCGACGAGACGCCTCTTTCTGGATTTGGTCACAATGTTGTCCCCATATCAGGGATAGTGAGACTCCCGATGTACTTTGGCAAAGCCCCGAAGCAAGTCCGCCACCTTGTCAAGTTCTATGTAATTAATATTGCTTCCTCCTACAACATGATACTCGGTAGGCCCACTCTCAACCTCCTCAAAGACGTCACGTCCACACCACACCTCAAGATAAAGTTCCCCACTCCTGGAGGCATGGGAGAAGTAAAAGGCGACTCAGAGACTTAAAATAGATGCTATGGCATAGCTCTCACACTGGCCGCAACTGAACCAAGCAACATAATATGTCAAAAGGTAGCAAGAAGTGAAGGGTTTCGAGCACATAAACGCAACGGAAAACATAAAAATAAATCAAAATTTGAAACCCCTCCGCAGGATCCATGTGAAAACAAAAGATTTAATTCGGAGATTAAGAACAAATACCTTAAGAAGCTTTAACAGTTCATTAATGGAAGATTAATGGAGATCCAAAGCTTGTTCAATCACCACGTATCCCTCTCTCGCGATCTACGCTCTACGGTATCCACACGAACGCTTTTCTTGAAGGATTGATGTGTACTAGCACCCGAAAACTGCTTCTTTCTCTCTCTCTTTTCTTGCTCTCATAAGAGGCTAGGGTTTTTAATATAAAAACGTTTTTCCACATTAAAATCAGCCCTCTTTTAGAGTTTATATAGAGAGGAAAATAAGTTTTCTAATTATAATCCAATTATAATAAAATACTAATCCGAAATTCCAATTTATTATTTAATTAAGCCGCACTTAATTAATTAATAACTAATGTCAGAATTAGTTAAAGTAATTCCATTTTCTATTTAAATAATTAATCAAGTCATACTTAATTAATATTATAAATAGAATAAATTACTTATTTAAATTTAAATTCATAATTTAAATTATTTCTCCTTCAAGCGTTCTTTGTGTGTGACCCTGTAGGTTATTATTACGTTGGTAACAATTTTAATAACTAATTAAAATTGTAAACAATGAGCGGCATCTAGTAATACATCATTGCCACCCAAGTAATAATAATTAAATCGGTGATTCGATTAAGCCTTTCGTGAATAATATTCCATGTAATATAATCCCTTTAACCTTAATATTATAGATTAAACTCGAGGCATCTAATGTGTCATCCTCTTCATAATTTAATGTTAGTTTTCTTGATCGATGAGTAGACTAATAAATCAAATCAACATTTGAGCACGGCCGTGCATTTCTTAGTCTCACTCAAACAAGAGGCCAATAATATCGCTCCTAAAATTAGGAGGGTTAAATCTCATCTAGATCATTCATATTTCTCATATGATTCATAATATACCCAATGTCCACTTTTATCATCACCCGGTCAAAGGTAACTTTTAATGTAATCAAAGTATATTAATTCTCGTATAAAAATATAATGATTTCAGGTCTAAGGATCATTACACCATTATCACAGTGAGAATTACCTATGACACTATTAACATGTGTAATCTCACGACGGGTCAATCCAGTGTCATGTACTCTTACATGCACCTATGTTTTGACTTTAGTATCACCATACCTATGACCAATGAGATGTGGTCATCAATCAACAAACATACTAGTCTCTGTGCATTATTATTGTCCTTAAATAATAACACTCGACTAGGGATATTTAGGAATAAAGATACTATTCATATAATCTCATTTTTAAGTCATATACTTAAAGATATCGAATACGTATCATAATTCCAAGGACATTTATTATGCTAACATTTATAACGCAGTAAATAAAGACATAATAACAATAATAACAATAATCAATAAAACATAATTTATAATAATAAAATGTTTTCTTTAAAACATAAAAGTATTGTCTCTAGAGCACTAATACTAACAATCTCCCACTTGCACTAGAGCCAATATCCCATGTATCCAATACATTTGGAACTAGTGTGACTTACATGCTTCTGTTGTGACAAAGCCTTAGTCAGTGGTTCTGCAATATTATCAATAATATGCACTTTACATACAAGTATATCTCCTTGATCATTAATCTTATTAATAAGGTTATATCGCCTTGGTAAATTCCCAAAACATCCTTTTTGGCTACTTCGCTAGTATCAATATACTAAGCCTCGATTGTAGAATCATTTACAGTTCTTTATGTGAACTATTCTAGCTTACAACACATATTTTTAAACAAAACACAAATCCAGACTAAGACACAAAAACCGCCATGTCTGTCTAGAAACTAACATCCGTGTAACATTTTACATCCAGCTTCTCATCTCCTCCATATACCAAGAATGAGTCTTTAGTCCTCTTCAAGCACTTAAGAATATTCTTGATTCCAATCAAGTGACCATCACTTGGATTAGACGGGTACCTACTCATCATGCTTAAGGCATATGAGACAACATGACGAGTACATATCATCACATACATTATGAAACCAATTTCCGAAGCATATAGAACTATACTAATGTCGTCCATATCATCCAATGATTTTAGACCATTTATTTTGAGATCACCATCTCATAGACATGGGAACATTTCCCTTTTAGCCTCTTTGCATCCCTAATTGGTGTAATACATTGTCAATGTATGTACTCTGACTTAAGCCGAAAAATCTTCGTGATCTATCTCTATAGATCCTGATCCCTAAGATATAGGACACATCTCCTAAGTCTTTCATCAAGAAACTATTTCTCTACCAAGTCTTAACAGTCTGTTGAGAAAGAATGTCATTCCTTATTTGTAATATATCATCTACATATGATACTAGGAATGCCACATGGCTCCCACTAACCTTCTTATAAACACACAGTTCATCTTCATTTTGAATAGAGCCAAACTATTTGACTGTTTCATCAAAACATAAATTCCATCTCCTCGAGGCTTACTTTAATCCATAAATGGATCGAATTATCTTATAAACCATTCTAGCAAAACTTGGTTCTACAAAACCTTCAGGTTGTGTCATCTACACAACCTCTTCTACGCTCTCATTTAAGAAAGTAGTATTGACATCCATTTGCGAGATTTCGTAGTCATAGTAAGCAAGCAAAATCCTGATGGACTTGACCATTGCCACTGCTGAGAAAGTTTCATCATAGTCAATACCATGAATACTTGAAACCTTTTGCCACCAGTCGTGCCTTATAGGTCTGTATTACTATCCATGTCAGTTTTCTTCTTGAAAACGCACTTGCACCTTATAGGTTTTACCCATCTAGGTGGATCAACCAAAGTCCATACTTGGTTTTTCATACATGGAATCCATCTTAGATTTCATGGCCTCATGCCAACTTTTAGATCTTGGAATTTTCATAGCGTCTTGGTGGGTAAGAGGCTCATTATCATTATTCACAAGCATTACATCACCATCCTGAGTCAAGAGAAATTCATAATATCTCTCGGACTCATGGTGAATCCTACCAGACCTACGAACAACCTATGTTTCTTGAGCAGTATTGTCATTAACATTTTCTTGTACATTCTGCTCTTGTTCCAACTTTGGTTCAATGTTATCTCGTGGTTCTCGATTCTCATCGAGATCTATTTTCCTCCCACTATTTCTTTTAGAAAGAAATTCTCTCTCAAGAAATACAGCAGTCCAAGCAACAAACACTTTATTCTCTGGAGGATTAAAGAAGTAATACCCCTTTTGTTTTAATTTGGTATCCCACAAAATTACATTTATCTGATTTTGGTCCTAACTTGTCAGAGGTTAAACGTTTCACAAACGCTTTGCATCCCCTAATTTTCATAAATGACATGCTATAACTTTTCTTAATACACATCTTATATGGTGTCTCCTGAACCATTTTAGTAGAAACACGGTTTAATGTATATGCACTTGTCTCTAGGGTATAACCCCATAAACTTATTGGAAGATCCACTTAACTCATCATCCATCGCACTATGTCCAACATAATGTGATTTCAGCTCATAGAAACTCCTTTCATTGAACCTCTTTTTTACTTCAACTTAATATTCTTTGAACTTTTCAAAAAATTCGAATTAGTTTATCAAAAGATATCTATATCCGTATCTACTGACATCATCAATGAGTGTTATGAAGTAGTAAAATCTACCTCCTGCCATCGTACGTATATGACCACATACATCACCATGTATAAGTCCTAATCATTCGATGGCCCTTTCACCATTTTCAGTAAAAGGGGCTTTTGTCCTTTTGCCAAATAAACCAAGATTCACATTCTTCGTATGATTCATAATAAAACTTATCCAATCATCCATCATTATGTAAATTGGAAATGTGTTTCTTATAATATGGCCTTAATTATAGTGCCAAAGGTAATGTTTGATTTGAGTCATTTTAGAACATATAAATTGTTAACTAATTGTGCAATATCATTAACCTTTTCATTGAAATGTAATAAACAACAATTGTTATATATCCAATTAAAATGAAAAACCTTTCTTGTCCATACAAGAAACCAATATAATGTCTCTACTCTTAGAGGCACGTAGTTACAATTATCAAGTTCTAAACTTAGCCTTATAGGCAAAATTAAGTAACGAGTTACTTCAACTAGAGCAACAACTTTTGCTCCAATTCTAACCCGAAACCTGAAGCTTGACCCTCGCCGGTCTTCTTCTTAGATCTTCCAAATAAGCATGACAGTTTAACTTCCAGTCTTTCGGTTTTCCACAGAAGCGACAATCGTCTTCTTTAATTAGCAACACCTCCTTTAGGTGACAAAACCTCTTTGGGATTGAAGTTTAATATGGCTTTAGAATTAGATCAAATCTTCTTCTTTCTATTCCATTTTCCTTTCCCAAAACATTCCTACATTCACCATCATTATGGGAGTAGTCCATGCATTTATCATGTTGCTTACAGCAGTTCTCAACGTGCTTCACCACTTAATGGGTGCTATATCTATCTCATTTATTTCGTTGTTCACTAACTAATTGAGAATAGTTATTGTTCAAAGATTTGTATGATCAAATCATTCTGAGTCTCTAGACCAATCTTGAAACCCAAAAAATAATAATCAAGGTACTCATTATACCCTATCATCTTTAGAACATCTGGACCAACCGAATCTCACTTTCCCTACTTGTAGGTGTATGGTGTCTTGCTATTGTCAAATCCCTTTTGACGAGCCTTTTCCTCAAACATCTTTTAAGGGGCTCAAATATCTGATAAGCATCCATATGCTCATATTGTTTCTTAAGCTCAACACTCATAGTTGCAAGCATGAGATATGAAGTATCATCAATCGAATCATCAATTTGCTTCCAATAAGCATTATGTTCGGCACATGTTACATTCTCAGCTAAAAGGTAAGGGAAGAATTTGACTAACAGCGTGGTGCCTGAGGACGATCCTCAAGCTCCTATATCAGTCGAGGAAATTTGTTCCTGTCAGCTTGTCCTTCTCAAGGACTGATCGCATAGAGAAGTTGTTTGTGTTATTTGTCATTTGATAGCTACAATATTAAAGTGCAAAATTAATCTAGGTTGCAAATTTATTAATTATTATGTTTAAGTGATTATGGTATATCATTATATACCTCCCACTATTTTTATCAAATAAATAGCCCTAACTGTTAATTCGGAAAGTATTTCTCTTAAATCTTTCTAGTGAGCCAAAGCGAAGCCACTCTTTCTCGATCTAGGTCTTGACGAGTGTTGCCCATTGGAAGACATCTAATTGACTTAATATTTTAACTTTAGGAATTTTTTATTATTAAAACGACCATGATCCCATCATCAAGAGATTCCCAATTTTTCCTTGATTTCTAGTCCGTCGGAGGAGTCATAGTGGTCTCACTTAAAACCCGCCTTTCTTACAAGCGCTGCTTGTATTTTTGTCAAAATCGCCCCATATCAAAATTTGAAATTCATACTTATTTCTGTGTTTCATAAACACAGGAATCTCATGTTCGTTTTTGTTCAATTTTAAAATCTTGAATCGTTACAGATTTTATCTTGTTTAGCAAACATGACATGGGTGACGTATCTAATACATACATGTTTAATCTGATTAAAGCATGCATCATTATAACTACGCATACATATCATCATCACATGCATCATATATGTAAAGTGCGTAAAGTAAACGTGTTTGGTTATGGCCCAACCTAAGTGATCTTTCCAAGCTAATGGAAAAATCAAGGTCAATCTATGGTGGTATCAAAATACAATACAATATTACAAGTCTTCAAGCTTTAACTTGCCTCCTTGCTTGCCTCCTTATAATGCTTCCTTGGTTCTCCATCTTGGATGTCTTCATATATATTACATAAATAAAACAACCCATCCTACTGAAATTACAAGTAGAACTCGAGTTACATTCGAGATTTAAACATTACAAGGAATAACGACATGCAAGTTGTATTTAGAAACCAAACCATTAAAACAAAACCACTATCTTATTGGTCTTTAGGCCATAACCAATCACCATACTCATATAACAATTAAGAACATCTTATATTGCATTAACATATCATACCATATCATATTTCTCATGATCCAATCATAGAAATCAAATAAAGTGTAAATCAGAAAATCAAAATCAGAATTCTGAAAACATTAAATCGTTGTTTACAGACAGTAAACGACGTCAAATGCTTTACAGACGAACGATAGACGTTGTCAGTTTTGTTCAGACGCCCGTTTCCCTTTCTGAAAAGGTATTTTCGGCGAAAATCGGACACAGTATGAAAATTTCACTAAATCTGCGCTGCGTGTTCAGAAATCGTATCGAATAAGATTCTCATAACAAGAACAAACATATATGATGTATATATCAGTCTACATACAGATTATATGATCATCATATGATCATCCCAATCATCATTAATGTAAAGTTTATGCATATACATCAATGTTATCATCAAAACAACACATCAATCATGATAATCGTAAACATGCTTGTATATACATCAAAACTTTAAACATATAACCGAATTAAAACGTTTTCGCAAGTATCTCTGATACCATTGAAGGGTTTCGAGCACATAAACGCAACAGAAAACGTAAAAATAAATCAAAATTCGAAACCCCTTCGCAGGATCCATGCGAAAACAAAAGATTTAATTCGGAGATTAAGAACAAATACCTTAAGAAGCTTTAACAGTTCATTAATGGAAGATTAATGGAGATCCAAAGCTTGTTCAATCACCACGTATCCCTCTCTCGCGATCTATGCTCTACGGTATCCACACGAACGCTTTTCTTGAAGGATTGATGTGTACTAGCACCCGAAAACTCCTTCTTTCTCTCTCTCTCTTTTCTTTCTCTCATAAGCGGCTAGGGTTTTTAATATAAAAAAGTTTTTCCACATTAAAATCAGCCCTCTTTTAGAGTTTATATAGAGAGGAAAATAAGTTTTCTAATTATAATCCAATTATAATAAAATACTAATCCAAAATTCCAATTTATTATTTAATTAAGTCGCATTTAATTAATTAATAACTAATTTCAGAATTAGTTTAAGTAATTCCATTTTCTATTTAAATAATTAATCAAGTCATACTTAATTAATATTATAAATAGAATAAATTACTTATTTAAATTTAAATTCATAATTTAAATTATTTCTCCTTCAAGCGTTCTTTGTGTGTGACCCTGTAGGTTATTATTACGTTGGTAACAATTTTAATAACTAATTAAAATTGTAAACAATGAGCGGCATCTAGTAATACATCATTGCCACCCAAGTAATAATATTTAAATCGGTGATTCGATTAAGCCTTTCGTAAATAATGTTCCATGTAATATAATCCCTTTAACCTTAATATTATAGATTAAACTCGAGGCATGTAATGTGTCACCCTCTTCATAATTTAATCTTAGTTTTCTTGATCGATGAGTAGACTAATAAATCAAATCAATATTTGAGCACGGTCATGCATTTCTTAGTCTCAGTCAAACAAGAGGCCAATAATATCGCTCCTAAAATTAGGAGGGTTAAATCCCATCTAGATCATTCATATTTCTCATACGATTCATAATATACCCAATGTCCACTTTTATCATCACCCGGTCAAAGGTAACTTTTAATGTAATCAAAGTATATTAATTCTCGTATAAAAATATAATGATTTCAGGTTTAAGGATCATTACACCATTATCACAGTGAGAATTACCAATGACACTATTAACATGTGTAATCTCACGGCGGGTCAATCCAGTGTCATGTACTCTTACATGCACCTATGTTTTGACTTTAGTATCACCATACCTATGACCAATGAGATGTGGTCATCAGTCAACAAACATACTAGTCTCTGTGCATTATTATTGTCCTTAAATAATAACACTCGACTAGGGATATTTAGGAATAAAGATACTATTCATATAATCTCATTTTTAAGTCACATACTTAAAGATATCGAATACGTATCATAATTCCAAGAACATTTATTATGCTAACATTTATAACGCAGTAAATAAAGACATAATAAAATAATAACAATAATCAATAAAACATAATTTATAATAATAAAATGTTTTCTTTAAAACATAAAAGTATTGTCTCTAGAGCACTAATACTAACAAGAAGACGTCAAGAAAAGAAAAGGAAACATCTCGAACACCAACTCGCTCGCAATAAAAGAAAGAGAGGAGTACAAGTCATAGATACTCACGACCCAATGCTGGAAGACCCTCCAAGGATAGATGTAAACCTGAAAAGATGTTTAGAGAAGGAGGAGCGGCCAAATTCGTCGCCCGCTGTTGAAACCGAAAAGATAGAAGTTGTCCCAGGCGACCCAACAAAGAAAGTAAGCATAGGAGCGGGGTTAGATTCGCTGTTCAAAAAAGGCGTAACAGACATACTTAGAAAATACGATGACTTGTTCGCGTGGAGTCCAAGCGACAAACGTGGATTGGACGAGTCAGTCGCTAAACACAAACTTAACGTGGATCGAAACAAATAGACCAAGAAACAGAAAATGAGGAATTTCGCACCTGAGAGACAACAAGAAATCGATATAGAGATAGACAAGTTACTAGAGGCTGACTTAATATGTGAAGTTTCATACCCAAAGTGGGTCGCCAACGTGGTACTAGTCAAAAAAAATGGAAAGTGGAGGATATGTGTCGACTATAAAGACCTCAATGCCGCTTGCCCCAAAGATCCTTACCCGCTCTCTAGCATAGATACTCAAGATGACGCCGAAGGATAGAGAAAAGACATCTTTTATCACCCATGGGGGTTATATTGCTACAAGGTGATGCATTTCGGGCTCATCAATGCAAGAGCCACCTATCAAAGGATGATGAACAAAATCTTTGCATCACAATTGGGAAGAAACATGGAAGTATACGTAGACGACATGATCGTGAAATCACTCTTGACGGAATCCCACTTGAAAGACTTAGAGGAATGCTTCGCGCCACTCTTAGAAAGTACAACATGGAGCTCAACCCGGAGAAATGCACGTTCGCACTCGAAGCAGGCAAGTTCCTTGGTTTCCAAGTCAGACGAAGAGGTATTGAAGCTAGCCCCGAGAAAATCAAAGCAATCATGGATATGAAGTCCCCCAAAACCCTCAAGGAGATGCAAAAACTAACCGGCAGACTAGCAACATTGCGAAGGTTCATCTCAAAACTAGTAGAAAGATGTCTCCCTTTCTTTGATACTCTTAGGGGAGCCACATCCTCAAAAGTCATCTCATGGACAGAAGAATGCCAAAAAGCCTTCTAAGATCTCAAACGGTACCTCTCCTCGCTGCCACTGTTGGCGGTCGCCAAACCCATGGAGCCGCTATCTTTATATTTGGCGGCATCGGACAAAGCTGTGGGAGCCGTCCTCATCAATGAAGAGGGTATTGGGTTTTATACTAAACTATTTATTTGATGTATATAACATTGTCCATTTTATTGAGAATCTTGATTGCATATTATTACATTTTATGTTTATTATATATTATGAATAATCTAGTATCAAATGGGATAACAGAAGATTAAATTATCAGTGTCTGTATATAATATAATAAAGGTTCACAGTATAAGTGGTATTAGACAAACTACTGGAATGACTGAAGTATTATTTAGGAATAGTTTATCTTGACTATTGAATAATACTTGCATACTTTGTGTATATTTAACAGGATCAAAATATTAGAATTGTTCTTCTATTCTGACAATTAAGAAGAACTAAGATTCTATGATATTATTATTGCTTAGGTTCTTAATCCGGATGTAGTGATTGACACTTGTATGCAATGCACATGCTTTAATTCATATAAGATGTAATTAATTATCAATTACAATATTATGTGTTGAGCAATGACATTGCATGCAGAGTGGGATATTAATTACAGAAGGAATCCATGTCCTGATAATATTCGGGTTGATGATGTCCTCTTGAAAACTTATAAAGATAATTATGTGAAGCCCTACAGGCAGATTAATTTCTGACATAATTATAAGGTTAAGTGGATGATCAAGGATAAATAAGATATTAATTAAATTAATTGTTAGTGATTAGTTTAATTAATGGACACGTGATATATTAAACGTGGGGAATTTAATAAGCAAATAATATAGGAGCCGAATTAAATAATAAAAGAATTACGATATTAGGAACAGTAGTACAAATATTAATTCTTTAGTGGATTGAATTAATATTTAATGACATTGGGATTGACTCGGAATGCCATTGGAAGGCCCGACCTAATTGTCCATGATCCCTACTGAAGCCTATATATATATTCTCGTTCTCCTTAAAGTTGGATACATAATAGAAATCGAAATTAAGAACTAGGGGCAGCCGCACGCAGCTAGGGTTTTGGAATTTCGATACTTTGAGGAGAGGAAACTTTGGGAGATCGAAGGCCACACTTCGCTCAAATGGAATTAAGGAATTCAGTAGAAGACGTGGAATTGAATCGCTTGCGCCGTAGCGATTAAGGTTAATCTGCTTTTCGAACTCTTTAATTTATATCATAAAACACAATCCTATATATCGTACGTTCCAACAGAGGGAACCACCCAAAGACCAGTATACTATGTGAGCCAAGTCCTCAAAGACGCCAAGACCAGATATCCCAATGTACAAAAATTCGATTTGGCACTTGTGACAGCAAGAAGGAAACTAAGGCACTATTTTCAAGGAAGAGAAATCAAAGTGGTCACAAACCAACCTCTGAAGAAACTCCTTCATAAACCAGATCTGTAGGGAAGAATGGTTAACTGGGCAATGGAGCTTAGCCAATTAACGCTCACGTTTGTGCCTAGAACCGCCATTAAGGCTCAAGCGCTTATGGACTTCATAGTTGAATGCTCTTTCTTTGAACAAAAAAACGTAGACACTACCCCACCCCCTGACAAAGCGGCAGGCGACCCCCCACGAGTTGGCGACACAAATACTTGGAAACTTTAAGTTGACGGGTCGTCCACCAATCAAAGGAGCGGAGCGGGACTAATTCTCATAAGTCCTGAAATTTTCAAAATCAAACAAGCTATACGATTCGCCTTCGAAGCAACAAACAATCAAGCAGAGTACGAAGCCCTTATCACGGGACTAGCTTTGGCAAAGAATCTACAAGCCTCAAACATCATTATCTATAGTGATTCACAACTGGTAGTTAGACAAACCACGAGGGATTACGCGAAACCATGAGGGATTACGCGACCAAGGATGGAACATTACACAAATACCAAACTATTGTCAAGTCTTTACTCGCCCACTTCCCAACTCACGAGCTAAAACAGATAGACAGGAATGATAACACGATGGCGGATACATTATCAAAACTTACCCAAGGGGAAGGGGCAACATATGAAGATTCAGTCTACTTCGAGGAATTGCCGCAACCCACCTCCGAACGAACGGAGACACTTGGGATCGAAGAGGCCAAGAAAGGTTGGATGACACCCTATACGCTCTACCTGCAAAATGGAACCCTTCCATAAAATCATGTCAAGGCGAAACAAATCAAATTCCACACAGCCAAGGACTTTCTTTAAGATAGCGTCCTATACAAAAGAGGAATCGCATGCCCTACACTCAAATGCATCGACGAGGACGAAGCAACTTACTGCATGACAGAAGTTCATGAGGGGATATGCGGGGATCACATGGGTGCAAAAGCACTGGCACACAAAATTTTGAGACAGGGATACTTTTGGCCAAAAATGGGCAAATATTGCAAGATGTTTGTCAAGAAGGGCCACCAATGCCAGCTCTACAGCAACATGTCTCTCAAGGTGCCAGCTTTACCATCCTCAATATTCTACCCAATTCCCTTCGCGGTATTGGGGGTCGACATTATGGGGCCGTCTCCCAAGGAAAAGGGCGACCTATAATACGTAATGGTCGCCATCGATTACATGACAAAATGGGTAGAAGCAAAAGCGCTCAAGAACATCACCCAAAAAGATGTCGTCAAGTTTTTAAAGGAACATGTGATAACAAGGTTCGGCATTCCAAGGATTTTAATCTCAAACAACGGCACCCAATTCGGGGGCTCCCAATTCATGAAATTCCTCTCGAGTTAAACACAAGAAAGCGTCTGTTTGCCATCCTCAAAGCAATGGACAAGTTGAAGCTACAAACCGGATCATAGTGCGAGGAATCGAGAAACAGCTGACAGCGTCAAAAAAGAAATGGTTGGATGAACTTCCCTACGTCCTCTGGTCATATCGAACAACCGCCAAGACAAGCACTGGAGAAACGCCTTGCAAGTTAGCATTTCGAACAGAGGCACTTGCGCAGTGGAAATTGGATCACCCTCTTTTAGAATGGTCAACTTTGATGAAATCTCAAATGTAGATGGGTTACACACAAACCTCGACCTTTTGGATGAAGCACACGACGAAGCTGTCGAACGAATGGATAAGTACAAAGAAAAAAACAAGATAATACTTCGGCAAGAGAGCAAGGATCAAGACATTCGTGTTAGGTGATTTGGTTAATCGAGCGACCGAAGCATCCGACCCACGCCACACAGGAAAGCTCATGCCAAAATGGGAAGGACCCTACAAAGTTACCCAAATGTTAAGGCCAGGGTCATACAAGTTAGCAAGGATTGACGGATCAGAGGTCAACAATACATGGCCTGGAGACAATCTCAGGAAATATTACCAGTAGGAGCCTATTAAAACAACTTTTGTTATGCATTCGTTGCCACAACTCCAATTAGCAAGTATGAGTCATGTGGCAACTCTTTATGTTTGTAAGACGCAATCTAATGAATATGTTATGCTTTTGATTCTAATTTCTCTCATAAGTTAGTCAACTACGATACTCCTAAACAATACATTCCTCGAAGGTCGCCAACAACCAGCCCGACCAAGGCAACATAGAACACATCACAAATGAAGGTGTCGCCCACCTCCCAGCAAAGTAACATGCAAATAAAGCTAAGTTAAAATAGAGGTGTCGCCCACCTCCCAGCAAAGTAACATGCAAACAAAGCTAAGTTAAAATGGAGGTGTCATCCATCTCCCAACAAAGTAATATGCAAATAAAGCTAAGCCAAAAGGGAGGTGTCGCCCACCTCCCAGCAAAGTAACATGCAAATAAAGCTAAGTTAAAATTGAGGTGTCGCCCACCTCCCAACAAAGTAACATGCAAATAAAGCTAAGTCAAAAGGGAAGTGTCGCCCACATCCTAGCAAAGTAACATGCAAATAAAGCTAAGTTACAATTGAGGTGTCGCCCACCTCCCAACAAAGTAACATGCAAATAAAGCTAAGTCAAAAGGGGGGTGCCGCCCACCTCCAAACAAAGTAACATACAAATAAAGCTAGGTTAAAATGGAGGTGTCGCCCACCTCCCATCAAAGTAACATTCAAACAAAGCTAAGTTAAAATGGAGGTGTCGCCCACCTCCCAACAAAGTAACATGCAAATAAAGCTAAGTCAAAATGGAGGTGTCGCCCACCTCCCAACAAAGTAACATACAAATAAAGCTAAGTTAAAATGGAGGTGTCGCCCACCTCCCAGAAAAGTAACATGCAAATAAAGCTAAGTCAAAAGGAAGGTGTCGCGCACCTCCAAGCAAAGTGACATGCAAATAAAGCTAAGTTAAAATAGAGGTGTCGCCCACCTCCCAGTAAAGTAACATGCAAATAAAGCTAAGTTATTTTGCTGGGAAAGGATGTCCTACAAAATAAGCTAACTAACGTCAAAGGGAAGGTGAATCTCCTTCGACTAATTCATCATCAGAATCTTCAGCTATCTTCACCTCAACATCGGAACCTACGCTAACAACCTCAATAGTAGCATTCACTCTACCCTCGCCTCCAACCAAGTCAGCCTCCGCGACAACTTCGCCTACTTCCTCGACACTATCAGCATTAACCGAGTTAGCGGCGTGGTCATCATTCTGTGGACCGCTATCCTCATCCATATCCTCTCCACCACCGGCATTGGTCTCCACTGGTCGCGATGTCTCTACCAGCCATTTCTTCAAAATGATATACATTTTCTTCTTCTTCTTAGCTTCTTTTTTCGCTTTCTTGGCATCACTTAGTTGCTTCTCGGCCTGATCAAGCAGGAGCTTGCGATTGGCTTCGCAAGCGGACAGTCTTTCAAAGACACATTTATCTTCCAGAACTTTAGCTGCTGCCTCCACAAACTTCCAAAATTCCTCTCCCTTTTTCCAGTTAGAGATCCCAACAGCGAGCCAATGTTGCATCTCTTTCTCCACACGAGCATCAACCTCCCTATCTATCTCGGCTTTATACGCACCACTTTGTCTAAATTTCCTAAGTACTGCTTCTTCCGTTGGCCTACTCGCCAGGTGGGCTTTAGCCTCGTACACACGCTTACGTGACCACTCCAGTTCCTTGGCCAACCGCTCAGTCTCTACCACGGATTTCTCCACCCCACTAGCAAGGTCATCCATTTCTTTCTCTACGGATGCCAACTACTCTTGAAGTTTCGCTATTCCTCCACTAGCAACAATGGCCTTGTTCTTGTATACATGTCACTCCGAAAAGAACCTCTTCTTATCTTTCTCAATATGATCAAGAGCCGCTACCAAGTTCTTTTTGTATTCTTCCTGGGTCGCCAGGTCCCTCTTCAACTGCTCGTTGTCAACAAGATTCTTCCTTAATTGCTTGTTCTCAAGATGATAAGCTTCTCCCTTCGCCAACATAACAACATAATGACATTGACTCTGGCACAAATAAACCAACGAATCAAAATGATTGCACCAAAATAAAACTATCAATACACAAACATTGATATACATACATTAGCATGATGCTTCTGGGAGCGCCGAGCTAGCTTTCTCCGACTATACTTGTTCAACTTCCGAAAATCATCATCCGTCATAGAGTCAATCATGAAGGAACCAGGACCCTATTTAAAGAGATACCCATAGCCAGGTCATCGCTCGCCGCTGTCCTCATCAATCACCATCTCCTCATCGCTATCACTATATACCACAACCAATTCAGTCTTTCTCTTCTTCGAAGGTTTAATAGCAGGGCCAAGAGGTACAAAATTGACCTTCCTCCCCTTTAACACAAACTTTCCACCAACGCGCAGGCGACCACCCCTTCTGTTCATCTCGCCAACTTAGTGTGTAGACTTTATTTTCTTCCATGGATTCTCTCCTCCCCCCTCAACCCTTTTCCGTTTCTTTCCTTCACCTCCATCAACATCAATGGGAGGCAAAACCCTAACGATAACACCTTCGGGAGCAATCTCATCTGGCTCCAACTCATACTCCTGACTTTCAGACACATCATCCCCTTGACCCCCAATACCCTCACCAACAACATCCCTCTCAACAATCTCCACAGGCTGCCCGTCACTTCCCACTTTCTCAAAGGGAACCAACATCCTCGACTCATCATCCCTTCCACTTTCAGCAACTAGCTTACCCGCGGTAGCATTTCTGCCATCTCCCACAACAGTCTTGTCACCAGCAGCCTCACTGTCTGATGAGGTGACATCTTCCACAACGACCTGCTCCCCACCTATTTCTCCACTCTCAATATCATCACCAACTTCCTCACTACTAGAGCTCAACACCATCTCAATTCTCGTAGGGTTCGCGGTGGTACCCGAACCGCCATCACCATGACTATGAGTCTCACTGCTTATAGTCTCGATGTCCCTCTCACCAGAAGTTTCAAAGGCAGCATCCTCGCCCAATGACACATCTCCACTCTCCCCCATCATCTCATCCAAAATTGTGTCGCCTGCCTCATTCAAACTACCAAAGGCAGCATCAGACTCATCCACTAGTGACAACTTCCTTTTACTTGATGATTTCTTCTTCACCACTCGCCCAACACCACTTTGCTCGCCATCCTCACCACTCTTCTTCCCTTTAATCTCACGAGGTGGCATGACGTTCACAGAATCACGCGGTGGCATGGCATCTAAAAATTCTCTTTGCTTCTCCAGTTCATTGTAACCCAAATCTTCAAGCACAGGAAGATCAGCCAAAGTGGGAACCAACACTACAAAAAGATCAAATAAACAAAAAAATCAATTTACAACAAAGCAACTCGAAACCATGCAAAAATAGATACGATACTCCAAACTTACATTTATGCTCCATCAGTTGTGCATTCTCATACAAATTCGCCTCTGTCCACATTCGGTTGAGCGACCACACCTTCTGCTCCAACTCGGCAACAGTATCACTCATACCTTTCTTATCCGACAAATACATCGACTTCACCTCCTTCACAAAATTTGGGAAATATGCCAAATCACCACCGCATACCATGACGAACTCCTCTTGCCAGTTCGCCATACCTTTGGGAAACCGAAAGACAGAATATTCACCCAAGCGCTTTGCAACGGGATTGTAAGTATTCCGATGAATCTCATAAAAACGGTTTAGCACTCGTCACCCTCACGTAGAATAAAGTGAAAAAAGCCTTGAAGGTAGGCTGCTTCCCATCTTTCGTACAAGCAGCAATGAACCACAAGATCACTCGAATCGCATTCGGCGAAAACTGAGCAGGCGAGCAGCGAAAATGGTATTTGAACAAATCCGACATGAATTTATGCATCAGAAATCTCAAACCAGCTTTCAAGTGTGAAATGGGTATCGCCATATACCCTTCATCATTGCGATAATATAAACGCTCACCTTTGCGGGCCGGCCTCCACTCATAACCTCCTTCAATTCGAAACATACGTGACACCAAGCGACCATATTTCTCATTCTGAAAATTACTATCACATTCTAAATGTCTGTATTTACCAAAGGTAACATCCATTTCCGCTTTATCAAACCTAGTGGACGGAATACCCTCCATCTGGTACAAGCTTTCAAAAGTTTCAAAATACTAATATCTGTCACAAGGAGCCACACTCCGGTACAGATGTACTTGGATATCAACCCACTTTCCCTGATCGTTCGTCAACACAGGTCGAGTAGTAGGAACAACTGCTTCAAACAACGACATATCCTACACCGCACAAGATACAAGATATTCAAAAAGCAGCATATAATAAATCTACGTCGACCACAGCAAACCTAGCCACACAAGACTCATATAAAGGAAACAACAAACCAAAGATGGCGACAATAGCTACCAGCACATAGCGAAAACACAAAACTCAAGACAACGACAATAAAGAACTAGACCATTCACATAGCACATATACAATGGTCACAGAGCAAACAAACTCCAAATTGAAACGGTACACACACAACAATTATGTCTGCCTTTATAAATTTCTAAGTCTTCCATAAATTCACTATTTCGGCCAATTCCCAGAAATATCAATCATTTTTTATATTCAATAATTTTTATTAATTTAGAACGCTAGCCAACCCCAAACTGTTCACATTCCCCAAACCCTAAAAACCCATTAACATTTATGTTTTTCAGATCAAATGGCAAAATATGACTAAACCAAATACATATACGCGTATATATATATATATATATCCACCCCAACAACACCATCTTCAGAAAACACAATGTCAAACATACCGAGAAAATCAAACAAACACGAAACAACTCAGAATTACAATTTTCTCCGAACAAAAACACTCCATCCACGACAAATCCATACCAAAAAACACACAAAAACATATATTCTCTACCCCTATTACATCTATAACTATGAACCTTTACACAAAACACGGTAACCGAGACATGCAAACATCAAACCCGCACATTCCTTCAACACCACAAAAACAAATAAGAGCGAAATGAACATGGATTACGAAAACTAACCTCAAAATCAAACGAAGATGGAGTTAACACAATACGCAACTGAAGAAAAAATCATGAGCAGCCAAGCATCACCACGACTCGTAGGAAGGAGAGAGAGAGCAGAAGAAGAAAAGAAGATGTAGAGTAACATATAATATGGACACTACAATGATTTTTACACAACCTTTTATAAAAAAGTGGCACGGTAACACACACAACATTAACTGCATCACACGTGGCACGTCACCCGCACGCGTCTACCAAACCAACCCAAACGTCCACTACCTTTTTAACTTACCACCAACTTTTTTTTCTTTCTTTTTATTTTTCTCTATCTTTTCAAATTCTTATTTAATCCGTTTTCCAACAATCATACACCATCAATACAATTTCTTTTCCAAAGTGTCAAATCACAACAAAAAATATGAATATTTACACACTTGTCACATTTCACGTCAGCCATTTTTCATATTCCACTTACATGTTCATTTATCACTCATCATTCACATTTATTACAAATTATCAATAATGTAAAAACGAATAAGACCTTTCACATACACTTACTTCACATCCCCCTTATTTACTCATAAAATGCCTCGATCGGGAACGCCAGAATTCACCTTTTCAAAATATTTTCTGTCTTAAATAATACCACTCGCTAACTTCAACTCAATTCTCTCGCTTCACTTGGGGAGCACAAAAATTTCAATTCTTTTAAATTTTTTCTAACTTCAAGTGATGCTCGCTCGCTTCACTTGGGGGGCACAAAAATTTCAATTCTTTCAAATTTTTTCTAACTTCAAGTCATGCTCGCTCGCTTCACTTGGGGGGCACAAAAATTTCAATTCTTTCAAATTTTTTCTAACTTCAAGTGATGTTCACTAGCTTCACTTGGGGGCGCCAAAATTTCAATTCTTTCAAATTTTTTCTAACTTCAAGTGATGCTCGCTCGCTTCACTTGGGGGGGGGGGGGCACCAAAATTTCAATTCTTTCAAATTTTTTCTAACTTCAAGTGATGCTCGCTCGCTTCACTTGGGGGCACCAAAATTTCAATTCTTTCAAATTTTTTCTAACTTCAAGTGATGCTCGCTCGCTTCACTTGGGGGGCACCAAAATTTCAATTTTTTCTAACTTCAAGTGATGCTCGCTCGCTTCACTTGGGAGACACCAAATTTCAATTTTTTCAGAAAACTCATCACGTTTTCCTTCCTTTCTACTCCCCATACCCGCTAAAGCAGCTAGAGGGAGTGGGGGCAATGATATGTACCCACCTTTTCAGAGAACCGCCAACTCACCTCAATGGATGTCGCCCACTTACCTTTTTATTATCGCCTGCCTCGTCCCTAAACAGTCGATTACCTCCCTCCTTAGGTGTCTCCAACTCCCATACATTCAGCTACTACAAAGATATATATATATATATATATATATATATATATATATATATATATATATATATATGTCTTAATATAGAAACTTTGACCCCTTACTCCCAGTCATTATATACATAAGTAAAATAAAAACATAAGCGATATAGTGTTTAATCAAAAGACAGGTGGCAATAAAGTGATAGAAAAGGCATTCTTGAAGCAAACCCATACTCAAAGGTACAACAACTCAACTGTACAACTCAACTGTAGCAAGAAGGTACAACAACTCAACTGTAGCAAAGCAAAAAGCATAAAGGACTGAACAGTTGTAAGTAAAGTTGTTCCTCCCACTGTAGCCATAGTGAGCGCCTCTCACGCTACAGGGGTATATTTTTGGCCTATAAATACTCTCATCTCTTACATTAGCTAGGACTTACATTTACTCACACAAACACTTCACACACTCACTCAAAAAACACATCTCGATACTTGTTGCATTCTCGTATATTGCTTTACTCTGTTACTGATTGTCACGCCGGAGGTGCTTGACGGCCACCACCACCGGGCAAGCATTGTTTTGTAGGTTCCTCACCTCATGCCGAACCACCACTAGAACAGTGTATTTGGCAACGGAGCAAGTGTAGCACTTATCAAATACGTTTTTGTAAATGCATTGTTTTCACTAGTGAACTCATAGTCCTACTCTGGCCCGGTCCCGTTACAAGATGTCGAGCATTCGAATCTCATCAAATATAAGATGTATGCGTGAGTCTGTTAATTATCAAAGAAAAAAACTTCATCTAAATGCAAAACCGTTGTGATCCGCTTATCTGGACATTGTACACTAGTTACTCACTGAATTGTACATGTACTTGGTGGGGGTAATAGAGGTCAGGTTATGTTCCAAATCGTACACACCCGATAAATTGTGAATCGTGTGATACACCTACTTTAATTGTTACCGTGTGAAGACGTAGAAGGAATACATAAATGTACACACCAACCCTCCTACACATCAACTTAGCTTTGATAAGAGTTTTTGTTTTGAAACTGAAAATGAACATATATATAAAGATTCAGTTTCAAATTAATCACATAGATGTTAGTCCAGAGATTCATGAACACAAACTATGGGAAGCAAATGTGCTTAAGTTTCGTGTTGGAACTCTGCAAAACTGGAAACATAGAAAGTTTAAGATTTCAAAAAGTGGGCTTGCTTGGATTTTTCCATGACAGCCCTTTGAACTTGACTTTCCCAAGACAAGTGGTCTGACTAAGGAGGCAACTTAGATTCTTGAGAATAATTACATACTTGCCGAGATTTCATTTTGCTTTCTATTAAAAAATATATTAATTTCATTTTCCAGGACTGAAAGCCTACTACAAGAGAAACAAGTGGCCACCTTGGATGTATTGATTGTCTAGTTTCTGATCCTATGAAGTTACATACATGTATATGTACGTTCTTGTGATCTTAATACTTTTCATGGCATTAAACATTTCTATTTATTTTTTCAATGATGAAGATGAATAGATAGAGATAGATCTCTGTAACATATTAACTATAAGAGTTATTTGTAATTAGCATCCCTCAGTTTTTGACCAAATGCAATTATGTATATTTAGTTTCATAGATTGATTTCATTTTTCCAGGATTAGAACAAATGAGCACAAAATAGATTGATTTCATTTTTCCAGGATTAGAACTCATTATAGGCTTTAAAACATGAGTTGAAACAAAAAAATGTTCAACATAAAATCAGTTCTGTGATTTATTCCTGAATGAGCCTTCGGAAATATTCAAACACTCCACCTTCCTTGACTAGGTGAAATACCAAATCTTTGTTTTAAGTTTTCAAATCTCTTCGCAAATGACTATGTAAATATCTTCGCAAGTTGATTTTTTCTCCTTTAAAGTGCGCATCATTCTAAATATATCTTAGGAAGAACAATTTAATACTTAAATCTTTATTTTTCCATCAAATATATGATACCCCTGGGGTAAAAACCTTCTGGTACAGGTTTTGGACAGTGGGAGAAAAGGACCAAATATTCTTCTGTGTAGGTCCTTTTGATGAGGACATGCATTATGGCTTGTGGCTGTCACAAGGATATTCACTTGCAAGATCTTGCTAGATAGATTATGCAAAAATCACTGGACTACAGTTACTTTATTGATAAAAGTAATGTATATATTATTCATATATATATATACCTGAGAGAGATGAACAAGAACAATAGAATGATATTATTGCTTGATGAATTGATACATATTCAGGTGCCTTGTTTATATAGGCAGATATATGTACATGAAGTCTTCTTCTCTATTGAATAAACCGTGTGATGTTTAACTACAGCTACTCAACCACTTGTGGTTCAACCACTTCTAGTCTAGTCTAAGGCTATATACAAACAGTTGTCAATGTAAACACATGATAATGTTAAAATAGTAATAATGTTTTAACACCCCCCCTCAAACTTGAGATGGTTTGAAAACCAACTTGAGTTTGTCAATTAAAGCACGAAAACTGCCAGGAGAATGAGATTTTGTGAAAATATCTACAGTATTATCAGCACTGGAGATGCTATGTAGACGAACTATGCCTTTTTCAACTTGTTGACGGGTAAAATGACAATCAATCTCTATGTGTTTAGTGCGTTCATGAAAAACATCATTGTGAGCAATGTCAATAGCACTTTTGCTGTCACAATAGATTGAAGTGGCTGGAGAATGAATTACACTCATATCTTCGAGTAGCCATCGTAGCCAAATTAACTCTTCTGTAGTGTCAGCAAGAGCTCGATATTCTGACTCAACACTCGAACGAGAAGCAAGTGATTGTTTCTTACTACGCCAAGATATAAGAGAGTCACCAAGAAAGAAACAAAATCCAGTAGTTGAACATCAGGTAGTAGGATCACCGCCCCAATCAGCATCTGAGCAGGCATGTAACTCAAGTGGGGAGTCAAATGAATAATGTAGTCCATGAAATATGGTACCTTTAACATAACGAAGTATGTGAAGAACAACTATGAAGTGAGGAGTGCGAGGAGCTGCCATGAACTGACTTAAAATATGCACGACATGAGCAATATCTGGACGAGTAATAGTGAGATAAATTAAACTCCCAACCAATTGACGATACAATGTAGGATTTGAAAGCAATTCACCATCTTCAACATTAAGCTTAACCTCGTATTCCAAAGGTGTAGAGACAACCTTAGCGTCACTGATTCCAGATTTCAACAAAAGATCAGATGCATATTTCACTTGTGAAAGAGTGTAGCCATTAGGGACAGAGGAAACTTCAAGACCTAGGAAGTAGCTTAGTGTACCAAGATCCTTCATCTCAAATTGCTGATTGAGAAAATGTTTAAGTTCAGAAATTCCCGTGGTGTCATCTCCAGTAATGATCATATCATCCACATAGAGAAGAAGTAAAACAATTCCTCGTTCAGATCATCAAATGAAAAGGGCATGATCATATGAACTTGAAGAAAATCCCAGTTGCTGAACTATTGTACTGAACTTTTCAAATCAAGCTCGCGGTGCTTGTTTAAGACCATAAAGAGCCTTGTTAAGCTTGAACACTTGATTTGGAGAATGAGAAAAACCTGGAGGAGGTTTGAGATAAACTTCCTCATGTAGGTATCCATTGAGAAAGGCATTCTTTACATCCATTTGCCACATATCCCAGTGTTTTGATGCTCCAACGGCTAGTAAACTTCGAACAGATGTGAGACGAGCAACTGGTGCAAAGGTTTCCTCGTAATCAATGCCATACTCTTGAGTAAAGCCTCTGGCTACTAGACGAGCTTTATATCTGTCAATAGAGCCATCAGATTTTGTCTTAATTTTATAAATCCATCGACAACTCACTGCTGTTTTACCAGGAAGCAAAGTAACCAGATCCCAAGTATGGGTTTTGTCCAATGCCTGAAGTTCTTCTGCCATTGCTTTCTACCAAAGAGGATTAACACTTGCCTCTCTATATGTTTGAGGCTCATGCAATGATTGTATAGTAGAATAAACATGATAATCAGTAAGTCGAACAGAAGGTTTTCTTACCTGAGTAGAACGATGAACCGACTCATCTAGTAGAATAGAAGACTCAACATTAGAATCCTCAGAATGAACTTCTGTTGAAGGAACATTAGTAGCCGAAGATGCTTGAGTGAGCTCAGATGAGGAATCTACTGGAAATATGTTAGGAGATGTTGGACTTTCTATATTTTCATCAGGGGATGTAAATCAACAAAAGGATCTGTAAAGTGGTATATACAAGTGGAAGTGTCAATCTCAAATTCTGACATTGTTGAGAACATTTTGTGTTCCCAAAATGTCACATTTCGAGAAACTCGAAGTCGTTGAGAAATGGGGTCCCAACAACGATATCCTTTTTGACCACTACCATATCCAATAAAGCAACAAAGGCGGGCACGTGGTTCTAATTTTGTCCTTTCATGTGGAGGAAGAAGAACAAAACATGCAGAACCGAAAACCTTAAGAGAATCATATAAATGAGATTTACCATATAATTTTTCATAAGGAGACACATTATCTGTGACAGGGGAAGGAATCATATTTATGGTATGAACAATAGTTAGAGCAGCTTCCCCCCAAAAGAATTCTGGACAAGTAGAAGAAATTAGAAAAACTCGAATCATGTCTAAAATATGTCTATGTTTACGTTCAGCACGACCATTTTGTTGTGATGTGTAAGGACAAGAACTTTGTGCAAGAGTACCATAAGATGCCAAAAATTTTGCAAGTTCTGATTCTTTGTATTCTTTGGCATTATCAGCACGAAAAAGTTTGATTTTTTGTTTAAATTGAGTGTGGATCATAGTGGCAAAATTCTTATAAGTTTCTCCTAACTCGTATCGATTTTTCAAAATATATATCCATGTAAAGTGAGAAAAATCATCAACAAATATCACATAATATCTAGACCCCTCCATAGTAGGAGTTGGAGATGGACCCCAAATATCAGAGTGAACAAGATCAAAGGGAGCAGAAGATTTCTCATAATTGATAGAAAAAGGTAGTACATGTTGTTTTACCAGTTTACAATGAACACATTGAACGGAGTCTTCACTTACACTACCTAAATGACCACTGGAAATTAAACTACGTAAACGAGAATATGATGGATGACCTAACCGGGAATGCCATATTGTCGATGTAGATGAAACAGATCCAACTAGATGAGTGGGTGATGGTGTTGGGAGATGAAGGGAAGTAAGCTCAAACAACCTTCTGCATCTACGTCCTGTCCCAAGAGTTTGTCCTGTCTTAGGATCCTGTACATCACAACCAGAAGAGGTAAAGATAATATTAAGACCGAGATCACATAATTGACCGATGGAAACAAGATTAAGTGAAAGATTAGGCACAAAGTATGTGTCGGGAAGAGAAAGATCTTTCGTGGAAACCGTGCCAATATGTGTGACATTCATGGTGGAGCCATCGGTAGTTTGAATGTTCTGAAGGAAAGGATTTTTTGTTTTCAAGGTAAATATGGATGGATCATTGGTCATATGATTACAACATGCAGAATCAAAATACCAAGAAGTACCTGAAGTGACTGAAAATGCAGTGGATGGAGAACTGGTCTTAGATAAAACCTGTCTGAGTAAGGATTCAAGCTCGCCTGTGGATGAGATTGATGCAGTATCTGATGTAGATTCAGAGGTTGCAGCAGCGGAAGAATGAGAGAATTTGTTCAAACGAAAAGGCAGCTTCTTCTTGCAGAATAGTATAGAGTAATGACCTTTTTGATGGCAATGTTGACAATTATGATTTCGAAGTGTTGCACAATCCTTGATCAGATGTCCATTTTGTCGACAAAACTTGCAAAATGGTTTATCAATACTGACTGATGAAGGTACCGCAAGGACTGTATCTGTCACATGGTTGAGTTTGCCAATGCCAAGTCGAGTTTCTTCAGAGATAAGTTCTGAAACAGCTCCCTCTAGAGAGGGCAATGGAACACGATGAAGAAGAGCAGCTCTAACTGGTTCAAAATCCTCGGTAAGAGCCATCAGAAATTGGATGAGTCGTTGTTGGTCACGATATATCTGATAAAGTGTTGCATCCTCTGTATGTGACCACTTTGGTTCAGATAATGTTAACTGATCCCAAAGTGATTGTATCTGTGAGAGAAAATCTACTACCGATTGACCAGACTCTTGTTTCTGCTTACTTAGTGAACTGATAATATGATACTGATGAGAAAGATCTGATGTAGTGTATCGTGATGCCAACAAATCCCAAATTTCTTTTGCGGTTTCATAGTTTCCAAACTGTAAATTAATTTTAGAAATTGAAGAATTTCTAAAAAATGTGATAGCTTGGTGATTTTTGACATCCCATTCTTCAATGCGATCCTTAAATTTGGAGTCGGCTTCATCTTTCTCTTTTGAAGGAATAGTAAAGTCTCCATTAACATAACGCCAAAGTCTTTTTCCTTTCAGATAACTACGCATAGCTTGAGACCAAGTTATATAGTTCGATCCATTCAAAATCGTTTGAATTGGTGAACTATTTTCTTTCTCCATTTTACAAATAAATAAAAAAAATGCAGGGATAAGACTGTAACTTCTGAAAGTTTAGGTACTTAACAACAGGTATTAGAAAACGGAGGGACTAATATGAATGTTTACAGAAGGTGAAGGTTCGATTTATAAAAGATGGTAAAGGTAGGGTACCAAACTGTAATTTAGCTAATAATAACCAAACACAAATGCACGTACTGAAAATGACTTCTATACAAGATATATAAAAATCACTCTGTAAATAAAAGATTACCCAGACCAACGACAGCTGTAAGGGTTCTTTCTTCTTTTCAAATTGATGTGATTCTCTGGAGATTTGCGAGCGCTGGAGATCGTTGGATGCTTTTTTGAGTTTTGTTGAGTTAAAATTGAGTCAGTAACTCAGTGAGTTGACTCATCAGGAGATGGGCTACGCCAACTGTTCGATTCAATAATGACTGAAAGAGGTCGTCACCGGAAACGATGGTTGTGGCTGTCAAAGGTGGAGGTAAGGAGCTTACAACTCTGATACCATGATAAAAGTAATGTATATATTATTCATATATATATATATATATATATATATATATATATATATATACCGGAGAGAGATGAACAAGAACAATAGAATGATATTATTGCTTGATGAATTGATACATATTCAGGTGCCTTGTTTATATAGGCAGATATATGTACATGAAGTCTTCTTCTCTATTGAATAAACTGTGTGATGTTTAACTGCAGCTACTCAACTACTTGTGGTTCAACCACTTCTAGTCTAGTCTAAGGCTATATACAAACAGTTGTCAATGTAAACACATGATAATGTCAAAATAGTAATAATGTTTTAACATTGATCATGTGAGAAGAGTGCTAGTAAGATCATTAAAGTGAGAGATGATTTCTCTTTGTTATTAAAATTGTTCAGTGGCTTCAGTCTCAGGGACACTAGTATCCATGGATCTTAATAAACATCTGAAAACACATGCATCTACGATCTGGGTAAACATGCAACCTTGTTGTATCACACTCACGTCAATGTAGACTACAATGGCATGAGCTAAAGCATCGGGAGCTGATAGGTAAGCACTTTACTTGATGACGGGTTTTCTTGTGTTATGTGATATCTAAACTTGTCCGGCACTGCCGCACTGGTACCAGTCTGCCTGTTGCATTATAGTTTGAAGAATAATAAAATTCAAATTTTGATGTCTAAGTTCCTCGTCTTGTTTCCTCCCATTCTCGTATCTTATTTTTGACCGAACCGGTAAATGTTTAAACTATTGCTTCCTTCATAATTGTTTTAATAATTAACGCGATTTCGATTTCGTCCTTTTACAAAAGTCATCACCTGAATTGTGTGGTACATGCAAGAAGTCACGAGACTAAGAGCAACTCCAATGCGGCACTATAACACCAAAATGGTGTAACTTTTAATGTAAACCCTCCTCCAATGCAACACTATAATAGTGTATAAATTACACCAAATGAATAGTGTGACACCAAATTTGGTGTCAAAAGTACATTTGGTGTAATTTTTACACCATTTCGGCGTCTTTCATAATTCTCACTATGCCCTCATATTAGTTAACAAAAACAAATATATTCCCTTCATGCCCTATTTATATCCTATTATAACCCAAACAAGATACTTACTTTGAAAAGGTGAAAACAACATATCTTCTTTTAGACTTTTAGTGTAAGATATAGTGTTAATGGGTTGGAGTTGTTTTTGTGGATGGTGTTATTTTTACACCAAAATAGTGTAAAATCTACACTATTTTAGTGTTATGCATTAGAGATGGTCTAATACTGGACTATTTCTTCAAACGGGCGGGGCCGGCCCGATGAAGGAATGAAGGGGTGCTTTCAAAAGAGATTTTAAAATTTTAAAACATATTATTAGTTATCCATGAATTTTAATAGATTGTAAGACTTAAAATATAGCCTAAAATTTAAGTAGAGTTCATGCAATGCAATATAGTTGATTCTAAATTCATGAAATCTCTTGGAAGTGAGATTTTTAAAAAAAAAATCTAAAATACACAATGAAATCCAACAAAATACAAGAATTTGAAGAATGAGCCAAAATCAACAAATTTTTAAAAAATGCCAAATCTTAATAGTTTATTTATATCCATATTTTACACTGTTGTTGTAAGATCCTAACCATTCAAATTGAACATCGAAATTTAATGAATTTTTTATAATTCAAAACTAAGAACACCCAAATTTCGAAAATCTAAATAAATTAAAATTCGAATACATATATCTAGATGACACAAAACATGTGCATGCTCTTGTTGACTAAAATAATTGTTTTATTATATATTTTATTATAATACATGAGTATATCACACTATTCAGTTAATCAGAAAATATTAATTATTTTATGATCAATCAGATGTCAATCCTAAATTTTAGATCAATCACAAGAGTCTAAAATTTTTCTCATACAATTTTATTAACCAAGGGTGGTTAGACTATACATATAACGCGATTAACCAATCAAAATTTAAATTTTATTTTATGTTTAATTAGAATTTAAATCAATTAAAACTTTGCTCATATAATTTTATTATCCAAGGGTAGGTCAATCCTAAATTTTAGACCAATCACAAGAGTCTAAAACCTTTCCTAATATAAACTACTATCCAGTTAACCAATCAGAAAATATTAATTATTTTAGGACCAATCAGATGTCAATCCTAAACGCGATTAATTTTATTAATCAATGGTGGTTAGACTATACATATAACGCGATTAACTAATCACAATTCAAAATTTATTTTCTATTTAATTAGAATTTAAATCCATTAAAACTTTTCTCATATAATTTTATTATCCAAGGGTGAGCCAATCCTAAATTTTAGACCAATCACAAGAGTCTAAAACCTTTTCTAATATAAACTAGAATTTAAATCCAGTAAAACTTTCCTTGTATAATTTTATTAACCAAGTATGGTTAACCAATCAGATGTTAATACTAAATTTTAGACCAATCACATGAACTAAAAAACTTTCTCCGTATAATTTTATGAACCAAATGTGGTTAAATTATCCATACAACGCGATTAACCAATCAAATTTCAAAAATTAATTTATTCTTAATTAGAATTTAAGTCTATTAATTTTTTTGGTGTTTTAGCTTAACAGAAATTCAATCTTTCTTTCAAAAAAAGAATTTGGTTATCAATTAAAATTATTTTATTTTTGATTAGAATTTAAATCCTTTATGATAATTATATACTTTGAGATTTTGATCACCAATTGTACTATCTATTTTATATAAAATAGTTTATTTTATAGATAAACTTCTAATACCCCCTTACGACCCAACCCACTGAGTGAAGAAGTATCACGAGTATATGTATATATTTTACGACTTTAATCAATAATTTATATTTTTTATTGTTTAATTGTTAAAGGTCGTAATTTAAGGTTTTTACATACAGATGTAAGGATAGTTATCCAATATTAATATTATTAAAATCCGATGTTAATTGATTATATATATTTGTTTTTTAAAATCCATTTACTATTATATTTTTATATTTTGAGAATTTGGTTATCAATTAAAATTATTTATTTTTAATTGTAATTTCATATTTTATTATATTTATAGACAAACTTCTAATACCAATTCATGATCTAACACACTTAATAAGAAAATATTATAAGTATTTGTATAATTTTTACAACTTTAATCTATAATTTATAATTTATATTTTTGATTATTTAATTATTAAAGATCGTAATTTAAGGTTTTACATAGAGATGTGAGGGTAATTATCCAATATTAATATTATTTATTGTAGTTAAAAAAATTCGATGTTAATTGACTATTTTAAATAAATTAAACAAAATGTTACATTATATATTAATAGATACTTGAAACGATTGATTTTATTTTGTGGATCTTTTGTGTATAAAAAACTGTTGTAATATTTTAATATAATGTTTGAGTCTAGATGCTATGTAGTTAACGAATTAGAAAATATTAATTATTTTAAGACTAATCAAAGACCACTCCTAAATTTTAGACCAAACATATCGTAGAAAAAGTTTTCCTTATTTATCTTTTCATCCGATTTTAATAATCATAATTAGTTGACAAAACTAATTTAAATACAGTAATGACTTGATTTAAAATAAACATGTATTACATATTTGTTTTAGTCACAATTATACTTTCATATTTTTAATTAAATTTTCATAAATATTTATTAATCAAACAATTTGATTACTATTTTACATTTAATACGATATTAATAATTCATTTCAAGTATACAATTTATAATACATAATTTTAATAACTATTTGTTATTCATATATATATATATACTAGCCTATAACCCGTGCAACGGGCCTTAAAAATAATAAACTAAAAAATTTAATGTGAACGGAAAATATTAAAATAAAAGTAAAAATTAATATGACAAATTATAAAATGAGAAACTTAAATATTCATTGGAATATAAAAAAATATAAAAAAAATACAAATGAGGCCGAGGAAGATAAATGAGGTATTGGCGTAAAAGTTCTTCTCTTACGATATTTCGAGTTGGATGAACAGATTGCTCCTAAAGGTTGAATCAGACTGAGATTCTCATTCATCAATAACTCGACTTCCGGCTTCTCACATGGAAATGCCCGGTCAAAGAAGGGCTTGCTAGAACTCTGAAGAAAATATTAATAATAAGGACAGATAGAAAATCTAACATGTTTTAATTAAAAAAAGTAATTGACTGTGATATTTTTAGAAGTGTTTTTAATTATATTAATTGTATTTATTAAAAAAATATGTTGACATGTTAAAATAAATAAGTTTTTTTAATAAGGACAAATAGAAAAGTTAACATGTTTTAATTAAAAAAAAGTAACTGCACGTAATATTTTTAGATGTGTTTTAATTAATTTAATTTTATGTGTTAAAAAAATACGTTCACTTGTTAAAATAGGTAAGTTTTTTTAAATAATTAAAAGTATTAAAATAGGTTTTAAAATAAATAAGTTGCACTTGATATTTTTGGAAAAGAGAGATTTAAATGATAACAAATATAAAAGGTAATATATTTTAATTTAAAGGTAATTGCCCGTGATAATTTTGGAAAAAAGTAGATTTTGTAAGAAAAAAATGTTTTAACTATAAAAGGCAATCAGCTAGTTACTATTTTTATATTATTTTATTATTTATTAAATAGAGTATTAAAATAGGTTTTAAAATAAATAAGGATTGCACCTCATATTTTTGGAAAATAGGGATTTTAGTGATGATGTGTTTTAATTATATTAATTGTATTTGTTAAAAACAAATACGTTCACTTGTTAAAATGGGTAAGTTTTTTTTTTAAATAATTAAAAGTATTAAAATAAGTTTTAAAAAATATAAGTAAGAGTTGCACTTGATATTTTTGGAAAATAGAGATTTTAGTGATAACAAATATAAAAGGTAATATATTTTAATTTAAAGGTAATTACCCGTGATATTTTTGGAAAAGAAGTAGATTTTGTTAGAAAAAAATGTTTTAATTATAAAAGGCAATCAGCTAGTTAATATTTTTATATTATTTTATTTTTTATTGAATAGAGTATTAAAATAGATTTTAAAATAAACAAGCAAGGATTGCACCTCATATTTTTGGAAAATAGAGATTTTAGTGATAACAAATATAAAAGATATTATGTTTTAATTTAAAGGTAATTGTCGTGATATTTTTGGAAAAGTAGTAGATTTTGTTAGATTTTTTTTTAATTATAAAAGGAAATCAGTTAGTTACTATTTTTATATTATTTTATTATATATTAAATAAAATATTAAAATAGGTTTTAAAATAAATAAGTAAGGATTGCACCTCATATTTTTGGAAAACATAGATTTTAGTAATAACAAATATAAAAGGTAATATGTTTTAATTTAAAGATAATTATAATGATATTTTTGGAAAATGAGTAGATTTTGTTTGAAAAAAAATATATTTTAATTGTAAAAGTCAATCATCTAGTTACTATTTGTAGTAGCTTTCGTTATCCTAAAAAGAAAGAAGTATATTTGTAGTAGTGTATCCTAAATTTAAACAAATTAGATCCCATATTTCCATTTTTTTGATTAGATTTCAATATTATTTGATTTTTATGTAGTAAAATATAGTGGAATATTAATGTAGAATAAAACTTTCCCGAATTTTGATTATATTATTAATTTATTAATTAGAAAAAGTACCGAAAACCAAAAACTAACCGTTAACCGAAAACCAAAACTTTTAATGTTTCGGCTTTAATAATATAGTATAGATATATATATATATATATATATATATATATATATATATATATATATATATATATAGTTAAATTCTATGGAGACCACCTTTGTTGTGGTGACTTGGAGACCACGTATGTTCTGCAATCTAAATTTGGCAAAATAGATCGTAATCAAAAATTTGTAAAACGTACTATTTTGCAAAGTATATTCTATGAAAATCACTATTTCATTGAAAATCTTGAAAATCATGCAAGTTCTGCAAACTAAACATGAATGTTCTGCAAACCGAACATGTTTTGTAGAACAATATGTTTTGCTATTTTATTTTATTTTGCTAATTAATGTTTTGCTATGTTTTAGTTGCAAAACATATATAATTTTAAAGATTTTAAATAAAAAATAGTTATTTTCATAGAACATAATTATATTTTGTTAAATTTAGATTGCATAAGTATGTGGTCTACAGGTCTCCACAAAAAAGTGGTCTCCGTAGAACTTAACTATATATATACATATACATGCATGTTGCATTAATTATAGAGATTAATAGTGACATTATCGTACGATTTAAAGAAATATTAAAATTTTAAAAGTGTAAAAACCAGTTTAATACAATGTTCGCCTCAATTGTCACATTTAGATTACATGTTGGTTGGTAGCTAAACCATTTTACGCCGATTTAAAATAATAGACTATTTAAATTAAATTAAATTTAAAATTTTGAATTATTTTAATTCACATGTAATTTCTAAAATCATATTTGAATGAGCACATCATCTTCGCAAGTATAATTTTTTTGAATTTAAACAAAATTAAAATTTTAAAGTAAAAGAAATTAAGTTTAGTACAAAATATGTTGATGAAGTATTAAAAATTCAATTTACGAATGTAAAAATAATTTAAACCTATCTTACACAAATTACATGTAGGTTGAACTAAACTGTTTTTCAGGCCGTTTTAAAATTATACTAACAATATAAATTCGATTAATGACATAGAATTTTAAATCATTAAAATTGTACGTGACCAAATACATCATCTTTTTAAGTACTTTTAATTTATTAATAAGACATATTTTCACATTAGCTTGATAATATATTCAATATAAGCATATTACAGATCTCTGAAGTTTAGATAGTAAACTGGTACATTACTTCTTCTTTATTTCGTATTCAGTTAGGTGTAGTCATTAGACTCATCAATTTTTCATTGTTAAAATTTTAAAATCTTAATGTAGATGAAGGCGATATATCATTTACGAGTTTGTAGTGTCGAATATGTAACTCGAGGAACTCTGTATCATTAACCATACATACAAATGCAAATGTGATAAAATCGTCTCAAACCCAAATAGGAGGCACCATGTTCAGTAAATCAAATACTTTAAAAATATTTTTCTTCTTATCCTCTTTACCATAATTATATACTCCCTCCGTCCCTCTCATTTATTTACGCATGAGTTGGGCTTAAAGGTTATGAAAAAGTTTAAAATACTGGAAAATAAAATAAAAAAAGAGAGTAAAATGGTGGAAACCGTCAATATTTAATGTATAAAGTGTAAGGGAGAAAAGTAGCGGATGTAGTTAATTTTTATATTGTAGAATTTTACTACTTTTCGAATATAAAGAATTGAGAGTGACATTTATAAAAGTAAAGTGTAAAGAAATGGATGAGACAAAGGGAGTATAATTTTATTACTTTTAGGGCGCCCATCTACATTATTAATTGAAGTGAATTAGTTGAAAGATTGTGAAGTGGTGCGGTCAATATCAGCAAATGTTGACGACGACCTTTGTGTTCAGAATCTAAAGGTAATGACGTAGTCAATACAAAATTCTAAAATAAGAGCATATTAAATGTAAATTTAAAATTTTATTCTAAAAAATTTAAAATCTTCGTCATAAGAAAAAAATAAAAACCAGTATCCTGGAAAATTGAAAATCATCACAGGAAAAATTCTGACATTCACTATATCTTTGAATTATTGAAACTTAGTCCATAGCAATACAATATACTTTGACTCGAATGTGACAAAATTAGTTTAAGCTCATACAATGTTGATTATGTTGTTGTACGTGAGCATAAAATTTATAATTTAAATAATTAATTGTGATATTTGTCCAATATCAAATTTGTCTTTCTCATCTTTAATAACGCAACCCTTTTGTTTCTTTTGAAGCAGGTGCATGATTCAGCTAATAATGATAATTTCATTGACGCATATCCACGGAGTTAAACAAAAAGTATAATTCTAAAATGGGTTAAGACGTTCAACATTATTATTAATTCAAAAATTGATGGTACATTTCAAATAGATTATAATATTGTATTTTATGTTATTTTTTTATGATGATATCATTTTATATATTTGTTCAATCAATATTTTATGCGTTGAATATTTAATTTTAAATTATAAATATTTATTTTTTTAGCAATTATAACATAACTTATATTTATTAATACATATATGCATATATTTATAGTAAAAGTATGTGACAAAAAAATTAATATGAATTCTGTTATATAATATACTAGCCTATAACCCGTGCAAGGCACGGGCCTTAAAAATAATAAACTAAAAAATTTAATGTGAACGGAAAATATTAAAATAAAAGTAAAAATTAATATGATAAATTATAAAATGAGAAACTTAAATATTCATTGGAACATAAAAAATATAAAAAAAATACAAATGAGACCGAGGAAGATAAATGAGGTATTATTAATATTATTTTATAATAAAATAATATTAATAATAAGGACATATAGAAAATCTAACATGTTTTAATTAAAAAAAGTAATTGACTGTGATATTTTTAGAAGTGTTTTAATTATATTAATTGTATTTATTAAAAAAATATGTTGACATGTTAAAATAAGTAAGTTTTTTTAATAAGGACAAATAGAAAAGTTAACATGTTTTAATTAAAAAAAAAAGTAACTACACGTAATATTTTTATATGTGTTTTAATTATATTAATTTTATGTGTTAAAAAAATACGTTCACTTGTTAAAATAGGTAAGTTTTTTTAAATAAGTAAAAGTATTAAAATAGGTTTTAAAATATATAAGTTGCACTTGATATTTTTGGAAAAGAGAGATTTTAATGATAACAAATATAAAAGGTAATATATTTTAATTTAAAGGTAATTGCCCGTGATATTTTTGGAAAAAAAGTAGATTTTGTTAGAAAAAAATATTTTAACTATAAAAGGCAATCAGCTAGTTACTATTTTAATATTATTTTATTATTTATTAAATAGAGTATTAAAATAGGTTTTAAAATAAATAAGTAAGGATTGCACCTCATATTTTTGGAAAATAGGGATTTTAGTGATGATGTGTTTTAATTATATTAATTGTATTTGTTAAAAACAATACGTTCACTTGTTAAAATAGGTAAGTTTTTTTTAAATAATTAAAAGTATTAAAATAAGTTTTAAAATATATAAGTAAGAGTTGCACTTGATATTTTTGGAAAATAAAGATTTTAGTGATAACAAATATAAAATGTAATATATTTTAATTTAAATGTAATTGCCCGTGATATTTTTGGAAAAGAAGTAGGTTTTGTTAGAAAAAAAATATTTTAATTATAAAAGGCAATCAGCTAGTTAGTATTTTTATATTATTTTATTATTTATTAAATAGAGTATTAAAATAGATTTTAAAATAAATAAATAAGGATTGCACATCATATTTTTGGAAAATAGAGATTTTAGTGATAACAAATATAAAAGATATTATGTTTTAATTTAAAGGTAATTGTCGTGATATTTTTGGAAAATAAGTAGATTTTTTTAGATTTTTTTTTAATTATAAAAGGCTATCAGTTAGTTACTATTTTTATATTATTTTATTATTTATTAAATAGAGTATTAAAATAGGTTTTAAAATAAATAAGTAAAGATTGCACCTCATATTTTTGTAAAATATAGATTTTAGTAATAACAAATATAAAAGGTAATATGTTTTAATTTAAAGATAATTGTAATGATATTTTTGGAAAAAAGTAGAGTTTGTTAGAAAAAAAAATATTTTAATTATAAAAATCAATCATCTAGTTACTATTTTGGTAACTTGACAATAATACAATTCCATTAAAAATTTGATTTGTATTATCTTTCGTTATCCTAAAAAGAAAGAAGTATATTTGTTACCGTGTATCCTAAATTTAAACAAATTAGATCCCACATTTCCATTTTTTTGATTAGATTTCAATATTATTTGATTTTTGTGTAGTAAAATATAGTGAAATATTAATGTAGAATAAAACTTTCCCGAATTTTGATTATATTATTAATTTATTAATTAGAAAAAGTACCGAAAACCAAAAACCGACCGTTAACCGAAAACCAAAACTTTCAATGTTTCGACTTTAATAATATAGTATAGATTTATAATTATTATAAATTTTAAGATTGTGCTTTCGGTGAGATAAAATACTAATTTAATTAAATTAATGATTTCACTGTGGATCATATCCACCAAAAAGTTAGTTGTATTTGGGACGGTACTGCTCTCTTTTCAAAGGTCGGGCCCCAAAACGACCTGGCCCCAATAAAACAAACAAATTAATACAGAGGGAGATTAGAGTTGGGCAAAGATGAAGCCTTAAAATAGCCAGTTTTGTCTCTCAAACTTTTATTCATCTCGCTAGTTTATGTTTTCGTAGTGAAAAATGAATAAATGCATCAAGTTTTCCTTCCAGTTGAATTCAGATCTCAATCGAGAGATCGTTAAGAAAATAGTAGCCATAGCCTATCAATTGAGTTTGTTTTTCGTGTCGGAACTCTGCAAAACTAGGAACATTGTCATAGCCATAGCCCCCTCCATTTTCATTAATTTGCCCCTCTCTCTGTCTCTGGAATCCTTGTTGCTCCATTAATCTGCCTATATATCTCTTCCATGTAAGCTCTACAAGCTAATAAAAGAGCATTGTCATAACGAGGCTCGTTAAAGAAGGGTTTTTCATTTAGTATCAGAGCTTGTGTATAGACACCAAAACCTGCAGCACTGCAGATTTGTTCGGCAACCAGTTGTCGTTCCCATGACCGGTCCAAGTGTTTAGAAGGCTGACGCAGACTCTTCCACAGTTTGTATAATGAACCTCCTGAGAGAAAAAGTTTGCAGGAAAAGTGCCATTATTGACAGAAGTAAAAATAATTAAACTCGTGATTATTGTCACAGCAACACATACGGGTGGTATAGCAAGATATGTAGGGGAACGCGAACGTCAAAGACAAACAGCTCATCATGGTAGGGGGTGTCTGCTACTTCGATGATGACATCCCGCAAAAGATCCATCCTCCTCTCATACATATGTTGTATCTGCCCAGACAATTAGAAACATGTGTGTTATCAGTTATGTAAAAATTTGTAATGTACAGGTATTATATAAATTTCAGAAAGATTAACCAAAATATTGTACAAATGTCCAGTTCGTGTAAAAATGTTTTTCTTGACACTATTAGTGTAATATATCTAATTTTATAATAATAATAATAGGCTAAACTAAATTAGTAATTTAATTAAAAATAATTATTTAAATGGAAATTGGATAATTATTAATATTATGTATATATATAATTGACATGACCTTAAACCAACACACGGATTAAAAGAAAAAAAAACCTAGGAGGATATGGAGGAGAGAAAGAGAGGCAGGAGAATACAGAGGTGCTCAGCCGTGATTGAGTGGGCTAACTAATTCGACAACTTGTGTTGAGAAGATCTGGTAATAAATTTAAGTATACATGGTGTTATGACTAATTATATAATATTTTATTTAAATAGAAGTAGCATGCACATGGTTAATGGTGCGTACACAAATTCTACAAATACATCTTGAATTAGGTTTGGTTGATTAGCATGATCTCGTAGGATTAGAATTAAAGTTTGATTTTAGTTTAGTTGTTAAATTTAAGTTATTAAAACTTATGTGACACAGGTTCCATGAAATATGTTTATATTGCTATTATTATAATATTGGTGGCCATGTTAGTTAATTAGCAAGTAGTAGAAAAAGAAAAGGAAAAACAAAGTCAGGACATTATTAGTATTGAAGGTTTTGTTTTAGGTATTCAAGGTTTTGTTTTAGTTACTACTGTGTTAATATAAAACCAAGACTGTTGATTAGGCCTGCTGATAGATGAATAGATTTCTTAATAATTAACTTGAGTAATATAAAAAGCAATCTACTCTCAAATATATATATATAAAGGAATGTATGTTAATCATAAGCTATATTTTTGTAACTAGACCGAAGCTTTAGATGGGAGCCGGTGATTGAGCGGCTTCTTTGCAATTTTCAATAGTGTTTTAGTTCTTACTTTTGAGGTACGGATTTCTCTCCCTTTCATTCAGCGCTACTCATGTTAAGAACTAGTATATTTGTTTTATTCAGTTCTCAAATCGATTCTAGTATTATCCTTTTTAACTCTTTAAAGTTACTTTAAAAAATGTTTTGCAATATTTAGAAAAATCTATTTTTGGGATTTTCTAAGAAAATTTGCATCTTAAATTATCCTTTTAGAATATCTGAACATCTCGCTCATTTCCATTTCAAAATATTAAAATATCTGTTTTAGTCCTGTTTCGAAATATTTATATATTTGTCTCAGTTCTGTTACGAAATATCTCAATATATGTATCAGTGAATTTTAGGAAATTGTGAATATTAAATATCTGCTTCGAGTATTTGTCTCTCTAAAATAAAAATATATTTTTAGCTTGTGTGAAATATTTTATTTGGACCCTTAGTGATATAGGGTATACCGAGCTAACCAGCTGTAGGGGTACTACAGCCATGTCATTGTGGCACCAGTGGCATGACACTTCCGTGACAGTGTGATTGGTCACGGCGTATCCTTCTGATAGCTCAGGAGGCGAGCTTTTGCGCATTTGATATTTGTTTCAGGATACGTGGGTGCACCCAGAGTTTGTGATTTGATTTGATTTGACGGTGACGTTGTATATGCCGTACGTTATCCGATTTGTTGCATACGTTACGGTACCCTATGACGTATGTATTTGTATTTGTATTTGTTTTGTTCTGATCTCGGTATGAAATATCCTACCCATTTCGTTGCTTCAGCCATGCTTATTTTTAAAATAACTGTTTTATAATAAACTGTCAAATATGTATATCTATTTTTCTATTTTATAAACTATATTCCAAATCCGTACTGGGCATTTGGCTCATGCCGTATTCTTTTTCTGGCAGGTGCTTAGGGGGATATGGGACTGTGTGAAGGAGAGCTACCCTTTATTTCATTGATTAAGATTATGGACTTGTAGAATTATTTAGATTGTTTAATTATTATTTTAGAGATTTTAGTGTTCTGTATATAGGTTTATGGTTTAATAAGTAGCCCCTCATTTAATTATAAATGGGGGTGTTACAAAGATGGTATCAGAGCTGTAGGTTCTTTCTTGTAGAAAACCTATTTAGGTTGACCTGTGAGAGTGGGTAGGCGTTAGGATGGGTATTCTGCTTTAGAAATTCATTAGTCATGTTTATTTGACATATATTCTACTTTTATGACATTTAAAAGAAAAAAGAAAAAAGAACAAACTACTTTGGTTGATTTCTTTCTTGTGAACTCCATTCGTACATGAATCTGACATTGTGGGTCATTCTTAGATGTGAAGCTATGGTGTTACTTGATTTTGCTTTGACCCAGTCTGTCATTTCCTTGTTATCTGCTCAGAATTTTGGATTTCTGTCTTTGTGATCAAATTCTTTTTGTTTGTCTTCCTACTAATAATGAAAATCATGTTATATGTTTGTTTAGTATCGAGAGTGCTTAGAAATTCGAGTAATTATATATCATAAGACAACTTGATTTCGATAGTGATGAATTCCATTGTCATAGGCATGGATTAGTTAAGTTAACATTGTGCAAGAGTAAAGTTAATATTGTGATGAGTTAATCGACAAGAAAAGTGAATGATTTTTAAAGATGCGAGTATATAAGAATATGTTTGATAATATCAACAACTTATAAGAATCTTGAAACTTTTGTTAGCTTCACAAGGGAGAAAATTTTTAGATTGTGTTAATTTTAAATTTTATCCAAGTATAAGATGATATATGCTTAGATTGTGATTTTGTAGACTGCTTCTAGGTTTAACTTTTGAGTTGTGGGCTGACTTCATATGCGTAGTTCTAAGCATTCTGATTTTGAATTTATGATATTATGCTCATGTATTTTGTGATATATATGATAATAAATTATCTCTTGAATACTAACTTAATCTTATTAATTATTGTTGTATATTATTTTAAATTTCTGAATAACAGTTTTACTTGTTTCGTGTATATGGACCATTCTTTCATTTTAAATTATGTAATAGAAGTCGAGCAACATTTGTTTGCTTATCCAAATTAAGCAAACTTCAAGTCTTCTGGAATATTCGGCGTCCTTTATAAATATATTTATTTTAATTTTCCAAACTCGTATATGTTTCAGTAATTTACTTGTAAGATTATAGGATATTCACACTATTTCGATACTGGCTGCCTTAATTTCTTTTAAAATATTAATATTAGAATATATATTTTTCTCCCAATTTTACGCAAATTATGTCTAAAGCACTCATGTTCCAAAATTTGATAATTTAATTATTTTATTTTGGGGACGCTCAAAATAAATAATTAAATGAAATGATATTATTAATTTTAGGGACGCCTGGAATTAATAATTCAGTAAAAGAATATAAGTGCTTTGTATTCTAAGATTTTATTATTATTATTTTTTCCTGACAAGTTTCAAGATATTTGGTATTATCTATATAGTATTTGGTTTTAATGTGTTGTAGACTATCTAACAACCATCAATTGTTATCTCACCTGGGTTTTAAAAATCATACGTATCTCTTTATTTATTATTATTTTTTATTATTATTATTTTTATTATTTTTTATTTTTCCCTCTATCAAAGGTTATTATCAAAGACCTATAACTTAGCTCAATGTGTCGTAATCAAATTTCTTTTCTTGTTGTTAATGTTCTAATTGTATGTATCTAATAAAATGTTGAAGTATTATAATTTAGCAACTTCGATGAGACTTGGATGGGTAAGTTATTTGTTATAATATATGTTATGCACATTAGTCAATATTCAATTTTGTGCTTCATAATATAATTATGTTTGAGACTACTACTTTGCATGTTTCATGTATATTTGTTTCAGGTTAGACACTTGTGTATCTGACCCATATAGTTTACACGTGATATTTTGGTGTCATAAAAGAAGAATTTACTGTTTGATCATAGTTGTCAAATTGCTACATACAAATTTAATTTTATGAAAAGCAATTTGAAGTATCAACATGGTGGTTTGTTCGAGTTATTGGAATATCATCATATATTTAATTTCGGGGAGGAAATTTTTATGAGTGAGAGAGAATGTAATATCTTATAAATTTTGTTTATTTTATTTGAAGTGCTTTTTAATTATAAACACGTATCGATGGTTTTAAGTTGTGTTAAATATTATTATATATATTTCTTTTTTTAAAATTTTTAAATTTTTTTTTAAATTTTATTTACAATGTATGATAATTAAATTTTGTTTCAGTTTGGATATATATTCTACATATATTTTGTTATGGTTGGATCAACTAATTCATACTCATGGTTGGTGAACATCTATATACTCCTATGTTGTTAATCTTCATAATTAAAATAAATAAACTAAAGCTTTATAAATATGTTTATATTATCATTAGTGAACCTTATAATTACTAGGATTGTACTGTATATTTAGCGACATTAGGAGAAAATAAGTAGAGGGGAAAAAAGAGTGGTACGAGGGAAGAGAGGAGAAAGAACAAGAAGACCGTATATGTTCCATAATTTTAGTAAGGTACAAACAAATTTATATTATGTAATTATTTGTTATGTTTAATTGACACACTTTATTGTCTTTTTAACCTATTTTCTATTAGTTGTTTATGCAAGCATATTAAGTTCATGGTTCTGTATTTTATAATTAGTCAAGTCATTTTTGGTATTTCATAGTATTATAAGAATATTTATATCATTGATGTGTGCAATGTGTTTTAATTAATTTTGATCGCATGAGACTAAATTGTGGCTAATTTAATTAAACTCTTATATTTGTAGCATGTGATTATTTTGTAAATTTATTTTAACCTTAATTATATGTCTAATTTCTAATAGTGAAGAGTTAATTTAAATAATTTCGTAATCGTTTATAGTTAATGTTAGGACCTAGATAAATGAATAAAGTACCCAATAGTAATGAATTTATGTTTACTTTCCTAACGAAAACGTATATATAAATTGATGAACACTAAATACATTCATCATTCTTATATGTGGACACTAGGTTACAACACAAGTTATTAATCAATTACAAATAAATTTAATAGGCTTTAATTATCTAGACTTTATTCCTAATTTGACTATTTGTTTAAATGCTTGTCCAAGGTTGTGGCGTAAATATTTATTTATTTATATTTATTACAAGGACGTATATTATGTATGTTAAATTGGTTGTACTTATTATATTCGTGTCATTAATCATATTATGTATATATATATATATATATATATATATATATATATATATATATATTTATTTATTTATTTATTTATTTATATATATTAATTCACAATTTAATATAATATATACGCAATGATTAATGAGGGGTTTTACACAAAAAAAATGATTTTAAGGCATTTATAAAAATATGTGATATTATATATGAAGATTAATCTTTATATTTTTTTTTTGGTTAATTGTTTTTATTGTGGTATGCAATTTCTAAGTGCCATTGTCAACATGTATATCTCGATTACTAGTAACAAAGTACTAAAAAAAAAATTGATAATTTATCTTGGAGACATGGTTCATATAAAATTATTTATGCTTTATATTTATATGTAATAATAGCCTTGAATGAAATAAATAATTGAATATATATATATATATATATATATATATATATATAAATTTTACTCTGATATTTTTTGGTGTTTTAGTAGAGAGAGGCAAAGAGTCAGCAAAATTACTTATAGATTAAAATCACCATTATAATATACTCTCAAATGCACATTTTTCTAAGGGATTCTAATTGTCGTTCTAATTTATTAGACATTTTTTTTAATATTCGTCATATAAGCTTAAAATTAATTTGTGAGAAGGAAATCAAAATTACCTTAGTTTGAAATGAGCCAGTTACTAGAAAAGAAATCATTTTTTTGTCAAAGTTTTGTGGAATTAGTAAGCAAGAGGCTATTTTTGATATTGAGGAGTCTATTCACGAGAAATATCCGCACTTATTCGATGTAGGTATGAGTTTTAGTTTCGTTTGATTCCGGGGACGGAATCCTTTTTAAGGAGGTATATATGTAATATATCTAATTTTATAATAATAATAATAGGCTAAACTAAATTAGTAATTTAATTAAAAATAATTATTTAAATGGAAATTGGATAATTATTAATATTATGTATATATATAATTGACATGACCTTAAACCAACACACGGATTAAAAGAAAAAAAAACCTAGGAGGATATGGAGGAGAGAAAGAGAGGCAGGAGAATACAGAGGTGCTCAGCCGTGATTGAGTGGGCTAACTAATTCGACAACTTGTGTTGAGAAGATCTGGTAATAAATTTAAGTATACATGGTGTTATGACTAATTATATAATATTTTATTTAAATAGAAGTAGCATGCACATGGTTAATGGTGCGTACACAAATTCTACAAATACATCTTGAATTAGTTTTGGTTGATTAGCATGATCTCGTAGGATTAGAATTAAAGTTTGATTTTAGTTTAGTTGTTAAATTTAAGTTATTAAAACTTATGTGACACAGGTTCCATGAAATATGTTTATATTGCTATTATTATAATATTGGTGGCCATGTTAGTTAATTAGCAAGTAGTAGAAAAAGAAAAGGAAAAACAAAGTCAGGACATTATTAGTATTGAAGGTTTTGTTTTAGGTATTCAAGGTTTTGTTTTAGTTACTACTGTGTTAATATAAAACCAAGACTGTTGATTAGGCCTGCTGATAGATGAATAGATTTCTTAATAATTAACTTGAGTAATATAAAAAGCAATCTACTCTCAAATATATATATATAAAGGAATGTATGTTAATCATAAGCTATATTTTTGTAACTAGACCGAAGCTTTAGATGGGAGCCGGTGATTGAGCGGCTTCTTTGCAATTTTCAATAGTGTTTTAGTTCTTACTTTTGAGGTACGGATTTCTTTCCCTTTCATTCAGCGCTACTCATGTTAAGAACTAGTATATTTGTTTTATTCAGTTCTCAAATCGATTCTAGTATTATCCTTTTTAACTCTTTAAAGTTACTTTAAAAACTGTTTTGCAATATTTAGAAAAATCTATTTTTGGGATTTTCTAAGAAAATTTGCATCTTAAATTATCCTTTTAGAATATCTGAACATCTCGCTCATTTCCATTTCAAAATATTAAAATATCTGTTTTAGTCCTATTTCGAAATATTTATATATTTGTCTCAGTTCTGTTACGAAATATCTCAATATATGTATCAGTGAATTTTAGGAAATTGTGAATATTAAATATCTGCTTCGAGTATTTGTCTCTCTAAAATAAAAATATATTTTTAGCTTGTGTGAAATATTTTATTTGGACCCTTAGTGATATAGGGTATACCGAGCTAACCAGCTGTAGGGGTACTACAGCCATGTCATTGTGGCACCAGTGGCATGACACTTCCGTGACAGTGTGATTGGTCACGGCGTATCCTTCTGATAGCTCAGGAGGCGAGCTTTTGCGCATTTGATATTTGTTTCAGGATACGTGGGTGCACCCAGAGTTTGTGATTTGATTTGATTTGACGGTGACGTTGTATATGCCGTACACGTTATCCGATTTGTTGCATACGTTACGGTACCCTATGACGTATGTATTTGTATTTGTATTTGTTTTGTTCTGATCTCGGTATGAAATATCCTACCCATTTCGTTGCTTCAGCCATGCTTATTTTTAAAATAACTGTTTTATAATAAACTGTCAAATATGTATATCTATTTTTCTATTTTATAAACTATATTCCAAATCCGTACTGGGCATTTGGCTCATGCCGTATTCTTTTTCTGGCAGGTGCTTAGGGGGATATGGGACTGTGTGAAGGAGAGCTACCCTTTATTTCATTGATTAAGATTATGGACTTGTAGAATTATTTAGATTGTTTAATTATTATTTTAGAGATTTTAGTGTTCTGTATATAGGTTTATGGTTTAATAAGTAGCCCCTCATTTAATTATAAATGGGGGTGTTACAATTAGCATTTTTATCTGTCAATCTCAATTTCCGATGATGGAGGGAGGGGGTGTTTGAGGGCACGGGAGGATGAAGCCTCCGACTGACCTCATAAAATATACTCCCTATGTCCCATTTTATATTTTATGTGAACGATTTGTTTTTTCACGCATTTTAATGTGTTCAGAAAAAATAATTGTAAATAATATTTTTTTAAATTTTTTGTTTTATATAAAAATATAAATCATATATTTTTATATAAAACAAAAAATTGAAAAAAATATTATTTACAACTATTTTTTTCGAGCGCATTGAAATGTGTGAAAAATAATATGATCAACATAAAATGGGACGGAGGTAGTAAATGATGAAATTTGCTATCATAAAAAATCAGGGACTCATTCAGTTTTCTGGTATAGTAAAACGGATTTTGTGCAAAAATGGTACAGCGGAACAAAAGATTACAAAAATGGTACATGGCGCCACCTCATGTGGCGACCCCTTTCGAAAACCCCTAGATATATATTTTTTTCCTTTTTTTTCCTTTCTGCTCTCAATTGTGCAGTATTTGTTACTTAGTAAAAAGTTATTGGTGCTCAGTAAAAAATTGTTTCCAACAATCGATTTTGAACGTTTAAAAAATGTATTTGCAAAATTTAAAATTTCAATTTTCTTTTCTACATTAAACTTGAAATGTTCTACTTTTCTACTAACCAAAAATTGAAAAAAAAATTCAACTGTAACTATGTAAAATTTTGCTCCAAAAATGAAGTATACACATAATTAAAATTTATGTAAGCACTTTTAGGGGTATAAAAAACATGTTTCTACATAATATTTTTTTATTTTTCTGGGTTCTACATTAAACTTCAAACCTTGTACTTCTATAGAAGCTAAAAGGTTTAAAAAAAAATTATGTGAACAATGGTATTTTTAGGTCCGAAAACTTTTATTCAAGCAACAATGACGACACATTTTATTGCTTTGATTTCACCGCTCAACATCTGCAAGCATGATAATAATGCAACCTTTATGTTGATGTGACTATACCACTTTTACATTTGCAGAGCAATAATAATGTCAACATTTGTATTCTGATAGCATGATAGCTTAAAACTTCGTTTTTATTTTGACATGACTACACATCTTTTATTTTTGAGATCAATTATTTCTGAAAAAAAATGATAATTAATAAAAAGCTTTAAATTTCTGGAAAAGATGAGTGGTCACTTCAAGACCTGCATAACCAGTAAGACACGACAACTCCACCTTCAATACCTGAAGCACCAAGCCTACATGAAGAGGATATGCGAGATATCACCCCCTGCTTTGAAGTACCTGACAGAAATTAATCTTGAATTGTGGACCTTATGTTACGATCTTGGTGGTGCTCGCTACAGACAAGCCACGACAAACGTTATGGAAGGCTTCAATGGTAGCATAAGAATGACACGTTTTCTTCCTGCTACAGCAATGATGGAGTATATCTTCTACAAGACTGTGAGAATTGTGAATACTCAACGAAACCAAGTCATCGATGCAATGCAACAGGGTCAACTGTTATGCCAAAGAACGGACAATATGATAAGCCCATATATGGACAAGGCTAAATCACATAAGGTCCAAACATTCAGTAAACAACGAGACATTTTCAAAGTTGTTAGGCAACGGTATCGGGTCAAAGGAGTCATAGGGGGCGAGTTCAAAATGTGGACATGACTAAAAAATTATGCACTTGTGGGAAATGCATCACCCACCATTTGTTTTGTTCTCATATATTGGCTGATTGTTTGGTAGATAATCTTGATCGGAAAAAATTGAATTTATTTTATTTAAAAGTCAAAAAAATTGTACTAATAATATTTTTATTTTGGGAACAACGTGAACGAAACATCACAAATTTAGAGTAAAAAACAAAGAAAATAAATGCAAGAGTATAGAAAGGCAAGCAAATTGCCAACTACCGTTTGTTGGAGATAACAACAAAATAATTTAAATATAGAATGAACGATAAAAACAAAGGGATAATTTATAATTGGACAATGACCATCTAAAAATAGAGATCCACAATATCCTACGTTTTTATTCCTATCTATACTATCTCAGTGCAACAAACCAGCCTCCGTTAGATGTAAATATAGATAAATGAGAACCGTTGAATTTAATATTAAAAAAAAATATTATTTTCGTGATATTTAAAATACTCACGGGTTCAAGGTTCGAATCCCGTCGATAGATATCATCTATTTTTCTAAGCTACATTCAAAAGTTTGTGATATTATTTCGTCGACAACATATTAAGAATTTTTAAGATCAAAATACAAATAAATGCTAATAAAATAAGATAAAAAATACTAAAAAATCATATAAAAAAATACTATTATAAGCAAATTACCTCTATTTTGGTTCCTTGGTAGTTTGGTCCTCTAAATAATAACTGTTAGATGTAAATATAGATAAATGAGAACCGTTGGATATAATATTAATAGAATATTATTTTCTTGATATCTAAAATGCTCACACGGGTTCAAGATTCGAATCGTGTCAACAACATATTATTATTAAATATTTATATCATCTATTTTTCTAAGATACATTCAAAAGTTCAAGATATTATTCCTTCGACAACATAGAACAACTATTTTGAAATGGAGGGAGTACTATATTTTCATTTTTAATGTAAAGAAATTATAACAACGAAATGTGGTTTTTTTGTAATATCCCATAAAATTTTAAATTTTAGAAAGGTAGCCTGGTCATTTATAAATTGCAGAATTTAAAATCAAAATGAAGTTAAGCTAATTGCCACGATAAGAAAAGTTACACAAGATGTTATTATTTTAAATATATTAATTTTTTCCACCAACATGTTTTTCAAAACCTTAAAAAATGTCAATAAATGAAAAACAAGACATATTTATTGGATTAAAATTTTTAGGTGATAATAGATTTACTTACTCTCTTTATCCCTAATTAGTTGTCACATTTGACTTTTAAATGGTCAAATTGACCAATCTTTGGTCAATAATTAAAATTTATTCGCTTATTATTTTAAAAACTAAAAGTTATATTTTAAAATAGATGACATGCACTTTTTAATGATATAATATTTTTAATTTTTTCAATTATAGAATAGACGTAAATTTTGGTCAAACTTTGATCAATTTGATCATTTAAAAGTCAAATATGATAATTAATTAGGGCCGAATGAAGTATTAAATTAAACTTTTTGTAATTCCGTTTTGATACAAAACTTGGAAATGAATATTCTCTTAAGTATCTTTTTTATATGGTTTTTTTTTTGTATATATTTCAAAGTGTTACAATAATGTACTTAAAATCATCATATTTCTATAAAATATTATAGTTATACATACATGATTAAAAGACTTTAAAATAAATGCAAAAAATCAAGGATATTGCTGGTATCCTAAAAGTTTTATCAAAATTTTTATCGAATGATATGAAGTGACATGTATTAAATTTTAATTGAAGGCGTATATCAATACATGCAGGATCCTATTTAAATATTAAAAAAGTTATCAAATTTATGAGGAAAATATCATTGATATAAATTTTGGGATTAAATTTGAAATTTTTAGCATTTTCATAAAACGAAAAGGGTCATATTTGATTGTGTGATGGAACGAGCATATAAGATTGCATTATCATCCATTTAAAAAAAAAAAAAATTTGCATTATCATTCACTTATCCACCATAAAGAGATGACCAGTGAATTTTTTAAAAAGGAAATTGTAAATGAAGAAAACAAAAAATTGTATAACTCATGGGGTCAGGCAAGGTATAAATTTTTTTCCGAGAAATTTTTCCCAAGAAATTTTTTTCTGAAAAATATTTCCCGAGAAATTTTTTTCTGAAAAATATTTCCCGAAAAATTTTTTTCTGAGAAATATTTCCCAAGAAATTTTTTTTCGAGAAATTTTTTTAAAAGAATTTTTTCTCGAGAATTTTTTTCTGAAATTTTTTTAATAAGAAATTTTTTCTTGAGAAATTTTTTTTCAAGAATTTTTTCCAAAGAAATTTTTTTACAAAAAATTTTTCCTAAGGAATTTCTTTCCGAGAATTTTTTCCCGAGATTTTTTTTCGGAGAATTTTTTCCCTAGAAATTTTCACGAAATTTTTTTCGCAAAAAAAATTTCCAGAGAAATTTTCTCGTGAAATTCTTTCTAAAAACTTTTCAAGAACTTTTTGGAAAATAAAATTTGAGATTTATTTTCCTAGAAAAATATTTTCCGGTAAAATATTTTCTAGGAAAAATAATTTCCAGGAAAATAACTTCCATGAAAAATATTTTCAAAGGAAATATGTTTCATGAAAAACATTTTCCAAAATTAAGTTATTTTCGACAAACAAACAGAAATAATTGTGTTCCCTCCCTATATGTAGTTTAAATAGTTTAAAGAAGTCTCTGTAACTCAACCCCTTTATCAAATTTCTCTCTCTACCTTCTTCATTTTAAAAATAAAACCATATATGGCTGTTGAAGGAGGTTATCTTTTTCGGATAATCAACGGCTACATAGAACAACCCGACATATCCAAATCAACGGCCCTGATTACTCGTGACTTACTTGGTGGTGCTGCTGGTGCCTGTAACTCCTCCACAACCTTTGATTCTAAACAACTGGAACTCGATTTACAAGTACCGCCAGGCTTTGAAAAACGACTTGATTTGAAGGTGCCTCTCCCTTTCTCTCATGTTTCTTTTTATTATGTGTTCCAAAGCTTCAAATCAAATCTTTGCGGAATTTTTTGATTTTCATTTCGTTATTGAATTTTTGAGTCGAAAAGTAGTTCATTGATTTTATTATTTTCCCGTTGAAAAAAATATAAATTATATTACATGCATGAGTACGTTATTATGATGAGATAACATTATTTATTCTCAGATTTTTAGGGACAGATACAACAATTTGTTGTTATGTATAAAGCTGGTCTGTTCAGACCTTTAATATCATTTGAAAAAAGATTAATTAGTAGTAGCTATTATGGAAGTAATCTGATTCTGTTTGTATCAGTGAGATGCTATTTCTTGATTTTACTCAACAAATGAATGGCTGCAATATTAATTTATTAGTTGTTGATCTTGTACTATGAATCCTAAAGCAGAGTGTACTAATGAAACAGTAAAAGTTTCATTTCATTTAATTACTACATCATCTTTTGACATTAATTCCGATTTTGTTGATTTGCTCTTTAATCTTAGTATCTTACCCCCTTCAATTTTTTCAGTCAGGAAAAGTGCATCTTCAGAGATGTAACTCTCCAAATACATCATCTGACCATATGCACCAAACCAATCAAACAGTGTCGAAACTTCAAGACTTAAACTATCCACCAGCGACAAAGCCTCTGAACCTGTTTGATGATACTAACCTGGACCTTAAACTTGTGCAATCATCTGATTCAAAATCGACGTCCAATTACCAGAGTGCATGCACTCTAGACAAAGTGAAATCGGCACTTGAAAGGGCAGAGAAAGAGACCAACAGGAAGAGGTCCGTATCAATGTCACCTTCCAAATTATCATCTTCGGATACTGGAGCTGATAGTATGGACTCTGAGGAGAAGTCATCTGCTTCTTTTGCTGCTGGTTGCCCCAGTTGCCTGCTTTATGTCCTGTTATCAAAGAGCAACCCTAGATGTCCTCGATGCAATATGGTTGTTCCATTACCTATGCCACTGAAGAAACCTAGGATTGATCTCAATTTATGAATTTTATAAGTAGTTCATGTAGAAAAACAAAAATCTGAACTTTGTACAGAACAGACACCAAGTGTATAGGCCACAGAAACTGAATTTTATTAAGGTGTAAGATACATACACAAGTCACAAACTCAATTTATTCAACTTAAATCAAACCATAGATAGGACTCCCTAATGATACATAAACACCATTCTAGAATAGCTGGTTCATGTATTATCAAAAGCTAGACAGTTTCTCAATACTTAATAATTAATTATAACAGACCTTTCAGATATCCTTACTTCTTGTTGAATCTGGAACATTCTGAACTCTTTAAGTCGGCATTGGTTTGTCTTCCAACATCCCCTCTCAATGTCGATGACCTGTTGCATACACCAAGTAAAGAGCGGAACTTGTGATGGAAAAAAGTGACCACAACGGTAACAACTAAGTGCGGAATTAACTTCGTTGGACAATACTTATTCCTACTTGTATGAACCTTCGATGAAACAAACAAGTAAAGCAATAATAAATGAAAAACTAGACACCAAAAGTTATACGTGAAAAACCCCCTCAAAGGTAAGGAGTAAAAACCACGGGACCGTAGTCCACCCAAACAATTCACTATCACAAATTATATGGGAATACACCAAGTCTTCTCTAGACAAAACTAGAGGAATACAAACAAATCTCCACACTCTTGGAATAAGCCGTCAAAAGTATGAAATCAAAATAAGACAACAATGAGAAAAACCCGCGGGGAGGTTTACCCTCACCGTGGTGCAAACAGCTCTGTTAAGCCCCTTAATAAACTGACCTTTGAACCTCAGAATCCGATCTCCACCGTTCAGAATTTAGATATCGGTGTAAGGAAGTTGCTGTCCAAAATTCAGGACGATCCGACCGGTAGAACTCCGGGAATCGCAAATACAAGGCAACTTGTGCAAGCAGAAAAATTCCTGCGAATTTTTCACCCTAAATCTCTCTTGTGTCTAATTTTCTTCTCTCTTATTTTTATTATAATCCTCCTATAATTATATATAGGGTTCCCTTATTTTTATCTCCTTGTGGGCCAAAACAAGGGTAATCCAATTGGGCTTTTAATCTCATAGATAGAAACTAAAACCCAACAAATCTCCCCCTTTCTAACTATGAGAAAGAGTTCGCCATTCCGGCGATTGAACAACATACCTTCAACTTTCCTTTAGCTAAAGACTTTGTCAACATATCGGAACCATTATCATCGGTGTGTACCTTGTCCACTTCAAACAACCCTTCTTCAAGAGCGTCTCTAATCCAATGATATCTCATATCGATATGCTTCGTTCTTGCATGAAATGTAGGATGTTTAGCTATGTCAATAGCCGCTTGATTATCACAAAAAACCACATAGCGTTGTTGCGGAAATCCAAGTTCCTGCATCAACCGCTTTAACCACAACAACTCTTTACAAGCTTCAGTTGCTGCTACATACTCTGCCTCCCCCATAGAAAGTGAAACACCCTTTTGCAACCTAGATTGCCATAAGACCGCTCCCCCGCCAAAGTCATCAAATATCCAGAAGTAGATTTCAACGAATCCTTATCTCCTGCCAAATCAGAATCTGTATATCCAACAAGCACTGGTTTACCATTCCCAAATGTCAGACCCAATTTGGAAGTACCTCTAAGATATCTCATAATCCACTTAACTGCTTCCCAATGCTTCTTACCTGGATTTGTTAGATAACGACTGACAACACCAACTGCAAAGGCTATATCAGGTCTCGTAGATACCATAGCATACATCAAACTTCCTACTGCTGAGGCATATGGAACTCCATCCATCTCTGCAATTTCTTCCTTCGTAGAAGGAGAATCATTTCCAGTTAACTTAAAGTTGGTAGTAAGAGGAGAACTAACAACTTTAGATTTATCCATGTTGAACCTGCAAAACACCTTCTCAATATACTGCTCCTGTGATATATGCAACTTCTTGGCCACTCTGTCTCGATGAATACGAATGCCAAGAATCTGTTTCGCTGGCCCCAAGTCCTTCATAGCAAAGGACTTACTTAACTGTTGCTTCAACTGGGAAATTCTTCCAGCATTTTTGCCAACAATAAGCATGTCATCCACATAAAGCAATAATATTATAAAATCATCATCTGGAAATTTCTGAACAAAAACACAATGGTCAGAAATAGTCTTACGGTAGCCTTGGTCCTTCATAAACGACTCGAACTTTTTATACCATCGTCGAGGTGCCTGCTTCAAACCATATAGACTCTTAAGAAGTCTACAAACATAATCCTCTTTACCTTTTACATGAAAACCTTCAGGTTGCTCCATGTAGATTTCTTTGTCCAAGTCACCATGCAGAAAAGCTGTCTTGACATCCATTTGTTCAACCTCCAAATCAAGACTAGCTGCTAAACCAAGCACCACACGAATTGATGTCATCTTAACAACTGGAGAAAAGATCTCATCAAAATCAATACCCTTTCTCTGACTGAATCCCTTGACGACCAACCTAGCTTTGTACCGTGGTTGTGAAGTATGCTCATCTTGCTTCACTCTATAAACCCACCTGTTTTTCAAAGCTCGTTTTCCTTTAGGTAGCTTCACCAACTCAAAAGTATTATTCTCATACAAGGATTTCATCTCATCTTGCATGGCATAAACCCACTCTTTCTTGTGCTCATCTTTCATAGCTTCTGTATAAGATTCAGGTTCACCACTGTCAGTCAATAGAACATACTCATCAATAGAATACCTGTTAGAAGGATGACGATCTCTGGTAGACCGCCTGAGTGGAACGAATGGTGGAGCATTTGGTACTGGTGACTCCTCATGGGCATCATCATCCATGTCACTATTTTCCGGAGTATCAGTATTAGTACCGTGCTGGTCATCATCATGAACATCATCTCCAAACTGTGAATCCACATGTCTTGGAGGAACCGGATCCAAATCAACCAGATCATTGTTATATTGAGGAACTGTTTCTGCCTTCCCAATATCTTTCAAAGTCTGATCTTCAATAAAGATAACATCTCGGCTTCTCACAATCTTCTTTGAAACTAGATCGTAGAGCCTATAGCCGAATTCATCTTGGCTGTAACCAAGGAATATACATTCTTTAGTCTTCACATCAAGTTTAGACCTCTCATCTTTGGGAATATGCACAAAAGCCTTACATCCAAAGACACGCAAATGATCATAAGAAACATCTTTACCACTCCAAACTTTATCTGGAATATCAAACTTTAAAGGAACACAAGGTGAGAGATTTGACACATTTACCGCAGTATTTAGTGCCTCACCCCAAAAAGACATCGGCAACTCAGCATGTGAAAGTAAACATCTGACTCTCTCCACCAATGTTCTGTTCATTCTCTCTGCCAAACCATTAAGCTGAGGTGTCTTTCGTGGAGTCCTTTGGTGCCGAATACCCTGTTGTCTGCAATACACATCAAAGGGACCTGTATACTCCCCTCCATTATCTGTCCGGATACACTTCATGTTAGATATAATTGCTGACGTTTGTTTATCAGTGTTTAAGCAACAGGTACTGATCAGAGTTTATCGGAAGCCGGTCAGAGTTTATTTAAAGTCTGACAGGGTGAAGAGTTTAAAGGAAGCCGGTCAGAGTTTGGTAAAGTCTGACAGGATGAAAGTTGACTTAGCTGTCGGTGCAAAGATAAAGATTCTAGAAGCAATATATTCTGAAGATGGAAAGAAGCAGAATATATTGATACAGCTAAGGAGACTGGACAGAAGACTGAAGCAATCCTTAATTGATATCAATTGTATAGCTAATTTTTAGGAGTATCAATTAGATAAGGATTGTATGTAACTGTGTACTATATAAACACAGATAGGTTATCCCTAGAAGGGACGCGAACATTGAATATATTATTCTTGTAACCTAGTAGCTCTTTGTGATTCATTAACATCATAAAGAGAGAAGCTGTTAATACGATTACAGTTTTATTGATTCATAAACAGTGTTCTTAATTATTATTATTCTCATATATACTTGATTATATTGTGTATTCGGCCTAACAATTGGTATCAAAGCCAAGGCTGTTTAATATATACAGTTTTACGATTCAAACACAGTAATAATCATGTCTGAAGAAAATTAAACTGCTCCCAAGGCTGAACAGGTAAAGCCTAATTCTGTGAGTCGATATGAAACAATCAGGGTTCCAATTCTCAGGCCAGTAGAGTATCCAATTTGGAAGGTTAAGATGACCATGTTTTTGGAGGCTACAGATCCAGAATACCTTGACAGAATCTATGATGGTCCTCATATGCCGACTAAATTGTCCCCTGTTGTTGATGGTCAAGAACAAAAGACTGTTCCAAAGGAAAAGAAAGATATGACTCCTGAGGACATCTCATCAATTGCAAAAGATGCAAAGGTTAGACATCTTCTCCACAGTGCTTTAGATAATGTTATGTCTAACAGAGTAATTGGCTGCAAGACTGCCAAAGAGATATGGGATGCTTTAGAAGTCAGATGCCAGGGAATAGGTGCTATCAAGAAGAACAGAAAGACAATACTCACACAGGAGTATGAGCACTTTGATTCAAGAACTAATGAAACCTTGACTGAGACTTATGACAGATTTTGCAAACTGTTGAATGATCTGTCTCTGGTTGATAAAGAATATGAACTTGAAGAGTCTAATCTCAAGTTTCTGTTATCTCTACCTGAAAAGTGGGATTTAAAGGCAACAACAATCAGAGATAATTATGATCTTGCTGATACAGATCTTGATGAGATCTATGGATTGTTAAAGACTCATGAACTTGAGATAGAACAAAGAAACAGGAGATCCAGCAAGAAGACAAAATCTATTGCTCTCAAAGTTGAGGAGAAGCCCATTAAGAAGGAATCATCAAGGAAGAAAGACAAGGGAAAGGCTTTAGTTATTAAATCTGAAAGTGAGTCATCAAACTCTGATGATGACTCAAACTCTGATGAAGCTTCTGACTCTGAGGATGATGAAGAACAGATGATGCAAATGGCTGCATTGATGGTGAAGACCTTCAAGAAGATGGGATTCAAGAACTTCAAGAAGGGAAAGAGATTCTCAAGGAAAGATTCAAACTCTGAAAGGAGAAGTTTCAGAAAGTCTGATGGAAGGGATACCAAGTCTGGAAAGAAGGACAAATCTGAGATCCAGTGCTACAAGTGCAAAGAGATGGGTCACTATGCTCCAGAGTGTAAGAAAGGAAGAACTGAGAAAGCACTCATCTCTAAAGGCAAAGACTGGGCAGATACTTCAGATTCTGATGATGGAGAAAGTTATGCTCTTATGGCAACTGTCAGAGATGAGACTGAATCATCTGAAAATAAGGTACCCTTAACTACTTATGCTTATGATACTGATAATATTTCTGAATTAAGAATTTATCTTAAGAATATACATGTTAGTTATAGGGATCAGACTTTAGAGAATGAGAGGATTAAATCTGAGAATCTTAGTCTTAAAGATAGAAACAAGTTTCTTGAAGGAGAACTTGAAAATATGAAGCAGATTCAAAAAGAAAGAGATGATGCTGTTTATGTTGAACAGGAGTTGCTTAAAAGGTATAGACAACTAGAATCTGATTTAGAGAAGGAAAGAAAAATAATCAAGACTTGGACAGATTCTGGAAGAGACACTCATCAAGTGTTTCAGACTGATTCTGTAGGTTTAGGCTATTGTGAAAATGATGAACTTAGGTTTAAAGACAAGGTTAAGGTAAAACCACAACTTAAACCTGTGAAATTTGTTCCAGAAGCCAATAAGTTAAAATCTGTTGTAATAAGGGAAGCTGATATGAAATCAGATGAAGCTTGTGAAAAACAGGAAAATATTATAACAAAAAACCTTATGGAAGTAGAAGCTGTTAGAAAATCAGTAAAAACTTGTGAAAAACAGGTTAATGTTGGTTTGATGACAGGGAAACAGTTCAATCATAAGCTGAAAGAAGTAAAATCTGCCATGAAACCTAAAGGGTCCAAGAAAAATAGGAATGGAAAGATAGGCATAAATAATAGAAATAATCATTTGCCTACTGGTGCTGCTCCAAGGAAAACATGTTATAATTGTGGTAGTTCTAATCATCTTGCTAGATTTTGCACTAAGAACAAACATATTAATTCTTTATCTTCTACATCAGGAGTAAAGAATGATTATGTAAGGGTTAAACCACAAACTTTATGTACACACTGTGGGAGCACTTGGCATTCTATTTATACTTGTAAGAGTTATCATGCTATTTATCATAATTATTATGAGCTAAAACCCAACTTGAAATGGGTTAGAGCAAATTCTGCCAGTGTAAAATCTGACAATGTTAGTTTAAACTCTGATAATACTGATTTAGCTGCAAAAACTAACACTGTTAAGAAAGACAAAGGATCCAAGCAAGTCTGGGTCCTTAAAACTAACACTTAGTATTTGTTTGTGATTGCAGGGTATAATAGAGAGCACACTTATCTTGGACAGTGGATGCTCAGGACATATGACTGGAAATAAAGCCCTGCTATCAGACTTTAAGGAGAAGGCTGGCCCAAAAGTTTCCTATGGAGATGGCAACATAGGACACACTCTGGGATATGGCAATATTAATCTTGGAAGTGTCATCATTACAAATGTAGCTCTAGTCTCAGGACTCAAGCATAATCTGTTATCTGTGAGTCAAATCTGTGACAGAGGAAACCATGTAGATTTCCATAGTGAATACTGTGAAGTCATCAGTAAATCTACTGGAAAAGTTGTTCTAGTTGGACATAGGCGCAATAACATTTATGAAGCAAGTTTGGTAACAAACTCTGATGGAAAAACAGTGTGTCTGACTGCAAGAATGTCAAATGAAGAGAGTTGGAATTGGCACAAGAAGCTCTCTCATCTCAATTTGAACAACATAAATGAGCTAATAAGAAAGGATCTTGTAAGGGGACTTCCAAAATCTATACTCAGTCTAGATGGCTTATGTGATTCTTGTCAAAAAGCCAAGCAAAGGAAGTCATCTTTCAAGAGAAAATCTGAATCTTCAGTAGTGGAACCTTATCATCTTCTACATGTTGATCTCTTTGGACCAGTGAATGTGATGTCCATGGGCAGAAAGAAATATGCTCTAGTAATTGTTGATGAATATACTAGATATACATGGGTGTATTTCTTGTCAAAGAAGGATGAAACTGCTCAAACTCTGATGGATCATGTAAATCTACTGGACAAAGGATCACAGCACAAAGTCAAAATTATAAGGAGTGATAATGGAACTGAATTCAGAAACTCAATCATGGAAGCTTTCTGCAAGGAAAGAGGAGTGAAACAAGAGTTTTCTGCACCTGGAACTCCACAGCAAAATGGTGTAGTTGAAAGAAAGAACAGAACCTTAATTGAAGCAGCCAGAACTATGCTTGAAGAAGCAAAATTACCAACTTATTTCTGGGCAGAAGCTGTTCAAACTGCTTGTTTTACTCAAAATGCTACACTGATCAACAAGCATGGGAAAACACCATATGAGATGGTGAAAAATAAGAAGCCAAATTTGAAATATTTTCACATATTTGGATGCAAATGCTTTGTGTTGAAGACTCATCCTGAACAGTTGACAAAGTTCGAGTTAAAAGCTGATAAAGGAATCTTTGTTGGCTATCCATTGTCAACAAAAGCATTCAGAGTTTACAATCTAAGAACTAAGGTGATCATGGAATCCATACATGTGTCATTTGATGACAAGAAAATAATTGGACTTGAAGGCAAGGATGGATATGATCAACTACGTTTTGAAAATGAAGATCTATTCTCTGATGATATAAACTCTGATGAAGCAGGTTTGACAAACTCTGACGAAGCATACTCTGAACCTCTACTGGTAAATACTGGAGAAACTAGAAATTCTCAAATTGAACAAAATAGAGAACCAGTTGAGGGGGAGCGTGAAGAAGCTCAACAAGACACATCAAGTGAGTCAGTTGAGGAAACTGATTCAAACTCTGACAGTTCAAACTCTGAGCCATCCAATTCAGGGGGAGCCTCAGATGCTGCAGAAAGTCAACATATGAATCAGGAGAGCATGGATCAAGGGGGAGGATCCAATAATGATGCAAGAAACCACTTACCAACAGCAAGAAAGTGGACACAGGCACACACACCTGATCTCATAATTGGAGATCCTGATGCTAGTGTGAGAACTAGAAGTGCAACAAATAATGAGTGTCTGTATCATGCTTTCTTGTCTCAAACAGAACCAAAGAAAGTGGAAGAAGCTCTTCAAGATGCTAATTGGATTACAGCAATGCAAGAAGAGTTAAATGAATTTGAAAGAAATGAAGTCTGGACACTTGTACCTAGACCAAAGAATAGATCAATAGTAGGTACAAAGTGGGTTTTCAGAAACAAGACTGACAGTGAAGGTGTGATTACAAGAAACAAGGCTAGACTTGTGGCTAAAGGTTATTCACAACAGGAAGGAATTGACTATGATGAAACCTTTGCTCCAGTTGCAAGATTGGAGGCCATAAGAATCTTTCTGGCCTATGCTGCACACAAGAAGTTTAAAGTCTTTCAGATGGATGTAAAAAGTGCTTTTCTCAATGGGAAGCTTGAAGAAGAAGTATTTGTTGAACAACCACCAGGATTTGTAGATCCCAATCATCCAGATTATGAGATCAGAATTCAATGATCGTCAGAAGCTAGACTCAACTGATCAGGATTGCTGACGTCATCAGTATTGCATGGTCATCAGTATTTGATCAAGCGTCAGTATCTTATTGATCATCAGGATTCCTACTCAGACTATGATCAGGATTGATCATCAGAACTTGAAGCTGATCAGGATTCCTACTTCGAGTTATATTTGGAGTCTAGATAAACATGGAAGTTTATTCTATTTGTTCCTGGTTTGTAGAATGTAGCTATCGATTAAGGATAGGTTTCTATCTTTGTTATTGATTAGGACTTATCTTGTTATTGATAGAGAAGCTGTGTGTACTATATAAACACAGTCTTGGTTTCGATTTATGTATTCATTAGAGAGAGAACATAATCGAAGAGAAGCTCTTAAGAACAGAATTTCTTGAGAGAGTTTTTGTAAACTAGCAGCTCTCAAGAACATCAGAATTTCTTGAGAGAGTTTGTAACAGTTTTATATCAGATTTAATAAAGCTGTTATCTTTCTTTGTGATATATACATTAAGAAGTCGATTATCTTACTCTATTGTATTCAACCCCCCTTCTACAATAGATTATTAATCCTATACACTGAGTCTGTATTAGCTGTTTGCATTTTCTCTCATAAATTAATTGTATTAACTGATGAAAAGTCTAAACTCTGATTATTAATTGCAAATAATTCACCCTCAAATCAAAAGATGCCAAAAAGAGCACAAATTCCTTTGAGATCATGTTGTGCCTAGGAAGATCCAGGAACTTATTGTATGAAATAAGGGCTAAAATCTTTGATTTTTGGTGACTAGTGCCAACCACTGATTACTGGAAAAATAAAAATAAAAAATAAAAAATAAAAAATAATAAGAAAAAATATATATATATAAAGGGGGTGAAAAATAAAAGACATATCCAAATGAAAGGATATCAGTAATACAGAGTTTAGATATAAAAATCAGATTCTATGTTATACATGAGAGTTTAGGCAACCAGTTTTTACTAATTTAGTTTGTGGATTTTATGCACTTTGAGATGATCTAAATATTGATTTCGGTAAACTCTGCTATTGCACACACATATTTTCACACCTGTACAGTTTGAGAAAAGAGTTTATTGACAAAGAAGGACAAATGGTAAACACTGATATTCAAGAATGATTCTACATCCATGAATTCAAAGGTGTCTCCACGTGTAGATTGGAAAGTTGTTCAAGAATGTTTTAAACAGAGGAGAGAGGTTAATTGCATAGAAAAGTGTAACAGGAGGAGTAAGACAGTTGTGTATTGATGATTAAAAACTCTTCAGTTTTTAATCTTTAATTTTCTTTTAAATACAATACACACATCTTCAGTTAAACTTTTCACATCTTACTCATACACATCTATTCTCACACACACATAGTCACAAACACATTTCTACACATAAACTCTGTTAAGCTTTCGCATCAATTACTTGTTCCTTTTTCAAAATCTTCTAATGGCAACCACAGCTTTCGTTTCGTCTGGGTTAGAGTTCGTTCCAAACAACTATACCGCACCACTAAACACTGCAAACGCACCAGAAGCATTTCATATGATTCAAAAGTTTCTTGCTCAGTCAGCGATTGGGCGTGCTTTTTAGTTGAACCAGCCAAACTTTCTGGTTTACAAATCAAGGCATTCTGGGAGACAGGGGTTTATGATGATGGTGGTGAAACTGGGAGCCCATCCATAATCTTTGAGTTTGAAGAAACAGAGTATGTTATTACTTCTGGTACTATTCGAGATGCATTGGGGTTTCCTGAGTATCCTTCCTACACTGTTGGAATGGGTGATGAGGATTTAATACGAATGATGCGAGAGATTGGTTACTCTGGGCCATTGACAAAGATTGGGCAACTCAAAAGGCCGTTTCTGCGCAAGGAATGGAGTTTTTTCTTCGATTGCATCACGAGGACATTTGGAAAGAAATGCACAAATTGGGATGCTATTCCCACAGACAGTCTGCAAATCGGGTATTCTTTATTATATGATAATCATTTTGATTTTGCACGACTTGTTTTGACTAACTTAGGGGAGAAGATGACAGAGAATAGAGGAGTTGTTTATTTTTCTAGATTCTGTCAGCTTTTGGTTTCTTACTGTGTTGAAGGGGTAGATGTTGTTAATGAAGATGTTTCTTGTTTTAAATTACACAAGAGAGTATTTTCTGATCTCATTAACAAAGATGTTAAGAAAGGAATTGTTGGAGACCTTTTGTTACCTGCTTCTGTGCAACAGTTTGTGGATGCTCAAGTAAATCCACAAACACAAGCTGAATATCAACCAGAACCTTTAAACACAGAGTTACCTCCATCAACTACTGTTAAACCTGCAAGGGGAGGTAGGACCAAACATATTGGTACTAAACCTGCAAGGAGATCATCCACTGAAGCTGGGGTATCAAGACCTGCAGAGATGCCTCAGAAGACTAGGCTAAAGAAAAGAAGAGCCAATCGGGCAAAGTCTGTTGTTGAAGCCTCAGAGACTGAAACTGATGAAGAAACTCTTCATCAGAGAAAAAGACGACTAGTAGCTGCACATCTTTTTGGTGCTATCAATGTCAATATGGACAGAGTTTCTGAGGAAACTGAAGCTCCTGCATCAGAGAGTGAGGAGATTTTTGATACTACTGTGCCTACTCAGGACAGAGTCAATACTGCAACAGAAGCTCCTACATCAAAGTCTGATGATGTAGTTGAGGAAGCTGTAGATGCTGCTACAGATAATGGTGAAGCTGAAATTTTTGAGCCACAGGGATGTGATATGGATCTTGAAGCAAACACCTCTTTAAATTCTGAACATTTTACAGAGGGTTTGGATGCTGATTTGGACACTGTGAGAATTGAAGAATCCATGGCTTCTCACACAGAAATACTTACTTTTGAAGTTGAGAAAGGTGAGGAAGTTAATCAGCCTTTAGCTACTAATGATTCAGAAGCTGTTGCTCCAGACACTGCGAATCCTGATGTTGTTGAAAAGGATACAACAGAAAATGTTCCTTTTGAAGCAGAGTTTAGTAATAAAGCAAACTCTGATGATCCTGAAAAAGTGGCCGAGACTGTTCTTTCAGAAAATGAAGCAGAGGATGACAATGCTGAAGCTAGTCCTGCTCATTCTAATCCTGATATTCAAGTCGAGTTGTCTGATATTCAAGCAACCTCTGAAGAAGAAAGAGAAGCAAATCGTGCTACTGCAGAACATTTTCAGAATATGTACTTCTCAAATTGGTCAAGCAAGGATACTATCTTTTCCAATGAAAGAGCTGCAGATTTTGTCACAAAGTCTTCTAAAGAGATTACAAATCCAGAACTTCTCAGTCATCTCAAAGCAACTATTGTACAAATCAAATCATTGAACAATCGTTTTGATGATTCTGACAAGGTGATTACAGGATTGAGGAATGATATAACTCACAGAGAGCTTACACAGCAAAAGGACAAATCTCTATACATCTCTTTGTGTAAAGATCAGAAGAATTTTGATTCCAGACTATCCAAGGTTGAAGAAAATCAAGTCAAAATGTCAACTAAGTTGGATGAAATTGCAAATTCTATTGAATTGCTCACATCAGTATTGATTTCTGATGCTGTCAAAAAGGGGGAGAGAGTATCTAAAGACAAATGCAAGAACTCTCAAACTCTGACTCAGAAGGATGATACTGCTGATGGTGGTACAAGAGACAAACATCATCCAAGATCAAAGAATGTTCAAAGGCAAGGGAGGAGGTCAAACTCTGATGCTCAGACAAATGCTGATGGAACAAGATATACTGGAGGGCAGTCTTCTTCAAGGGTTAGAAATTTAATTCTTTCCTCTAAAACTCCAGTTACTGATGAAGAAGTTGCTACACAGTTATTCTTAGCAGAACATGGTAAGAATGTTACTATTGAAGATATCCAGGCTGAAGAGCAAATGCTTGCTGAGGAACACAAGAAAAATCTTGAAGCTGGAATCTACAAGAAAAAGGAAATCAAGGCTCCTAGAAAGAAAGAAGTTGGTATTTCTATCAAAGAGAATACACAACAGAGTATACAATATACAAGGAGACCTGTGATTGGAAACACTGATAAGGGTAAAGGCATAATGATTGAAGAGCCTAACCTGAAAAAGAAGATTTATTCAACCTCTGACATTGCTCAAGTTGAAACAAGATTAGCAAAATCAACCTCTGACGCTGCTCAAGTTGATGATACTACTAAAGTTATGACAACCTCTGACGTTGCTCAAGTTGTACAGAAATCTACACAACTTCCAGGATTCTGCAAACCAAAAATTCTTGAAGATTTAAAGCTTGAAGCTGTGAATTTCTCAGAAACCAGAACAGTATTGGGAAAAGAAGCCTTTGATAAATCTGGACTGGGTTCACACAGAGAGAGAAGAACTAATAACAGATCTCAAGACAAGTTTTCATTGGCAGAATTTGGAATTGGAATTACTCAAGAAGGCCTTGACAAACTAGAATCTGTACAGATGATTTTTCACAAAGGAATCAAAAAGGAATTCTTGTTATATTTTATGGCTGATGGCAGAGTGTATAGAGTTGGTGAATTTGATATCCAGTTAAAACTCTGGGAAGAGCTAGAGTATGTTCTATATCTATTTGAAGTAAAGAATAGAAGTACTTATGATGCTGCTCGAGTTTTGAAGGAAAGGATGATGAAATCCAAAGTTTTGAGTGGAGCTGGAGTATCAAGTGCATACATTCCTAAATACAGAGATGCACATGGAAAGTTGGTAGAAATGAAAAGGAATAGTGCTAGGTTCAGAACTGCACTAAATAAAAAGGTTCTTGAGTTCAATCTAGAGTCTGATAAACCTTTTTATATCAGACTTGGCAATGAAATGGACAAAAACAGCATATATTCTTTGAGGGCTGCCATTTATCAAATTGGTGAAGATGAACCAGAAATGAAGGAGCTGAAGAAGATTATGATTGCTGAACTGAATAGAGCTGAGAAGAAACTACTGTCAGATTATATCAGGACAGTGCCTGATATTCAAGAGATTAAGTAAAGTCTGACTGTAAGTTTTTATGTTTTCTGTTCTAAGTTAAATTTAAACTCTGTTTTAAAATTAAACTCTGACATATGTTAAACACTGCATTTGTTATATGTTTTGACATCATCAATTATCTTTTTAACTTGTACATTTTATTATGAACAAGTTGGGGGAGATTGTTAGATATAATTGCTGACGTTTGTTTATCAGTGTTTAAGCAACAGGTACTGATCAGAGTTTATCGGAAGCCGGTCAGAGTTTATTTAAAGTCTGACAGGGTGAAGAGTTTAAAGGAAGCCGGTCAGAGTTTGGTAAAGTCTGACAGGATGAAAGTTGACTTAGCTGTCGGTGCAAAGATAAAGATTCTAGAAGCAATATATTCTGAAGATGGAAAGAAGCAGAATATATTGATACAGCTAAGGAGACTGGACAGAAGACTGAAGCAATCCTTAATTGATATCAATTGTATAGCTAATTTTTAGGAGTATCAATTAGATAAGGATTGTATGTAACTGTGTACTATATAAACACAGATAGGTTATCCCTAGAAGGGACGCGAACATTGAATATATTATTCTTGTAACCTAGTAGCTCTTTGTGATTCATTAACATCATAAAGAGAGAAGCTGTTAATACGATTACAGTTTTATTGATTCATAAACAGTGTTCTTAATTATTATTATTCTCATATATACTTGATTATATTGTGTATTCGGCCTAACACTTCAGTTTCTTCCCAGTCTGTCTCTCAACTAAAGCCTGAAAATGCTTAAACACATCTAACACTTGGTCTTTCGTCTTCAAGGTATAAACCCATAACTTCCTTGAATGATCATCGATGAATGTAACGAAATATAATGAACCACCATTAGTTTTGGTTTTCATAGGACCACAAACATCGGAATGAACCAAGTCAAGTATATGCTCTCTACGAGAAGGAGGACGACTCTTAAAAGAAACTCTGTTCTGCTTACCTGCCACACAGTGAGAACACCTTTTCAAATGTATATCAGTTAAACCAGATAATACCTTTTTCTTCGACAGCATATTCATTCCTTTTTCAGTCATGTGAGCAAGTCTCTTATGCCATAATTCAACCTTATCAACATTCTCAACAGCATTAACACTGTCCTTGGAGATTTGCGGCTGAGTCATATATAATTTCGGACACTTCTTCCCTCTTGCAACAATTAAAGAACCCCGAGTGAGCTTCCATTGACCATTACCAAAACTGCTGACATATCCTTCATCATCAAGAAGGCCAGTAGAAATTAAATTCATTCTCATGTCTAGAACGTGCTTCACATCATGAAGAAATAACTCCATGCCCGTATCAAACTTCAGACATACATCTCCAACGCCAACAACTTTTGCTATGTCACTGTTACCCATCTTAACATCTCCAAAATCACCAGTAGTATAAGATGTAAAGAAATCCCTTCGTGACGCAACATGACACGAAGCACCACTATCAATTGCCCAACTCAAATCATCTTGTGCAAGGTTAACAATATCTCCATCACAACAGATCAGGTGATCATCAGTAGTAGCAATCACCACAGAATTATCATTACCACCGTCAGTTTTCGTCTGATCATTGTCTGAACCCTTTTTATTTTCTCGCTTCAACTTTCTGCAGAACTTCTTTGTATGCCCCTTTTTACCACAATGATAACACTCAACATTAGAATACTTACCTCTAGAACTACTCCGTTGATTACCTCTGTTGGTTGGACCTCTGCTTTGAGCTCTTCCCTTTCTTTCAGTGACTAGGACTTCTGACTGTGAAGAGGAACCCTGTGACTTTCTTCTCATCTCTTCATTCAGAATACTGCTCTTAGCTAATTCCATACTGATAATACCATATGGAGCTGAGTTCGACAAAGACATCCTGAATGTCTCCCATGAATCTGGTAAAGTAACCAAAAGACACAACCCTTGTATCTCATCCTCAAACTTGATACCCATTCCAGCAAGCTGATTCATAATTCCTTGGAATGCATTCAAGTGATCAGAAATTGCAGTGCTATCCTGATATTTTAGAGACATCAACTGTTTAATCAAATACAGTTTATTATTTCCTGTCTTTCGAGCATAGAGTTGCTCAAGCTTGTTCCACAAAGTACGCGCATGTGTCTCCCCACTAATATGGTTCAAAACATTATCATCCACCCATTGCCGTATATACCCACAAACTTGTCGATGCAAAATAGTCCATTCTGCCTCTGTTTTATTTGCAGGCTTCTCCGTAGCAAACACAGGTAGATAATATTCCTTCACATAAAGAAGATCCTCCATCTTCCCCTTCCAAACATGATAATTAGAACCATTCAAATTAATCATTCTACTTGTATTCGTTTCCATCGTTCAAACAAGTCCAATAACAACCAAGCTCTGATGCCAATAAGATGGGAAAAAGTGACCACAACGGTAACAACTAAGTGCGGAATTAACTTCGTTGGACAATACTTATTCCTACTTGTATGAACCTTCGATGAAACAAACAAGTAAAGCAATAATAAATGAAAAACTAGACACCAAAAGTTATACGTGGAAAACCCCCTCAAAGTTAAGGAGTAAAAACTACGGGACCGTAGTCCACCCAAACAATTCACTATCACAAATTATATGAGAATACACCAAGTCTTCTCTAGACAAAACTAGAGGAATACAAACAAATCTCCACACTCTTGGAATAAGCCGTCAAAAGTATGAAATCAAAATAAGACAACAATGAGAAAAACCCGCGGGGAGGTTTACCCTCACCGTGGTGCAAACAGCTCTGTTAAGCCCCTTAATAAACTGACCTTTGAACCTCAGAATCCGATCTCCACCGTTCAGAAAAGTTGCTGTCCAAAATTCAGGACG